>OY754308.1:58376800-59578624 GCA_963573325.1 Astragalus glycyphyllos | reverse complement strand
ATTTTTAATAGCATCTAATTCTAACTTACATAGCTCAAAAGATTTAATTAAAATGACTAAATGAAATATTGGAAAGGAGAAAAACCCAATTAGAGGAAGAAGGGTTGTGAAGCCAAAAACCTCTCATAATGATCATTGTATGGATCTGCAGTAGCTTGGTAAGGCTCAGGCAGGGTAATACTCTCTGGGTCAGCTGAGAATGTTTAGAGTCAGCAAAGGGACACTTAGAATGCAAACATGCACTATATGTTTAGCAAATTCAAGGATGAAAACCTTGATGGAGATGCTCGGTTGGATCTTCATTATTAATGTAGGCTTCATCCATATTATCTAGCCGCTGCAACAATAGAAAATCATAGATAAGCTCAACCTTGTCCGCAAGGATTTTAACAATTTTCAATATTGGAGAAACCTCTTTTGTGATTAGAGCCGAAATACTGCAACACCCTCCCTTATAAGATAAGGAAGTTATTCGTTACTGCCTTAAATTTGTAGATGGTTAGACGACTACTTGAATTATGGAAAACCTATAGTTTATTTTTTAAACGCATTTTTCGTTTTCATTTCTTAAAATAAATATTCAGTTTATATTGCTAACAAAAAAATGAAAGACTATTGTGATGAACAGTTCTGATAGGAAGAAATGAAAGACTAGTTATGGAGATTTGTTTTTGGGAAAACAGTAATATTGACATTTTAAAAATTTCTAAGAACATTGGATTCATTTCCACTAGTATTTTTTAGTTTAAGTAGGAAAGATTGGAAGTACAATAATAAAGAAAGCAAAGGAACCCTTAATTTATATACCAGAATAGTGCAATCAAACATTTCAACCATTAGCAAAAAAAAAACTTTAGTTTCTTGGATGACAAGTAACCACTAGATTATTAATTAATTTTCTTTTCTATTCAGTTTATATTGCTAACAAAAAAAAAATGAAAGACTATTGTGATGAACAGTTCTGATAGGAAGAAATGAAAGACTAGTTATGGAGATTTGTTTTGGAAAAACGGTATTTTTGACATTTTAAAAATTTCTAAGAACATTGGATTCATTTCCACTAGTAGTATTTTTTAGTTAAAGTAGGAAAGAGTGGAAGTACAATAGTATACAAAAAAAAGAAAGTAAAGGAACCCTTAATTTATACACCAGAATAGTGCAATCAAACATTTTAACCATTAGCACAAAAAAACTTTAGTTTCTTGGATGACAAGTAACGACTAGATTATTAGTTAATTTCCTTTTCTATTTTGAAAAAACTTGTATTCATATTCTATAAATGACATAATTTGCTTGATGGTATTTTGATAAACAAAATTTAAATACAGATCTTCTAAAAATAGATCATAAAAGTATTAATATGATTTAAATGCTTTATTCATTTTTCTGTATTTCTGTACAATGTAGTGAGACCGATACACACCATGTTAAAATAGGCGCCATGTTGAAACCCCATTGTAGCGGCTGTGTTGGAGAATTGAAGGGACCGTTCAATATCTCCCAGAGACATCTCTTCATTCTCTGACATAGTGATCGCCTCTTTCCTATCAAAAAGTTATTATCAAAAAGCAAACAATGTAAGAAGAGCTTCATATTCTGCAACAAGTTAAATTGAGAATTAGAGAAAGTGTGATGGGACTAACTTGGCTCGTATTTTTCTTTTTGGAAGCACTTTTTGATCTGGGGCGCTCTTTACCTTCCATGCTTCGTTTATCTCAACCTTACAGAGTTCGATTTAAACCAATATATAGAAGGGAATCAAATCTAGTAATCTAATGGCAAACAGAACATAAAAGCGAAAAATATGGAAGTAGAAATTTATACCATTAACCGCGTAACGTCCTCTGTGATAAGAAAAGTAAAATTCGAGAGAGAGCAATGAGAAATGTTATTCAGATTTAGCGATTTAGTATTAATTAACTATATATGTAAAGAAGAAGTCGAAATTTACCATAAAGGAGCTTCACTTTTCTTTCATAAACAATCACTACTCCACCTGTTGAAAACGCGAGAATAATTAAAGAGAGCACAGAGAGAAGAGAAAAAAGAAACGAGGTGGTATAATGAGTTAACGAAACAGAGCAAGTATGGTTACCCATTAGAATTCCAGAAAGTCTTAGAGCCATTGGAACGGATGGATTGAGAATCTCTTCACTGTAAACAAGAAACAGAAACGACGTCGTATAACAAGTTCAGTTAGCTATTATAATGTGCAAAAAATAAGAATAGAATGTGCAAAAAGCAGTTACCAGATGTTGATGATATTAAGCTTATCAAGCTTTCTTCGGTTTATCTTGGCATGCATAGTAGCGGCCATCCTTGAAGAAAGAGTGATAGTGAAAATGCGTTGAAGTTGAAGTTGAAATTGAAGATGAAATTTGAAAAGAAGTAAAGTAGTAGTACCATATTTGGCCCAGTGGAGCTTTGCGAGCAAGGAGTTGATGAGAGTAGAACATTTTTGTGTGATCAGAGAGAGAAATGAAAGAAGAAAATATCTGTAACTAACTTGCAAGTAGCAATGAATTAGTTATTGTTAAGTTCTTCAAATAAATGCAATGCAACGAGCGTGTAGTGAGTGTGAGGGAGGGATGTTTTGGTAATGATAAAGCTACCCAACTTCTTCTTCCTGATACAAAGCGAGTGTATGACACGTGTACTCTTTAACGGTTTCACCTCAAGGGGATAGTAGCGTAGTAGCACCATTGTGTTGTGTGTGTGTGCACTTCTGGAAGATGTTGGAGTAGGGCCCACGCGATCAACCACTTTCTCACTCCTTCGCGCATTTGTGTTGCTGCAAGCAACGTGATTTAGAATAAAACTTTGATGTTTGGCTTCCAAATGCATAATCGATTTCAAATGCCAGTTTTCACCCTTGCTTGTCTCTTGTGCGTGCGGAGTAGAAGTGCTTCTCTTATTTTGGATTTCATCGTTGCTGACTTGCTTGTTGGTTCCATGCGGCACCATCTCAAGCTCACACATCTCTACTTCTTTTTTTCTCTTCTAACTAGGTCTTGAGGTCCACACTTGTTGGAAAGGCCAGAATTAGGACCGTTTGTTACAGATTAAAAAATAATTGATTTTGTTGTTAAATAATTTAAAGATTAGTTTTTAGATATTTTTTTTAAAAATGAGTACTTGTTTTGTGTTTGTGTAACATACTGAAAATCACTTATCTAAAATAAAAAAATCATTCTTAAAACACTGAATTTTATAGAATGTACTCAAAGCAACTTCTCATTTGAAACAGTTTTTAGATTATCTTTAGTTTTTCATTTTTTTTAAAATCTATAACAAAAGGACAACATTTCGTCATAAGTGATTTTTTTAAAAAATAAGCGGTAACAAACGAGCTCTTAATACTTCATTTGCCATTATCCTATCTCTAAAATTATTTATCACTTTAGAATACCAATACAATATTTATTATTTTTCCAACAATATATCCTAATTATTATTTGTATTTTCAAGGTTTCCATTCATCTCTCCTCATAGTAGCATATCTAACCATTTTCTTACCATATTTTAGCATATAAGGTATTTTACCTTTACCATATTTTTTTTTACATAAAAAATAGCATCTAATCATTTTTTTAAGACGCGCACAACACCTTAAACGATAGTTAAATTGAGACGGAGGGAGTATTTGTTATTCAAGCAACATATCTAATTCAACAACAACAAATAAGATTATACATTAGAGTTTTAGACCAAGACAGACAAGCTATATACATATGCTAAAAAATCAAACTGCAAGAAGAATCTACATGAAGCTGTATAACAAGAATACAATTTTCTTTTCCAAAAATATATAGTAAAAATCTGCCAATACACAATTTTCAATGCTCAATGGCATCTTGAATTTGTCAACTATAGTAAAAATACAAGAAAAATATATACACCAAAGACTTTCCTTAGGACATGTAAAATCCCTCTATGTGACAGCAAATGAGAAGAACCATGAGAGATCATAACAGGAAACTGGCAACCCTTTTGAGAAGGATCCTCATCAGTTAAAATAGCCAAACCAGAAAAATCACAATCCCAATCTTTCTGACCATGAACTTGATAATACATATTAAAAGCATAAGAAGCATTACCTTGAAGACTAAAACCATTACAAGAAGAACCATATCCTAAAGCAGTACAATCTGATAAACTACAGGCATAATCAATACTCTCAGATAAATAATGCAAATTACTAGCATCAGGATCCAAAATACACCATTGCTTATCCAAATATTTCACACCTTCAACAGGAACCAAACCCTTAAACTCTTCAAACCCTTTTAAATCCAATTCAAATTTTGGTTTTCCATCGAACTCAAAAATACCCCAATGTCTCTCAAAGTTACCAGGAGCTATACTTTTAGCATTCTCATCAATTAAACTAAATAAATAAATATCAAGTATTCCTTTTCTTTTTGGTGTACCATTTCCACTTAAAGCATGTTTAAGTAAACCCATGTTGAATCTTCTTGCATTTTGTACATTAGCATTTTTGTCACCATCAGTTGGCCAACCAATTTCTCCAATTATAACATGCATATCTGGATAACCTGCTTTCTCTAAAGACCATAAAAGTGTATCAAGATTTGCATCAAACACATTAGTGTAAACTGAATTACCATCCATAACTGGCTTGTTACTTCCATCAAAAAATGCAAAGTCAAAAGGGAAATGATCATTTCCATAAAGACTTAGAAATGGATAGATATTGACAGTGAATGGTGCATTGTTTGAATATAAGAAATTAATTATTTCTATTGTTAGGTCTTTGACTTCTGGTCTGAAATCACCAGCTGATGGTAGTTGATTTGAATCTGGTGAATAGTAAACATCTGCATTGAAAGGAACTGTTGCTTTGATCTTTGAACCTAGACCAGCATTGTTTAATGATGTTTGTATATTCTTAAGAGCTGGTAGAGTATATAATAGATATGTTCCATTATATTCCTTAAGAAAAGGTTCATTACCCACTGCAATGTACCTGCAACAAATTACCATCACAACCATGTATTGTTAAAATTATAAGATGTATTTCATCAAGAATTTGACCAAGAAAAAATTAAGACTTCTGATTAGGTGCAGTCAATACTGTTGTGTAGTCGTGCAGTCAGAAACTCGAGACAATTCGATCAAGATTGAACAAACCATCTTTTAAAGACCATTTTTATCTTTATGTATATTATAAAATTCCAAAGTTGAAATTTGGACCGAGGGTCCGAGTTTCTTGACTGTCCGACTGCATTTACAGAAACCTAATCCAAAAATTAATTGAAAATATAATGGTTGAATAAATATAGTGATAATAAATAATACTTAACTTGATATTTAATCCACCAGGGTACAAGTAAGTGGTGACATTTTCATAAACCCAAGAATCAGCAGCCTTAGGATCTTTACTTATATCTTCCAACATGTTATTGGGTATTGCAAGCATGACTTCAATATCAGTTCCCAAAAGTGCTGCCATAATCCATTCATCAGCATCAAAAAGTTTGAGTTTATCAAAACCATTTTCTTGAAGCATCTTAACAACTTTCTTTGGAGGAAGTTGGTGAGTTGCCATAGTTCCCCAGTTGACTCCAACACAAGAACCACATGAAGCCATGTTTAAGAAGACAATGAAGAATGTCATTAGATACCAAACATGAATTGACTTTTCTTGTGCCATTTTATTGCTCTTTCTATATTTTTTCAAGAATAATAGTGATGGAACAGAATAGAACCCCAAAGAAATGGGAGTCAATGAAATGGAGGAAAAAGAAAAGGGGTGGTGTAATTCTTGGTATAAGAATTTATAGATGTGGAAAGGTTCTTTCTTTCTTGTGTTTGTGTGAGTGTGTGTGATTTTCAGTGCCTTCAGAGAGAAGTTAAAACAAAGGAATGAAAATTGGATATAAAAAGGAAGAGATTGTAGAAAGATTCGTTTCTTAGTTAAGATATAATGACAGGGAATGACAGCATGTGTTGCATTAGTGTTAATCTCTTGTATTATCATCATAATCATATCATAATTATAATTAAAGGGTTTTTGCCTACGAAATCAGACACATCACAGGGCATTTAGGCCACATGTAATTAACCGATGAAAGGGGTCTTTAAAGAAACAACATTTTATAACAATTTGACTGAGTTAATCTGAATAATTTATTTATAGGTTGTTCGGTACGTGACTTCGGATCTCAGATCCTTGAGTCAATAGTCGTTCTATATAGTCTTCTCCTTAGCTTGAGCTCGAAAGAGCGTCTTTAGAGTCGGAACCCTCCGAGGTTGTCTCTGCCAACGTCGTCGGCTCCCGAGGTTAGACTCGGAAGGGGTGGGTACCTGCTGACACTTCGATGCTAAAGTCAGCCGTCAGAAGTCAGTGAGAGGTACAAGTGAAAGAAGCGTATCTGATTTCGTGGGGTAGTGTCATATTTATAGATGCGGGTCCAGAAGCTCTGCGGGTCTTGTCTGGTTCTGAACCGTTGGATCGGGGCGAGATGATCTGATCCGAATTCTTTTTGTGGGAACATGCTCGTCGGGCTGGATCCATTATCAATTTGGGCCGTTTGCCAAGCGGATTAGGCCTCTTGGCCCAATCCGGAACATAGGTAAAGTATTAGATTTCAAATATTAATTAGTTTTACATAAGTAAAGAAATTATAAATTTATTAGAATCTGGAGTGTCCCAATGCTTTCAACAGAAAACTAATCTCTGTCGCTCGTGTCTAGAATTAAATTTCGTCCACTGCGAGAATCAAATCGGGAGCACTAGGTCAACCACTCGTGTCTCAAGTAGATTAAGTCATTTGGACCAACAGTATTGGTTACCCACTCATTTGTTTTAAAACTCTATTTAGTACCATTAATTTATTTTTTTGCGGCACCCTAGTTTTAGATTTTTGCACTCACTATCTATTATTTTTGGAGCTGTTGTGCACATTCTTGTGATTGTAGAGGGAAATAATGAAGTATGTAAATTATTTGATTAGATATATTCAAATTTTATTACTTTTATTTATATATATGTATATAATAAAGATTTTTTTATTTTCAAAAATAAAATTTTTATACATAAACGCAATTATATATACATTTTATGCTAAAAAAATAATGCTAATAACTCCCACATTAGCTAATATCTTTTCCTAAAAAAATAGCTAATAAAATAGATAATTATATATATATGGAAAATGTTGTTTTACACGAACTGAATTCGTGGGTCTCACCCATGAATACCCTGCCAAGCATGTTGGGGAGCGTCGGTCAACATCCCATACCATTTTATTTTATTTTACATAAAAGCCAGTTTTATTTTATTAAGAAATAATCAACAGAACCATTTTAACGTGTTCGTGGAATACACGAGCAAAGTTGCTCGTGTGATATAGCAGAACTCTCTCTCTCTCTATATATATATATATATATATATATATAAAAGTAAAAAAAAATTTTAAAAAAAGGCTGAGATTTTCATTTTCATTGTCTTTTGTGACGTTAAAGTGATTTTGATGAACTATAAGTGTTTTTTCTCACCAAATATTGATTTTGTTTGCTCACGTACTCAATTGTAGTGCCGTTGCTTTCAAAAATGGGAAGATGAGGGAGACAACGCATTGACTACCAATTGACCAGAATTGAAGAGGGACATGAATCGTCAATTCTATAACTTTCCACCTACAATTTACGTGTATATCCTCTCTCCCTCTCTTTCTCTTTCTGTTATCGTATCCACCTTCCTTTTCAATTTTTTTGCAAAGCATATATAGCTTTTTTGCTTTAATAAAAGGGCGTAGTACATCTAAAGATCTATTTTTGTATTGCAAAAGACCATTTCCCAAATAGATCTTAGATCCAAGCCTTATCCTCGCATGGGGCATTAACAGTTTCCCAAAAATATGATCCCACCAAAGTTTTATATATATATATATATATATATATATATATATATATATATGTATATGTGTATATGTATGTAGGTAAATATGAATTATTTAATAATTGTATATATAAAACTCTCATAATATAGTATAAGGGCGTGGATGGAAAACAAGTATTAAATGCTTCATTGAACAAGTAAAATAACAAAGAATTTAGGAAAAATTAATTTGGCTAAAACAACGTACAAAATGGGACGGAGGTTGTAAATAAAAATGTATGTTAGTTTTAACGTATTAAGTTTTAAGGGCAGTTTTTTTAGTTAGGGTTAATTTTAAAACTGCGACATTTTTTTTTTGTTACAAAAAATTTAGGATGGAGAAATGATACCATAGTCCAACGTAGAAAAGACCTCTGAGTTCTTTAAACACTTACGAATTTACCTCACCCAAAGTAGGAAAAAAATATAGGATAGGATCATAGTACACTATAATCTATATATTGTATTAATTACTTGTAGGCAACAACTAGCAAGTCCAAAGTTTTTTATCTTTTAATTGGAAAAAAATTTCCAAGGTGACGTAGAATCTTTCAGTTGCAACGATTAACGAATCATCGAATGTATGCAATGCAAAAATAAATGAGGAGTGAAGCTTGGATTGGAGCAAGTGATTAAACAAAGTAAACAGATAAACCGCACCTAAACTAGTCCACCTGTAAATCATAAACCACTAAGTCCTTTTTATCCTTTCTTTTAACACTTTACTTCTTAACCAATCAAAAACAACCATTTTGAGCCTATTTTTGACTTGTTTCAAAATCAAATCCTAACATATGAAGAGACACATTCATAATTATGACTTATCAACGACCATATAGTCTTTAGTAATACATATCCTTGTTATGGAAAGAAATAATATGATATGATTCAAGACTACCCCTTCACTCATTCTTTAATTAAAATATATTAATTTAAAAGTAAGAGTCACAAATATAACAGCCTCAAAACTTAGTCCAATATGATCTTGTCCGGCTCGAGCCTTGAAATGGTTATCCACTTGTTACAATTATTTTTTATTTTTTTTAAATATAAGAGGCTCGTTAAAACTTTTTTTAAGAAAAATAATTAGTAAGAAAGAAGAGTATTTCTCCTTGTTTTATTAAAAAGAAATAAAAAAAGTCAAATACCAAAAAAAAAAACAAAGAGAGAGTAGGTCAAAACCTTTCTAATGCTACTCTATTATGTTTTTAACATATCAAATCAAATATAAAACATATTACGAATGCTATGCTCTATTTCATTTTAAATCTCAAACACTACTACTTTATTATGCTATTTTCTTTTTCTTTTGAATAAAAATATGAGATTGTAAATTTAAAATCCAATCCGATATTTTCAGACATTTTATTCAGCATAGTTTAGGAAAATAATTATTTGTTAACGAATGTTGATCTTGTTGATAAAGATGCAACTAATAAACATAGGTTACGAATGTAAGATGTTATCAATGGATAATATATAAATACCTCTA
Source organism: Astragalus glycyphyllos (assembly GCA_963573325.1). Classification (NCBI taxonomy): domain Eukaryota; kingdom Viridiplantae; phylum Streptophyta; class Magnoliopsida; order Fabales; family Fabaceae; genus Astragalus; species Astragalus glycyphyllos. Next base: position 59,569,229 of record OY754308.1, on the reverse strand, counting down.
AGTATTCTTGGAACGTTTTCTTTGGCTCTACGAGCCCTTAAACCAACTCACTTAAATTTTATTTTATCAAAAAGAAGTATTTGTTCAAATACTAATCTTTTGTAGTTAGATTTGATTAACCTGATAATTGGGGGTCGTCGGCCATAGAAGATTGCGAACTGAAACATCTTTATTGACGACAGAATAAGCTCAAAATCTTTTCAACGATAAATCAGTTGTAACAATATGCGTCCTTGAATACATGTAATTTAGCAAAGCGTTATAATTGCATGTCAAAAATTGCAGTGTATATGTCCAAGAAGCCAAAAAATTCTATTGCTGTTTATCCCCAAAAAAAATGAAACATCCCACACTTCCTAGTGTGAATTTCCAAGGAAATAAGTACCAAACACGGCTTTAAAGTCAAATGGGCATTCCTTGCTTTGAAACATGCATGACTATTTCGAGTTAATTTAAGACTTTAAGTATCCGACTAGATGACAAGAACACATTATTAAGGACAATATTATTGACTATTTTGACGAACACATGCTTCTGGCAACTTGAAGCTTAAACAAAACATTGCCTGCACAGTGAATAAAATGCAAGAGCCACAAGTAGTTAGTCATAAATGTTCTACATATCAACTAGAAGAATAATAAGAGTTACCAAAGTGATTTAAAGAGTTATACTGAATTGCTGATGATATTGATACCTTTTTTGGAGCTACATCCCTAACTCTATGAAATCTCGAGTCTAGTATAGTAGCATTTAAAGCAGATTCTGCTACCTGCAGCATAAAGTCCAGTTACACATAATTGAGCAGTGTCCAGATCCAAGTCACTAGGACGCAATGCAAAGATTTGTGATAAATGAATAGGTGAATACCAGAAACCAGTTAAGTATATTCTTAACCATAACAGAGGAAAAAAAAACATGAAACACCATTAGCACAATGAACTCACAGCTATTATAGATTCAGGAGTTTCAGTTGCCCTAATGAAGCAATAGCAGTGGATCCATGGTAGATGTCCTTTCCAATATTTTCTCTGGATCAATCCCCTGAATGCATCTGGCAGGGTATATCTTTAGTCAGATATCTATGTATATATCTTTAAAATGGTAATAAAAAAGAATCAAGTAAAAGAGTATTAATAGGTCCTTGTATTCAACCACATTGCACTACACAAGTAACCAAATTGTTCTCGAATAATGTCATGAATGAATTTTGGTTTAGCTAGACCACAGAGAAACCGGTCAATGAGTCACAAATTTGACTCAGACAGCAGAGTCACTTAGGGTCTAATCTAAAGGTAATAAATGGCCAAATATGATTTGAAACTTGTAAGAGAAAATAGTCACATCAAATCAAATGCCATTATACCTAGAAACTGAATAGCAGATGCTGGTAGATTCATTATTACGTGGTCAATATGTTCCCAAGTTTTTGTGACAGTGATCTCAGACCCTATCCTTCTCTTCTTTATGCTTCCTTTTTCCCCATCACATTCAGGTATGTCATATTCGGATTTATTCTCAGAATTTGGCACTTCCATCAGCTGGGAGATGAACTTTCTAGCATCCATGTTGTATGAATAAATGTGATCATCAACCTTGTTGATTTTGGCATTAATCCTTAGATAGTGAATGCTATCGGGATTTAAATCATTTGCATGGACTATGCATCCTTTCTGTGCTGCAGGAATGGCAAAAGGACCTATACCAGCAAACATGTCACAAATGACGTCTCCAGCTCCGAACATTGAAACTAACCTTTTGTGTTCATGTTCCAATCTGGAATTCCAGTAAACCAAACTGTAATCAAGCCTAAAAGTGGCACCATATTGCTTCACTTCTGTAATCATATCACTCTCTCCCGCTAAAATTTCAAATTCTGGAACACGAAACTCATTTGTAATGGTTCCAACCTTATTAACAATGGTTTTGATTCTTGGGTAATTTTTCTGCATAAAAATAGGGAAAACATGAAAGTTACTAGGCAAAACGTGTATAATACAATATGATCAACAGTTTCGGCTTAATTACACTTTTGGTCCCCCTATTATCACTCACTCACGATTTTGGTCTCCCAACTTTTTTTTCCACGATTTTGATCCCCCTATTTTCCCAATTTCTAAAATCATAGTCCCTCCACAATTTGGTCAAACCTGAATCTTATGCGGCACTCACTTAACTTATGTGGCAAGCCATAATGGACTGCCACATGGCTTTTTTATTTTAAAAATATTAGTTTTATTATACCAATATATTTTTTTAATAACCGATAATAAATGAGTCAAAAAATAACTAATAATAATTAAAAAAAAGCACATTTCAGCTTTCAATCTGCATCTCAACCCTCCATTACCATTCCCATCTCAATCTCAGCCTCTTCTGTAACCCTCTTCCATCTCATCCTTCGCAGATACATCAGATCTGAAAATCCAAGTGAAGATGAGTGGTGATTGGTGAGTGATGCCCCTATTAGAAAACAATGAAGTGTTCCAACTTCCAAATATCCATATGAAAGCAACAACCCTAACATAATTTCCAGAATCCGAGTCAAATATCCAGAACCACTTATCTCACAATGAAATATGCAATGAAAAGAAATTTCTGGAAATTTTATTTCGGGGTGTTTTTCATCAATAGATAATCCCTCTTTATCCCCAGAAATTCAATTGTATGTGTTTTCCAGGATGGAGAAGGTGAACACAATGCGACATCGACTTCTTCCGATGAAGCTAACGCTAACCTTAATAATCTCTAGGTCCCACTTCTTCCAATCCAACGAACACAATCAACTATTCCTTTCACCCTCAACTCTCTTCTCACACTCAATAATTTGGGAACTAGCATGATATTGATGGGGTTCAGTCTCAGATATGTTTGGGGCTTTTGACTTGTTGTTTTGATTTAATGATGAATTTTGAATGGCTTAGAATTTAGATTGAACTTGGTGATGTGTGGTGGTTGATTTGTGCAGGTGAGGGCGTGAGGTAACTTCTATGGCAATGGACGTCGGAAGTGTGTTTTTATTTTTTAGTTATTTAAATGTGTTTTTAATTTTTAGTTATTTAAATTAAAGAACAAAATGTTATATTAAAAATAATATTTTTAAAATAAAAAAAGCCATGTGGCAGTCCTATGTGCATTGTCACATCCGTTAAGTGGTGCCACATCAGACTCAGGTTTGACCAAATTGGGGAGGGACTATGAATTTTGAAATTGGGAAAATAGGGGGATCAAAATCGTGGGAAAAAAAGTTTGGGGGACCAAAATCGTGAGTGAGTGATAATAGGGGGACCAAAAGTGTAATTAAGCCAAAAATGATAGAATTTGTGGATGAATCTTTGAATGGACGTCTTTTTAGAAAAGGGCGTTGAAACATGAATACACACACAAACACAAACATAAACACTAACATAACCTCAACAGTCTGTAGAATAATATTGCTTATTTTGTATCAAACACGACTCAATTGAAAATAGTAATAGGAAAACAGAATTCAGCAAGTAAAAGCAAGTGAAATTGAGGAAAAAAAGGTATTCTGTATTATTGAATTGATTGTAAACTCAGCTAGGATGATATTCCTAAACTGCCAAGAGCCAAGCTCCTACAGAGAAGAGGATCTCTCTCTCTCTCTGCCAATACATGAATAACAACTTTCTGAATACCTCTCTCCTAAGACACTCCCCAGAAATATACCCCAGGGCCCAGGCTCACACTAGTGCTCTCGCAATCATCATTCAGTTACATGCTTTGCCACCTCAGCATTCTCTTTCTCTCTCCTACTCCTCCCCACATACACCCTCCAAATTGGAGGCCTCCAAGTATCGTTCACCTCCCTATCAAATAGAGAGGCTACCAAACAACTTATAGGCAAAGGGAGTGTTTGTTTCAGCTTTAGAATTATATCCCAAGGTAGTCAAAACCGGATCGGGCGGTTGAACCGGGAATCGGACCCCTATCCGGTCCAAATGAACCCCAGAACCGCCTGGGTGAAAACCGGGAATTGAACCGGATAATCGGGAACCGGGCAGGAAACCGGCCAAAAACCGGGGAACGGTGCAGAAAACCGGATTTGGTTTATTTTCCTTAAAAAATGGTATACCATGTTGATTTTTGGAAAAAAAATGATAAATGATGTTGATTTTTGGTATATGAGATATTTTTTTATCATTTTTTATAATTAAATTGATGTAATAAATAAATAAATAATTAAAAAATAAATGTCTACACTAATATTACTATGAGAGTATTTACATTATAGTATCTAATTATCTATGATTGTTGAATATTATAGTTTTATTATGTCATACTATGATTCTTTTTTGTTTTTTATCCTTTATATATTGTAAAAAATATATTAAATAATCTATTTAATTAATTCCAGTTCAACCCCCGATTCAACCGGTTGAACCCAAGAACCCCTGAACCGCTACCTCTTCCGGTTCAATGTCCAGTCCGGTTTTGATTACCTTGTTATATACCCATGAAGGATATTCACCCTATTATTGGGAATAATATTTCCACGAAATGTGTTTGGCATCTATTGATATTCCCATGAAATTTTCAAAAAGCTAATTAGCTTAAAGGTAAAAAATCAAAAATAGAAAAAGTAAATAGAGAAAATGGGAAGTATTTTTTTATTCCTATAGGAATCCCACCCTCTAGGGAATGTTGGTAGAAACTTTGAAACAAACACGCTCTTAAAGATTGAAAATACAGGAAACACACAAAAAGAAAGACGGTGAGGAAATTCGGCAGATACAAATAATATTCCAGCCCACCAAAAACTTTTGTAAGTTGGGCATTAAAACTTCGACCCAGTTAGACCTCTCAAGACTTCTACCGAGGACAATGTGAGTATGGGGCAGGAGAGGAATTTGGACAGTAAACGGCTGTAAGTCAGTAAGTGACAACCTTACGTATGTGACAAAGTGTGTGGGAAAAGGAGTGAGGTGGGCTGGGATTAGGTTGGGATTTGGGAAACTATAGGCTTCTCTAATTGCCTAGTCTATCTTTTTCCGTTTTCTTTGAGATTCCATTGTAATTACAGAGCTGATATCACCTTGATAGCGGCCCTAAGTTCTCGTTACCAATACAACAGTGTTCTGTTTCTTTCCATTTCATCTTGTACCTATCAAGTTTATACAGTACTAACAAAGTAAGCCATATCAAGGGAAAAAAGTCCCCACAGGGACCTAAAGTGGAATTTTTTTATATTGAGTAATAATTACATTTATACACCCAAGCAGAAGATGGTGAAATGCTGACAATTACAAACAAGCATAGGTGCATCATCAATTAGCAGTAAATAGACATGGAAAACTATTTTTCGGGAAAAAAAGGGAGTTAAAAGTTAAAACTAAAGCTCGAACACTAAAAGCAGTCATACATACATCATAAATAACCTTCGCAATAACATCTTTGAAGGGAAGTAATTCATCGTGTAGATTTAAATGGGCAATTTGACCTGCATAAGTAGAACAGATGTTAGTTTGCAATCAGTGGCTGACCAAAGAGATTTAATTGTCAACAAAATTGAAAAGCTCGCTACTCCCCTCTGAAGGAATAAATATTAACAAATTAATAATGCATGTGTATTGAGTTAATTAAATCATTTAAAACAAGTTATAACACTATAAAGCGTGAATCCAGAACAAATAGAAAAATACAGGTCAGATACTGCTAAAAAAGTCTAAATACTTAACTATTGTTTCAAAAGATGAAGGCACTTCCACTCCAGAAGGCAGTAGTTGTTTCAGCACATGATCTGCAAACATAGTTTATCATAGGGTTGTTAGTGTTTGTAGGTCAGAGGAAAGCATAAAATGAGAAACAAATGAATCATTACAATAAGAGTGCTTCTATTAGGAACCCAGAATTTCAATTGAACAGAATGTATCATTGAGAAGATAGTAGAGAATAGGAGAGAGAACTCTCCTCCAAGGTTTCCCCTTCTACAACAGAGCCCCTGCCCTATTACTAATTACTAAAATGTTTACAACTCTGAATGAAGGCCCTCTATGCTAACTAACTCTCCTCTTTATCCCATATTCTAACAAACTCTTCCTAATCTTATCCTATCCTATATTGATACTAACTCTTCCTTATCCTATATTGATACTAACTCTTCCTTACACTATACCCTAACAAATTCCTTATCCTATATCCTAACAACACACCCCTCCACAAAACAGCATTTCCTCAAGGTTGAAATCTACTGAAGTCTTCTTGTTCAATGGTTGTTGAAAATAAAATTCTCTTCCAGGATCCCACTGCTGAGAACTTAAGGCCCCAACCTTAATTTTAACCAGCTTCAATTTGCATTGTTTTGCACTTTACTGCCAAGGTAGCCAACCCACAACTGTTTCATTCAGTAAAGAGAAATTCTTCCCAAACATCCCCGGTCTATAAAAGATAGGTCTCTAATTTTAACCAGTTTTATATTGCATTGTTCTGCACTGCACTATAAAAGATAGGTCTCTAGCTAATTAGTGAACTAACTCTCCTCTTTATCCCATTTCCTCACAAACTTTTCCTTATCCTATATTGTTACTATTACTAGCTTCTTATTCTATATCCTAACAGCTTCTAACTGCACTGACGTATCAATAATTCAATAAAGCAACGAAACACGGTGCGGATACGTCGCGGTGGTCGCACTAATTATAAGTCAGATTAAAGAAGCACTACATCTCTATTTGGTATACCAAGGTGGGGAAAAGTATTGGCTGAATCAGAGTCATATGCGAGAAATAAAAGTAAAAAATATATTACAACAAGGTAGTTTAGATTTTAGCATGCATTCATGGGGAATATCTGATGGTTTTGACACGGAAAAGATGCCACAACATAACACAAATTCATAAATTTTCAATCAATATTCCAATAGCTGGATAGTTGGTAAGTCAACATCCAGAAATCATGTTAAAAGGAAGGCTTTGCAGTATGCTTCAAGAGAACAATTTGACCAACCTGCACTCCAGTATGAATAACCTAGTGTCAACGAATAGGGGATAACTTCAATCTCACACAAGTCTTTAAGCTCCTCAAGCTTTTGCTTTGGAATATCGGATAAATCTGCCCCAGATCCAAATCAAGCCACAAATAAGAATATCCACTATGACCATAATTCATTATTAAAAAAAGAAAGGAAATTCAGAAAAGCAAAAAAATCATACCTTGATTCAGGACTTTCTCGGAGAGTATAAGGTAGCGATTTTTTTCACATGTTGGGTCCTCGGTGATGGGTTTAACACGGGGCTTGTCAAGCAAGTAACTGCACAATCAATCTAGCTGAAATTAGGAATGCTGCGGTTAACTGCATCAAAATAATGGGGAGAGAGAGAGAGAGAGAGAGAGAGAGAGAGAGACCCGTTGAGGATTCGAGTGGCAGCCTTGCAAAGTTGGCAAGGTATTCGAACAGCCCACAATTTCAAATGCACTTCGAACTTGCTCTCGTCCAACAACATTACCACTATGGTTGGTTGATGAGAAGAAAATAAGAAGAACGAAAGAGGTGAGAACAAGAGAGTAGAGAAAGAGAGTGGATTATTTAAATTGTTAGGCTGCAATATCCAGGCCTTTTTCCTTTTATTCAGCCTCAATTTATAGTTCATAGTCTAGTACTGGTACAAAACAAAATCAAGAAGCATAATATTTACTATATAGTATATACAAATAGATATAATTGTTTTGGGGGTGATACTTGAGCAGGGGAACAAGATTCAACGGGCACTTCTTATCCTCCCAAGTTGTTGGATCAATATTTGTTTCACGAAAACAAACCCCATGAAACATTTACTACCCTTTAAGTATGAACTTGCACTTATTATTCTGTGTTGTAATTGTGAAGAAAAACATCAAAACAATCTGAATTCTAGTCCTGTGTCAAACAGGTTTCCACATAAAAAAAAAAAAAGTGACCTAAATTCAAATTTTGATTTGGATTTTCTATTTTAATCCTTTATAACCAAGCCCATTGCTCAGGTTCGGGTATAACGTGAATAAAGGACAAAAGAAATTAACTAACTTCTGGATTCAATCAATGAAAGATACTAAGCAATATTTCAGAAGTCTAAAAATACATGGCTGCAAATGCAATTATGATTTATACTCGACTAGTGTAAACCGAGACCCACCATAAACCAAATGCTATTTCGAAAATAGCTGTTAAACAAGAGTACCGTTATTCTAACTCTAACAAAATGGATACACTTATTAACCAAAGTTTGTTGAGGCCTTTTCCAATACAGGAATTAACCTTGTTGAGGCATTTTCACAAACACCTTGTGAGTGCACTGTGCATCTACTGGACAAGAATACAAACATAATGACTACAACGAGTATTACACGGCAAACAAAAAAAAAACATTTATGAACAGGAATGAGGGGATTTCAAAAAAACAATGAAAACAATTAGCTATTGTGTAACTGGGTTAGGGCTACTTACCTCAAACTGTGACGAGTTCTGAAGCTTTTGCTAGATAGAAACGGAGCGTAGGTCACTGGTTTTCCACGGAGTGCAATTGCTATGTTTATCTCTCAGATTGTACAGCTTCTGATTCTGGTTATCAGTAACTGAAGAAGGATGAGCGAGAGAGACGGCAAGGAACAATCGCAAAACCGCAAGGGAAAGCAAAATAATTACAAAGGTTTAGTTTATTATTATTTTATTACTAATTTTATTATTAATTGTTCCCTTTTAATCTCCACAGTTCGATTAATCTAAGGGCTTTTATTAGTGGTTCAGAGATAGCAGGAGAGGATCCGGTCCGCGAGACGATTAGGTTCGGCTTTGAGACAAAAAATGTACCAGACCGCAAGGTAGAACTGTATGTGGTTTGGTTTGGTTTGGTTTGGTTTGGTTTGGCTGACTTCCTAAAATAAAACCAAACCAAACCAGGGCCGTTTGGATTGGTTCGGTTTTTTTCCAATACAAAACATAATTTAAAACGAAGTTAAAATTAATTAACATAAAAAACAGCTAACATAAATCTTTAAGAAAAATATCTGCTCAAATATATGTAGTATATACATTAATCTCATCCTAAAATAAAACCAAACCAAACCAAACCAAGGCCGTTTGGATTGGTTCGGTTTTTTCCAATACAAAACATAATTTAAAACGAAGTTAAACTTAATTAACATAAAAAACAGCTAACATAAATCTTTAAGAAAAGATCTGCCCAAATATATGTAGTATATAAATTAATCTCATTTAATTCTTTTAAGATAGCTACCGTCGTGTTTAAAAGAATTTGAATTAAATATTTTATTGTAATTTGTAAATATAACAAAACAAAATGGATTATTTGTGAGTCAAATAATTAATTGGATTTGAGTTAGTAAGTGAGCGAGGGTTGGATTTTAATTGGAGTTTGGGCTAGTAAGTTAGTAAGGAAGATTGTAAGTCAATAAGTCTTAGTGTTACGCGTGATTCGATTTGTTTTAGTTCGGTTGGTGGAACAAAAACCGCGGTCCAAAACGAACTGCGGGGTTGGTTGATTGAAATAAAACCGAATAGATTTTGCGGTTTACGGTTTTTTGCGATTTTCAGTTTAGCTTGGTTCGGTTTGCGATTTTCTATTGGGTTGGTTCGGTTTTGAGCACCCTTAGAGGAGAACTTTGAAGTAATCAATCATGATGTTATTTCTTTACCTATAATTCTATATAGATCATGTAATCAATGGATCACCTCCCCCCACCCTTCTTTAGGGATTCCGTCTACCCTAGAAAAAAGGCGCCTCGAGAACCCTTGTGGCTCGAGCTTAGCCTTTGCTTTTTCCTGATTTTCGCTTCTTCTTTTTTTTCTTTTGACTCAACTTTTATCAAAGAAAGTTAAATATTTGAAGTTCATGTTAAATTATATATATATATATATATATAAAGTTAAATATTTCAAAAAACAAAGTTGACTGCGTATATATGTAAAGTTAAATATTTGAAGTTCATGTTTCTAACATTTCTAACATAATAAAATATTGTGTTACCAAAATGACATTTTTAGACCTTTAGCTAACTTGTTAAGTGTCCGTTTTTAAGGTTAAAAATTTCATTTACCTGCTAAAAGGCAAAAATGGATCGGCTTTTGTAGGAAGAAGACAGACAGTAACAGAGAGAGAGAGAGACGCCAAAAGGATAGAGAGAAACACTGTCTGATACAGACCTCACAACTTTTTTAGATTTAAAAACCAATTTTTGTAGATTTAAAAATCATGGCTGCGACTGGCAAATAGAAAGAGTCAAAATTGAAAAATAAATAAATAAATAGCTGACACATAAAAAAGCAGGGATTTTATTTTTAACAATTTTTTTTTATTTTTTAGTTTAATTCTCTCTCTTCCTCTATTGAACACTTTTAACTTTTTTTTACTTTCACTATTTATTTTAACAATTAATTTTATAAAACAATAATTATTTTCAAATTCGGACTAATTAAATTATAGCTAAGTCTATTTATATAAAATAGATACTGAATATTTTTAACTTTCTGCAATTTAATTTTTTAACGAGACGGGAGCAACAACGCAAGAGCCAATAAAAATGTCCCTTACATGCTCATCATTGTATTACACAACTTCCATTCTTTGTAATTATAAGTTACGCCCACCAAACAGAATTTTCGAATTCATTGTTAAAATTAAAACATAGAAAGGCTTCTAACTTTAATCTTGACTTTCAAATGACAACCACTAAATCAGTAAGAATCATTTAAAGCCATGAGTAGAGCAAGCAAAAATATTGAACAAATCAAACAACACAATTTTCATTTCAAATAAATAGGGGATTTGACCAACATACCCAATCTACATTATAATAGAATAAGAAATCAACAACCATAACTTGTAAAACCAAAATAAAGCTTATAAACACCAACAAAAATTAAGAAAGAAAATAAACAACTTATAAACACCAAAAAAAAATTAAGATAGAGAAGAAAGGATCAACAACAACAAAATGAAAGTGATCAAGTACACTAACGCTCATGAAAGAGACTAGTATCAAACTCCATTTTCGGTTATAAGGCATCAAAATTTACCAAAAAAGACAATGTACTAATGAATCTAGGGTTTTTATGCGAAATACCTGCTAGGAGTGATTTTTTGTGAGTCACTTCTCACTTCTCCGCATAGTGGTGATCTCTAGCTTCATTAATAAAGGCTCTGTTTGGCAAAAAGTAACGGATAGCGGATAAGGTAGCGGATGAAGTAGCGGATTGAATTTAAAGTGTTTGGTAAAATTAGCGGTTGAAGTAGCTTATAAAAATAAAATTACGTAAATAGACATTTGTAATTAATACTTACAAATGAGAGAGAAATTCATTTAATGGAGGATAAGTGAGGAATTTAATTAAAGTAATGAGGGTAAAGTTGGGAGAAAAAATGAAACGCTATAAGCTATAAGCTCAAACGCTATTTCAAGTAGCGTTTCAAAAAGCGCTATAAGCTAGTGGAAAAACACTAAAAGCTAGTTGTGCCAAAAAAAGTGAGGGTATTTTGGGGATAAAACGTAATATAGGGGTACAAAAAAAGCCAATTTATTTTGTTTACCATGCACCGCTCAGCACCATTGTGCCATGATGCTCTTAGTAGATAATTGCAAATATTTTCGTATACGGTAAAATGTATGTTTCGTCCCTGCAAATATCACAATAATCTAGTTTCGTCCCTGCAAAAAGAAAATTTAAAACAACCCTTGCAACTACGAAACGCTTCTAGTTTGGTCCCTACCGTTAGTTTTTGGCTAACAGCGTTAATGCTTGGTGACGTGGCGCTGCCAACATGGCAAAGTGGGACAGTTGTGTTACTAAAAAAAGTTCATTTATGGCAACCATGGGTATTGAACTCGTGACCTGAATGTGACATACATTCAACTTTACCACTAAACCACTTGATGAGCTTGATACACTAAACCAACAATAAATATATATTACGTGAAACCCAGAAAACCCATTGGTATCATCTTCTTCTTCTTCTTCTTCTTCTTCTTCTTCTTCTTCTTCTTCTTCTTCTTCTTCTTCTTCTTCTTCTTCTTCTTCTTCTTCTTCTTCTTCTTCTTCTTCTTCTTCTTCTTCTTCTTCTTCTTCTTCTTCTTCTTCTTCTTCTTCTTCTTCTTCTTCTTCTTCTTCTTCTTCTTCAGTAGCTATGTAATATATATCACAGTTGTAAGATTATTTCCAACAAGAATAAGTGGTGAAGTGGTTAAAGAGGGTGTTTGGTAGCCAAAGGGTTGTGGGTTTGATTCCCACACTTGCAAAATGCTAATTTTTTTAGTAAGAATAATGCTAATGTGGCACATGACATGGGATGATGATGTGGCAACCGTTAGTTTTTTGGATGGAAAGTTAACAGCAGGGACGAAACTAGAAGCATTTGGTAATTGCAAGGGTTGTTTTAAAACTTTTTTTTTTTGCAATGACGAAACTCGATTATTTGTATATTTGCAGGGACGAAACATACCTTTTACCCTTTCATTTTAATATAAAAACAAATGGTCGCACACATTCTTTCTTTTTGGAACACATTGTACCGACTTTTGGTACTCTCCATGGCCATTACACCAAGTTTAAAGTTGTATTGAGATGTTATTTAAAATTTAAACAAAGTAGTTTGAGGTTTCAGTGATTCATTCGATAAAATTTAAACAAAGTTGTATTGGTAAATTCATTGCTCATCAATGGTGGTACACGCACTGCAGAGTCGGAATATTAAACATTTGAGAATGCATCTCAATAAATGTTATTCCACGTGTCATTTTCTCCTGAGTTTTCTATTTAATTCTATATTCTATTTATTAAACATTTGTGAGTTCATCTCAATAAATGCTATTTCATATGTCATGATTTTTCTATTTAATTCTATTTTCTTGCCCCACATCAATGAAATCCGATTTTGAACAATAGGTCTCCAAAATAGAAAAATGATATATGGTCCCATAATAATAATAATAATAATTTTATATAAATTATCTTTGCAAAGAATGTTTACAAATTCATTCATCTCTTAATTTTGTTCAATAATTTTTTACAGATCTTTTTATTTTGATAAGCAAATGTTAGTGGGGGTGGGGAAATGTTAGTTTCTGAGGTTTGAACCATGGACCTCCTTCTTGCAACTTTGCAACTCCTTCATGTCCATTAGCTCATCAACTGAGCTACCTTCCTGGGACAATTTTTTTACACATCTAATTTCGTTGTTATTGCACGAACTGGTAAAATCATTGCTCATCAATGGTGGTACACGCACTGCATGCGTACGAACATTTTGTTCATCTTTCATGCTCATTAATCAAAATTCTATAAACATAGTTTTTACTTTATATAGGGATCCCATTCAGCTGATGAGTATAAAGGGTAATTTATTTATTTACTACTATATACATTCACTTCGTGTTTATAGGTTCTCATCATCATATCATCGTAATATATAGGTTTAAATATGTATTTAGTCCCTGCAAATGTCCCTATTTTTCGATTTAGTCCCTGCAAATTATTATTTTTTAAATACGTCCCTGTAAAATAACTTTTTTTTGAATATGCCCTTCCGAAAGTTGGAATTTTAAATACGTCTCTGCAAAATAACTTTTTTTTAAATACGCCCCTGCAAAATAACTTTTTTTTTGAAATACGTCCCAACAAAAAAAAATTGTGATATTTTGCAGGGACGTATTTAAAAAAAAGTTATTTTGTAGGGACGTATTTAAAAAAAAACTATTTTGCAGGGAGGTTTTTAAAAATTTTATTTTGTTGGGACGTATTTAAAAAAAAGTTATTTTGCAGGGACGTATTTAATTTTTTTTTTTGCAGGGACTAAATCGAAAAACAGGGACATTTGCAGGGACTAAATACATATTTAAACATAATATATATTTCTAATATGTTACTTTTTTTCTGATTAATAACACCTGTTTTTATCTTTTTAATTATTGAATACTTATTTTAAATCATAAACATTTCTTTATTCTTTTCATCCCAAGAATAAAATATTCTTTTGATGTCCAAATAAAATATTTTATAATAATTTAGCTATCCTTATGTAATGCTATTCTTTTAATGTTTTATTGATGCAAATTTGTATTTTTCAGTCATCACTATATGAAGTACCGATTTTTGGTTTGGAATGTTATTTCAATTAGTTCATTTTTGTATGGTTCAATCGAAACTCACTGCATGTATTCACATTTATTTAATTGCAGTTTGTTTGATTCAAATTAAGAGGTTTATTATATTTTAAATTCAATTTACTTTTACGGGAAACTTATTAAGCATAAGTTACAAAAATAAACGTGTTTGGTGATTTACCTTCTAATACGCTAATTTAGTTGTAATTAAGCATAAGTTACAAAATAAACGTACTTGGTGATTTACCCTCTAATACCGTAATTTGCATAATTCCAGTTATGTTGTTATTATGACATTTACACCACAAATTTGAATCGTAGAAACCTAATTGAAATTTTAAAAAAATTGGATGACAGTTATAATACAATTATGCTAAAATTAGATATCAAAAATATCAGATATTACAAGATGAAACACACAAAACTCTATACTACCTTACGGAACAACTTAGATCGAATTAATGTTTATCTCTCTCATTACCCATCAATATTCTTTTACCTTAAAGGGTCAAGGTTAACAATATAGTCAATAAGTTGAAAAAGGTACTTATTTTCAGATATGAAGTTAAAAGAACATACTTAAGTTAGTGAGAAAGAAACAACCATACAAGTTAAATATGATAATGTTTCAATTTTTGGATAAAATTCTAGGAGTAATAAGACACCACACGAGGAATGAACATTTTTTGTTACCATGTTATTGGTGCGCACACGTCGAGAAATCTAATTGGCCACATGTTTCTGGCTTTGCCGACGGGGAATGCACATTTTGTATAAACATATTTGTAAAAAAAATCTATTAAAATCTAAATTATTTGGTAAAAGTATATTATAGCGAGACTATAAACATTTGGCATAAAGAAACATTTGTGTCTAAATTACTATTACTATGTGTGGATATCATTTTGAAATAAATAGCGCCACATTATTGATAGTTCAATATTTATATAGCTTAATATTATTTTTAAACAGAATAGTTTAACATTATTGAGTGTCGTGAATTTTAATATTTAACTGACATTCAATTACCTTTTTAATTAAGGAAATTATTTGTCTTCTTCGATTCTCCAATTATTTTTAGTATTTTTATATCTATAGGAATGTCAACTAAATTAATATTAAAATTGTTACGACTTTTAGACAAATCATTGTTATTTTCCTATAATTTAATATATTCTCACCTAAATAATTTATTAAACAATTATTTGTTAATATTTCAGTGGCATTCAATATATTTATGTCTACATGTAGCTTGAGTAATATTTAAAAAACTGAATTTTCATAACCCTTTGTAAAAAAGTTATATAATATTTCTTAAATATATATGTTATTCACGAGTTGCATCAACAAAAGATAGAACACATGAAAAATTACTACAAATTAATCATAATTTTGTATGAACACATATTTTTTCATAGGTTGCATGAAAAATATATTATATCTAAATAAAAACCTATTTGTATTTAAATTTTGAGTAAAAATATGTTATAAGGAGAATGACTTTTTCACAAGAAAAAACACAAATAAATAAATTTCTACAAATGCATATTTTAATTAATAATATAATATTTTAACATAAAATATAAATCTTTAAACACACATTGTCCCTTTTCTATATCAAATATATAACTTCTATATGACATGAAACAATTATGGTATACTCATTTTGTCGTCACCGTTCAGTAGAAAAATTTCAGTGGAAAAGCTTAACCACCAGAGGATGATGTAGTTTATGCATAAAGATAATAAATCAATACAAAGTTTCAATAGTTTAAAATTTAATATTCAAAATTATACAAATTACTAATAATTAGTTAATTATTTAAAAAAAAGTTACTTGGGCAATAAAAAAAAGTTACTTAATATTCGATATAATATTAAATTGCAAAATGTAAATTACTATAATGATTTTTCAATCACATAACTATACCCGTGCATGGAACGGGTCAACTATTATAGTTAAAAGTAATATCGAAAAAAGTTACTACTAAAGACCATGCTTAAATGCAGGACACAATAAATTTTTTTGAGAGGACAAATTGGTTCTTGACAATTTTTTTGGAAAAACTAGTCTTAACATTTTCAAAACCAGGGGCGGCTCCTAGTGTAAGATTGGGGTAGTCTCGGCTACCCCAAAGTAATATATGTATTTTAATTAATAGGTATATTTTAAATTTAGCTACCCCAATAATATATTATTTAGCTATTTCAATCAAGTTTATTTTTCTAAGGAGGTAAAAGATTAAAAACAAGTACATTAGTTGAAGTTCATTAGTCTATTAGTATCCCTAAAAAGAATGGTGAGTTTTGTTAAGTTGCTGATTTTGGTCCCTCTATTTTAATTTTTACAATTTTGGTGACAAGGTTTACCCTCGAAATAATGGATTACTTGTACTTTTAGTACCCAAAAATCTTGAATTTTGGAAAATTGGGGATCAAAATTGTACAATTCACTATTTTTACGGAGCAACAGTGTAATAAAAAAATCACAAGAACCAAAATTGTAAATTTAAGGGAGTAAAATAATCAAAAGTGAAATAGAATCACAAAACTCATCAATGGAAGAAAGTTGGGGATAAAAAATGCAACAAAACTTTTTTATTTAGCCACCCCATAAAATTTATGCTAGCTCCGCCACAGTTCAAAACAGGACCAAATTAGTCCCTCGCACAATACACCCATGCGCCGGTGAAAAATAATTACATATTGTGTTCCTACTACACAACATTTATCAAAAATATATATATAATTATGTTTCAGAAAGGCAAAAAAAAAAGAATTTTGAAATCAAATTTTTACAGACCCAAAAAAATCAAATTTATTAAGCGCATCATATAATATAACTATAATTTTTTAGGGTCACATAACTATATATCTCATGAATTAAGAATTCTGAAATCAAATTTATGGAGCTCATCATAACTAAGTTTCATAAATTAATTCCTGATAAGGGGGTGTAAGAACTAAAAAAAGGAGTGTAGCTAGCAATCGAACAAAAAATCACTTTTTACAATCCCGTTTATTTAAGGACGCCGTTCCTTTTGAGCCCTAAACCACACCCCCACACTACAGCGCACTCCTGTGAATCTTACACAGTGCGCTGTTTGGTCCAAACCGTTAACTTCCAATTGCTCTCGTTTTTTGTAATAGCTTCTGTGCTACGATTACAATTACCCACTCAGATCTCATTACAATTACGATTCTCAGTTAATTTCAGCAGCTTCCTTCTTAAAAAGGTACTTCTTTCTCTTCGTCTTTTTTCCCTTTCTCGCGCTGCATTTCTTTTCACTATGTTATAGCTTCAGTAGTATAAGCAAAAGCTAAATTTTCCAATTCTTTCTTCAAAAACTGTGTTTACTTTACAGTGTTAGAAGTTAAAACCATTGTATGTGTTGTTGGTGTGCAATTTTGGTGAAATTTGCTTAGTTTGAGTAATTTTGCAGACTGCTAGGGTTTTGAATATTTTGTTTGTTACTGTAGCTGTTGAAATGAATGGTATAACGAGTAAGGAAGCTGAGAGCAATTTTGACAAGGAAGCTGATGAAGCTCCTGCTGAAGAGTTTACAAGAAATGGAGAGAACTCTGTGGAACAGCCCAATGCCGTATGTGTTTGCTGGACTTCATAATTTATTTTGATCAATTTTGTACTTTTTTGAGTATATATTGTGTGCTGCTTCGAAAACATGCGATGTTTCAATGTGTGATTGAGATTGAATGTGGTGTTTGTTTGGCTTCAGAAAAGGGTCAGGATTCAGAAGGAACTAACTTTTCAGGACATGTATGAAAACCGAGATATGTTTGACCAGGAAGACGATGATGATAGTGATTGGGAGCCGATGTTGCACAAGTGCGTGGAAGTCACTAAATGGTTCTGCAAAAATTGTACAATGGTTAACGTAGACATTGTTGACTGTTGCGAAGTACGTTAGTAATTTACCTTTTAGTTTAGATAGGAAATCTTATTCTTTTTTGGATAGTTATCAATCGTGATCTATGGATTCCTTTTTTGGTGGTAAACTATTCATCTTACCATTGTTATGGGATCCTTCTTTAATTTTGTGAATAATTTAGCGGTATCTTCTCTGTGCAGATATGTGACGAGCATAAAGATTCTAAAATCCTGAGCTATGGCTGTTTTGCATCTCCCTTTGCACCAGATAAAGAGATGGATGAGATCCAGCCAAATGTAAAAGGAGTGAGAGGTATGACTGCATTCATGTTTGGATAATAATTCTTTTATGGTTATAATCATGTCAAAATGTTTTTTTGTGACATGTTTTGACACTTTAAGACTATAAATAATATTACTTTCACGAAGGAATCTTGTCAAACTTTGCCCTTCAAGTTTGACAAATGGCTGCCTTTATTTTTATCCATTAATTCATGACAACCTCATTTCCGCTTTTCATTCGGACTCTGATGGAGTGATGTAGTAGGGAAGGCTAGGGTGAAATCAGTGGCACTCAAGATAAGTTAGGAGAGAAAAGAACGGACCTGGAGATCTAGTACTCAACCGTCTAGGGCCTGTGCTTCTAGTTTATGTGTAGAGATTAGAGAATATAAAAGTAAAACTTCTGTAATTAAGAAAACTCTGAGCCAATACCTTACACTTTTAAAAACCTTTCATATAGGAAGAAACATAACTAAAATCATATTGTAGGCGTAGCCCATTCTTATACTTGATCCTTGCTGTTTAAGGCAACAGAAATAAAAGAAGCTGAAAGACATAATAATAAAAATAAAGTAAAACAGCTTCTGTATCTAGATTCATATTATTATAACCTTTTTTTTAATGTTTCTGAAAACATTATTTTAAAAAATTATAATTTATTAAAAATTTGGGCGGAACTTTGCTACTTGGATTTTTATTTGTAGGTTCTGAAAACAACAAGCACAAAATCTGAGTGAGCTTAGTATATTTCTTTTTGTCTTTGGCTTGTGGGAAAATCTTTACGAAGCTGTCTATGACAATTTTATAGAGGCTGGGTATCACTTATGATGAATTCAAAAGAGAGGGGGGGGGGGGGGGGTGGTGAAACTAGAGTTGTTTCTTTAGGTTTTCCAAACAACAACAGAGGTCAGTGCATTTTAATTTTTTTCTCAAGGTTTTCTTGTTTCCTTATGTTTTCTTCTCACTTAAGATTTCATCATTCTCATATTTGTATATAGATTCTTGTTCTAGTGTGGTATTAAACCCTGAATTTATTTTAGTTTTACCCTTGTTTTGTAGATATTGACTCACAAGAATCAGCAGCAAACGGTTATACAGCAGTTGGCTTTGATGAAAGAATGTTGTTACATGAAGAAGTATGTTCCTCCTTGTTTTGTTTATTCCCTTTTTATCTCACTTCAAAAGCTATACCTTATTACTATCCTACTAGCACATGTATACAAAGTGCCTATGTAATTTCACTTTGTATCAAAGACCAATACGTAGCTTATATTGTCTCATTCACTTCACCACCTATCCCTCTGGTTCTGTGTCCATTACAGTAATTTCCATAACGATCTTATTAGAATCTAGTAACATTGATTTACCTAGAAATATGCTGTACCCAAAGGCTTTATAGCTAAGTTATTCTTGATTTCCATTTTCATATATAACATTTTGCTGCATTTAAAACTATGCCAAAATTTTGTTTGCTGTATTTAAAACTACAACAAAATTTTGTCTGCTGCTGAACTGGGTTTCACATTATTAGTTTGTTTCCTTCCTGCTTTATTTATGAAAACTGCAAGATGCTGGTTATAAATACTAGACAGAGAATCATTGAATTGAACGACAGACCAAGGTAGACAAGTTCGTAATCCTACTTAGGAACGGTGAGGGGTCATTGGTTCGTAAAGCACGGGTTCGTAGCATGAAACATAAGATCCTACCAAAAGGTCCAACTAGTATATATACACATGATAAAAAATATATAGAACATTTTTGAGCAAAACTAAGTAACATAAGTAAAAAATATATAAACTTCAATAATAATATAAGTAAAAATATATTTTTTTTGGTTACATATAAGTACATAAGTACAATTATATAATAATGAATGAATATAAAAAAGGGTTTTGCTGTCTGGGTTTGGTGTTTTGTTTTAATAGTAAAAAATAAATATCCAAAATATCCAATTAATAGGAAGAGGCTGTTTTTTACGGAGAAATAGGAAGAGGCAAACTTGTCAAAAAAAGGAAAAGGCCAAAAATTAGTGTCTAAAGTAGTGGGTTTCGTACGCTGCGTGAAAATATAACACGCTTTGACCACAAAAAAGCGAAAGAATATAACGCTGACTAAAAAAATTTAAAAACGGGTGTGAAGAACCATTAAACGCATCGTTTCATTTATTCCCGAGTCCAAAACGCTGCGTTGCGTACGTCTTCAACCTTGATGCAAACCCTAAATCCGTGTTTGCAGAAGATGGGTTGTGAAACCCGACCCAACTGAAACCTGTTGAAGCACTGACCGCTCCTCGGCCGTTCCCACTGCTCCTCTTTCGCTTCTGACCGTTCCTACCGCTCCCACCGCTCTGAGGCGCGCTCCGGCCGCTCCTATGACATTTACGACTTTACGTGAGAGCGAGTTCGCTAGAGTGCCATGGGTTCGTAGGAGCGGCCGCTCCTACGCGCCGACGCGTGATCCTGTCTACCTTGCGACAGACGGACAGAGATAGAAAGTAAGATAGAGTTATGCAATTAGTTGTTGATGATTTGACAAACTAGTTTAACTGTTGGATTAAAGCTGAAAGGATGCCTAGGCAAAATAGTTAGCAGTGTTGAGTGTTTCCCAAGGCAATAATTTTGGTTCATGCAATCAGGCTCTTGCTAATGCAAACAAGGCTTCCTGTGAGTTGGTTCAACATATCCTGGGACTGGGACTTTGATAGGTCTGTTACAGTTAGTTAGCAATAGCAACAGTTAGTTAGCTAGTTAGTTACAATTGGTTAATGTTTGTTATGTTAGTTAATAGTTAGTTAGGGGGTTGAACTGGTTAGTTAGCAAATAACAATAAGGCATGTTGCCTATAAATAAGAAGGGAATGGGATAGAAATAATCATCTTGTCAATTGTACACACTAGAGGGCCATTTGGCTTAGGAGAGGGTTGGATCTCTTGAATATCCAGCAGATATTCATGTAATAGTCCTATTTCGTTCAATATATGAGTTGGTACCTATCACTGGTATCAAAGCAATTCGATCTTCAGAAAGTTCATGGTGCGCAAGAAGCAAGTTTCAACCTCCATGGATTCACGTATCTACGAATTGGAACGGCGATTTCAAGAATTAGAGGTTCGCAATCAGCGTCGCCTCGATCGACTCAATGAGCAAGCCACTGGCTTGGAGCAACTCATCGCCGCGATTCAGCCGGTGGTGCTCCCCAACAACAGCTGTGGAGTGCCCAAGATGGAGTGTTTCAGTGACACAAAACAGGCTCTTGATCAGTCCAATCTTGTGAAGGATGGAATTGAAGAAACTGTTCTTGAAAAAGAACAATCTTCAAATCAGAATTCCAAGAATGTTAGTTTGGCACTGAATTCTGCAACTACATCTTCAGCGGGAAGCAAGAAATCTAAGGTGAGAACTGAATACTGCAAGGTCCAAATATGGTCCAAGCAGAATGTTAGTTTGGCAATTAAGATGAGAGGCATCACAGTAAGGTGGAGAAGAAGTCGAGCAACCAAAGATTCAAAAATTGCTTCCAAGAAAACTACACACCAGAAAGAGATGTGGAATTGCAGCAACGAAATGGCTAGTTCGGAGTCCATGAGGGTTTCAACGGGTCTTGAGCCATCGTTGGAGCTATCGGAACCGAAACAGCATATCGTGACTGAACGAACAAAGGATGAACCGACACCACCAGAACCTCGTGGTGCGTTGCCGGTGACCAGTGCTCGTGTGAGCAAAATTGTTCGCAGAGAAGAAAATCAGAGAGTGGGAAATAAACCACCACCGCCACCGGAACCGCCAGACACACCGAGGCCAGAATCTCCTCCATCGGAATCACTTGAGTCGTCACCACCAACACTACCTCCGCAGAACACAGGCCAGCCTTCCATGGCACTCACACAGCGAGTACCACCGCCCAAGCCACCAGATTGGAGCAATTTCATGGATGGAAGGGACGTCACGAACGTGAATAAAGAAAATCGTGGGAAGAAGAAAACATCAATGGGTCAAGTACCATCACCGTTAGAATGACCGGCCGCCGTCGCAACTAACCGTGGCTGGTTCGACTTGAGATCGTTGTTGTTGACAAAGGAAGAGGCACATGATGTGCGAGACGAAATCAGAAAGGTCCAATGGGCATTACGTGTAATGGGTCAGAATTCCGACCTCATGGGCTAAGATTGTGAATTGGGCCTTGTTCTAAACCCAGTGGGCCAAGCCCAAAATATTGCAGATAAGTGGAAGGAGGAAAACAAACAATGGATCTTATTGAACCCGACCCGAAACCCGTGCGAAAAAGATCAGAACGCGCAAGGAAGAAGCACTTTGTCACCGCCGTTCTTTGCGTGCGCATCGCCGTCGTTGTCCCTGTTAGTGAGTCACACTCCTTGCTTGTTCCAGTTGGCGTATTAGATTTTCGCTGCTTCAGTGAGACAATGGAAGCCATCGAGCACTTACAACAAATGCAAGAAACTGCACAGTTCCTGTTTGATAAAGTGCTTGTTCAGGACTCCATGGATAAGGACAGGGTGGTACGTGGGGTACACTGAGAACAGCCTGTGTTGGGTTGCTATTGAATCAGAATGTTGTTGGAAGGGACAACTTGGCAATGCATATGGTGGGTGGCAGCGGATTCCTAACATATTGAATCCAATGCGCCATGAAGACGCTAGTAGCAAAGTAATACCCAAATGTAGTTGGAAGGTAATCACACGGGTGGCGCAGTGGTGCGTGGTGGGCTCATTCAAGCAGTATTGCAAAAATAGAGTTTGGGGGTTTAAAAAGATGGAAATGACTTTTGTGACTCACAAGGAACTTGACACAAAGGTGGCTGATGCAACAAGTGTATTATCCTTGATGACAACAACTGAAGCTATGGTGTCTTATCTCTTAAAGGGAGATAAAGAAGTTCAGTCGACGCCTTGTGGTGTTACTAAAATTGGGTGGAGGCTGCAAGATAATGCCAGCAACTCAGTTTTAAGACAAGTTAAAGTTGTTACGACAGCTGAATCACACTTATTTTCTGTGTCAACATTCTACCATGTTGAGACAATTTTTGAATGGACAAGAACCTCAAACACGAAAGTAGGGGCAGGTCTGTTTGGAGAATGCAAAACAGATGGCACCACGGAGCACGGCACAGGAGCAAAGGCTATTCAAGCACTAATGCAACCAGAATTTTTTTTCAGAATTGTTGTGCTGTTGTATTTTTTCTTAGTCACCTTGAGGACAAGGTGATTGTCCCCGGGGGAGTATTGATAGGTCTGTTACAGTTAGCAATAGCAACAGTTAGTTAGCTAGTTAGTTACAATTGGTTAATGTTTGTTATGTTAGTTAATAGTTAGTTAGGGGGTTGAATTGGTTAGTTAGCAAATAACAATAAGGCATGTTGCCTATAAATAAGAAGGGAATGGGATAGAAATAATCATCTTGTCAATTGTATACACTAGAGGGCCATTTGGCTTAGGAGAGGGTTGGATCTCTTGAATATCCAGCAGACATTCATGTAATAGTCCTATTTCGTTCAATATATGAGTTGGTACCTATCAGACTTGCACGTGGTGGGAGCCTTATAGTTATAACATCACACTGCTGCACTTTTTGTTTATAAACTGTTAACATTTTCACCCTAATCCAAAATTGTTTTTTGTTCCACCAGATTACATCAAAACTAATTAAAATTATGATATTGAAGAAGTGGAAACAATTGCAACGTTATCGCAACTAATTGTATAAGTTTTATGAAATTTGGTTCACAATATCAACTTGATAATTATGAGTTATTTGATGGTCTAATAATGTACAATCAGCGTTTTTTAAATTTTTCTTTAATAAAAGAATAAATGGGTATTATAGTAAAAAGAGAAGAGTATGTTTCTTCTGGACAAAGGCATGCTATTTGACTATAGTTCTTCCCCAATTCTTTTTAGCATTTTATGGGAAGTGTTTTTTTTTTTGGTGATTACAGAAGTGTTGTTATGAACCACTTGAAATGTGCTGAAAAGTTTCTAATTCAACTTTTATGATTGTCTTGTGAAATATAAATCATTAGTATTAGTATGAAGGTAAGAACACCTCATATTTTAGCTTGGCGGTACCACAGTAGGGCTTTTTAATCCATAGTAGGTTAACCAGTGTTGTCAGTTCTTTATGTTTTAGCTTTTGACCAACTATGGACCCGAGTCTTCTCATTACCTGGGTATGGACCTTCTGTAATTCCCCTCCGCCATTTTTTCTCCTCCTTTTTAAATCAGAAAAAGCTTGGCTACTTGTTCCATGGTCTATGACACACGGCAGTGACGGCACGACATTTTCACAACTATAGCATTGAATTTTAGTTACATTTGAAGCACCTTAGGCATGCACTATGATGATTTGTGTCTTTTTGCTAGGAATTGCATATTTCTGTTTTTGTGATAATATCTTCTGGTGGATGTTTGTCGGGTTTGAGTAGGTTGAAAAGAAATCACATCCGCATCCTGAAAGGCCAGATCGACTTCGAGCAATTGCTGCTAGTCTCGCTAAAGCCGGTATTTGTCTATTCCAAATACTTGCTGTAATCATTGATTTTTGGTGACAATCAAACTTTACCACTTAGCCCTACTATTGCTTTCCTTTCAATTTTCATTTATCTTTGGTATTTAGTATTATTTTATTGATCTACTGCATTAATTTGCCGAACATCGAGTCACATAGGTATATTTCCTGGAAGATGCTCTTCAATATCTGCTAGAGAAATCACTCAAGAAGAACTTATGAAGGTAACTGACTCCCACTATATGTTGGACGAAGGTATTTAGTATTATTTTATAGAATAAATTGTTGTCACCGCTCTTTGTGATTTTGCTGATTGGACAACTTTAGTTTTGCCCCCTCCTTTTCCTTTTTCTAACTGGAAATCTTTGAGGTAACTATTGGATCATCACACAACTCTAACCGTATAACTTAATCTAATTGAAGGTTCATTCTTCGGAGCATGTTGAATCTGTGGAAGTTACAAGCGAGTTAATGTCTAGGTTTGTTAATCTATCTCTTATTCTCCATCTCTTGGTCTGTGCGTCTCTCCAATCATATTTTGTTTTTATTCCTTTTTTCCTTTCATGTAGATGTGATATTTTGATTTTCATACGACTTGTATTGCGGTGCCGGTCATCTGCTCTTTTTTTACCTAACCAGAAATCTCCACTTGCCAATGAGTCAAATCTGTTGTCACATGCCATTTTCTGGATCCCGATCCTCTAATTGGGTGGCAGATATTTTATTGGATTTCATTCAATGCTTCAGTGTTAGGATTAGTGCTCTTACTTTATGTTGGTATTCATCATGGTTAATAACTCTTATGTGATTGCAGTTATTTCACCTCAGACACATATGCCAATGAGCATTCAGCTTGTGCTGCAAGGTTGGCAGCTGGGTTATGTGCTGATCTGGCTTCAGCAATTGTTTCTGGGCGTGCCAAAAATGGATTTGCTTTGGTATGAATCTTCGAGTTGCCATTGATAACCGTCATCATAACTCAACAATTTAAGGTTTGATGTAGTTACTGTTTGTTCCTAACTAAATCAGGTTAGACCTCCTGGTCATCATGCTGGTGTAAGGCATGCAATGGGGTTTTGCCTTCACAATAATGCTGCCGTGGCGGCATTGGCAGCTCAGGCTGCAGGGGCTAAAAAAGTGCTAATTTTAGATTGGGTAATGTCCTTGCTCACAATCTGTGTAATTAAGCGATTTTCCTAATGGCAGTGTTGGCTATGACATTCCCTCTGTTGTTAAACTAATAGTTGATAGTGTCTCGTGGTTATTGCAGGATGTTCATCATGGAAATGGGACACAGGAAATATTTGAGCAAAACAAATCAGTGAGCCATGTTTAGTTATTATTTTTGTTTGATTTTTGCTCTCCATGCTGTTTCCGTGAAATTTTGACATTGTAGTATTGTTTGACTCTTGACCTTTTAATGTTTTCTTATGATATAGTTTCCTTTTGGCTTTAGGAGCTCTGCCACTTTTTCATCATTTTGCTGATGCTTATGGGTATAATCTGTTCTGTAGGTCTTGTATATATCATTGCATAGACACGAGGGAGGGAAATTTTATCCTGGTACTGGAGCCGCCCATGAGGTACTTGATTGCAGACAATTTTTAAATTAAACTGCTGCTGCTGGTTTTAGTCAAAATATTTTTATGGGTGTTTTTTTAAGAAACCAAGTCAGGTGAAGAAAACTTTTGCATAGAGGAATTTAACTCGTATATCTTGACAAGAAGGGCTTTGGGTAGGCTTTAGTTATGTTCTGTAGATATAAAGGTTTTCTGATGGCAGTGTTGTCCATTGCGGATCCCGGAAAATAGCAGTTTGTTCTAATTCTGCTTTGCTATAGTGTCGCTATAGCTGCTTTTTGACTGCATTGATGGGCATAATGCGGATCATGGACAATAGCTGTTTGTTCAAGATCTGCTATGCTGTAACACTACTGGATGGGGATTGCAAGTATATAGTTCAGTTTTCTTTTCCTCTATAAATTTCTGGTAAATGTTATTTTTTTTGAGATGCTTACTATTGAACATTCAAACTAATGTCCTAATGGTGGTTCTGCTGTTATTGCCATGTGCTTTTGGTCAAACGGGTTTGTAATTTATCTCTTTTATCTGCTATTCTGCACTTTGGTTGCAGCATTTCTTTTTGGGCGTGAAATGTTCATACATCTTTGAAAGTTTAATCTGTTTGGCCTCAATATCTTGCTTTTCTTGCTCAATCTTGACAGTCTTTTGAACATTGATTGCATTTCATGAGTTAGAGGAGGAATGCTGACTAACGTATTTGAATTTTTTTTTTGGTTACAACGTATTTGAATTATGAGAACTGAGAAGTGATTGTAAGTTTATCTTCATCTTTTCAGGTTGGTAGTATGGGCGCAGAAGGATACTGTGTAAATATTCCATGGAGTCGAGGTGGTGTTGGTGATAATGATTACAGTTTTGCATTTCAGCATGTTGTCCTTCCTATAGGTTAGTATTTCTTGTGGACTGTTAAAGTTTATTTAATTTCATTCCAACATATGTCAATAATCTGAGAACCATGCATTTTAGGAAGTGAACAAATAATGTATTATAACAACTTTAAGTTTAGACATTTTGGATCCTCGCTATATAAAAAAGGATTTTTGCGTGATCAAAGGTCCAGTTGAGACTTGCATGGGGATGCAACATTGTTGTACCTTTCAGCTCTGGACCTCCTTCAATGATCTCATTAAAAGTTATATAGTAGTCAATGTACCGGAAGTCTGGAACCTATTTCCTAAGTAATAATATATCAACATTTGAACTCTTGTTCAAAAGGCATTCGTGATCAATTTTTGCCTCTGGTGATTTGATCTAATATGTGTGATGGTGCTGCCTGAGAAGATTGATTGATTAGCAGCTGGCAAGAGCTTAAAAATTGCCTATGAATGTAAATAAACATATTATAGGGTTCCTTTGAATATTGGATTATAGCATGTTTGTATCTTATGAAGTGCCTTTGTTTCATATGATAATCTATTCTCCTCACCCCCCTGCGGTTCTAACTTTTAAAACAGGCAATAAAACATTGATATTGAATGTCATTCCTTTTCAGCTTCTGAATTTAATCCAGATTTTACGATAATATCAGCCGGATTTGATGCTGCAAGAGGTGATCCCCTTGGATGTTGTGATGTAAGAATTTCAAAAATCAATCTTAATCTTTTGCTATCTTTTTTGTGAATCATTTTATTGAATTAAAATCATTGGAAGACTAAACAATAAATTACATCAATCAATTAACCATATAAAGAACCTAATCTGCCTGTTTGATTTTTGGAAAATCTTTTGCTAAGTTTTTATTGAGGATTGGGAACATTAACTATACTGAAATTGAAATAACCAATTTGTCAAAAACAAATCAGCATGCCATGGGTACATTCAAACTTTCATCCATGATGCAGGTTACTCCCTCTGGCTATGCACAGATGACACACATGTTGAATGACCTTTCTGGTGGAAAATTGCTCGTTATTCTTGAGGGGGGGTTTGTAGCTAATGCCATTCTTGTTTAATATTCTATTAGGCTCTGTATTTTGCTTCAAGTTGATTTAAATGCATTCTATTGCAGCTATAATCTTCGTTCTATATCATCTTCGGCAACTGCAGTAATCAAGGTGAATCCTTCTACTGTTTATTATCTGCGGTAATACTCGTGCTTGTGGTGCCTCATTTATTTCTCTTGTTTTGATGCGTTCAGGATTAGTGGTGTACTTGTTATTTAGTTTTTTCATGTATATATGCAATATTTTTCTCGTTTGTATCCTTCTACTGTGACATTTTTTGGTTTTTGACTTTGGTTCTATTGGAACAGGTATTGCTAGGTGACAGTCCTGGATGTGAACTGGAAAATAGATTCCCTACAAAAGCTGGGCTGCTAACTGTTCTGGAAGTCCTAAAAATTCAGATGAATTTTTGGTCTTCCTTGGAACCCATCTTCAGAAATTTGCAGTCAAAATGGAGAGTGGATATTCTTGGGGGAAAAAGTGAGAATTTAACTTTGATTTGTGTTGATTAGACTTTGCAGCCTTGTTCATTTTTGAAATTGTTTTGTTTTGATATATTGAGCTTGCTGGGTGGGACCTCTTCCTAAGCTCGGATTGTAAAAGTGCCTTTTACAAATACACCTCCATAAAAGGCACTTTGATGCCAAACATAGAAAGGGCTCCGGAGGCGTTATAAAAAGAAGATTGTATTGAGAGTGAGTTGCTTTACCTAGGGTGGAAACCCCCTGTTAAAGTGTAGTCAGTTCCAAGTTTTTCTCTCAATTTAAACTCCCTAGTTCGGTATACCTTCCTTGGGTAAGTTCTCACCTTCTATTTAGAACTAATACCTCTGCTTGTGACACGTTTCTCCTGATAAGATCAAGGTTCTATTTTATCGTAAACCTCATTCCATGATATTTAGAGTCTGTTACATTGCTACACAAGTTGACCTTTCAGACACCTTCTAGAAGTCTGAGTTTGAGAAGTACAAGCTTAGATCTACTAACAGAAGTCACCTTCTTGAAGTTGATCTTTGTTCGGTACTTAGATTCCAGATGGCCGAATCCGTGGTACAAAGATGAAGAGAGGTGCTTCCAAGGGTTGAAGATGGACTTCGGGTTGGTTGAAGATTATGCTCGGATGGCCCGAGGTTGCCCGTATGTCCACGTCGGGTGGGGGGTACCTGCAAGACACTCCGACGCTCAAGTCAGTAAGGAATAAAGAGTGTTATTAAGAAAAGGGAAAGAATGAGAACGTACTGTCGTTTGGAGGGCGGAACCTTTATTTATAGACTGTGCGTCGTACCTGAGGCGTTGGATGCGGGCGCGTTGATTCTGTCCATTGGATATGGACACCAGCTGTGGAGCAGGTGCTGTGCTACCTTGAGTACGGGATTGGACCAGGCCCAAGTCTTGCGAGGTTTGGCCCAGTCCGGAATAGTGGCCCCCCAAGTCGAGGTTGGCTGAAGAATGAGGTCGGCCTCGGCTTGGTTCAATCGTTGCTTTGAGACATTGTCGTGCCACATGTCATCTTCTGAGTGGGGCAACAGAGACGTGACGTTTGGTAAGATCAAGGGTATCTTGTTGCGCTGAGCTGAAGAGACGCATTGAAGTGACATGACGCTTCGCATCTCGCCCTTATATAAGGCGAGTTGAGGGCTCATTTGTCCACTTTGGATTTTTGTGAGAGTGAGCTCTGAGTGATCTGAGGAGTGAGAATTTTCTTACCACCGTGCCGAGATCAGTGCCACCGTCTGTCGCCCATGTTTCTGGGTTTTTGCAGAGGTGAGATCATTGCTCGTTCATCCGACCGCAAGAATCAAGCCGACATCAGAAAGTTCCTGCACAGAGGTTAGTTTCCTTTCCTGCATGATTTAAATGCTTTAGTCATCATATTTTACCCGCGGCCGACGTAGCCGCTTCGGCGACCGTCGTTGCTCGCCTCAAGGGGGAGGAGATAGGTCGGCCGTGGGATTTACTGGGGTCGGGATTAACACCACTTTAACTCTAGATAAATAGATTTAGATGGATAGTATTAGATAGTGATAGTGCCGTCCTCCCCTTGCAGATAATGGTTTGATCCAAGAGTGAGGAAACTCCGCCTTTTATTCCACCTGGTAAACCGATCTTAAGGAGGTCGGCTACTGGGGAGCCAATGCTGGCCCCCAAGGGAGCTCCGTCTCTGCTCTCTTCAACGCATGTAGATTCTCCCGTGATGTCGGGCACTTCGGCTAGGGAGTTCATCAGGCAGACTTCGGAGGGCACAGTTGAAGAAAACGCCGAGGTTGCTTCTCAAGTTCAGAAACCCGAGGTCACTGTAGAAGATGAGAAAACGACCGAGGAAGCGTACGACTGGGTATCCACGAGGATCTGCAATATCTGCCCAAAGTTGAAGTCGGACAAACCTGTGTCCTTCTATGAACGGTTCATTGCTGCTCCTGCCGATCAGAGATGGAAGCTGATGGTGGTTGATGATATGCCAGTGTGCACTAGGCATGATGGAATGGGTTTTTTCTTCTATGGAGCCGTCTTGGAGACCATGGGAGTTCGGATTCCCCTCAATCAGTTTCAGAAAGATGTGCTAGATTACCTGCACGTGGCCCCTTCTCAACTACATCCGAATGGCTGGGGATTCATGCATGGCTTCGAGATGGTCATGGAGCGCCTCGGGAGGGACACGTTGGATTGAGGGGCAATACAGAACACTCCTATTTTGCTCCGGCCAACGATTCAAACAAGATGAACTTCTTTGTCAAAGCCTCGGATAATGCAGCAAAGAAATCCATTGCGGATTACGTGGGGAAAGATCTGACCAGGGTGCACTTCCCGTTGTCCTGGAGTCGGGAACATTTTGTCCGGGACAGAGAGGAGATTAAGACCAAGGCTTACATAGTGAAGCCGAACTTGCTGGAGGGAAATGACGCGGATTCGTACAAGATGATCAACAAGTGGGGGAAGGATGTGGCCAGGAAAGGCTTGAAGTTCCGTTGTGGTTCTATGATCGATGCCGTGGCCGAGTTTGAGGCCAAGCTTAAGAGATACTTTGACACCTGTAGTTATTTATTTTTATGTCGCTGTTATAATCCTAGTCGGTCTCAGAAAATGCACTGATTCTGACCGTCTTCCTAATTTTTGCAGGTAAAATAGACGACCTTGATGACATCTTCGAGAACTCCAACATTGATACATCTGTTCGTATAGAGGCGCTCAAGAAAGTGCCCGAAAAGAAGAAAAGCACGGGGACGGGGCCAGGATCCGGCCCCATTCTGGACAAGGTGGTAAGCAAGTCCCAATCAGTTGGGGGCAAGCCTGCCGAAAAACTTAAATCTCCTGCTGTCAAGTCTTCGAAGCCAATCTCGGAGTCGGGCAACAAGGAGACTCAAGAGAAGCCATCCTGATGTTGGCACGCTGACCCTTCCGCCCTGAAAAGACAAAAACAAAAGCAGGATGGGAAGAAGGAGGAGAGAAGGGAGAAAGCCACCATGGAGGATTTCATGGCCTGTGCCCGAGTTGGCAGACTGGGTGATGATGCCTTCAAAGAATTGGAGGAGCTGATAGCTGGGAAAACCACTGCCCGCCTCCGAGGTAAAATCTCTGACTTTGAGGCTCACAATAGATATTTAGATGGCAAGTTATTTCGCACTTCTGCCGACCTGAGAAGTTACTGGGATTATAATTTGGTAGCTTACTCTGAAGAAAACCGGAGTCTTAAAGCCGAGTTGGAGAAAATGCCCGGGGTGCAGAAACAACTTAATGAAGCGCACACCAAGGCCGGGGAGCAGGCCAAGAAGATAGCTGGATCCCGACGCTGCGGGCAGAGCTCCAGAAGATTCAAGATAAGCTGAAGAAGGCTGAGGCTGAGAAGAAATGGAATGTTGAGGAGATCGAGCAGCTGAAGAAGGACAAGGCCAACCTCACAGACAGAGTCACTATAGGGGCCGTGGCCGGTTTCACACGCTGTTTGAAGATGACCCTCATCCTCGAGCCTACATTGGACACCAACCTGCTCAAGGTCGAGCACAAGGCTGTGGACGGGAAGATCGTGCACAAAGGTCAAGTGCTCTATGACCCGTTCTCCGAGTCTTCACCGGGGAACGTGGCTGAAGGCCAAGCTGATGTTGGAACTGATGCTCCCGCTGCCAAGGATGAGGCTAACCCAGCCGCTGCAGATCAGAATGCTGCCGAGATCGAAGGAGAGAAAAATTTGTAAAATGTAGATTAAATTTTGTCGTTTACTTTTGAACATTTGAGGTTGGTCTCGGGCATGTCCGGGGACAACTCTGACTTGTAAGTACAATGGGCGCCGTCCCTTTCCGGCCTTAATTACTTTGTCAATTTGCTAATTCTGGTTTCGCTCGTCTTTGAATGCCTTACGTGTTTTGGTTGTTGTATGTCGATTGAATGTCGGGATACAGATTAGGATTCCGATGCCGAGATAAAATGTCAGAACTCCGGCGTCAAAGTAGAAGGCTGATATAGAGAATTAGATTTCCGACGTAGATAATACTGTTAATAACTCTCGAGTAGGCCGACGCCAAAGTAGAATGCCGATATAGAGAATTAGATTCTTGACGTAGATAATACTGTTAATAACTTTCGAGTAGAATTCCTGAGAATCGAGATTCCTGAGGATGATGCGAAATCATGAGTGGGAAAGCCGACGTGGGCTCCCGTGCTCCACAGATGGGAAGGCCGCTGCGGACCCCTCTCTCCAGAACCTTCAAGATGGGGAAGCCTTCAAGATGGGAAGGCCCCTGTGGGCCCCCCTCTCCATTGATTCCTCCAACGGAGGTCGCTGTAGACCCCCGCCCTTCTGCCTCTGATGGAGCGCGAAGCTCGGGGATCAGAGGTCGGCTCGCACAAGGCAAAATTGGGATACCTTCGGTCTCTGATGGAGCTCGTCAGCTCGGAGATCAAAGAGAAGGTCGGCTCGCGCGGGGAGAAATTTGGAGGAAGTCACTGTGGGCTTCTTTGTTCGGACCCTCTGATGGAGCCGGAGCTCGGGGACCAGAGAGCTGTTGAAGCCGCTGTGGGCTAATTGCACGAGATCCAGCTGAGATAAAGGTCTGAGACCGAATACATAAATTGCAGGTAGAAATCCGGTCCGATCAATAAAGAGAAGTCTGAGATCAGAGCATAGGAAACCCGGAAGAGGATGAAGATCCGAGATAGGGAGAAAACCTAAGAAGATCCAAGGTAGTTTGTAGATCCGAGATAATTCGAAGGTCCGAAGAATGCGAGATGATAGCCAATGATTCAGTGAGTGGAGATAGGGGCTTACCTCGGGGGGAAGGACCAGGTCGGGAGGCAGACCGGGGCTGCCGCTGTTTGAGGAGAAGCCGTAGAGTAATAGAGAGATCAGAAGATAGATGGCTGGTAATGTTCGGAAGCAAGTGATCATGCTCCCACTGTGGTCGCCATTATTCGTTACTTAGATTCTCGATGGACGAATCTGTGGTACAAAGATGAAGAAAGAGAGGTGCTTCCAAGGGTTGAAGATGGACTTCGGGTTGGTTGAAGATTAAGGTCGGATGGCCTGAGGTTGCCCGTATGTCCACGTCGGGTGGGGGTACCTGCAAGACACTTCGACGCTCAAGTCAGTAAGGAATAAAGAGTGTTACTAAGAAAAGGGAAAGAATGAGAATGTACCGTCGTTTGGAGGGCGGAACCTTTATTTATAGGCAGTGCGCCGTATCTGAGGCGTTGGATGCGGGCGGTTGATCCTGTCCGTTGGATATGGACACCAGCTGTGGAGCGGGTGCTGTGCTACCTTGAGTACGGGATTGGACCAGACCCAAGTCTTGCGAGGTTTGGCCCAGTCCGGAACAATCTTTAAGACACCTTGAAGTTACATGGCTACTAAAGTTGATTTTTGAGACACTTTCTTGATGTCCAAGCTTGATATCTGCTTACAGAAGTCGGAAGCCAATTCCAGACTACTAGCCCCCAAGACACCTTAGCTTAAACAGCTTATGAGTCTGAATTATTTAACAAGGCCAATTTGAGCTCTGATTTCTTTCCTTGAGCCCCTTAGCCTTTGGGAGTTACTGAGTTGACCCAACACCTTCTCAAAGTTTTTCTCTAGCTTCAATTCTCGGATTCCTTCCTCGTGTTTTCTCTTAATTTGAACTTGTTCAGTACCTTGCCTTAGGATCTAGATCCGAGATGAGCGGTTGGTAGGTGGAGTCTTGAAATCGTCCTTTCCTATGTTGAGGTCAGATAGATGTCCTCTGAGTAGTCTTCTTCCGAGGATAGAGCTGCTGGAGTCAGAAGTCTAGAAATCCATGATCTGATTGCAGAAGTCAGAAGTCAGAAGTCAAAAGTCAAAAGTCAGAAGTCGATCCCAGACCAGGTTCTATCTGGAACCGGTATTGGGTGAGTCTCCTGGATGTGAACTGGAAAAATACCAAAGCTGGCCTGCAATTTGTTATGGAAATTCTAAAAATTCAGATGAATTTGTGGCCTCCTTTGCTTCAAAATTTTGCAGTCTAATCTTTGATTTGTATTTATTATGTTTCCCACCCTTATTTCTTTTTGAAATTGTTTTATTTTGATATATTTGAACTTGCTGAGTGGAATGGTGGAGATAGAGAATTTTTTTTAGTATTTTTAGGGAAGCTTCTAAATACCTGATTACAATTATTATTATTTATGTAGGCAAACAGACAAAGAAGAGACGAATTTTAACACCAATGTGGTGGAGGTGGGGTCAAAAAAGTCTCTTATTCCATTATCTGAATGGCCATCTTCGTGTAAAATCAAAATGATTTTGTTGAGCTGATGGGTTTTGAAGTACAAGGGACACCCTGTAATTGTCAGCATGTTGTATATTCCATCTTGATTCCAAACAATGTAATTTTTGTGACCTTACAAATGACAGATTTGTACTGAAGGTTTAGGCAGAAATTGGAGAGACCTTAAACTAAAAGATGAATTCCCAGTTCCTTGTTTGAATATTTAGAAGCAACCAAAAATGGGAAAATGCGAAATTAATCATCTTCCACTGTGATGGATAGAAGAGAAATGCTAGCTAGGGATGATGCATTTTCAGAAAGAAAATAGTTTTTTGGGATAATCATTGTTTCTAAAAATGTAGACAATTGTTCATTTTAAGAGTATCTTTTCTTCTTATTAGTAAGTTCAAATCAACAGATTTTAGAAAATGAATATTGAACTTTGTCAAAAAAAAAGAAGAAAATGAATGTTGAAAATATTTTCAAGTGAAAGGACAGTTATTCTTTATTCTTGAAACTGAATGTTACTTTGAATGCTTTGAATCCAAAACTTCCAAACTGGTTAGTGGGATATCTAACATTCTGGTATTCTTATATTTTCAACCTTGTATTTTGCATTTGCGGCATTAGTCCAAGTTAAGTTAAATTCAACTTTTATTTTCAATTAGCGATAAATGATATCAGGTATTGCACCATTCTATTGATTGATTTGTGTAACTCAGAACATGCGCTCAATAAAGTATTCATAATCCAGTGGTTGACAATCTTGAATCCACATCAGTTTTTGTTGGGTATTGATCAATGTTTGGTAGATTTAGAGTATTTTTGCTTTGGACCGTGCTGGATTCTTAATCCACGGTCGATATTTCATATCACCTTTCTTTTCATATGATATATAGCCATCACCTTTCTTTTTTCCAATAATTTGAAATATTAACACTAATAGCCATTTAGCTCAACATTATTGACACAAACTATCTCCACCTTCTATGAAGGATTTGAGAGTGTGTCTAATCATGTGTAAAACACAAACGCTTAGTAGTGGGGGAGAACACACAGGTTCAAACAAGTGCCACCACCCCAAGAACAAAACACCAATTATATAACCACCACCTTTCAATTTAATGCAAAATTTTCGGTGTTTGGTTATATAATTGCTTGCATCAAATGCTAATGAATTATGATTTACAAATAATTGGAGATGGGAATTTATATATCCAATTTTAAAATAACTTTTCTACATTTCTTTTCTTCATGTTAAAGACTTAAATGTCACTATAATGCAAGACCTGTCTGATCCTAATGCAACATGAAATCTTCTATGTCTATATTTTGATGAAGGATGCTTCAAAAAAAAATATTTTGATGAAGGAGACTCGAACGGTAGCAAACATAAAGATATGTAATGTACCATGCATGCATGTCATCCACTAGATGAAATGACCTTTATACATGGATCTTGCCTGAAATAATTCAGAGCTTGGGACATTCCTTGCATGGGATGTGATAGAAATGAAAGTGAGAGTAAAGAAAGACATGTTGATAAAGTGACCTTTAAATCATTATAAATGCCATTCAGTGTTTCATTAGCTGTGGTTTAAAAAATCATACCCCCTCTTATTTTTATATAAGCAAAAAAGTACATATAGTTGGTTTAAATTTGGATCAAATTATATACTTTTTTTAAATGGACTGAAATATCGGAGTGGTAGGTACTACCAAATGAAAAATAGTATTACTAAGATTTTATGTTATTGACGTATTTAATGTTTGTTTTTTTGGTAAAAGTTTTTAATTCTTGTTTTCCTTACAAATACTACCTCTTCCCTAGTTTGACATACAACCCTGTGGATCCTCGGGGATACCAAGAATGCTTTGATCTTCTCCAGGCGACAACCTAAATTGAGAAGGGTTGGGGATCGTATCACGTCCCTTTCGTAGAGGTGGTTCTTGCTTCTTGGCTAGGGTTCATCCCCTTGTTATTTGTATTATGAGTGGCATGTAAATCCCTTAGATTGTATGACAAAGCGTTAGTTATTTAGCTTTGTATTGGCTGCTGATTTTGTTGGTCGTGTTAGGTTGATGGTGTTAGTCTCTCTTGATTTTATTGTATGTGTTTGATTTGGCTGGAGCATCCCTAATGCTCTATCAATATATTTTGCCATTAAAAGAAACTACCTTTGCGGCTTTGCCCTATATATAAAACCATTTTGTCTAATTCACAACAATCAATAAAGTTAGAAATCTAGTTAGTTGCATTAAATTAAATATGTTAATACTTCATGTTATTTTCTAAAATTATTTTTAAGATTATTGGGATTCATCATCCTGTCTTTCTGCTTGATGAATTATTCACCTTGGACTCATTACCTCACCTGTTTCCTCAATTCTTATGAGAGAGAGAGAGAGAGAGAAAGAGAGAGAGAGAGAGAGATAATAAAACAATTAAAGGTATTTTGGTGAAAAAACATTAATGCATGAGAAAATTTGAAGAAAATATTATAAAACGACACAAACAAAGGGGGATGATCCACTAACTTTCACTCTTCTCTAACTTTGGTGATTGTGGCTATTTCTCTCCAAATCATAATTTTTGTTGCATGTTTTAAATTGAGTTGGTGTTATTAGACGTTTTCTTTCATGAATGAATGTGTTTATCTATTCATTAAAACCTACAATCTATTAATGAATGGTTAAATCAATTCATGAAAACTTAAGATTCCATATGTTAAGGATTGTTTCTCCTACTCAAGTAGCATGAGTTAGTCTATATATATAACACCAATTTACATGCATAAAACATATGGAAACAACCGAATTTCCATCGCTCCAAATAATTTTCTTTCTTCTCATATGCATAAAGAGAAGAAAGGGAAATATTATTACAAAATTTATAATTGACAATAACTTAGATTGTAGATGTATAAACCATGTATAAACCACGTCAAGGAAAATCCATTTTGCTTCAATTCCTTGATATTTATTTAATATTTATCTACATATATACACCACGACCCACCACCTAACAAGGAAGGGCAAAGCTAAAAACGTAGTCTTTACCAAGTACCATTGAATTCCTCAAATTCTATGAATAAAATAACTAAAATAGAATTAAACATAACAAAGTTATGACTTAATTCTCAACACAAAAGGGGTTTCTCTTGAATCCACACTAAAACTAATAACAAATAAAACAAAGAGGAATTGTTATTGACAAGATTTAAAATAAAGACATGTCATCCCAATCTGTGTCGTGGCATCAAAAAAATTTGATATCTCTACGACCACAATGAAATACGATTGAAGCCGCATCAGCTATATTTTACTACAACTTTTTGCAGTAAAAAAGCTCGTGATGCGGCCACAAACATGACCGCGATTTAAAATCTTTGTTATTGGTGCATTGTTGGAGGTGCCATAGGGTAAGCAAGAGGGACAACATAAGGTGGATGACGAGGATGTGGATGTGGATGTGGATGTGGATGTGGATGGGGTCCATGACCATGAGGAAGCATAACGGGAGTACCAACAGCAGATGCCATATGAGCATGATGAGGAGCAGCCACAGGATGTCCAACTGGTGCTCCATACATACCTAAACCATGATGAGGTTGAACTCTATGATGTTTCATTGATTGTCCTACTACACCCATTGTACTTGAAGGAATTGTACTACTATGTTGTCCTGTTATTGGTGCTTGATTACTAGCAGCATCTCCATTATTCACACTTGTTATATCATGAATACTTGACCTCCTTCTATCTCTATTCATTGAATTCAATCTTATGAAGTACTTTTGTGCATGACTTGCTACTTGTGTTGGTGTCCTTGATATCACAAAGTTCCTTGAAATACTCCTCCAATCTCCTTTTCCAAACTTGTCTAGTCCAAGTAAAAATAACCTAAAAAAAAAACTTGTCAATTACTCTTGTTACCTTTAATTGAATCTCAAATAAGCCAACCTCATATTAGTAATGGAAAATATATGTGCATACAAATGTAAATATTGACAAACAAATACAATTGAGCATATACATTAAGAGAAGGGGCAGAGGAGGGGCATATAATATCACGAGAGTAAGCAGTGAGGAACTTAGGAGCCTGAATCAGCCGGTGCAAGTATATATATTAATGAAGCAAGTACTCCCTCTGGTTTTATAAAAAAATTGCAGTTTTAAGTTTTTT
Organism: Astragalus glycyphyllos; assembly: GCA_963573325.1. Lineage (NCBI taxonomy): Eukaryota > Viridiplantae > Streptophyta > Magnoliopsida > Fabales > Fabaceae > Astragalus > Astragalus glycyphyllos. The sequence continues at coordinate 59,530,001 of OY754308.1, read as the reverse complement.
GAATAATTGATGTTTCTGATGTAAAACTGCAAATTTTTCTTAAAAATAGAACCATTAGTATATATTAAAGAAGGATTATATATACTATTGTAAATGTAATTAGAAAAGTACCTATGCTCTTCTTCTGTCCAAGGAATTCCTTTTCTTCTTTCTTGTTCTGATGACTTTGAAAATCCACCTTTACTACTATGTGAGGTGGAATCATGTCCTAATCCAGAAGAAAACCCACTTCCATAATTACAATTAGATCTCTTATTTTCACTTGTAGCTTTAGAAGAACCATGTGAATCTTTACTTGAAGATGTGGTTTCTTCTAAAGCATAGTTTGGAGATGAAACATGACCTGCCTCTATTGCACTAACATCCTCAACAAGTAACTTATAATGTTCCTTAATTTCTTCAATGCTTTTGTTAGGGACAGCTGAACCAATCTTTTCCCATTGCTCTTTAGAATCTTGTTCATCAATCCAATGCATGGCAATTGCATTCTCAAAGGCTTTTTCTTCTTCATAGCTCCAAATTGTTACACTTGATGACATGGTTAATTGGATTTGGAAATTTAGAGAGGATGAGAAAGAATGGTGAAATTTTAGTAGATGAGTGTGTAAGTTTGAGTCTATTTTTTTTGTTATTGTCTCTATATGACAAAGTGTAGCAGAAAGGGGTGCGTAGGATAAAGAGAAGAATCACAATGTGTGTATGATAAGAAATAAAGTGGTATCAAACAATCAATTTCAAGAGGACCACACATTGTAATTTGAGGGATGTATTATTTTTGTCATGTTCCTTCATATAATAACATTTTTTTTCTTTTCACTTTTGCTAGTTTCTACAATGGAATTATTTCTCCCTAGTTACAATGACCAAATTGTCGGTATTTTCTTTCTTAACCATAACCATGGAGATAAATTATAAATCATAGGTAGCGTTTGACACATGAATATGAAAAGAACATGGTACTATGTTTTTTACCTTTTTTTCTTCCCATCTCTTTAGTTCAATCAAAAGTTCAAAATGTACCAGCTTTGTTATTTTACTGTACTACTTTACCTGACTTGGTATGACCGGTCTGGATAGTTGGTAGAATGCTCCTATTGAAGTCGTGGGTTAGAGCCGAATTCGGAACTCAACTCGAGGTTGTACCTGCAAAGACACTCCAACGCTCAAGTAATCGGGGGGAGTCAAAGTGAGGTATGAGAGAATGAATGAATGTATACTTGGCATCAGGGGTTGACTCCTATTTATAGGCTCTAGGCGTGCTCTGGAGATTGGTTGCTCGTAACCGCCTCGCCACGCCTCGTCCGTTGGTCCGGCAAGACAATGTCTGTGTTGATAAGGATCAAGCACGGATCGCCATTGGTCAGGGCGTGGAGGCGCACTTTAGCAGTGGAGTGGTTTCTTTGATAACGAGCCGTCTTTCGGCCCAAAGTAGGGATTGGACTTGGCCCAAGCCAGAACAGTTATCTTGTCTATTTTTTTTTGACAAGCAGAGTTAACTTGTCTATTATGATCTATATTTAAACTTTAACATGTGTTAATCATGAAACACAATTCCCTTTTTTATGTTCTATTTTATTTACCAAATGATATCATATTATCTAAATGAGTACACTAATAAGGGTTGGTCCGAGTGGGCTCGGATCCCACTTCAAGGTCTCGGATTCGAATTTTAAGTGTGGTAAAAACTCTGTTGGGAGGGGAGAACCACACGAACCGACAAAGCCATACACGTGGCCAGCTAGGTTTCCCAACATAAATTAATCATCAGCAAAATCAGTGGAAACTGGGCACTATAACATGGTAACAAAAAAATATTATCTAAATAAGTATATAAGTAATGTTGGTATTTTACACTTTAAAAATATTACATTGTTTTTATACAACTTGTTTAGGGAAAGAAGAGTCCAGAAAAACACTATTTTTAAAATAATATGTTAGGATTAACAATATTCACTGTCAATATAAAAAAGTTTTAGACGGACTTTTAATAATAATTTATTATACCACTTCTATCCGTTGTTTTAAGTATAACTTAAAACAGTACCGCTATTTGGTACGACATTTTTATGTACGAAATATCATAATAGAAGGGTAAACTCACCCAACAACGGTTAGCAGCAGTAAAAGAAGGGAAAATTCATCCAAAAACATTTTGTATTCATACCAAAGAGTATTTCTCATCTTAAATAATTGCAAAATTAGGTGCTTTCATTGTATGTTAGTGCAAAAATATTTATGCTAACCATTAACTCTAAAATTTATGCACTTTTAAAAAGATCATCTCAAGAAATTGAATTAGAATAGTTTAAAACTTTTATCAACACTACCATTTATGAATGAAATTCATAGTAGGGCCAGTAGAATTAGTATCCCATACAACCCTAATTGAATGGAATCTCTCCACCATACCAATGAATAGACCACCGTTGACAAAGACAACTTCATTAAGGCATGGGTTCTTTTTTTCCTTCTTTATTCAATGGAATGAAATGATTTAATATGAAGTGCTATCTCTCATTTCTTCACTCCTATCTCCAGTCCTAAAGTCTTATATATAAGAGAAAAATGTAGTTTTAAGTTCATTAAATAACTATTATATCTGGATGTTGAATTGAGTGAAGCAATAAGAGACTAGTATATGCAAATTTTTTTTTCAAGCTATAATTTATTATTAAATTATGAATTTAATTAATGTGCATTTATGATTATAAAAAAGTTCTACACAAATAACTAATCATTAGCATCATATAGATATTTGTGTAGTTTTTTTTTTTCAAAATTAATATTCTGATATAATATTACCATGAAATATGATGTAAAATATTTTTACACTATCCGTACATGTTGTTGAACTTGTATATTAGTATTTCTCATCCAATGAACGTTATCAATAATACTCTATCCGGAAAGAAATGCAAACTATGATATCTTTGATTGCATAAACAATCTTCAGAAAATACAAAGCAGACATGTCCCTACTCCCAATAGAATTATTATTATTTTATACTATGATATGTCAAGAAAATCAAACAGAAAACTAGAGACGTGGCCAATTCTCCACGTTTGGTCTGCGATAATGTGAACCACAATTTGTAAGTTTCCCTTTTGGCATTCATTCATGACATTATGAAAACTAGAAAAATACTATCCACATCTACACTTTAATTATGTAAACTGAATAAATGTTCACATAAAAAAAAGTATATCTATTTATACAAGGTCAATTAAGTTGTACCATAACAATAGAAACTTCTACAACCCTACACTCTTTTTGTACTGAGAAATTTTTCTAAAGTGATTTGAAACCTCTAATGGTTTATACATTAATTACATGTGATTTGGGTTTTTAAGACAATTTGAGAAAGAGTGGGCTCACTTGCACAAGCATGAGCCCAAATGTATATGGATTTAGTGCAAATCCTCGTATTCACGCGCACAAGCATGATTCCATATATAGCTTGAAAAAGCTAATCTAAAGCATATGTTTTTAAGCCTATTTAATTAGTTTAAGTATGGGTTTTGTGCAAATCCTTCAATCGTGTGCAGAGACTTTTTTTTGGGTCAAAATGTGCACAAGCATGAATCCAAATGCGTAGCTCGAAAAGGTTCATCTAAAACATAAGTTTCTAAGACTTTTTAATTAGTTTGAGGATGGGCCCATCTGCACAAGTATAGGCCCAAAATGTATGAGTTTATGTGCAAATTCTCCACTTCGCGCGCATATTACATTGCTATTTAATGCAAGTTCTTCGTGTTCTATAACCTCAATCTCATGTTGAGACCCTGAGATTAAGTTCTTAAGGAGAGTCTAATCATCGCCTCAAGAAAGAAGTGGGCTCACCTACACAAACACGAGCCTAAATGTATGGGTTTAGTTCAAATCCCCTATTTGCCCGCACAAGTATGGATCCAATTATAAGGCTTAAAAACGCTCATCCAAAACATAGGTTTTTAAGCCTACTTAAATAGTCTAAAGATGGGCCCAAATGTATGGATTTAGCTGCAAATTCTCCAATTCGCACGCATATTATGTTGTAGTTATGCAAATTCTTTGTGTTTTGTAACCTTAGTCATGAGTTGGGGACCCTGAAGATGAGTTTTTAAGGAGAACCTAATCGTTGTCTCAGATTTTACGAATTGGTTTACATTTTGAAGTTTTGGCTCGTTATTCTTCTGTTCGTCATTCTATATTTGTCAACTCGATCTATTCTCTTTCTATCTTTTGTTTTTAATACAACTATTATTCTGATATCTGAAATGTTTTTTAATAGATCAAAACTTAGTGCACAATTTTACATATTATAAGTTAATGAAGTTATATATGCACAAGAAAAAATCACAGATTTATATCACTAGATTGTTTTGTCTCTACATTCTCATTATACCATATACACGTTAGAAAGTGACATCTTACAAATACTTCCAAAACCAGTACAAATTTTCAGCAATCTCCTATAGTGATTAAGACATGGTGATGCCTACCATATAACTACTTTCGATACAAACTCCTATTGCGACAAGGTAAGCACAAACTTTGTAACAAATCCACATATCTTAACTTAAACTAATACCACACATTGCAAGTAATGATATGATATTGAGATGTTAACAAAAAAAAATGTTCCACTGTCACCCTTGAGTTGCTTTAGTCTGAGGGCATTGAATTCAATTCCAGTGCAAAGCATAAAGTGTTTTAAAAACCGAATTAGAGATAGAATCGGCAAGAAGTTCAATTATTTTAAACCGTCTGATCTTAAATAAACTAGAGGTCGAACCACTCAAATAATCGAATTGTAGACATGAATCAACGGGTTCAGCCTTCTTTTTCATGAAACAAATATATCTGTGTCTTAATCGATAGATAGTAATCACGCCATATAAACCAGCAGCAGCAAGATGTAGCAAATCGAGTGTTGAAGTGACAAGTGGATGCGTGGTTGACACATGTAGTGAATGACATTAATAAAAAATTAACTTTGTCGTATTTAATACAAGACTCAAAAGTGTTTCTAAGATGTACCTCATCTCATGAAATCAATCATTGAAATTAAATGTTGGAAAATTTAACTTGGAATAGAAAGTGATCTACACTCATCTTTCACTTTTACAATTTAACTTGGAAGGTGGTCTAAATACTTTCCTTTTAGATTTGTTAATTGTGCACCTTTCCAGAGTCAAGAAGAAATTCTAAGTCACATAACTCGGTCATTCTGTAATATCATAATAGTGTTGTAAATTTTGTGAAATTTCAAAAGTTTTTAAGTGAATTTAATGAAACAACAATTTTATTTAGGTTCTGTTTGGCAAACTCAAACTGCTAGCTTATAGTGGATAAATTCATTGTAGATATTTGGCATGACTAGCTTATAGCTAGCGTTTTTTGAAACGTTATTTGAAGTAGCGTTTAAGCTTATACTTTATAGTGTTTCATTTTTACCCTTATTATTTTAATTAAATTCCCCATTTATCCTCCATTAAATTAATCTTCTCTCCCATTTTTTTAGCATTAATTACAAATGTCCATTTATGTAATTTTATATTTATAAGTCAGTTCAACCGCTAATTTTACCAAACACTTTAAATTTAATCTGCAAGCTTATCCGCTATAAGCTCATCCGCTATAGGCCAGCTTATTCGCTATCCGCTCTTTTTTGCTAAACAGAGCCTTAAAATAAGGGTTAAATATGTTTTTGGTCGCTATAAAATTTGAGTTTTTGGTTTTTAGTTCTTTAAAAAAAATTCACAAACTTTTGGTCGCTATAAAATTTGTGTTTTTTTTTGCATTTAGTCCCTTATGACTTTTGATAACGCTTAATAATTTTTAATAGCGCATTTTGACATTTTATAAGTGCTATTAAAAAATTTTTTTATAGGATCCAAACGTATTTAACCCTTAAAACAATTTTATTATATCATATTATTGTCAGAGTTTTGACTTGTTCAAAGTCAGAGCTTAGTTTACTTCTCCTTTTTTGAAAGTCTAATATATATTCCTATTTTTCTCTTTTTGACCGAGTCAATTACTAAATATCAGTGTTTTAAAAACTGACTCAGCCCGGCCGGTCGGATCGGGCTGGTTAACCCTACGGATCGGAAATGCACCAATCCGGTGGAAATCGGTCAAACCCGGTGACCCGGTGGGTTTGTGTAACCCAGACCGGGTTGTGCATGTGTGATGAAAACAAAAACAGAATTTTTATAAAAATTCGCAGAAAAGGTTTGGGAGAGGTTCAAACATCTTCCCTTTTGAGTCAACCTCTAAGGAAGTTAACCACTGCACCACCTGTTGATGTTGTCTATGTTATGCACGTGAAAAATATAACATATAACATATATTACATGGGCTTGCCACAATTCAAGCATTAATTACTAATAATTAGTTTTTTTTTACATTACTAATTAGTTTTTCTTTTCTTTTTTTGATAAGTTACTAATTAGTTTTTCACCATACACATTTCATGGTTGATTGTATTTCCACCTGTTGTTGCGATTGTTTTGGATTTTTTTGGGCATTATGTATAATTGTTTAATTTTAGTAAATTAAATTTTACAGGTATGAAATTTATAAGTCTTGAAAATTTGGAAATTTTTTATATAGGTCTTGAAAATTCACGAAATACAGACCGGGTCCGAGTCATGCGGTCCCGGTTTTGGTCATGCGGTTCAACTGTCGACCCCTCGGTCCGACCTTTGACCCAGTGACCCGGTACCATCACCGAGTCGGCCACCGGTCCGAGTTTTAAAACATTGCTAAATATTACTATTATCGATATATTGACGTTTTCCTTAACAACTAATTTCTCTCGGCTTAAAAACGTCTAGATAAGATTCATTTATTTGTTGATCACTCTTCACTAGTCCACTAACAACTTGAGGTTACAACGTTTTTAGCCTAACAGATACATTATTTAAGAGTTACTTTTGAAAATTGAAGAGAAGTGCAATTCAAGTAGTACTTTGAGAATCAACCAAAATTGAATTTCCTTTCTCCCTCTTTCCTAGGTTCATCTCCTGAAATACAAAACTTCTCTTCTTGCTAGTTCTGAAACCTTGTTTGCTCTTGCACACAGGACGAGACCTGTTGAATCCTAACGCTCATTTGGCGGATAAATCCTTAAGGATAATCTCACAACGCCTCAGGTTGTTTCTTATCTCACGTGTATTGTTTTGCAGAACAATAATTATAGGTTCTCAGAACGCCTCAGTCTCACTTTTTTTTTTCTGCGGATAAATCCTTTGTGCATGAGACTAAGAGGGCCATCATTCTCTACTTAGCTTAACTGCATCACACATCTGCCCTCAATAAACTTGAAGCAAAAACTCAACTGTTGACTAGATCATGATCCAACTTTTAATGTGTTTAAGCCTATTATCAGATACCCCATCCATTTCTAAGAAAAATAAATCATAGAGTAGGAGGGAATCAAGACCAAGCTTTTGCACCTGTTTGACCCAGGGAAAAAAAAGGTGGGTAGACTACAATTCATTGCATTGAGCAGAAACATTTTTAGAGCCTGTAAGTATCTATTATCTATTATATATATACAATTCACAAGGTGGTCGTAAAAGCATAACAAAATCAAACTCAAAATCCAAAGTACCAGATGGATGTTACTCTTCCTACCCTTTTGTTACGTGTATTAGACAATGAAAAAGTTGGGGCTGAATTCATGTGACTGCAAAAACTGTACCAAATTCACCCTGTTAAAACATATTTTCACTTTTCTAACGTTACTTTCTTCTGTGGTGTTATACAAATAGGTTGGCCAAGTTAACACCTAAACATCGTACACCGGCAAGCGCTCTGCGATGGAGTCGCGGCAAATTGGGCACTTCTTACATTTCTCCGAGCAAATGCTGCAGATTTATTCAAATAAATTAGCACAAGGCCAAGCTATTAATGAAATTTGACACTTGTCTCATTGATCATCACATGTTTTTATGGTACCTGCAAAGGACACGGTGCCTACATGGGAGCAATACAACGCTAATATCTCCCTCAAAACAAATTCTGCACAACACTTTCTCCTGACACACGAGAAATGAACATATAAGTTGGCCAAATGAACAGCATAAGCACTTGATTAAAGTATTCGTAAAAGTTAGAAGTTTTACATTTTTAAGTCTTTCATATTCCTGTTGGCTGTATTTTGTAATTTCTGTCTGCTCGCCAAGAGCTGCTTGGAGTCTCCAAACCTGACATTAGAAAATTTTAATCTGAGGGAAATCAGAGAGTTGTGGCTCACTGAGAATTTGTGTGCCTAATACTGAACAGATGAACATAATGAACTAAACCTATGCAGAGTTTTCAACCATATCCACCTATATGCATGAATTGATATCTATATATGTTATAAGAACTGTTACTACCTCCTCAGCAAGATCCCTTTTAGGCATTTTCTTAACAATCTCAGGAGGATAACCAGAGAACGTGTTATACCTGTGCAGTGGGAAGTGAACAAAGGTTATTAGAATCAACTACTAGGTGAAAATATATCAAAAAGTTGAAAATAACTTATCTATCTTGCTTGTATCATAAGAAGGCACCAAAAGGATGTCTTGATATTACTTGTATGAGTATATGATGTAGTTACATACAAGTTCTAGTGTGCAGAAAAACGAAGAGAAACCTAAAATTTTGATCCTCAAAGATAAACATCTGCTCAATTTGTTTGACAAATTCAACTATATCATTTGAGTACTCGACTGTTTGAATTCGTCTAAATTTTAGTCCAACAAAAAGAATTTTGTACACCTTAACTATGTATAGCATTACTTGAAAGGATGATTATGAAACAAACAAGGATAAACTCAAACTGAGTAAATAAGACCTAAAAGGACCATATTGAGAAAAATGAGGATCTTACAGAAAATGAAAAATGGTATATTTTGGAAAATTAAACATCCAAAAGCAAGCCAGCTGAAGAAGCCAATTATAGTGCTTTTGGGTTGGAAAGGAATGCCTGCATCTGCTCAGGTCTCTCCTATTGCATCTATAAGGAATTTGCTGTGGGAGAGAATCATTTTGATGGTCTCTCTCCGGTGCTTAGCACATGGCCTCTTTTAGGGTATCAGAATTTTGGATATGCAAAGGGATTGGACAGCTCTCCTATAATGACCAGTTTTTAGGACCTTAGTTGTTTTCTAAGCATGTCGAGACTTATAAAATTATGATCATGGAAGTACTACCGGATTCCATCAATGCCGTTAAAGCAAAAGGTTACAGTGCCTAGTATCGTTGAGAATTCTGTTCTATCAAGGTGTTAATTTGAATCACATTTTGGTTGCAGTCGGTTGCAATCCTGTTTCAGCCTTTTGGGACATACTCGGTATTAAAAGATTTTGTATTTCCTCATTTTTGCTATTTTCAAAATATTCAGACATGACATTGGAATAAAAAACTGTTCTAAGAAACCATGCATGGGACATGAATGAGACAACATATAAACCATACTATTCTGATGGTACACACTTAGGTTGTAATAAAATGAAATAATGCTTACCCAGATGATCCCTCATGGTACAATCGTGCCTGTTCTTCCCGACTCCCTTCATCAATTGACCACCAACCTAATAATCTGATTCCATGAATTGTCAGATGTAGTGCAACAAATTACATGTATATGGTAACTAAACAAAATCGCGAGTTCGCTTTTTGAAAATTTTGACCTTTAGACATCGGATTTATTGTCTCCAATCATAGCAGCAGTGGTAAAGATAATAAGGGAAAAAAAACAGATTACTTCCTTGAGATTTGGATATATTGTTTTTAAGCTTGTGCACCGAACCAACAAGAGCACCTTTTTGAAAAATTTGACCCAATATACATTCAAGTTGTTATCTAGAACGATAATAGTGGGGAAATAATAATAACAAGAAAAAAAATCAGATTACTCCTTTCACTTAGGGTTTGGAGACATCCTATGGTAGAAAACAAAAACCTGTTCAGTTTCTAAACTGAACCAATAAGTGTATTTTTAGTTTTATAAATTCTACATGGAATGTTAAGATGAAAGAAATGCATATGGAAGCAGAAAATTTTGAGAGGGAAAAGAGAGAAACCGAAAACTGAAAATTGAGATTACAATTGAATGAGATGAATTCAGTTACAGATAGGTATTTGTATCAGGTGCTTATCCTGCGCCTGATTCCTTATTCTACACTAATTAGTTAGAAAGACTAACTGCACATGTGCAAAACACATGGGCAGATAACAGCATTGCCAGCACTGCACACATCAGCAGCATACTGCTGAGTGTGTCACTAACTATTACACATACTCTTATATATGAAAGGACCCAAATCAGAAATGTTTGTCAAAACTTATTGATTCAGTGCACACAATACATTTTATCTAAAAAGAATTTTCCCAGGGTTTGGTTGATTCTAATCATAATTAATATTTATTCCTTCTTTCTGTTATTATTCGCTCCTCTTGCTTCTTGACAGACTTTCATAGTTGCCATAGATAGCCTAGACTAATAGATCTGCACACTGTTTCTCTTGTGTAAACACACATTTAAATCTCTCGTGTAAAATTAGTCATACAAAGTAGAGAAAGGAGCTCAGAGTTGAGTCATATCATAACAAAGTCAACTGAGTTGATAAATTGTAATCAGGCCAAACAGCAGAGTTGTAACCTATAGTTTTCCCTTGCAATGATAACAATAAAAGAAGATTTATTACCTAGAACCATGATGCAAGAACCCCAAGCAATCGTGAGCTCTTGAAGAAAATCTAAAATAAATTCCTCTACCAGATCCGGTTCGTAGAAGAAGCACAAGTTTCTCCACAAATTTAGATACAGATAACAGCACACCAGCGCCTTGTAGTAGGAGAAGAGGAGAGAAGAGAACTGGGAGAGGCATAGATGCAGCAAAAGCAGGTGTTCCCTGAAATGTAAAACAGCTCAGATCTCCAAGTGCAATATGAATTCAGAGGCTGGCCAGGCACACAATTCATCATCATCATATATATACCTCTAAATGCATACAAAGAAGAACTTGGAATACGATAACTGGTACTTTCATGAAATGACCTCCAATGTCCTGCAGGCTACACATTCTTGCCTGACGTTGATTTTCCTCTGAAGAAACCATTAGACCACTGTTCCAGTCAAGAAATCTAACTGTAGTAGAAGACGAACTGGGTTCTCTGGAATTTCTATGAATGACAGGATTGGACCACTTTGTACATACAAGGAAAGCAAAGCACTCTGCGATACTGCAGAACAATGCATCATAAAAGCCTTATGTAAGAAGTCAACATTATAAGAAATTACAAAGATAATTACCAAAAATAAAGTTTAGCGCTTAAGGCAGAGAACCTACGTGAAGTTAATAAATAAGTCCCACCAGCCCAGAGCAGCTACACTACCTATATTAGAAAAGAAAAACAAAGCCACGCTTAGAGAAAGGTGAATTTATGAGTATAAAATATATCATATATCAATCACATAAAAGAAATGTATTAATCATCACTTAAAAGTTATAATAAACTCCAAAACCTCAAATTAATGACTTAGAAGTTTTAACAAATTCCAAAATGTATTAAGCATCATTTAGAAGTTATCACTAAGATTTTTATCTCACTCTGTTCCTCTTTGTTTTCAGATAAGTAGGCAATGAAGGACGACTGAGGTGGGCTTTAGAGACCTATTCTCACTTCTCCATGAGTCCTCTTCTTTAGTTTGTTGTTTATTTTGGGAACAATGTAGACAAGTATGGTTTAATGTCAGAATCAAGTTGTTTTGTACCTACACTTATAATTTAGTGTAGAAGAATACTTTAAACTTGTATGGTTTAATTTGACAGTTTATTCAAGTTTTTGATTTCATGTTAATGAATGCTATTTGATATTTAAATATCTTGTCTTCAACTAGCTATTGAACGATAGGGTGTTAAACCTAAATATTGAAGAACGATGTAGCATAGTGTTAACTTTTCAACAGCAGTATAAGACAATATTTTACAAGATCATAATATCTTATCATGCAACTAAAAAAAATAATAGAATTTAAAAAGAATAAATGAAATGAAAATTCATCAATCAAACTTTAGAAGAAAAGGAGCTACCACTCAGTTTCAGGAGTGTGAAGACTGTAGCAGCAATGAAGAACACCATAGAGATGGCAACCCAAAAGTGCTACAAAAAACAGAATGAAAAACATTTTCAGGGTAATCAAGCTTCAAGAATTTCAATAAGCAAGTCAAGTCAAGAACATAACAGTAAAATCCTGCTTGAAATTTCTAATTGTCCTACACTCATACGCTCTTAAAGGTTAAATGGAGATGAAATTGATACTAAGCTCATCTAATTTTCACTATTCAGACAATAATTTGTAAACCCTAGCCATGCAGCTTTCACACATTATTTGACTGTGCATGTATAACTAGATAGAATTATTTTGGTGACAATTACATTATCAATGACACAACTGTTGAAGGCTTGAGCACCAAAAAACCAAAATTTCTATAGTTATATTAGAGAACAAAGACTGTAAAAAATAAGCTATACTTAGGACATTTATCAAAAGAACGCACTGCAATCTGTGCCTATCTTTTCTGCAAATTATTGAGAAAAAGCCTTACAGGAAGAGTTTCCCATATTGCCTCATCACTCATGCTTTCTTCATCCCCTGGCATTAGAGCCTTACACATTCTGCACAGATAACAAACATCAGTCAGTTATAAATGACAGAGAAATAATTAACGCATGTGAGGCCACTCCAATAACAAAGCATATCATAACAAACCCAATGGCGTGCATCAATGATTGAGATCTAAAAAAATTCAAGTAGAGGGAGAACAAAAGACAATATAGAAATTTTCCAGGGTATATATTCTATTTCTAATCTGGCAGCCAATATAAAGAATTCAGAAGATTACTCATGTAACCATTGAATTGCCCAACACAAAAGAACAGCCCAAAAGAATTAAGGTTTACAGGAGCTATCCTAAAGAAGTTACCTGAAATTGTCAATGAGAATAATGATTTCAAATGTTACTAAAGGAAGGAACACAATCTTCAGATCAACTGCTGCAAAGCCACGAACTGTGCAAGAAAAAATGCATCAGTATAATTGGAAATCTTGCAAAATGTCATTACAGAAAGTTAAGTCTTCTATTGTGACAAAAGTCTTCCATTTAACAGATGCAAGGATATGCTTGCAATTCTATAGTAGAAATTTGTGAACATCAACCTAACTAGATGAACAAATCATACCCACTTAACTTTTTTTTGAAACAAATCAAGCACAGACAACTGAAATACATATTGAATATATTAAAATAATTGGAAACTCTTAATTATGAAAGCACACAAAGGCAGGGTAGTAAAGTACCATATAAGCTCTCAAGGTATATACAAAGGAGCAATTCAAATGCAAGAAGCAATGGCATTGCAACAACCGCATGGCACGGTGCCCACTGTCACAACATAGAAAATCAGTATTGTATTTGCTGGTCATAATCATTGACGGGAAAAATACACTTAATAATAGGACTTTATAATAGAAAGAGGAAATAGGGATTCAAAAACCTAATAGAAAGAGGAAAGGGCAATGTACAAATCATGGTTCTGAATTTAAATGCCTCAATATTCACAACAACAAAAGGAAATCTCAAAATAGATACTGTTTAAAATATCAGTTAAGAATGACTTTTGCATACATGCCGATTACGTGGAGCTGATGGTGCAGGTAATGAAAACCGTCCTCGAGCCACAACACCATGGAACATCCAAAGAGGTGAAAATATTAACCTGTACATCAAAGTTGAAGTCAGTGATTTATAATCACCATCTTCTCAGAACCTAATACACACTGCACCTTCTCACACTAATTTTTGTTGGTTATAGAACAGATTCCCACATATATTTATCATCATAAAATTTCCATATTAACAAATATTAGACAACATGGTCAATCACACAATTTTTTCCAGGAGTTTTTTGCATTTTATCTATGGATTCGTTTATTTTGCTAACATGTCCCAAATTATCCCCTACACCAAAGGGTATTGAGAATAGTGGACTATGCAGCCTTATTAATATTTTTGGGAATGCAATGCGGCACAACATCACACAACAACATCAACCCACTTTACATCCATCATTTATGGAATTTTTCTAACCACAGAAGCTTCGACCTAAAGCAGTGTTGTCAAATAGCCCCCATGGAGGCGCCGCGGTGTTGTGGCATGTCGGATTCTGAGTCACCTTCCATGGCCCCAACGTCTATTATATCCACATGTTTCAGCCACAGGCCGCAACGCCATATTTATGAGGCGGATTTTGGGTGGCTTCCATAACAGCCATCCGCCATTGATAACACTGACTAAAAGGCGGGTCCCAATTTGAATTTGTCAATTAATCATTTCGGTAGCGTTTCAACAGGAAGACACTATCCCAACCGAAATTGAAGCAGAAGCTTGCATCCTCTTTAATTATCTTGGTCTACCAAGTTTTATAAGTCAACACAAATGAAGTGTACTTGTTTTCACTCAAGGTCATAACTTCATTTAATAACTAGTAGATAAAACAAGTGCTCAACATGGGATGTATAAAGAAGCAGGTGAGACCAACGACTTGTGGCCCAAAGGTTAAAATGGTAAATACATAGGGACTTTTGTTTTCTTATAATTATAATTATAATTATAATAGAATAGATAATAAAAGACCATCTTTAAACATGCTCCATTGTCCACCTTCCCACATTCCACCAGCTCAAATAGCCAGACTCTTCTGGTAAGAACAATTTTAATTCAGCATAAAATCACAATCCATTGCTGAATCGAAATTTCTCCAGTCACACAGCACACACTAAAAATAAGGATTGAGAATGAAGGAAATAAATTAAAACTGCTAATAACTCCAAATTTTGGCTTTTAGGTTTAAGGTGGAAGTTATATCCTTCACATTTACATTATACTACAGACTTCTGTGAAACAATCACCAAAAATGCGAACTTGTAATCTGCATGCATTTGCCACAGCAATAGCACTTTGTTTCGAACAATTCACACAAGGATCCACATTTTTTACTGGAAAATTTAACCTAGCCAATTTATGGCTGATCACAGTGACACAATTAACAGAAAGAAAAACCACAATCCAATGATAATCATCAACATATTAATGTTCTTGTCTTGAGTAATTTCCCCACACCACAATGCATTGCATGTGGTACCAAACCCTTCTTCTTCATCAACTCCAAAGAAAATTAAATAAATAAAATAAAGTAGCAAATATTCCTAAAAAAACAGCAAAAAAAAAATCCAAAACTTTTTTTTGAATAATATCCAAATTGAGTTGAAGCAAAAACAAAACCCTACAAATAAAAAAAGAGAAGAAAAACTAACCACCAAGAACAAGAGAATTGATGATCGAGCTTGAGAAGGAGCAAAAGAGTGAAGCATAAAAGAAAAATGTGAGCAGCAAGTGCTTGCGCTGACTTCAAAACCCTACTCCAGCTCATATCTTATCTTCCACAAAGTTTCTTCCTTTCCTTTTTCTTCTGATGATTCAATTCACAAAGAAACCGAAACCAAACAAAAAAAAAAAAGACTTGAATTTAAATTATACAGAAGAATACAAAATTAAAATCCCCTGAGGAATTCTGTGACACACACGTTGATTTAGGTTATCTATTGCTAATTATCTATACTACGTTGGGAGAAGAAACCCCAAAGGGTTGAGTTCAGTTATTATTACAGAAAGAAAGAGATACAAGGTGCGCCATCTGAAACTGGAAAGAAAAAGCACTGAAAGTGAAATAAACATTGGTGTCAGACTTCAATACACTAAATAATCCATTTTCCTTTCTTTCTGCTCCACCTTTTATATAGATTATTATATATACTAGAAAAAGCAAAAAACCAAATTACATATTGAGCCCATTTGTAGATTTTTTCTCTAAATTTTTTAGGAAAAATTACACCAGAATTACACCATTTGGGATCTCACTCAAGATTTGAAGTATGAGTTTTAGATGTAGTCAAAACTCTATTAATAGGGACGAATTTGGGTAACTGTAGTCAGCTAGGTTCTCTGAACTAAGTTAGTTATAGATGTAGTCGATAGATACTATTGCACACTAATAATACCATAAAAAAAGTTTTCATCCGTTTTTTTGTATAAATCGGATATCATCTGCGCAAAATTGCAAAGACTAATTCCTCGAGTTGGGTAGGACCACAATATGTTGCAAATTTATTTAACACTGTTGCATGACCGATGCTGGATTTGAACCCAAAACTTTGGTTAAGCTGAAAGATACTCCTAACATTGCTACTACAACTTATTTAAAAAATGAGAATTTTAAAAAAATTGGAAAAACTATTGGAAATGAAAAACTGTTTAAATTCTCTTAAAAACTATTTTTCGATAAATAAAAAGTGATTTTCACTGTGGTAAACACAAGTGAAAAATAACTTTCACTTCTCTTCAAAATCTCTAAAAAATAATCTCTTCATTATCAAATTTCAAAATCACTTTTTTTTAACTTATCAAATAGCTAATTTTATTTAATTTTTCAAAAAATCAAATAATTAATATTTATCAATTTTAAATAAAAATTTGTTTATTGATACCGTAAAAACTATCAAAAAATGGTGTAACTTTCATCAGAGACTAGTTTTAGCTTTGTTTTTTTTTTTCCCTTTTTCTCCCTTTCTTTATCTTATGTAACCCAAAAAAAAACTATCAAAAAGTAAAATTTAAATTGGTTTTTTGTTACAAAGCAAAATTAATCTATATTAGTTTAAAATGTTTTAATTAAAATATCATTAAATAAGATAAAATTAACCTTAACTTTGTTGTGTTGTCAAAAAAAGATAAAATTAACTTTTATTTTTTACAATCAAGATATAATTAATTTAAATTTTTTATTTTTAGATACAAAATTAACATTTTGTTTTTATTAAAAAATAATAATAATAATAATAATAATAATAATAATAATAATAATAATAATAATAATAAGATTTTGCTGTTTACATCAGATACTCGTTTCAACATTAGACTTGATTAAGGTAGAGTAACGTAACTCCACATCAACATTGCATAATAAAATCCGAGTCACTCTTGCCACCGAAAGCATTGGGCCTGAACCCTCATTTATTATCATAAATCACAAATAAAAATAAAAATCTTATCAACCAAACTCAAGTTTTTTTCCGAGTAGCTTTACCTGGATTTGTTGAGAAGGAAACGTAGTTGCTCATTCCATTGTTTTATTGGCCAATTCGTGATCTCTCTCCGGGAATTGGTGTGTTTTTCATCCCTTCGGGCTCCGTCGTGCCTTAGTTCGTGACATGCAAGGGTGTGGTGCTTGATTTTGTTGTGTGTGTGCTCGATTTGGTGAAGGATTCTGAGATCTAGGGTTTCCTGTTTGGTTTTCTCTCTCATCACTTGATCTCACCTCACATTTAATTCAGTTTAACTAGATTGTTTGTACTTGCTTTTGTCTGTTCTGTGTTGTTTGGACCGGATTAATTTTGTCTCTAGACTTTGTGTGTTTGGGCCTAGTTTTGGATCAGTTATGTGTGTGTTGGTTGGGACCTTGCCCGTTTATTTAATGAATCAATATCGGACTTATATTTAATATTTTAAATTTTAATTTTAGTGACTTGATCATAAATAAATTAATTTTAATGATTGAATTGAGTCTAAGAAAACAGATGTCGTACTCAAAAAAAAAGATGTTACATGTCGATGCGTACAATAAATGTGAAATGTTAAATTTGTTGAATCTTATATAAGAGGCGACTTCTTTTACTAGCAAAAATAGTATATAAAATTAATATGCGAGAGTAGAAGAAATACTCCAATCAGCATAAAGTCTAGGCTGAAACATCTGAGCTGTTTAGTGATCGGAATGGCTACCGGTTACTTATGGAGAGAGTCTTAGATACCACATACTTGCATGTTGCTGGAGATTGGCGTTTGCAGGTTCCTCCAAAAGTGAAACATTTTCTTTAGCGTTTGTGTAGAGATGTTTTGCCTGCTCACACAAATTTGGTTCGGTGTTATGTTGCTATTGAGGATGTGTGTTCGTGGTGTGCTGATTCTATTGAGACCTCGAAACATTTATTTATCTCTCTTGTAACAAGACTTCGGCTTGCTGGAATATTTTGGGGTTGTCCACGGTTGTTAACAGTCGGGTCGCTATGCATGTTGATTTCAATGCAATCTTCTTCTCAGTGCTTGCTGTTCTTAGTGAGCATGACAGATCTGCTTGGTTTATGACTCTTTGAAGCATTTGGCAAAGCAGAAATGAATGTGTTTAGGAAAACAAAAATACTGATGCTATGTCGATTGTGTGGATGGGTAACAAGTTTTTCTCGGAATGGAATGCAGCCCGTGTTGTGACAAGTTTGTCTCCTCCCTTTACCCATCAAACTGTCTCTCCTCATGATGTTGTCAAGTGGCGAAAACCGCAACTTGGTTGGGTGAAATGAAATGTTGATGCTTCTTTCTCATTGAGTGTTGATAAGGTTGGTGTTAGCATGTGCTTGCGTGATGACCATGGCAACTCCATACGTGCTAAAACTCTCTGGTATACACCTATAATTGATGTTTTTATTGACGAAACTATGGGTATTTTGACGGCTATCAGTTGGGGTTCACGAGCTGGGCTTGAAGGAAGTTATTTTGAATTAGATGCCAAATGTGTGGTAGATGCTTTCAGTTCTCATAAAGTTTCAATTTTTGAGTTTGGTTGTTTGATTAGCTCTTGTAAGAGTCATTTTACTTTTTTTAACTACAATTCTCATGTTGAGTTTACTAAGAGGAATGCTAATAAGGTTACTCATACTTTAGCAATGAGCTAATAAGGTTGCTCATACTTTAGCAGGGAGCTAATAAGGTTGCTCATACTTTAGCAAGGAGTGTCGTTATTGTCAGCTTGTCCTCAAGTTTACATTGATGTTCATACACGTATTTTTTATTGGATTATTAATGAAATGCACTAAGTTTCTATGATGACAACCTAGGATGGATTCCCTAAAATAAATAAAATCAAGCCTAAGATGGAAAAGTGAGATTGTTGAAAATAACACATCTGTCTTGTTTTGGTCATATCTCAAGATCTAGAAGTCCGATTGGCGCGTTTCTTGATGCGTTGAAAAGATAAGGAAGAGTCCTACAATTTTCTTTCCAGCCATAATTTCAGATTCGGTTACTATCATGGTGAAAAACGGTCTGGATGCTGAAGACTAATTTTGGTCAAAATTTAATGTTTTTATTTTAGTTTATCTTATAATAAGAGGAAACCCTTGGCTTGCATGCCTTGATGACTCTTTAGATAGTTTTAGTGCTTTCTGAATATCCACTTAGAAGTGCTTTTTAATTAGTCACTTAGTTAAGGTATTTATAAGCAACTAAGTAAAGTTAATTAAAACCATCATTAGGAATAATGTCACTTAGAAGTGACCTTTTGTTTGCATCTCCATTGCTGCCCAAAAAGGCTATATATATGTACCTATCTAGAATGTCAGGATCAGATCTGAATTATGAATGAAAATTGAGTTTCCTCCATTTGTGAGAGCTTCCCTTATGTTATTGGATAAAAGAATCAAACCCGATCTTATCAAGGCAACTTGTGGCGATCAAAATACATGACTTATCACTCACTTTCTCATCCATTTCTTGAGTGTGGCGATCTTATCCATTTCTTGACTTATCAAGGCTACTATGTTTGTGTCTCCTTTTTTTATTGGCAAAATATCATATGCGTCCCTTAACTTATTTTCCGTTTTCGTTTAGGTCTCTTAAGTTTTCAAGGTAACGATTAGGTCCCTTAACTTTAAAAAACGTTGCACTGTTTTCCCATTTAACGTTTTAAGCCTAACACGGTTAAACAGTGTCTAATGTGGCCATTACAATGCCTGTGTGTCATAATCCATGTAATTTTTAAATATTCTTTTACTGACATGTCATTTTTACTTTAATTTTTTAATAAAAAAAAAAACTGAAGGGGTTCAACGAAGAAGAAGAAGCACGACAATGAAGAAGAACCCAAAAACGACTGTTGATGAAGATGATTGCAAAAGGGGTTTCTATTCAATTTCAAAACGAAACTGTAACTTTCAATTTTGATTTGGGTTTTAGGGTTGGTTTTATCCCATTGAAGTCCAGATCTGTTCTTCTTCCTTTTCTTCAATCTTTAAAATCAAAACTCAAAGTTGTTGTTCTTCTTCCTCGATGGTGTGTTCTTCGATTTAGATTTAGATTTTGCTTCAATATTCAATGTGTTTTTCGATATAGATTTTGCTTCTCATGGGTTCTATTGGGTCCCAATTCAACAAGACCTATAGGTGCTGATGCTTGAAGTTGAAGGTATCCACAATTTCACTCATGCTAATTATATTCCTTTTTAACCAAAACCAATGTCTTACATCATTGCCACAAATTCACTGTAATCAATGCGTCCATCCTGGAAATAGTGAAATAGAGATAACAAAAGAATAACTTGCGTAGAAGATTCTTGGTAGGGAAGTGTTGGTTTGTCCTTTACAATTGAATCATTGTTGTTGTTCTTCGTAGAAGCCATCAATGATGAATAGAAGATGCGAAGAAAATCTGAAGATACTATCGTTGAACCCCTTCAGTTTTTTTTATTAAAAATTATATAAAAAATGACATGTCAGTAAGACACATAAGCACTATATTGGCCACATCAGCTACTGTTTAACGGTGTTAATGTTAAAACGTTAAATGGGAAAACGGTGCAACGTTTTTTAAAGTTAAAGAATCTATTCGTTACCTCGAAAACTTAAAAGACCTAAACGAAAACAGAAAATAAGTTAAGGAACCCCGGATGATATTTTGTCTTTTTTATTTGTTTAATTTTGTCATAGTGAAAATGAAAGGCGTATGCAATAATGCAATAACGAGTAATTTGAATCCACACGCACACGCAACGTAAAGCATATAATATGCTTTCTTTATTTTCGTTTCAAGGTTAATTTCTTCTATTATTGAGTGAGGCTTTTTATAGTAAGTTGTTAGGATGACTCTCAACATGGAAATTCAACTCATAACATATTCCACTTTTTTTTTGTCCCAGAAGGGTAGCTCGCGTGGTTGAGTGAAAGGGATATCGTTGGTGAAAATGTAGGCGTACACGAATCCCGCTCCCCCCACCCCCCAAAATACAATCAGCGACCACAAGAGATTTCACAGAAGGAGGACTCTGCTTAAAAATAAGCAAAGGAGCCAAATGGCTACAACTGTAATTAGCTAAGTCATCACCACACCGTTTAGCTTCACAAAAGATCTGCTCAATCTTCATTACCAATTCCACTTTTGTTCATGAAAAATAAGATAATTTTTTTTGGTATTAAATGGGGGCTTTAAAGCCGCAAGAAACAAAAAAAACAAACTAACGAGTCTTACAACGAGGAATAGACATTCCCATACTATCCGAGAGCACTAGTGGCCTAACAATAGTCGGACACTGCTCAAAAATAATCATAGACTCACATGGCCCACTAGCTAAACCTGCCAAAGCATCGACACATCTACCTGCCTCTTGAAAGATATGAGTCAGCTTAATCTCCCAAGGAAGCTCCAACAAACGACGGATCTCCACCACAATCCCATAGCCACGAGCACCCCCATTAGCCTTGCCCTGAATAGCATCACAAGCAATCTGAGAATCCACATGCACAATCACCTTTTTGCAATGTCTCGAATAGAAAAT
The DNA here is from genome assembly GCA_963573325.1 of Astragalus glycyphyllos. Lineage (NCBI taxonomy): Eukaryota > Viridiplantae > Streptophyta > Magnoliopsida > Fabales > Fabaceae > Astragalus > Astragalus glycyphyllos. Next base: position 59,508,299 of record OY754308.1, on the reverse strand, counting down.
ATTAAGATTGCTTGTGATGCTACTCACCGTTTGGATTGTCGAAAGGAGGTCTGACGAGAGAGATATTCGCTTCGCACTAAAGTTGCAGTTTTGGGTATATTCATCTTCTTGTTCTCATATTGTAAGCTTCTGTGCTTTGTTGTTTTGGCTAGTTGATGGCACAGTTTGTGCACATTGTTGAGACCCTCTTGTACCCTTATTTGATTATAGTGGAGCTATTTCTTTAGTCTGGACGACCCGTGGTTTTTACCCTTGCTTTGAGGGGTTTTCCACGTTAAAAAATCAGTGTTCATTGTGCGTTTTTATTTGTTCTATTTGCTGCCACATATTTGTTGTTGCTCCTCATAGGTTCTTGCAAGTTTGGGGAATTCGTACGCGCTGCATATTGCTTTGTTATTGTGTTTATGTGTTGATCCCCCATTATAGTGGCATCAGAGCTCTAGGTTAGGGGCTATTTTACTTGCTTGAATAATGCAGACAAATATGAATATAAAGACGATTTCTTTGAATGGTACTAATTCTCACAATAAAAATTATAAGGCATGATAACACTCACATCTCACACGACAAAAGGATCACCAACACTCTTTCTCACTAAGACATTATTGGTGATCCATTCTACTCATCTGCAGATATATGAAAACTTCAATTGATTCCAATAGAAGATTTCTTCAAATGTATTCAACAGAAGATTACTTATAAATTACCAATTGGTTTTTATTTGCAAAAACCTTTGTAAGTTGAGACTAGCTAAAAAGGCTATGCGAGTAAACAATAGTTGTTAAAGACTTGGGAAAGGATTGATGGAAAAATTATACTTAATTAACTCTGGTTTTAGTTTCATGGTTTGTAAACTAACAACAAATGAGGAGTCAAAGTGTACATTTGAGATTTCCCAACAAGTTGTCGAAAAGATTTTCCACTGAGTTTAGGGCAAGTTGTATAACCACTTCTCCCTCCAACTTTTTATATAAACAAAAGGTTAAATATGTTTTTAGTCCCTATAAATACAACGAATTTTGTTTTTAGTCCCTCTAAAATTTTTTGGGCACTTTTAGTCCCTACATTATTTTCCGTTTGCACTTTTAGTCCCTGCTGTTAATTTTCACTAACGATGCTGACGTGGCAAAGATTATATTGCAATTTTTTATGACGTGACATTCCATATCAGATTCATGCTGGAAAATAAAAAATAAACTAAAAAAGAAAAAGAAAAGAACAAAAACAAAAACTTAGAATCAGAATCCCTAATTGCAAAAAAAAAGAACCAAATCCCTAATCTGCCATTTCTCTCTCGAGTTCATCATCATCTCGTTCCCAAATCTCAAATCCTAGAGGTGTCGTTGTTTCCTCCTACAGATAACAAGTATTGAACGTTCGTCACTCCACATAACTCACTATATGAAAAGTCAAAGGATCCAACCCTGAATAATTGTGTTTCAACCTTAGATCTGCATTCATCTTCGAGACATTATTGCTTCTTCTTTGCCTTTTCTTTTTAAAAAACAATTGATTGATATTTTGTGATTGTTACAAGAAGAATGAAGGAATGTAGAAAGGGGACTTTGTTACTTCCCTAATTCCTAATTATTGTTACCCAGATCAATGCGCACAGAGGGACATTAAACAAACAAAACAAACACGAACATTCCGCCGCACCGCTGACCCTTATTTCTCCAAGACAAAATCCACAAATACATTTGCGATCTTTACTGTGTTTAATTGTATATGTAGTTTGGTATTAAATAAATTTGTGGATTAAAGAATGTAATTTTTAGTTTGCTAAATTGGATGTTTGTGGTGTTAGTTCTTGACTTGTTCTCCATTGACAGATTAATGGTGGTTCTGGAAGCACAACAAACACTTTTAAGAAGAAGAGGAAGTTTTTGTCAAAAAACAGAAGAAGAGGAAGAAGATGTGTGGCGGCATTGATCTGGGTTAGAAGAAAAGGACAACTTAAAAACATTCAGATTTTAATTTGTTATGTTTTAATTTTTGCTTCTAAGTTTGTTATTATTTTCTTTTTTCATTAAGTGGCAGCCAATTAATGACATGAAATGTGATATGGCATGACAGCTCATAAAAAGTTGCCATATAATCCTTGCCACGTCAGCACCGTTAGTGAAAATTAACGATAGGGACTAAAAGTGCAAACGGAAAATAATGTAAAGTCCAAAATTGCCCAAAAAATTTTATAGAAACTAAAAGCAAATTCGTTGTATTTACAGGAACTAAAAACATATTTAACCCTAACCAAAATGATAAACTTTTAAACTTATACTATTAAAAATCGAAGTAATACATTGCAAAGGTCAAATGAGTATCCACCACATCCTATAAACAAAAGATTTAATAATATCAAGAAAAGGACAAATGAAGAAAAATATAATCCCAAGTCCCAACTGTCTGTCATTAGTTTTTTTTTTTCTTTTTGCAGGATTATCTTGTCAAGTGCTCCTTATAATATTCTTATATTTTTTCGGCTGACATTTTTTAATTGTTTTCATCGAAAATCAATATAAGACAGCTCAGGTGAGAAAGCATAAACAAAAAAAGACAATACCGTCACAGGACATTGACATCTCGTGAAGCAGATTTATTTTAGATTCAGAGACAGAGACAAAGACAGTTTATTAAATTGCGCACAACCTGCATCCAATAATTGTTCACTTATCTGGTCATAAAATGACATGACCCGTCCTTCTCAACTTTAAAATTACTACTAATAAGACTAGGTTGACGATAATGTTAATAATTTCTATATTCTATATTCGGTAATTTTTGCAAATTGACAAAAAAAGGAAAATATGCTAAATAATCTGATCATTGGCTGTTAAATAGATTGTTTCATTCCATAGGATTTCCCGCAGGTTGTTAGATATACTAAAGTTAATATTTAAAAGCAAAATAGATTAGAATATATACATTTCACCTTTCTGAAAACCTCCCCAACAACTGCACAATTCTACTTTTGCCACACATGTGTACAGCAAAAAGCTCTTCAAAATTCACACGCATTGGATTGTGTATCCTACAACAAACTCCTTTTTTTAAACTAAAGGAATTTTCTTAACCATTGACAGTTTTCTGCATCCTTCTCTAAATTATCTTTCAACTTCTTAACTTCTTGCAAAGCTTGACTTTTGTCCATGGTTTCTAGTGGCAAAGCAACAAATGCTTCAAGAATATGGCGAGCCTTTGCAGCCCCTTGAGAAATGTCATCCGGTTCAAATACTTTCTTACGTTTAGAACCCACCTGAAAATTCAACTGTAAAACTTCAATGATTCATTCCAGCTAAGTAGGTTTCTTTAAAATGATGAGAATTATATTATAAATTATTTATAACAATTTTGCAGAGGCAAGCATAAATTTATTGTAGATAATATTGAAGCTACCATTTCAAACATCCTTTCTTTTTAATCAAATTCAGATAAGTCAGACAGCTGTTTTCAATATGTTGGCACAAAAAGTTTGAAACAAATAAGGGGAAAGAAGTAGTTTAGCAAACAGTGAGGCACACACGAACAGTGACTTCCTATGAAGCTTGAATACAAGGAATTAAGCTACGTAAGGTGCAACTGTGTGCAAGTGATAATCTCCCTGTATGATATATTAGCCGGGAGTGAAGAAGACCAAACTAAGCTATTTTTAGGAATACTTATTAGAAGCAAATGAAACCCTCAATTTGGTCCTTTAATTATTATTCTCTCTCTTATTTCGTCCCCCAGCTATACAAATATAATAAATAGTTCCTAAACTATTTTAAATCCATCAATCTATCCCTCGATTTATTTCTAGATAAAGGAGTGATAATTTAAGGACTAACTTGATAGATTTAGAATAGTTAAGGGACTATTTATTACATATTTATAGTTTAGGGATCAAATAGGAGATATTTATTATATATTCATAGTTTAGGGATTTACTCTTTTTTGAAGACCGAATAAAAGGTTACACTGGATCCTTATATGCCAGGAATCGCTGAAACAACTACTCAAATTAGAAACTTAAGAGAGAAATCTGTAAAACATGGGTATCTTCAAAACAAAAGCTATTGTAACTCAAAGCAACTAGTGCTTTAAAGCAGAGAGAAATGTAATTTATTGCTTCAAATCAGAGAAATAATTCCCAGTCCAAAATAGTAGGCTACTTAGCGAGGCCAAAATTTTGACTAATTTCCCCATCTATGTTTATTCCATGAAAAAAATGTTCATGCCATATTTCCATATAAATGAGCCACAAAAAGCTATACCTCTTCCGTAGAGTCAAGTGAGGATATTGCAGAAGGAGAAAAATCTTCCAATTCTGCTGCCTTTTCTCTAGCTAGGGCAACAACACTTTCAGGGAAGTTTGCAAACTCAGCAACATGAATGCCAAAACTCTGATCACAGGCTCCCGGTTCAACCTAGAAAGTAGAAAATCATGAAAAATAATGGATTGATGTTACTTCATGGAAATGCAGCTGCCTCCAACCCACCAAAACAGGACGATACCATACAAAAAATATTATGGTCAAGGGCTAATTAAGCTTTAGAGCAGTGTTCTTCTAAGGTCAAAAAGCATATTCCAATGGAAGATAAACCCTATGAAGTTTGCTTCGAGCCTGAGGTCATGTTCTTTTTCTTTTCACCTTGTGATCATCCGTTTTTTTTTCCAGGGATATTGAAAAGAGGCAAACTAGTCTAGGGGCCTTTTGGCGCTTTTAGAGAAAAAGCTTTTAAATTTTAAAACACGTTTACAAAAGTATATAATTATTAGTACAGTTATTTTTTTCAAAGAAATAACAACCCGCCCCAGCCCCTAAAAGGCATATTTTGTTTTTTTAGAAATTAGAAAGAGAAGCTTTTGAGAAAAGCTCTAAAAAGCTGCATCATAATAGTCCTTTTTTCAAAACTTATTATCTGAACGCATCAAAACATATTCATGAGGTGTAACATTACAAACTTCATAAAGCCAATAGAGTAAATGTCAACTACTGGGTGAAATAAGTTTGGAAAGCATTTACCTTGTATAGCATAGTTAGCTTGCGAGTTGATGCATCAATATGTGCACTAACATGATAATTTTCCACACCAACGATTTGCTTCTGTGGATGGTTGCTAACATTTTCAAGAGCTAATGCAGTCAGTTCATGAAAGTGGGTTGCAAATAAAGTAGGTGCTTTGATCACATCAACAATGTGCTCACATATGGCCCAAGCTAGACCTGCATATCACAAAATCATATACAAAATTGTTTTAATGCACTGAACCTTTATCAGGGGATTTTGATGCTAAGTCAACTGTTTCAAAACATGAATTGAGCAGAATATCTTGACGCCAATGAAAAATAATATACCACAACCCTTTTAATTATTATTTTGCAGAATGTAGAAAAATATATCTGAATATTAATTCAATTGTGTGTTATTACACTCACTAATGTTATTATATAGACATGTAATTAACCTAATGGGCCTAGTACATGGACTACTAATAATAGCGAAAAAACTACTCCCTCCGGTCCATAATATAAGAGAAAAAAAGTGTGTTTTGATGGTCCACAATATAAGAAAGAAGCACAATTTTTAAGGTGTATTAAATGATCAATCCCAAATATGCCTCTACTTAAGTGGTGTGGTTAAAAATAATGTCATTAATTAGTAGTGTAAATCTTCATTTAATGAAAAGGGCAATCTTGGAAAGAAGGTAAATTTTTAGTCTTATTAAATGAGAATAGTTGATTTCAATATCATTCCTTGGTTCGTGTGATGTTGTCTTTTTTCTCTTATATTGTGGACCGGAGGTAGTACTATTTACAACACAGAATGTAATTCTCATTAATCCAGCTCAAATTATATTCAGTAGTCAGCTACCATATTGATGTTGCATTTCAAATTTAAGAAAAAATGGATATTAATAAACTTGTATCCATATGGTTATTTTTGACTACTTATATTTGACAAGCATATATCAATGTAAAAACTGGTAGGTACCATTGTGAAAATTTGAGGATACTTCATGTTATAGGAGCTTTTAATCCAACAGTTGATTTTGTGAAAAATGTCTTGTAAAAAGTTGTGCAATGGTATTTCCATGTTTGCACCAATTGCAATGATGCAATGCAAGTGTGCATCTGTTTCATATCAATGTCAGCAGATGCTAACCCATGTATCCGTAGTCAAGAACTTTATGACATGCAATTTCAGTTATTGGATAAAATAATTTATTTTTATTTTTATTTTTTTTCATCTTAAAGGCTACGACTTAAACTTAGGTTAAAGGCATTGTATGAGTTACTCTGGAAGCACAATGTGAGAAACTTGTCCACACACACACACACACATATATTAAAGGAACGGTTAAAAGTGAAACAAACCAAATCCATCGTAGGTTGATGTCCCACGCCCCAACTCATCGATGATTATCAATGACTTGTTGGTAGCTCCTTTTAATATTGATGCAGTTTCAAGCATTTCTTGCATAAAGGTAGAAACTCCATGAAGCTGGGAGAAATAAATGAAAAAAAACCTTGCGATTAATGTTAATCAATAATACAGATATAATTACAGATTTAACAAAAAATTGAGATAGTAGTTTTTACTGATGAGACCCAAAATAAGATTATAAATTTATAATACTGTTGAGGAAAAAGAAAACGGGACTATGAGTGAATCCACGTGTTTGAATTGTGTAAATATATACACACACACACACACACACCAAGGGTCATAAATACAAGGTTTCCTTTTTTTGACAGGGTAAATTCAATGATTCATAGTTACCCCTAGTAGTCGCAAAAAATATACAACACAGAAGTAAAAGAAACACAATAAAAGCCAATAGGAATACAATTGATTTTTGACATGTTGAGTATCACTGGTATTAAGGACATTGGCTTGCTCTCAAACAGCCTTGCAAGTGAGCTCGAAGGATCTACTTCAGAAAAGATGAATAATGGATTTGACGACACTACAGAGTTACACATCATTCCTTTTCTTAGTAAGTTGGTTTTCGTATTCTTGACCCCAGAGCCAAAATTTGAAGTCGAAAAGGCCACATATCATAGTTTATCCTATCCGTATCAAGAGCTTAACGTGGAGTTGGTTTGTTTATAGATTGGGATGTAATTCAAATTTTTCTATTACGTCTTGGTGGGCGAACCCTCTCCAGTGCCTAAACAATATGTAATTATTTGATGTTGTTTGGGTTCGAGCACCCCAAGTGCTCCGTTAATGAATTATTGCCTATCTAAAAAAAAATAGTTTATCCTATCCAACTTCTCAGTTAAGAGTGGAACACTGAGTTAGTTTATGAAAATGGAAGGATTCAGCATGAGAGAAAGAACTAAACAGTGACAATCCTGGATAGCATTAGCAGTGCATAGCAGTCAGCCTAAAAAATGCTGTAGCAGGATTCCCGCTAATTTTGATTTTTTTAATACATACTAAATAATTTATACAATATGCATTTAAGCTGAAAAATTATAATAGTACTCGAAATTCATGAAATATTCATAAATAACACTAAAAAGTCATAGGTCTTAAGAAAAACATAGATGTCAATACCAAAAAAAGTCAAGAAAACAAACAAGTTTAAGCATCTAAGGTTTACAGTAACTAAACATTAAGATTCAAATTACAAAAAGGCTAATAAAACAATGTTTTTTTTTTAACGTTGAAGCATTCAGGAACCGTTACGGCCGTAATTAGCCGTTTTAGCAGCTCCTCCACTATAGACTTTCGATACCGTCTACCAGTTGCTCAGGTACGTTGCTAGAGTGCCGCTACTTTCGGCTGTTGACAACTGGCGAAAAAGCTTACCCATGGGTACCCATGGATAAACCCCGTAACGAACACGAGATGGGTACCCGCAAGTAAAGTAAACAGGTAGTTGTATTAACCGTTTGTTAAGGGACAGGGATGGGTAATGAGGTACATATGCCCATGGGTACGTACCCACTAAAACTATTAAATAATCCTTATACTTGATATTTATTTATAAATATTTAAGTGTCTTTCAACTTTTTTTATCAACTAATATAATTAATCAAATATTTAATAGGATAAATGCTAAACTCACTTATATGAATAGCAAAAATAATAGTAAGAAGTTAATTTAGTATGGAAAATTATTTTTTTATTCGTAGAAATTCATTTTTAAGTAATTTGATAAATACCCGTGGTATTCACGGGTACCCGCGAATATTTGTTACCCGCAAAAATATGCAACCGTATTAGGCGGGTAGGGGGCATTTTTATCCAACCGGGTAGGTAGCAAGGGGCTACTATTCGCCGCCCCGTTGACATCCCTTGACAACAAATGAAGACTGAAAAATGCTACCATTTACAGCAAACGAGAGTGGTGAGTGCTAGTTGGTTGCACACGAGAAAGAACGCGCACATGTCGGCAACTTTGAGCTCAGACCAAGTTGAAACTCATGGATGGCGGATCTAAGGGTTTCTACGAAGAATAGTTGGTTGCCAATTGAAACTGTCGGGCCTGAAGTAAAAATGACCAGAGATGTACAGCAACTATAAGATGGAAAGAAAGTTATTGGATACAACCGCTGAAAAGAGAAAAACAATCAAAGGAGACAGGGAGAGAAAAAAGTAAAAGACACAATTTCCAAAAAAATATCAATGGACAATGGACCCACTGGGTATTCACAAACAAGGCTCTCGTCAAAATCTAGAGACCATGTTAAGAAAGAGAAATATTAGCGAGCATAAGTAAACCAATGTGTTCAAATTTTAAATCACACACAGAAGGATCTTATACATACCAAGAGTCACACAAACAAGGATCTCTAGTTCCTCTAATTACTATAATTGCATATTATACAACAAAATGTTAGCCCATAACTTCCACAATTTATATTTTATCTTACAAATACCACGGCATTCGATAAAAGTGGTGATCTGATGGTTGGTTATATTGTTACAATCACCTTAACAATTTAGACCACTTTCAAGCAATACCCAGCCTTCCAATCCCATTAATGTTATTATTTACTCGATGAAGCATTAAATAAAACAGATACAAGAAGAAATTTCTATTTTATGCATTTCAAATAAAGATAGCCAATCTTAGCTTTAATTTTTAATTAGCTTAGCTTTAATATAAAAATCATTCAACTAGTTGCTTTATGTGGAGTAAAAGTCAGAAACAAAGATATTAAAATGCTACTAGCATGCAAAAATCTGTACAAGACTCACTTGGCAGTCACCCGCACCAACACGAGCAAAAATGCAATCACGAACGGATATACTGGCTTTGTCACAAGGAACAAAGGAACCAACTTGTGCCATCAAAATATTCACACCCACCTACACGAAAACCTTTATGCTAATCAAATCTCTAACATCAAATAGCAAGGATGCACGTATCTGATTGCATACGAGGACTAAAAAGTTTACACAAAGAAAGTGAGGCACCCAAATTCAAAGGTCATGCTTAACACCAACATATAAGGGGAAAGATGGGGTCTGAATTTTCAGACAATATGACAGTGATTATTTACACCAATGAAGTAGTACAAAAAATAAGTACCTGGCGGATGAATGTTGATTTCCCACCCATATTGGGCCCTGTTATTATTTGAAACCAACTTTTTCCTCTGATCTAATTTGTTAAAAAAAGCAAAATAGAAACTGATAAGTCACCCCAATTTAAATGAAGAAATGCCTGTTACCTTCCAAGGATCTTATGAATACTTACAAGCTTACAATCATTTGGTATAAAATTAACCCAGTCTTGTGCCTCCACACAAGGATGTCTGCTACCCTCTAAAACAATATCTCCTTCGTCCTATTAAAGCGAAGATGACAATTTTAGTGCTAATTATCAAAGAACTCCCTGACCAAAATGGGAGAAAATAGAAATGGGAAAGAAGCAAGAAATGAATACAGTTATTTCGAGAATTGAAAATAAGTATTAACTAAGTACCGATGAGGTGATGTCGGGCCTTGTATAAGGAGTGGGACAACTAGAAGCCAAATCAGCAAAGCTTAATAGCACATCCAATTCGGAAATTAATCCAGCTAAAGATTCAAACACCTGTAGAAGAATTTTTTTAAAAGCTAAACAAATAACAAAAAGTAAAGGCAAAACAAGAGTGTTTCCTTTTTGACAACCTCAGAGAAAGTTGCTGAAATTTCAACTACTTTATTAACCAACTGTTTTTGACAGCTCTTGTACTCCTCGAGAATTTGTTGATACTTGTCCCCCAATTTTTTGAGCTTTGCATTGGTAAACTTCACACCATCTTTACGGGTTTCCAGTACAATAAACTGGGTGTTGAGTTTCTTCCTTATTTTTGGCTCTTCCTTCTTTGTGATTCTGAAAACATGCCCAAATTGTGTGCCTTTATCTAACTTTAGTGCCTTGTCTATAGGAAGGTCAAGATCATCAGCAGTTTGTCTATGTAAGTCATGTATTTGGCTCTCTACTAATTCTTGATGCTCCTTTAGTTTAGTTAGTGTAGAGTCATAACCTGAAGAAATCATGTACTCTCCGTTCTCCAAATGATCAAGGTCAACAGAAGTTTCTACCAGCTCAATAAATTTGTTTAGGCGATCATCAGCAGTCCAAAACTCAAAAGATTCCAAATACTTGCTCTTCATCATTGAGGAAAATTGCCCATCATAACTTTCCAGAGCACTTTTAATGTAAGGTATTCTTATACTTGACTGCAATCAAAAGACCGTAATGGAGTTAAGAGGCTGTCATTAGCCAAATACGGACAATACATATAATCAATAATGTGGTTAGAGTGAATGTAAAGCAATCTCCTAATAATAAAAAGCATACTACTACTAAATATAAATACATGTATAAAAGAAGAAAAAAGGGAGGTCAGAATTGGGTAGAAGAAATTTTAGGGTGAGGGGATGGCGCCCCAATCCAAGGGCAGGGAAAACCTCCGGGCTCTTTGAGTACTTACAAAGGGAATTACATTTACCTCACCCCAAGAGGACAATTGGGGATTTGAACCCGGGACCCCCCGGATACAAATCCTGTCATTCTCCACTAGACCAACCCCATCAAAAACTAATAACAAACTTACCCAAAAAATAGAGAACCAAGAATCAAATTATTGAATGATTATTAAATCAAATATATCTTTTTTAAATCTATAGAAAAACTATCAACTACATATTCTGAACAGCCAGAAAAGGGTTTGGAAAAATAATACAGATTTCAGAGGTCAATCACAAAGCAAGTACAAATACGATTGCAAGATAGTCAAAGCAAATTTAAAATTCTGCATCTTTGATTAAAACCTAACAGTATGCAAAGAACAAACTGTACCTGATAAAGTTTAACAACATGCTGCAGACCACCTCTTCGCTTCTGAAGATTGTGCACCAATCGTTCAATGTCTGATATTCTTTTCAGATGTTGCCTAAGATCTTGGCGAAGCACAGTGTCCTCTATGAATGCTTGTACTACATCCAACCTCGAATTAATTTCATTTACATCCAATAATGGCTGTTTTAGCCACATGTGCAACAACCGTTTTCCCATTCCAGCCGTACAGGTCCTATTCATGAGGCCAAACAAACTGAAATTTTTGTTTGCATCAGTTTTGCTTTCCAGGACATTGAGTGCCTTCATGGCCGCAGAATCTAACCTCATGTAACTGTCAAGATTGTACCTACGAAGAGTATAATTTTCATAATTGCTTTCATCTGCAAGTAACTCTGCATAAGATAGTAATGCCCCCAAAGCACCAGGGGCAAATTCGAATCCAGACACTAAATCTCGAACGGGTTCAATAGAACCTTTTACAAGCCTTCCAAGATCTTGTACTAGATCTCTGGTCTTAAACTCAGATTTCTTTCTCTCAGTTAACATCATGCCACATTTAGTTAACACATCACACAACATTCTATGTTCAATAGATTTGCCACTCTCCATAGGTACAAGGCACTCTTTGCAGCCAAGAGCAACCAATGCTGACTCCACATTCGTGAAGTGACTGTCATCAATGAATTCAGCCATCCCAAGTAGTCTCTTAGTTAGATCAACAAATCCTAATCCAATGGTGCACCCATTTTCACGAGAGTTAAGTGACAGTGCAACGACAACCGGAGAATCTTGCATTTCACTATTAGCAAACAGAACATCTTCAAAACTGCCGATATTACCAGGTGTTCCACTTTTGACGAGTCTCCAATTAGAACCACTACCCTCATAGACCTCGAGTGTATGATCTGTTCTCTCCAAAAGTAGATCACGAGCAATTGTTTCAAACATGTTCCTACTAACACTCACACTGGAAAGAGCAACTAATCCACTCCCCAGCTGTCGCAAAGCAGTAGTAGTGTGATAGTAGGTTTTGGCAATGAAAGTTGCATTCTCACCATGAGCAGTATAGTAATCCTGAATAGTAATAAAAAGAATATCTCATCCAATGATAACCATTACAGTGCATAAAATGAAGGATATGAAAATAAAGAATCTATTGACACAAAATAAAAAATGAAAAATATATTCTACATGAAGTCATAGAGATGTTGGAAACTCTTCAAATTATCAAAAGTCCCAGACTCCCAGCAACATAATTATGGATTGTAAACCACAAATAACAATTTTACTAGAAGTAGTACTTTTAGGGTTAAATCTTTGAATGACATATTTATACGATGAAAAATTAATGTTTAAACAAGATATTGATTCATTATGGCACATATTATACAGTCACTAAACCGACTAAAAGAGCATTATAAAAAACTTAAGTCTTAGTCTGCTGTCTGTGCAGTCCCAACAAAAAGAGGCATGGCAAGGCCCAAAGAAAGAGTGGAGGGTCTACTCTAGGAGAAAAAAACAGCTTCAAGCTAGGGGGTACGTATATTAGTTGCTACGCAGGTAATAATCAGTTGAGAGACAGTTGGAGAATAAATATTATATTGGGAAAGGGACCAGATGATGAGGGTATGTCTAGTACTTGGTGAACAAGGTTGTTGCCTTTGTGAGGTGTTCATTCACTTTGTCTTTCTGAATTTTAGCAATAATAAACATTCTCTCTCTCTTCTGTTTTTAATCTCTGTTTTCTTACAGACTACCGAGAATCCGAGATCCTAACATGTCCAGCCAAATTGCTTCAGGGTTACAAACTTGGGAAATCTTTTGATGAATATTACTGAGGTTAAAGAAAGATTCTTTATATGCATTTATTCTTCTTCAGGAAATCTGTAGAGTAAAAAATAAGTGAAGACTGAAGAGATTATGACATTTCTTATATCAGAATTTGCCTCTCAAAGTACCTTAAAGACATGCCTATATGGAAAATGCACAAGTTTGAATTTATTGAACAGAATCGTTAGAAAATAAGACTAACATTGGTCATTAACTTACCCGACGATCAAAAAACCGAATGGCCCTCGGGTCCTGTAATACAAACATGTGAACGAAAACAATAAATGGAAAGTGCCATGTCACAATCTATGATAAAACAACTATAACAGAGTAAGTTAAAAAGTTAAACTAGAGTGTTTGCTTTGCTCACATGTTTTTTCTTCATGGCACTGGTTTTAAGCATCAAAAGGGGAACGAAAAGAACAACACTTGGACATTATATTACATGCAAAATAATGAGTTTCGGAAACAAGTAATATCAAATTTTTACCGCTGCAATACATAAGTTAAGGATGGATTGATACTATTATAAAATTTCATATACTTGCAAATTTGCAATACTTAGTAACTTAATGGAAAAATTAATAAATTTGATGGATCAAAACAAACTATAACAAATTATCATCATATCATGTGACCATTGCATGCCAAAATTTAGAAAATTTAAACAAGAAAAAGGGGCCTTTTTAGAGCCTTTGTTTATATGAGGACATGTTTCATTACGTAAGCCCTAATAGATATACTCATAAATTCATAAACATATGTCCATTAGTTGTTTTCAACATATATCAATAAGTTTCCTAGAATAGCATATAAATAAAGAGTGCTTATGAAAAAATCATCCTTTTAGCAGTAGTCAAAGGGAAAATGAGGGTACCTATCAAATGCTTATAGTTATAATACTCTACCAACAAAGCCATGCCGAATTTGGAGAGAATTAATGCAAAAAAAAGGCGAGAAAGGAAAACACTTACATCAGGTAGGGTTTTGAAAAATGACAGAAACCCTTGTGCTTGCTTAGAATCTAGCAACAGTTAAAAAAAAAAAAGAAGAAGACGAAAACCATTAGTGAACATGAACCAAAATTACAAAGAAAGAAAATAAAACAAATGCATCGATATATAATAGAAAAGATAAATAAATCTATTGTTTTATTCAAAAATACGAAAAACGTGAAAGATACCTAATTTGAGCTCGGGGAGTTTGTTATTGAGACCATCGAAGTTTTCATCCATTGTAGCAATTAGGGTTTAACAGTGTTAGGAGTGTGAAGCTCGTAAACAATTTCAATGGATGAATTGTGAAAGGAAATGAAACGATGAGAGTGTTTTTGTGGTGGTGGCGGGAAATATTGGCGGGCTTTGATTGAGGCCTTGCAATATTGTTGCTGAAGCCCAACTGAAAGAGGGACAGCAATGGCAAAACAAACAAAAAAAACAAAGAGATGGTTTGCTCTATTTATTTCCTAAACTGAGATTTTAGAAATTGATTTACCTACAAAATTAAACTCTCATTTTTTGTTGTCTTGGCAATTTCATCAACATAGAGACGGTGAATCTCGAATTCAAACTCAAGTGTGACTGATAACAGTATGTGGTATTTTTGTCATTTCATCTATTGCAATATATAAACAATACAATGTCATCATGCAGATGTATGGGTAAAACACTAGTCAATGAAAATGAAGAAGAGCATTAGTTTTTTTTTTACAATGATGAAGACATTAGTTAAAAAATCGAGAATGAAAATAAATAAATAAATTATGAATGAATTCTCTTTCACTAGTTTGAGGGGTGTGAGAAAAAATTCATTGTAGTATAAGCAATTTTTTTAAAATTACTCTCACATATTTTTTTTGACAAAAAAATTAAATTACTCTCACATGATACATTGAAACTAATAAACAATTTTTTTAGGCAAAATTACACTAGAGGACCTTTAAGTTATTTATTTGTAATAAGTTGGACCTTTAAGTTTTTTTTGTAACAAATAGGCCCTTTTAATGATTTCTCTAACTTATATATTTTGATGTAATGCTACTTTATATATTGTGACTACTCTAGCTTATGTATTTTGATGCAAACAAACATATTTTGGTGTATTTTGATGTAATGAACGATATTACATTTTACTAAAAGGGCCAACGGTGTCCACGTCGGGTAACTTAAAGGGCCTATTTGTTACAAAAGAAACTTAAAGGGCCAACTTGTTACAAATAAATAAGTTAAAGGTCCCCTGGTGTAATTTTGCCTTTTTTTTATAAGCAAGACTTTCATTGATCGGGCGCACAAGGGTGCTCCGACTCATTACAACGGCAGAAAAAATTGGGGCCTCGCTAAAACATACCAGGGCCAAAACCCATTGGGAAAAAGACCTCGGTAGGAAAAAGAGTACTCTGAAACCCGCTGGTTTATTTTAACAAGGACGGCGAATGAATTTAAGAAAAATAACACTACAAAAAACGCTTATTCGCGAGGGACATTAGCAAGAGAATGTGATTCCCTCGCTAAAACTGACATTAGCGAGGGAATTTGAAAATTTAACCGTTAGCGAGGGAATTGGTCATTCACTAACGTGAATCTGACCGTTTGTGGATGTGGGAATTTGAAAATTTTAGCACGAAAAACAAGGTGGTTAGCGAGGGAATTGTTCCCTCGCTAACGTGAATCTGACCGTTAGCGAGGGAATTGATCCATCGCTAATTATTAAATAGTTTTTTTACTTAAATCTGTGTGTACTACACAACTACACAACCACTCTTCTTTCTCACTCACAACACACTCACTCTTCTTCTCTCCTCTTCACCATTCCTCTTCCCTTCCTCTTCCTCTACTCTCCACCACCACCACCACCACCATCACCACCACACAACCAACCAACCACCCTCACTTTCTTCTCTCCTCTTCACCCTTCCCTTCCTCTTCCTCTTCCTCTACTCTCTCTCTCACCTACAAACACTAACCCACCACCACCCACCACCACCACCACCACACAACAACCACCACCCACGACCACCACCACCATCTTTTTTCCTCTCCTCTCTCTCTTACGATTTCCCCTTTCCCTCTTCTTCTCTCCACCTTCTTCCACCACACCACCACCACACAACCACCACCACCACCACCACCTACGAATTTGTTTCCTCTTTCTCTCCACCTTCCACCACCACAACCACCACAACCACAAAATTAATAATATAATATAATTTCCATTAATAATATAATAATAATTTGCTTCAAATAATAATAATAATAATAATAATAAATATATAAAAAAACAAACCATTTAAAATTGGGACACGTGTCAGTCAGAATTTGAAAATTTGCACAAATTTTGAGGCAGACATTAGCGAGGGAATTAGCGAGGGAAATTTCCCTCTCTAATTAGCGAGGGATTTTGAATCCCTCGCTAATCCCATTAGCGAGGAGGGATTTAGCGAGGGAATTGGTCCCTCGCTAATTCCCTCGCAAATGACCATTAGCGAGGGATTTGGGTCATTTTGCGAGGGAAATTTCCCTCGCTAATAACCAATTTTTTTGTAGTGTAATAAGGGTATCCGTTCAAACGCTACATGAAGTAGCATTTGAAAAAACGCTAAACGCTTGTGCTTACTAATACCAAAAACTCATGCTCGTTACCTGCTAGTCAAATTCGTCATCCGCTAGCAGGTGAGATTTGCCAAATAATTCCTAATATTACAACTTTCTTAAAATTATAATGTTTAGTTTGGTAGATTCACAAACTTAATGGACTACTTAATATTTTCATACATTTTAAGGATCAAATAAAACTATGAGTGTAAGTTCATATACTAAATTAAGAGTGCAATCTTTATTTAACTATCAAGACTAACTTATCTGAGAGCTTTAGGTGCAAAGTTTAAAACTGGGGGATCAAAATAAAAATCATATAAAGAATTTGACACAAAAATCCTTTAAGACTAGGGGATTAAGTTGTTTTAAAAGTTCACATTCGTGCTTTAATTTATTTATTTTTCAAATAGATCCTCCGCGCGTTACAAATTTGTGACACAAAAATCCTTTTTTGACTTTCCGTTCATCTCTATTAACTAAGGATGATGTGCCTGTTAACTGTTAACGTGACATGGTTAACTGACTTATATGTGTAACAAATGTTAATTTAATTTTCAATTAGATCTTTCATTATATGTTACGGTTTCAATTAGATCTTTTTACTTTCTCATCATCTTCCCCAAAATTACTCTAACTTCTCACTATCTTCCCCAACCTCAACCCAGAAAACTCAGAATCTTCATTATCTTCCTCAACCTCAAGGCCATTTTCGAGTATTCCTTTTCTCCATCTTCTCGCTTATTCCCTTTTCACACTCGCCCAAAACTACCATAACTACCACGTCGTGAGCTTTTCCGATCAACTTTGGCCACCCCACTCCTAACCAAAACCACCATTATATTCTTCTCCTTCTACTCTACAAGAATCATCCATGTTTCAATAGAATTGGAGCAAAAAAGAAATAAATTTAGAAATCCAAAATCAAAACTTCTCATATTTTTCGATGAATATAGACCTTTAACTGAAACACTAACCTTAAATTCTGAATCCCCACATCGCATTCTACATTAGCCTCAAGAAATCTTGCATTCTGAACACATTGCTCTAGCGACCACCACGTCGGAAATCGCCCCACTGGTCGCGGAAAATTGAACTATGCCCACTTTGTCTTTCCTCGTCATTATGAGTTTTCTGGATTGAGAAAGTAAAGAGGACCGAATTGAAACACTTCGATAGACATAAGGAACGTAATTGAAAGCAAAACATTAATTTTTGCCACACATACAAGGCAGTTAACTTTGCCACATAAGCAGTTAACAGTCGCGTCATCTTTCTTTAACAAAGATGGACGAAAGTTCCAAAAAAAAAATTGTGTCACGAATTTAAAACATATATAGATTACCTATTTGAGGAAAAAAAAACTTAAAGTATGAATATGAACTGTTAAAATAACTTAAAATGCACTGGTAAAAAAAAACTTAAAGAGCCTCGCGTGTATTTTAACCTACCTAACAAATAATGATAATATTGTCCTACCAATTAACATGGATTTGGTAAAGTTGCCAAGGGTGTGAGTGTGAAGGAAACTTTGGAGCCATCTAATAAAATTAGCAGAAAATGGATAACATAGAATGAAAGAAGACCTTGCTCTTAATCAACAAATGAATCCAGGTATCAAACAAATGGACAACAATATTGGGTGTGCTTTTCTGTCGAAAGCTACCTCAATAATTAATATAGATTCAGGCATAAAAATACAAAACAAGAACAAAAACAATTATAACTTGGCATATAGCTAATTGCTTCACGTACAGAGTATAAACAACATAGTCCAAATCTAACGTTGAGGAAGTAAAGCCAATGGAATACTCCCAAAGAGAAAATCTTTAGGTGTTAGGGCATTCTCTTGTACATATGTAACGTTGCAGAATAACTTTGTGCAACTTGTTCTGATGCCCTAATGACTAGTTTGTGTCCTTTGTTTTGGCCCACACATATATGTGCCTGGTTGGAAATCAACAAGTTCAGATATTTTCAACATAGGAGAAAATTATTAATTATCTATGGGCTTATTAATAGAGAAATTACTCCATCAACAAGGGACAGAGATGTCAATTAATGAAAACAGTTTTTTTATTTTTATAAAAGGATAACAGAGATCTCACCATCAACATCTTCGTTTTAGCATGCACCAGAATTTTTATTTTTGGAGTAAGTAGTGCATATGTTAAGTAGTACACATCCACACAAAAAAGACAACTGGGTCAGCTACTCAGCTTTATATTTTTTATGTGGTTTCATCCCCTAAAACTCAAACTATAAAGAAACATTAAAATTTTAAGATAAATGATTTCTTTTGAGATAAAATTGCTATTGAGGTTCTTTAACTTAATTTTAAGTACAATTTAATCATTTATGTTTTTTTTTTCCCACTAGTTCATTTAAGTATTGTGCACATAGTCTTTTTTTTGAGTTCTCGTAACCACTATAGCGGATCCAGGAATTTTCCGGCAAAGAATAATCAATATTTTTTTTCAAAAAAATACTAAAAACTTCACAAAATAAATATTCTCGGGATAAAAAATTGTAAATACTCAAGCTAATACAAAAAATTAGAGATCGACTTACTTAGTTTAAAAAAAGAATAAAAAAGTTTAGTATTTAAATTTTGTTTACGTTTTTCCTTTTAAATAATTTTAGAGACATTTTAGTCCACCTTAAAGACTAGTTTGACTAGTATTTAATTTTTCT
Source organism: Astragalus glycyphyllos (assembly GCA_963573325.1). Taxonomy (NCBI): domain Eukaryota; kingdom Viridiplantae; phylum Streptophyta; class Magnoliopsida; order Fabales; family Fabaceae; genus Astragalus; species Astragalus glycyphyllos. The sequence goes on along the minus strand of OY754308.1, from coordinate 59,488,893 downwards.
AATGGTCAAATTACCACTTTTTTTATTTTTTTTAAAGAGTAAATAACTCTTTATTATTATCTTTTTGTAACAGGACACAAAATATTTGAGGTTCTCATGTGTTTATCTAGTGCTAGAAGAAACAATAAACATTAGAAGAATAAAAGAATAAAATAAGTACTAGAGAGAATAATAAACACACATTGCTATAATGTATTAAATAAAATAAGAGTAGATTAGATAAACATACCTTTTTGTTTACTAAGACAAAAGAGAACGAAATAGATAGTGCACAGAGAACAATAAACTGTGCTTCGCTATTGGGAGGGAGGGAGGGAGGGAGAGAGAGAGAGAGAGAGAATTTACGGTGGTTGTAAAATAGGAGTGAGAAGAAAGTAATGTCCAAGAATAAAGAAAGACAGCCTTAGGAAGAGGTAAAAAATGTTCAACAGGAGAATGAGAGGGTATCATGGAAATTGGTCACCAATTTAGTTGTCAATGAATGTGTTTGCTTGACTGCAAGTAAGACAACACACGTGGGTATCATGGAGGATTGGATGACAACCATTAATTAATAAACTAGAAGCACCTATACAAAGTTGAAAAAATATGATGGGGTCGTAAATGTGGCTGAAGTTCCCATGAGAGTAGATGCTGCAACGGGATACTCGAATATAAAAGAAAGATAAAAATTTAAACACCAATTTAAGTGTCATTCTAATTTTTTTGTTACAAACTAGTTATTGAGGAACGAACTTCACGTATTTGAACATCTAAAAATTTTCAGACAAAAGAGAACGAAAGAGATAGTGCACAGAGAATAAGAAACTGTGCTTCACTATTGCGCAGAGAGAGAGAGAGAGAGGATTCAACTGATAGAATTGAAGATTAGAGTGGGACATGGATGGTCTATGTATCAAATAGATTTGGGTCTGTGTATTTTGGGTAGTTGAAAAACACTGGGGGCAAACACAAATTTATTGAGTATAGAAGAATCATTTTTTTATTGGTGGGGGCAAGTTCCCCCAAGGTGTTAAACCTGCATCCGTGCCACTACGTATAACTCGATCCCTTAAAAAGAAAACCCATACGACCCTTATGATGTTGTTGTGGCTATAACAGTGCTGATGTGACAAGTCCAAATACACTTTTAAAAGAAGAATAACCCTAATTAATTTTAATTGGAGTTTTGTAAATTTTAGTAAAAAGATTAATTAAGAAACATAATTTTTAAGTGAAAGTCTAGACTAGCCACACCAACAAAACAACTCACATCACATGCATGACCTTCTTTTAATGAAACTAAACGAAAACTCTTACAAAAAACGAATACTCAAAAAAGGGAATGTCTAGATAGATTGTGTCTACGGCTTCTTACTCGTTGTTCCCCCTTCTCTTTTAGGTTGAGGGTGCTTCCAAGAGATTCCACTGCATCCTTGACTCTTGCAAGAGTTGGAGTACCTATCGTGCTCCCCTTTAGTGTAATAAATATTTACTATTTTAAAAAATGAAAATATAGACTAATAACTATATAATTTAAGGAAATGTTCAAAACGCAAATGACCGCGAGTCAACTACAAAGTGTTGACAGAAGTAGTGAGTAGTCTGAATTAGATTTTTTTTTTTGTTACAAAAAATCTGAATTAGATATTGTAGTGAGAGATTGCATTTAACTTTTGGGAAAAGACCAAAAAAAGAGAAACAGATAAAAAAATAAAAATGGATTAGAGATAAATAAAGTCTTCAATTTTGTTAGAGATAGATAAATTCTAGAGCATTATATATAAATATTGACAGATTATATTTTAATGGAAGTGACCAAATATTTGATTTAAGGTTCTAAACAAAATTCGCCTCTAATAATTTTGCAACCACATATTTTGCCGTAAATTTGATTCCGTCTCTAATTCCTCCGCCAACATATAGAGACAAAAGCTCTCGATTTTAGAGACAAAAATTTTCCATCACTATTGCAAACCACATGTTTTCTGTTTTATTATCTTTTCCTGTACAGACAAAAAAATTGTCAATTGAGAAATGAAATTAAAGCAGTTGAAGATTTTATTGTGATATAACTATTGATTAATTTAGCAAGCACTCTAACACTATATGTGTATTTATGTTCCTTTTTTATGAACAAGAAAGATAAAAGGCACAAAACAGAAAATAATTAAAAACTAAATTCTAATCCTCTCAATCCGCATAGCATCTCCTAAGAGAGAAGAGGGAATAGCTGCAGGGGAACACTGGCAAGTGTGGATACCAGAGACCAATGTTGAGCCATGTTTCGCTAATCAATCCGCACAAGCATTCCCTTCCCTGAGAGAATGAACAAAGGAGAGGTCCAATCCAAATTCATGAAAGACCTGATAAAGTCAATGATGAGAGCATGAATGTGAGTAGGAAGAACTCCTTCTTCAATGAAAGAGATCGAGCTACTTTAGAATCAGATTCACAAATCAGATTACTATCTATTTATGTTCTATCTATTATCTACATATATTTATCTATGAATAAAGTTGTTTAGTACGAGACGAAAAGTACGACACAGTGTAAACTCAATTTTCATCACTCGTAGACATGGTGTATTATATATAGAACCCAACTTTAATCAGTTATCTTTTTTACATTTCGTACCAATGCTACATACATACATACATACATACATACATGCAAACATACATACATTTAGTACTGCCTATTAGAGTTGTCACATTGAGTCGCCCAGCTCAACTTGGCCCATTGGGCCGAAACACAAAAGCAAGTTAGGTTGGGCCAAGCCAATTATCTAATTAATGAGTTGTGTTTTTTGTAGCTCATCTCAAAACATAGTCCATTCTGGCCGATCGCCCAATTGGGTTGGGTCAAAACGGTTCAGTCTTTTATGGTCCAGTGGACTTTGCCAACATCTACACATGATCTCCTATCTAACTTGTGAGTGGTCCTTGCTAGTCTAAAGTGGCAGCGATTGAGACTGCTAGTGGCTATTGGCTATTGGCTAAGGTATTGAAAGCGAGGTTTAGAGGTAAGTGGGAAGGACGGCATGCATAAATAGAAAGATAGACAGATGGAGAACCAGAAAAAGTAGTTGAGTGGTTAGAAGACTATTGCCACAAGTAGTGTTTTTGGGATCTAATATGGCAAGTTATAATTGGTTATTAGGGCTTGGAAGAGGTCATACTCTATATAGATACCAGTGGCAAGTACAAGCACAACACAATTCTATCCTATCTTGTTTTTTGCTTTTCTTTCTTTCTTTCTATTGCCAGACAAAGAAAGAGACTTAATATAGCTATAAATATCAAAGTAAGATAAGCACGCATGGGAAGGGAAAGGGAAAGGGAAAGGGAACCAACATTCTCAAATAAAACTGATAGAAAGAAAGAAAGAAAGAAAGAAAGAAAGAAAGAGAGTGAGTGATAGCTAGCGCATCTCTTTTTGGTGAAAGTGACGTTCTGTGTAACCCCAGTCAGTCAAAGGAGCATTCAGCATTGCATTGGTTAATTGGTTACCTAGCTACAATTGCACAGTAGCATAGTATAGCAATCCTGTTGGCTGATGGAAATATGGAATGGAAAATTATTGTACTTAGGGTTAGATATATACTGACACGTGGAGGTTTATATTTAAATTGCAACAGTGAGTAATAAATATGAAAAAAAATCTACATATACAGAAGACAAAGAGAATTATAAGAAAAGAAATTATTTATGTTATGTGAATCTTTCCATATAAAGTCGTCACCACATGTGACATCCCACTCTTACACACCATGCTCTAACTGCTGTGGGACATATAAATAGAATAGGATGTGAATATAATCTGGCTGTAGGGATAGGGACTCAATTTCCCTAAAATAATAGTAAAAGCATAATACGTTACTAAAAATTAGTATTTTAATAAAATTTTAGTAAAACCATGTTAAGTAATTAAATAAAATTAGAAGAGAATTTTTTTTAAAATAAACCATCATTACTGAATATGGTTTTACTAAGAATTCCATAAGTGAGTTCTAGCATATCACGTCAATCCTAAGCAACTACTCATTCACTTTTTACTCTAATAGTTCAACTCTTAAAAACACATAATGGGCCCCACAATTTACCTCTCATTTGTAATTGTTTGCTATTACCTCTTTTTTTAGAAGCAAATATTATTGTATTAGCTAGGAGTGAAATATTAATTTTTAAGATTCGAACACTATCACTACAAGAAAATCAGTTATTAGTGAGAGAAAAACTGCCCATCGTAAAAACCTGATTTAACGACGGATTTGAAGGGATTTGCGACGGAATTTGACTTTAGTGTCAGATTATTTTTAATTCTTAAAACTCTTAAGAACCGTTGCTTGCTAAATAATTGGTTCTCTATTTGGGTATCCAATTGGAGCAATCCAAATATAAATCATTCAATAATGACACCTTAACATTGTACGAGTTCGAGTAACCTTTGTACTCTCTAATATACTCTTTTGCTTATTAAAAAATTATAAACCCTACATAAAAACACTCTAAAAACCCTACAAGAATTCTTAATGGGCATGTCTTTTTACATGAATGTAGTCCATGGATGGTGAATATGGTACAAACTTGGTATAGTATAGGAAATTAAAGGTGTGAGTGAATAGGAAGGGAGTGAGTGAAGGGTTGGTTTTAGTTTAGTGTCAACTCGCATCTGTGCCCACCACCACGTGAAGTGGCACAAACCATAACTTTTTCTATCCACTCAATTTCTCATCATATATATTTTTATCATCCTAAAGAGGTTTATAACTTTTTGCTAAAAAGAAAAAGCATGACCCCATGTCTACAATAAATTGCCCCTTCTTACCTTCCTTCTTTACTCATCATCAGCTCTCTTCTCTCTCTCGCTCTTTGTTCAAACCCCTCATGCTTGTAAGGTATTATTGTCTCTCTGCTGTCCTTCTCACACTGTACTACTTTTTCAACAATATATACCATTCAATTACACACTCATCTCCACACACACACACACACACGAACACACTATATGTGCATATACAGTGCATCTATTCAGTACCAAAGGTAAAAAAAGAAAGAAAGAAAAAAGTACACACACTCACTCAAATTATGTGTTAACTCCTTTACTTGCAGGAATCAACAAAAAATGAAGTGAAAGGGATGGAATGAGTAGTCATGGTCTTACTCAAAAGGAAGAAGAGAAGGGTGAACATGTCATTCTCAAGCTTTGAAACTAGGGTTATATAACTTATATTTTACATAGATATTTTTATTTTTATTTTGTTGTTATTGGTGCAGTACTATAGTCTATCTATTATCTTAGCAAGCCTTTCCAGATATGTATTCATCAAACAACATTCTCAATAATGGCAATAACCTAATCTCCTACCCTAACCAACCCTTTTCCTTTGAAAGCAACCAAACTTCAAAAGATGAAACCAATAATTCCCCTTTTCCTCTCCCTCCTTTGTCCTTTTTTCAATTCCCTTATTCTCCCTTTGATGACAATGAAATCTTCCTTCAACAACAACATGATTTCTTACTTCATCAACACCAAAACCATCATCATCAAAATCTACCACTAGAAGAAGTTGTTAATGTTAACACAGAAGAAGCTTCAAATAATATGAATAATAATAATAATAATAATAATAATATTCCTCCTCCTTCTAGTGGTAAAAAAGCAGGAGCAGCAGGAGAGCCGATCCCGAGAAAAAGATCTAGCAAGAGAGATCGCCACAGTAAAATCAGCACAGCAAGAGGACTAAGAGATCGAAGAATGAGACTATCACTTGAAGTTGCAAAGAGATTCTTTGGTTTGCAAGATATGTTAAGATTTGAAAAAGCAAGTAAAACAGTTGAGTGGTTACTTAACCAAGCTAATCTTGGAATCAAACAACTTGCAAGAGAGAAAAATAGTACTACTCTTACTACTAAAAGTGCATCTTCTACTTCTGAATGTGAAGGTGTTTCAAGCTTAGATGAAGTTGTGGTGAGTGGAAATCAAGAAGAAAAGAAAGTTGTTAAGAGATCAAGAAGAGGTAACAATAAGGTTTTAAGAAAGAGTTCATTCAATCCTATTAGTAGGGAAAAGGCAAGAGAAAGGGCTAGAGAAAGGACAAGAGAAAAAATGAAGACTAAAAAACTAGCTAGTGTTGTTGTTGATGAATCAAATTCAAAGCAATGCAACAATGGAAAAAACCATAACCATAACTTGTATTGGAATCCCTTTGAAACTGTGGAAGAATCTGAACACCAGAGTCATTCAAAGGAGCATTCAGAATGGAGTCCAACTATGATGTTTAATTCTCTCAATAACTCTGGAATCCTTCAACAAGTAAGTTCAAATTAGTTAACAGTTCAATTCACAGCAACCATATATATGCATATGATCATGATCAAAGTGAAATATATCTGATGATGATGATTGATTCATGACATTTGTTTGCAGCATCAATTTGCACAATTTCAGTCATTGGAAAAACCATGGGAGGGCTACAACAACAACCGCAACTAAATAAGATGCCGTACTTGCACCTTCTAACCTTTTTATGTGTCAGCAGCAGAATAAAATGTTGTGTATTTATTTACTTTCCTTTTGGCATGTTATGTGGTAAGGTATCTTCCATGTCTACTATTACAATTTGGGAAACAAGGTTTTCATAAATTCTTGTGCATTTCCTCCTTCTTGTTTCTGTTCTGACCATTCCTATTCATTAGTTGACTTGGTACAAGTTCATTAATGTCGGCTGTAGATTCTTATTTAATATGAAAAATATCTAATTTCCAATCATAGTTGGTAGTAATCCATTAGACCACCTCAGCTGACAAATGCTGAAATTGATCGACTAGATATCTAATTTTTCAATCCTAATTGTGTGTCACTCTTTTTACGGTTCTAAAAAAAGTTAGGGGAATGAGAACATTAGTTTCTAAGGTTTAAACTGACATTATTCTTACACTCTCTCGGTATCTCTTAGTTCATTAACTGAGTTGATGAGGATATGCATGCATTAATTATACAGGCTTCAACATTAATTTTAACTTCCTGATGCAGTCCACTTGTATTTCCTGTTTATACAACTAATATGCTCTTTAAGAAAAAAAGTCTTCCTGATGCACAGCCTGACATATTTCCATGTTGTGATCCTTTTTATTCAGAGCAATCATCCCTTGAAAAAAGGTTAGGTTAGGGTTACTTCTCAGATATTTCTAATTGTTTAGATGTGACTGAATAGACACTTTGGGGTCATCCACTATTTCAGAACAAGAATTTCATCAGCTTATGGGTTTAAATGCTCGATATGATTAAACCAAAGCGAAACTAACTGATATGGATAGGCTTAGAGGGTGATGAAATGGAAGACAGGTGGTCTTTTGTAAATATAAGACTGCTCATGTATTTTATAGCAATTTGATGATTCTTTTTGTAATCAAATTAAATACAAGAAGAGCTGCAAAAAGACACATATATATCCACTTGCAATTCATCAATCAAAGAATCACCGATCAGAAATAGAACTAGTTTGAATAAACAGCTTAATTAAGCGTCTGTAATATAAGAGTTTGAGTATAAGTTATTTTTTATAATAAAAGATAAAATATTGTTATGCTATTAAGTTATAAGTTATTTTTCATAAACTTTCATGGAGAGTTTATGGAAATTGGTTGAAAACAACTTATATATGAACATATCGTAAGTTATTTCCATAAGTTCTCCCATATAGTTTCACAAGTACACATGTCAACCGATAAACCAATATAAATCGATCCAGAGAGACTCCCTAGTCTATATAAGTTAGAGTTGAAAGAATACTATAAAAGAGATCATCCATATTGTGTTGAAATCTGCAATGGAGTTATGAAGTCCCACGATGGTAAATGCTTAGCTTACTTAAGACCACATAAGTGTGAAAATTGTACCCTTTGGCGTTATGTCCTGGTGGCAAAATATAGGCACGAAGTTACTAGGTCTCTGTTGTTGGCCAACTTGGCGCTTCCGAGGTTTGTATCTGTTTGGTGGAAAGATATCTCTAGTAGATCTAGGCTAGGTACTGGACTCGGGTGGTGATTGGTTTGGGGAGAGGGTTTCAATGAGAGTTTGTAATGGGGAATCCATATCGTTTTGGCATGACATTTGGGTGGGGAGTCAACCTCTCAACAGGACGAGAGAGTTGCAGATTTTGGTGGCTGGGTTAATGGCAGGTGGATATGCATGGTGTCTGTGTGGAGTCAAAGGCTTTTTGTGTGAGTCAACCTCTTATGACTATACTTCTCGTGTTTACTAGCTCACGGGAGGTAGATACTTGGTGTGGTAAGTAGACGCGTTCAATGAGTATTCAATTTGAGCGGCGTATGCAGGGCTGGTGGTAGCTTCATCTACAGTTGCTGGGATTCTTGATGACCAGGTGGCGGTTTTGGGTAGGTTTTAGTGGAGCCTTGCCTCGAAGGTTATTGAAATTTCTTGGCATCTTCTTCTGGATAAGGTGCCCACTCGGACAAATATGGTTACGAGGTGTTATTTTGGATTTTGAAGTTGTTTCCTGTGTGTTGTGTGAGGATTTAAAGGAATCAACGCTCCATTTTTACCTCCATTGTCTGTTTGCTCATCAGTTTTGGTAAGAGGTTTCCTGTTGGTTGGGGTTGGGTGCTACCTTTGCCACCAAATCTCTCCTCCCCATTCACCGCTTTCTGCTCCTTTAGTTGGGGGCAATAGCCAAACGTGGTTTGAGTTTGATTTGGCACACCGTCCTTTGGTGACTCTAGGATATGAGGAATGATTGCATTTTTTGGGCAAAACCTCCATTTGGGATTCAGTTATACGACGACTCAAATCCCTTTCTCGGCGGTGGTTTATTGCTAGGTCTCGGGTTTATTATATGGTGCAAAGTTGTGGATTGTGATGAAGCGATATGAGTAATTTAAAAGTCATTATTTTTTCATAATGTATAAGAAGATGTATAAGAAGAGTTAATAGAGGTAATTTAAGAATTATACTTTTTTTAATTGTTATTAAAGGATGTGCATAACCTTATTTTGTATACATGCGAAAATGGAAAAAGTATAAATAAGGAGGTATGAGGATATTGTCAAATATAATTGCAAAATAAACAAGAGGTTTAAGCATATTATGGTCAACAGAAATCAATTAGAAATTAGAATCTTGATGCCAGGTGGTAATCGGACAGGCTATAGTTACAATGTACCGGACTGTAACTAGTTATTTATGGTATTCACACAGTTAACATTATTCGTAGAGCTTAATGAACAACAAGGGGGTATTGTTTTTTTTTTTCTTTTTTAGAATTAAAATATTTTATTAATAGAACCTAGTACAATGTCTTGAGTTCGAATTTTGTGTGTGGCAAAAACTCTATTGAGATGGGAAAACCACACATGCCGACAAAGTTGAGTACACGTGGTAAGTCAAGTTTCCCAGCATAGACTAGTAATCAGCAAAGCCAGGGCATACTCAACTTTGTCGGCCTGTATGGTTTTCCCCTCTCAATAGAGTTTTTGCTACACACAAAATTCAAAGTCAAGTTTCTCAACATAGACTAGTATACACCAAAAACACTAATAAAAAAAATAGAACCTAGCACAAGCAACTTCTAAATCTAGGAAGAGATGGTCTATGCCAAAATACACCAACATAACCAAGTAACATCCACATTACCTACAAAGCACCTAAAAATATGGCAAAAAACATAGGTACCCTAATTCTTCCACCAACATAACCCAACAAATAACAACTACTAAAACTTAAAACCAGAATGACACCCAAATATACTAGTATTAATTAATTTTCAGTTGCTTCCTCATTAGGTGGAGAGAAATGACAAATAACTAGTACTTTTTTTTTAAATGGCAAAGGGCGCGTGAGTTCAACTCACGTTGCCCGTCGTGAAGCCTATTCTGACCTTAGTGAACTTCCGAAACCCAACACACCTAAACTTTTAAGTACCAAATTTTTTTGGTTATCAATGTCTGGTCTCTTCTATATAGTATATTTCCTTGCAAGTGGTCAAAAGTCACCAGTCAACAAAGGAAAAGATAAGAATCAGATTGCATACGCATGAGTATAGCAGCAACGAGAAAGAAGGAACGAAATTAATGTATTGGTTCAGAGTATCAGCTGCGCTGTACTGTCACTCCAACTATGTGCCTTTGTTGCCTTCTACCAAATGAGAAGAGGAATCTAAAAGGTTTCAATTATTACCATCTGTTTCACAATGGAAATTATTTGAGATCAATTTCTAGTTTACAAAAACTATTTATGCCTGTCAATTATGATGATCAGCTTTAAATTTCGATGATTTTTTCTTATTTATTTGGATTTGTAATTTGCAAACCTATAGCTAGGAGACACGAGAACTACAAAGCTAAGAGAATATAGACTTTCCTTTCTAAAACAAAAAAGAGGATCAAATTCGAATTTAGACAGCGATTTTTTTACAAGATAAAATGTTAAGAAAAAATAAATTTTAATATGCACAAAATACATATATAAGCCTTTTTGGGTTTCAGGTTTCATTATATTCTCTCTTAAGGTTTGGGGAGAATATTTTGTTGGGTCTCTCTTCAGAGTTCACACATTATTACTATGTGGTTTGGTCATGGTGCTCCCACCTTATCTCCAACTCAGGTGTTGTTAGTACATGAATAGAAAGAGTTTAATTATGATTAGACATTTTGTTCTCAGGGTGATTAGGAAAATCCGTAATGAGGTAATATTCTCCGATAAAGTAGGTGACCTTTCAGAGACATTTTTTTATTAGACTCGAGTGGTTAAGACTCAGTTAAACCATTGTCTTTTCAATGAGTGGTTAAGACTCTTTTGCAATGTTGTTCAACCCGGACCGACCCGATCTGACCGGTCGGACCGCGAAACGGTGATATGACCGGGTCAAGTCGCTAATCGGATTGGTCACGTTTCAGACCCGGTGCGACCCGTGGCTTTAAGGCGCTGAACCGGCAACCCGTGACCCGGTGTGACCCGACCCGCCCGTGCAGATTTGATTTTTTTTTTTTATAAAAAAAAAGACAATACGATGTCCTTTTGGGCTTTTTTTTTCTGTTTATTTTTTTTTTAGTCTTTAAGTTGTTATAACTCATAACTAGTATAAATTCATCTTTAAGTTCTTATAAGAAGCATTGTTTTGATTCCAATTTCATAGTTTAAGAACATTGCTCCTCTAATTTTTGATAATTTCATAGTTTAAGAACATTGCTCCTCTAATTTTTGTTAGGTTCAAACTTGTTTATGGATTTGATTTGAATTTGATGAATGAGTAGTGTTTTTTTGGACATTTTTATGGTATGGTAAAAAAATTCATAGTTCTGCGATATGTGAATTTATACACAGGTTGCCTAATTTTATCAGATTTTAACAGTCACGGGTCACGCGGGTCAACTAGTGACCCCTCGGTCCGACTATTGACCCAGTGACCCAGTGACTTGCTCGGGTCGACCTCCGGGTCGGTTTTAACAACATTGCTCTTTTGTATCTCCTATTTACTAATACCTTTTTGGTTTTATAAAAATAAATAAATAAACCAAAACCACAAGTAGTGTTTTTGTGTGAACAATCTTGCTTGTCTGTGAGGTTGATTCTGGTCATGTATTTGTATAAAAAAAAACTTCACAGTTTTTGCTACGGATATTTTCCATAAATTTAGTCTGATATAATCTGATGTCCTCTAAAATGAGAAATCAACCAAGTCTCTCACTAATGTACTAGTCAAATTGACCACATGGTATAATATAAAATATTATTAGTGGTTAAAATTCTATCAATGAATATAAAAATCAATATTCACAATATTCTATACTATATCCACGATAACCGATACATCGGAGAGAAACTTAATTCATCTTTTAGCTTAGAAGCCACCATATAACATCTCTTAAAACAACTCATAAAAGCAAATAAAAGATCAGTACAACAAATAAAAATACTATATATATATTAACAAATTGAAGCCTAAATGTTAGAAAATTTTGCGTCAAAGAAATTGTTAGAAAAAATACCACAATTAATTTGATGACTTTGAAAAAGGATAAGAAAAAATTTCGCCCATTTTCAGTTTACAAGAAAATTTGACAGAAGTGAAAATTAGAATTAGAAATTTCTCAGAATTTTTGCTCAGCAAAAGAGATTTTATTAAAACTTCCAAAGGGTTCCAGCTAGTATTATTTAATCCCTCCCTTCATAAATGTGTTTTTTGTTGTATATTTTCCGTGCTTGTCTTCCTTTCATCTATGGATCCCAAAACCAGAGACAGGGATTAGGGATAGATACCCCTAAAAGTGACAACACAATCATACATACATATATATGCCCTAAAACCAGAATCAAATCCAGAAACCAACCCAAAATATTTATTATGCAAACCAGATCTAAACACGTTTTTTTAGAGACAAAAACATCTTTAGTGCCAAATCTATTGCATAGTATGCGATGAAACCCACAAAATAATAAAAGCAATTTTTTAAAAATAAATAAAGAAAACCAAGGTGAATCTAGAAGAAGAAAAAAGGAACCCTTGGTCAAAAGGGAAGTTAGGAGGTACAGAGATCCATTGATTTATGCAGTGAAAATAGTCAGCTTAAGTTATCCATGGAGAAGAAGAAGAAGAAGAATATAAGAGAGTTCCAGAAAAAGAAAACCCACTTGCAGTCGCAGGTATATCTCTCTATAACAGCTAGAAACCTTAGAAACAACCGAATGTTGAAGAAGATCACCATTTTCAGAGGGAAGAAAACATATATAACATAACAAAACAAAAGGAAGAGAGAGAATCTATAGCCGGAAAGATACAGAAATCAGATCCTAACATAAGCAGATAAGGTTAAGCATGTAACACATGTTTGTAAGAAACCCTACCTTAGGTTGCAAAAAGGGTTTGATTTGGAATAGTGAGGAAAGAGAAACCCTAATGGACATTAATGGCAGCTGGCTGCTTGTCTATTGACAAATGGAAAACACCAAAATAGAAAGGCTGATTTCAAAGATTAGCACTGTCTAGCTAACCTAGCACACAGCCAGTGAAGTCTCGTCCTTTTCTTTGTGACAGAAAAAATTGAAAATGACCTCTTTCTTTTTGTGTAAAAGTCCTAGTAAATAATTGCTTCAACCAGCACGCACATTTTGTCTTTTTTATTTATTTATTTATTAATTTTCCAACCTTATCATGCCCCTTCCGTCCCTCACTTTTGTTTTTTGGCCTTCTTTTAGATAGTATATACCAATATTGTTAACTCAAATCAAGGGAACAAGAAAAAGAAAGAAAAAAAACATAAATCATTGAACATATAGGCAAATCTCGTAGATAAAGACCAACTTGGAGGAAGGTGTTGGTGTTTATTAAGTATGTGTGTAAGGTAAGTTCTAAATGGGATAAAAGGGAGTTTCAGACAACAAAGTATGTATCATTGTGGTGGAAAGACATATGTAGGCAGGTTGAGGATATTTCAAAAGTGGTTAGTAGTATCAAATGTCTATCTTGGAGCCATAGTTGCAGCAACTCTCGAGGCAAAAATGGCAGCCAAGGTATGACAATCCGCAAAGTCACGCCGGGGTTACAGGGGTTGAACATGATTTGTGTATCAGGCTCTAATTGAAGGGGTGGAAGAAAGAGACCAGAACCAAAAGGGTCGGATGGAGTCAAACAACGGGACATTATGAAGCTAGTTTCATTCAATATTTGAGGGTGGGGGTAGGGCTAAAAGAAGAAAGCTTTGTTCCTTATTGGTGAGAGGTAAATTCAACTTTTGTATTTATAAAGAAACAAAAGTATCGTGCTTTAATTTGAATCGTCTAGCTGGTGTTTGGGGGAATCCAAATGTAAAATGGGTTAAGAAACCTGCTGTAGGCGCATTTTGAGGGTTGCCATGCATATGGAATAACAACCTTCTAAATGTTCAATTCACTTTTATTATGACTAGCTTTGTAGGAGTCTGTGCTATGTGGAATCATCACTTGTGCTACTTTGTGAAAGTTTATTCCTCTTGTGACATGAGTGGGAAGCATGTTTTTTTGGATGTGTTAACTCAACTTAAACGGCATAACCAATCGGGTGAATGGTGTGTAGGCGGTGACTTTAATGCAGTGTGTAAACAGAATGAAAGGAAGGGGAGATCAAGTCAATTCAATCAAAAGGAAGCCAAAGAATTCTCGGACTTCATTGAACCTATGGAATTGTTGGATCTACCGGTGATTGGTAAAAAATACACATGGTTTAACTCAGATGATGTTTCGATAAGTGGAATGGACAAAATTCTAATCTTTGAAGAGTTACTTAAGGAATGGGAAGTTTCAGCACAGTAGATAGGTGATAGAGACATCTCAGATCATTACCATATATGATTGGAGACTCATCATTACCATATATGATTGGAGACTCTTGTCTCGATTGGGGACCCAAACCATTTAGAAATAATAATTCTAGATTGAACAAAAAAAAATCACGAATTTTCTTCGGAGTACATGGGAATCTAAGCAAGTGAATATGGGAATCTAAGCAAGTGAATGGTGGGGAGCAGTCATTGTCAAAGAGAAAATAAAGAATTTGAAACTAAGCTTGAAAAAAAATTGGAACAATGAAGTTTTCGGGGTGTTATACCTCAACATAGACAACTCGATGAAGGAGATGAATGATTTAGATAACATAGTTGCTGGGGGGTGATATAGATCCAGATCGGTGTAAGCAACTTTCTAAGGAATTCTGGTAAAGTTTAAGGGCAATGGAAAGCCTCTTGCATAAAAAATCAAGGATTAAATGGATTGCAGAAGGAGATTCTAATATTAGATATTTTTCATTCGTGTCTAAAGACTAACAAAAGAAGAAATCAAATATTGGGAGTTAATGTAGATTGGGTGTGGGTTGATAGGCAGAAGTGAAAATATTATTCCAAGATGGATATAAAGAGTAAGGAGTAAGAAGAACACTACTAGAAAGAATAGCCTTTAAGACAATCTCCTTAATTACTCCTTAATGGAGCCCTTCATAGAAGAAGAGATGAATAAATCCATTCGGATTTGCGACGGGAACAAGAGCCCAAGGTCGAACTGTTTCAACTTAAACTTCTTTAAAGAGTGTTGGGAGGTGGTTGGAAAGATGTAATAACTTTGTAGTTGAGTTTCGCTCTGCCAAAGGTCGTGTCAGCTTTCATCATTGCCCTCATTCCAAAGAAGGATCATCCACAATCGCTGGGGGGAATACAAGCCATTTTTTCTCATCGGATGTATAAAATCCTAGCAAAAGTCCTTGCAGCTAGGCTTAAAAGGGTACTGGGTAATGTAATATGGAAATACCAAATTGCCTTCTTCCCGAGACGACAGATTCTTGATGGCGCAGTGGTGTCAATGAGATTATTGATCTAGCCAAAATAAGAAAGGACCTGTTTATGATGATGAAAGTTGATTTTGAAAAGATCTACGACACGTAAGTTGGAGCTTCCTGGACTAGATGATGAAGAGGTTGGGGTTCTATGAAAGATGGAGGATGTTGATGATGGAAATGTATCAGATCCAATTCGGTCTCAATACCTGTTAATGGAAGCCCTACCGAGGTAAGGCACAGGGGGGGGGGGGTAGGGCGATCTCCCCTGGCACCGTTTCGGTTCCTAATTGCATGTGGCTAAGGCTTGTTAGGGCTAATGAAAAAATCCCTGAATGCAGGGATGTATAAGGGGTATAAGGTTTTAGATTTTTTAATCATTTCCAGGGCTTTAATTCACGAACAATACAATTCTTATTTGTGATGGGAACAAGGATAACCTATGGAGCTTGAACGCAATTTTAAGAAGATATGAGTTTGGTGTCAGGGATGAAGGCGAATATTTGGAAAAGCAACATTATAGGGTTAAACATATCAGAATATGAATTGATGAGGGTCGCCTCATGGTATCATGCATGTAGCATTATAGGGTTAAACATATCAAAGTATGAATTGAGAGTAGATTCTTGGAGATATATTGGCAACCATTAGCGGCTAAACACTTAAACCCGTTGTGTGATTTATGTTGGAAATAGTCACTTATAATTTTCAAGGAAATGCAAAAGAGTGGAAATTTAAGAGATATATTTCACAATGTCGGTGGATGTATCTAGAGTCTTGGGAAGTTGTAGCAATAAATGTCCACTAAGTCTTATGCATGCATGGAAGTCATGCTCTCTCCTATAAATTAAGAGACTTATGAAGAGATGAGACATGCCCAAATGAAGAGGCGAGACATCCTCATTCTTGGGTGACAATATAGAGAGTTGAAGAATCTCCAGCCAAGTCCTAGTAGAGGAGAGTGCTGGTGATCACTTGTTGTGTGAGATGCGAGTGTTATCATTCTTGTAACTCTTAGAGAGAGAAGAGTATTGTAGGGTGGTACACAACTTGCATGGTTTGAGTTACTAATATAACCATATTTGAAATAGTGAATGAATTATATTGAGGTGTTCCCGTAGACGTAGGCAAGAGGTGCCAAACCACGTAAATTCTTTGTGTTCTTCTTTCCTTTAATCTTGCGATGTGTTTATCTATATTCCCTTAAAGATCATTGGGCGTGTGAGTTATTCCATTGACGTGTGTGGTTTGTCCACAATAGTGGTACAAGAGCTAATGGTTTGGAGGGAACTCGCTCAAAACTGTTGATGCGACCAAGTGATCCGTTCAGATAAGTATTGAAGCTCAACGAGTTCGGTGGTGGATCCATGTGGGATCATTGTGTCGAAAGTCTTCCTGGAAATGGAGGTCAGGCCGTGTGTCCTGTTAGTTGTTGCTAACAATGGTACAAGTACGAGTGAAACGTCACCATTCAATACTCGTAGAGGAGCATTCAGATCAGAATTATATCCAGGAACACACAAGTTTATTGGTTTGAAGTAAGTATGCAAGATGCACATGTAGAGAAGCTTAGGCTTGAAAAAAAAAGAGATGTTATAGAAGTTTGAAAATTTTAATTGAGGGAGGATATGTTGGAAATAGTCAATTATAATTTACAAGAAAATGCAAAAGAGTGGAAATCTAAGAGATACATTTCACAAGGTGGATGGATATATCTAGAGTATTGGGAAATTGTGGCAATAAATATCCACTAAGTCTTATGCATAAATGGAAATCATGCTCTCTCCTATAAATAGAGAGACTTATCAAGAGATGAGACACACCCAAATGAAGATGTTAGACACGCAAGTACGAGTGAAACGTCGCCATTCAATACTCATAAAGGAGCATTCAGATCAAAAATATAGGGAGGAACACACGCAAGTTTATTGGTTTGACGTAAGTATGCAAGATGCACATGTAGAGAAGTTTAGGCTTGAAAAAAATAGGAGATGTTATAGAAGTTTGAAAATTTTAATTGAGGGAGGATATGTAGGAAATAGTCAATTATAATTTACAAGAAAATGCAAAAGAGGGGTAATTTAAGAGATACATTTCACAAGGTGGATGGATGTATCTAGAGTGTTGGGAAATTGTGGCAATAAATGTCCACTAAATCTTATACATGCAGGGAAGTCATACTCTCTCCTATAAATAGAGAGACTTATCAAGAGATGAGACATGCCCAAATGAAGAGGTGAGACATCCCCATTCTTGGGTGACAATGTAGAGAGTTGAAGAATCTCCAGCCAAGCTCGAGTAGAGAAGAGTGCTGGTGATCACTTGTTGTGTGGGATGCTAGTGTTATCATTTCTTGTAACTCTTATAGTGAGAATAATATTGTAGGATGATACACAACTTGGTTTGGGTTACTAATATTATAATCATATTTGAAATAGTGAATGAATTATATTGAGGTGTTCCCGTGAACGTAGGTAAGAGGTGTCGAACCACATAAATTATTTGTGTTCTTCTTTCCTTTATTTTTAAGGTGTGTTTATCTATATTCCCTCAAATATCATTGGGCGTGTGGATTAATCCGTTGAGGTGCGCGGTTTAGCACAACAATTTACAATAATCAATGAATACATTTTTGTGATTTGATTTGCAATTTACGCTTGTTGTAAGGTTGCGGTAAAGGAAAGCAAACACATTTAAAAGCCTTTTGGAAGGTGTAATATATATTTTTGATTGAACAACTTGGGGTATGGAAATTTTAACTTACGTGTTGATTTGTGGCAAGAAAATTAACGACATACACACATGAGAAAGAAGTTTATTCGAGCTTCCCATACAACAAGAACAAGAATACTCTTACTGGTAAAATGATTATTACACTAACTGAGTACAAGTTTTTGATTTGGGTGTCCTAGTCTAGCAAGCCAAAGAATCAAAGATAAATCAACTTATATTAGTAGTAAACAGAAGAATATTACTACGTGAAATGCAATGACAGAAATGCATCACATCGAATAGAATGATATATAACAGAAATGTAACGCAAAATATACAAACTACACATGATATTATATATATATATATATATATATATATATATATATATATATATATATATATATATATTCTTATATATGGCCATAATTTGCTTCAAATATATATATATATATGGCCATAATATTACTTACAGTAATGTCCCTTCTGCCACACAACGGGCTTTTTGATCATTACTTGAAGGACATTGTAAGTAGTTGGGCTTTTTGATGGTTCTTTATGGGTGGCCCAAGTAGCTATCACACATTGATTATTGCTAGTAGGGTTTTTTTTTATACCCCCACACTCTTCCCATCTACCCCACACATTTTATAATTGTCAAAAATACCCTTGACATAATTGACAAAAATTTGACTTTCACAAGATTCTCTCTGGTGTGGGACCCACGAAATCTGAAATCGTATTTACCTAATGGAAGGTAAATACAACTTGCATTTATTAAAAAATAAATACGCAGAAAATCTCAAATCGTATATACGTACCTGAAAGGTATATACGATTTGACTTTTTTCAACCTTATTAATCGTGAAAAAGTCAAATCGTATATACCTATATACGACTGGATACTAATCGTATATATCTATATACGATTTGAGATAAATGTAAGTCGTATGTACCCTGTTGTGGGGGTACATACGATTTTTTCTTGTACAAGTCGTATATACCCTTTTATACAGGTATATACGACTTGTTATTTTCAATTTTTTATTTAATTTATGTTTAAATTTTATTTCTATTTTTGAAACAGATATTGGAGCGTCTGCTGCAGAATCACAGTTGGTTCCTTTCGACATCGATACTACAGAGCCATTCAGAAAGAATAGGGTATATTTTTCGGTCTAATATTTTTAATGAACTTTGATTAATATTTAATTAATTAAGTACGTAACATTTTTGTATTTTGTATATATTTTCTACACGCGAGGATGTGGAAGAGTGGGCTATAGTAGTTGGGAGACGCATTGGTGTTGTTGGTGCACGTTGATAGGCAAAAGGACGTCTAATGTTGTTGACGCATTAGATGCATATTTCGATGTCGTCTGCCTGTCCGTTACCCCCATTATTCCGATGTGGTCCCATAATTGATCAGAGGATTCTATATCATTGTTGGATCCGTATACCGATCGTTTTGCCCTATGACAGGCTACAACTCCTCCGGTGATTCCGACCGATGCGCCCACATGTGTAGACTTATCCGATGATTTACTCCGCCTACATTGACACTGTATATTTCTTGTATATATTATTTTACCACTTTTTTGTAACTATTATTATTTGTCCATATCTACACCGTTGATCATCGTTCGAAATCTCATCCTAACCGTTAAAATTAATACAAATCTTATTATGAAAATAGTAATAAAAAAAAATTAATACAAATCGTATATACCTAAGTATGGGGTATATACGACTTGCATAATAAGGAGTCGTATGTACCCCCACACCTAGGTATATACTCCTATATACGATTTGTATTTTAACAAATCGTATATACCTAACCAGCACGTATATTCGACCTATATTTTTATCCCACGTCGTATTTAATAAAATTATGGTATATACGGTTTTGATTTTGTTAAAGTCGTATATACGATCATAGTCAATTTTGTTAGGGGCATTTTCGTCAAAAAAAATTATGTGGGGTAGATTGAGAGTGTGGAGATAAAAAAAAAAAACCCTTCCTAGTAATGTCCCTTCCGTCGATCAATTAATACAAAAAATATAATCATATATACCGCAAGGTTTCTTTATCATGTTAAAGTGCAAATATCAATTTTGTATTCTGAAACATAGTTTTTTAGGACTTCGATTAGTGATCGGCTTTAGGCTTTTATTTAGAAAGAAAACTGAGACAGATGAAATAAGACGAAATAGACGATAACTAGTATTTTACCCGTGCATTATCGTATTTTACCCGTGCATATGCACGGGTGATACTGTATTTATTATAATTTGCTATGAAATTATAAATACGTTGAAAGCTGCAAAATGTAATAAAAGAAAAAGGAAAAACTCCATAAATGGCGCTCCCGTTAGTGCGTCCATTGCCGCTCTAGTTGCTGCTCTCGTTGGTGCTTCTGTTGGTCATCCCGTTGGCGCTGTCGTTGCTCCTCTCGTTGTTTCCGTGCGGCTCACGAAAAAAGTTGATGAGATTTAATATTTATTTTTTTGAAAAATAATTTTGTAATTTTTTGCTAGTAGTATCGCTTTTTTTTGATAATCGGTAGTGGTTAAATTAATTGAATTTAGTAGTTTTGAGTAGATTATAGTAAATAATAAATTCTACATAATTTAATATTACTTTTGTTAAGTTTATTTAATTATTGATTTTTTAGAAAAAATAAGTTAATTTTTTTTTAAAAAAATTGACGGCGAGCGTCAGCACGACAGACAACTTTTGCTACTTTTTGGTGATTCTGTTGGCGCTTTCATTGCTACTCTCGTTGCTGCTCCGTGCAGCTCACGAAAAAAAGTAGATGAGATTTAACTATTTATTTTTTAGGAAAAATATTTTTTGGATTTTTGCTAACAATATCATTTTTTTTTACGATAGTAAATTAATATTAATTTAATTAATTTTATGTAATTATTGATTTTTAAAATAAAAAAAAAATTGGTACTAAATTGTTTGATTATGTTGAAAATAGAGAAGTGGAAAGAGTGAGAGAGATAGAGGAAAGATAAAAGATGATGTGAGAGTGGGACCCACTAATAATAAAAGTGAGTGAGAGAAAAAAAAAGTAAAAGGAAATAAGTTGAAATGACATATTTATCCTACTGATATAACTAATGGAAGGAGGGCATAATAGTAACTTTGGTGGAGGGTTGGTATCCACTTTTTATAGTAGATAGTAGATAGATGCGAAGATACACACAAAATAAACAAAGTGCATTGCACATTCCTAGCATTAAAATCACTCTATCCCTCCCAAGCTTTACTTCTAAGACATGCCAAACATTTTGATTAGATTGCATTGCATTGTATTTTAGGCGTGTTCGAATACAAATCAAACCAGTCAAAAATTAGAAACCGATCCAAATTAATTAAATTGGCACAACCCCAAAAAAACACTTTGATTTGGATATATTTAGGTCACTTTTCAATCAATTGATAAAAAACTCCATACCAACCCAAATGGTCAATGATAAAAAAAACCTTATCTGGAATGAGCCAACTCCTTACCAACTGAGTCAACCTTCATTGGCGCACATATTATCATACTATTATATATGTTTAAAAAAAGAAAAAAAACTACTTAGTTAATCCAGTCACACTAACACTCGGGTCACCTCAGTGTCACACACTTAAAGCTTACATATAGTCACTCATCCATGGACATACAGACTGTCACGCACACCAAAAGTTGGGAATACAAACTAAAATTGTGGTTCCTATTTTTTAATTCAACGTTACTACATATGGTTTACGACTACAAATTAAAACTACAGTTTATTTTTATTTTTAATTCAAGGTTTATTCTATTTTTAATGTTCATACATTTTAAGTTTGTTGATTATGGTATTAGATATAGTTAGTTGTTATATTATTTAGCTACTAGTTAGGCTCGCCGCTTTTTATGATTGGTTATAGCATTTTCGCTTCCTCCGAGTGGTTATAGCATTGTCGCTTCCTCCTAGCATTTTGCCTTATAGCTGACTTTTGCGATGTATTTCCATCATCTCTTATTGTAATTTTCTTTTGTTTTGATGTATCTTGTATTGTTCATGTTAAGCTATAAGTGTTGTAGGGGACTATTAGATATAGTTAGTTGTTATATTATTTAGCTACTAGTTAGGCTTGTTAGCTATTAGTTAGGCTTGTTAAACAATATAAATACTCATTGTACCGATACGTTGAATAACAATCAATAAAGATTTTCCATTTTTCCTTTCTCTATTCTTGATATTCAAGACATGAAGCTAGTATAAGTAGTTTTGTTTGGTAGGACCTAATTCCCTACTTAATTGCTGAGAATTTTTCTAAAAATAAGTTAAAATTGTGTAGTTTGAGGTTTTGCAGATTTCTTTCTTGAGGTGTTTTTCCTATATAATTCAATTTTTTGATTAGTAAAAACCGAATTAACCAAACAATATAGGTTTGGATCAGACTGGTTCGGGTTTTCTTAAGCAAACTTAATTAAACCAAACAACATATATTTTTATCTTATAGCTAAAATGAGTTTTTAAATCAAAACGAAATTGCACCACCACCCTAATTGCATTTGTATTCAAAACTCTCCATATAGTTAGAATGTAAGTAGAATAATACTACTACTTTTTATGCTAATTATTATATTTTTGATGAACAGCCCAAAATTATTATCTTTTTTAGAATTTTGCAACTGAAATATTTCATTCTTCAACAACCCTATCGGTCAACTGTCATCACCTGTGTGACTAGATGTGGTTACCAAAAATAAAGATGATATTTCTAAGAAAATCCTAGCTAAGATCTTATCTTATACTGTACATACGTCAATACCTAGCTATTTATCATAGACATAGACTCACTCAAGAGTTCCTATGTGTTCATGATAAATAAAAAAATTCCTATGTGATGGATGTATCTTAATTAACTTGCAAGAATAATCAAAGTGCTATCAAACATATATATGAAAAATTAAGATTGCTGTTGCCATTTGTTCTTGTCCATTAATCTTAGTTCAGAAATGCACAGCAAAAGTTCTCCTGGAGAAACTCCAGCAGCATGTATATATAGAACTATATAGTATATCTCTTTATAGAGAAATTGCAATGCAATAAACACTCACAGGAAAACCAGAAAGGAAGAGATAAAAATACTGATAGTGAAAACAAAATGCAAATAGTTACAAGTTAGTGAGGTTACCTAGCTTGGAGAATGAAGAAGATTTGTGACAGTTATTTTCCAAGTGGTCATATATTTGCAACATAGTGAAGTCTGATAATTTATGAGCCATGTAATTAAAATGCAATAATCAAGATTGTTACTGGTAATTTCTTAAAATGAAAAAAAATGTGAAATTAAGAAATTAAACATGCCATCTGACCTGAGAGATATTTAATAATATAAGGCACACTTCCATTTTCTGGAAAGAAAGAAACTGGCAGATTGGAGTTTATGGGCATGAGATTAAATGAAACTGGTAGTTGATGTGTTGATATATATAAAACAAAGAGATAAAGAGTGGATATGTGGATGTAAAAATATATAGCCTGGCGCTCCCTGTATACGTACGTAATAGCTAAGCTAGCTGATAAGTTATGTATAGAGTAGGAGAAGAAGACGACCAAGACTATAACAGTAACCTCTACTCTACTACCAGTACGTACATACTATACTACTAACTTTTTTTAAAAGAATTTCTAACCTCATCTGTTATTTTATTTAATAATAATAAATAAATAAACAAATAAAATAAATGGATATATTCTAATTTAATTAGAGTTTTTTTTAAGACAATTATTTCATGCGCATATTAGCCTCAAATTACATTAGCTCTTATTTATGGTTAGCAAACAGGTTCAGGGTTCAAATCCAAGAGACTGACATTTTCTTCACCCATGGATGGATCTAGGTATTGTTCAAGGTGTGCAGCTGCACACCTTTAAATTTAAAAATTTGCACTAAAATATTTGCACACCCTTAAACATATATTACCCTTAAATTCCACACCATGCTCTTGTTTTTCTCTTCCTATTCCTAGCTACTCTTTCCTGTTATAGCTCAAGGACGGTTTATAGTGTAACTATGTGGTACTTTTGGCTACCCAAAAGAATATATATTTTAATAATTACGTATATTTTATATTTAGCTACCCTATAATATGTTATTTAGCCACCCCAACTAAGTTTCTTTGTTTAAGGAGATAAATAACAATAACAAGTCAATTAGTTTATTTAGTGTCATTTGTCTATTATTATCACAACAAATATGGTGATTTTAGTCATTTTAATTTACATTTGACAATTTTGGTTCCTATTTTTCTTAATTTTGCAAATTTTTCCTCAAAATTATGTATTATTAGCACTTTTTGTCCTCAAAAATTTTGAATTTTGGGAAAGTGAGGGACTAAAATTACACAATATATGATTTTTAACAACCAAAAGTGCGATGAAAAAATCACAAACACCAAAATTATCAAATTAGAAGAGCAAAATATGTTTAATTGAGATAGAGTCAAACTTTTTTATGATGTGTTGTGTCGTGATTGACTGACCCTGTAAAATAATTTATACACAATATATATCAATTATTAAATTAAATCATTTGACAACCCTAGGTCAGAGTCCTAGATACGGGACTGCCTCCACTCCTCTAACAATTAACAATTAACATTGCCTCTAAAAAAATCTAAGATGATGTTAACACTATCATTAAATCTAATTCATTATAACAGTTGCTTCTAAGATGATGGTAGCAGGATAAAGTTGTTTCTTTCGCCATTTGAAAAGTCCACCAATTTCAACAACCTAAACCAAAGCAGGGGAGTTTGCAAAATACTCTTTCCTACCTACATATATAGTAAATAATACCACTTGTATGATAATATATATCTATATATCTTCCCAACCAATATAATTAGAGGTGTCAATTTTAATCCACCACAATAAGCCGACGACCAGATGGCTTTGTGTTATGGGCTGACCTCGCTAAACAAAGCCCCATAAAAAATTGTGTCATTTTGGCTCGTGGGTTGTATTGGGATATTTTCTTCTTTTTTTGATTTTTTTTTGTATTTTTCTTTATAGAACTAGAATCAGGTCGATCCACAAAATTGGTGGCTTGCATAGCTACACCCGACTCCAAATCTCTTAAAAAAGTAATATCGGGAGTCGGTTGCAAGATATAACCGACTTCAAATATTGTTTTTTTAAGACATTTGGAGTAACCAACTCCAAATGTAGTTTGTAGACTCACTCAAAAATACATGTTTTGTATGTATGTTTTAAATCAGTTTCACATTGGGGACTCTAAATGCAATACTTTTAGTTTTAAGAGTTTTGAAGACAACCGACTCATGGTATCTCATGCGCGCAAATGAAGGACCTCTGAGGTACTAAATCGATTTAAGGGGTTGACTACTTGACTTCTCTCTCACTCAATTTTTTTCTATACATATGAATGGGATCATGTAATTAAGGAGCTCAAGTATTTACTCCTTGGGCCGATATACCAAACAACAGACTCTTTTGTGAGGTACTACTACCTAATAAAATTAAGAAGTATATACCTTTTGTATTGCATTATTGTGTGGTAGGGTAATAATTAAGCGCAGATTAGTGGGCCCAACTAGCTACAAACAAGTTAAAAAAGGAAGTTTTCGCATGAGTGGCTAGGCGCTAGCTGCCATTATATTTGACCTTTATGTTATCTATAGAGACAAAGCTGTGTGGAGGAGAAGACAAGCTCTCCCAGCAAGAGCATGCATATCAGTAAATGAAGACACTATTTCTAGCTAGTAGTAGTAGCTGATCGATAAGCTAATTAACTGAGACAGCCTCAAAGGCGGTAAAAAGAAGACATTACGTACCCAAACTCCTTTTTCAGAAACGGACTGAAAGCAAAGTAGTAAATGAGGAAATAGTAAACAAGCAGATCTTAAACAATGTCAGACTATATATCATGCATTTTGATTAATGTCATGCACAGAAAATCGCCCAATATATATATATATATATATATATATCAGAAAATTGCTTACAGACACAGTCATGTCCTATGATATCAAATAAACACCTATTACCCTGTCGTGAAAGATACGAATCCCAACAGGGCATGATCTTGAATAATTACAACATTATCATATCATAAGGCTCCTCTGCTAACGCCTATCTATCTCTATATGTAGCAAAAAGATTAGTTTTTTTAATAAGAAAAAAAAGGTTCAACTCCACTTATAGGTTTTCCCTTATGTTAGTGCCTACATTTTTAACTTTTTATGATTATTTTTGACAAATTATTTTAATTTTAGTCTTTCAAAAAAAAAGAGTATATATATATATATATATATATATATATATATATATATGTTAACATACAGCACTAGAGGTGTCATAACCCATGTACAAACTGACAAAATTGGGGACTATTTTCGGGCAATACAAATAGAAGAGGCAACATGTCGTTCATAATACAGATACCGTGAAACCACTGCTAGGAAAGAGATTTAATCCTCTCGACAACATAATCAAAATCAGGGATCTTTGCAGAAAAAATGACGGCATTCCTCATATCCCAAAGTGTCTAGACGATATTTTGTCAAATCAAGCTCATCGATCCCCCTCTTTTCCTTTTCCCCCGACCAAAAGAGCAAAAGGCAACGAATAAGTGGAATAAGTAGGGTGGCAACACAAGCTCCCAACCTAACCATCGAAAAACTGCATACCACACCTGCTCAAAGAATTGATATCACATAAACAAATGAAGAGTCGGTTCCTCCTGACCCCCACAAAGCTTACAGGAAGCAGAAGAATGATCAAAAATCACACCACGAGGAACCAAATTAGACTAAGTGGGGACTCTATCCAGAAGGAGCTGCCACAAGAAGGTGATTGCCTTAGGGGGGCAAGCTCTACCAAAGTCTGCCCAAAGACGCCACCTGATCATCTAAAGAACCCACAACAATAGATAGATGAGGAGACAATAAGCTCAGCATGTGCAGATTTGACTGAGTACACACCATATTTAAGTTTTAAAAAAGTTTTTTTTAAAAAAAAGTTATTACTAAGTCCAGGAAGGTAGCTCAGTTGGCGAGCTAAGAAACGCGAATCCTTAACTTATTTTCAGGTAACGAGTGGTCCCTTAACGGTGCAACATTTTTAAAACACAAGGGACCTAATCGTTAAAAAAAAAAAAAGGAACCTATTAGTTAACCAAAAATAAGTTAAGGATACTCGGAATATATTTTGCCTTATTTTTAACATTGTGCATGATTGAAAAAATAGATAAGAGTATAGATTGTAACCAAAAAAAAAAGTGGGGGGTGGGTAATTTTAAAACTTACCTGCTTGTTCATTTTTTGAGTAGAGTTAGAAGGTTTAGAGCGTAACTCAATTTTAGCTTCCTCCGAATTTGAGAAAATTTGAAGGGAGAAAATATATGTATTTCAGTTATTTTGGGCTTCATTACAACGGTTGGATGTGAAAGAAGGATACAGTGGAGCTTTGCGAGTTCGAATACGCACTCTAAATGTACACACAACACTTGTGTTTTACTATTTTTGATTACCATATCATTGGTGCGCAGTTTCCAACGACTTTGCCGATGATTAATCTACGCGAATAACCTTGTGTTTTACTATTGATTGTGCTCTCTAGAAATTGCAATTTTTTTATGAAATATGTTTTACTTAAAGCAAAACGGAATGGAAAACTATCGCTTTAGAAATCAAAAAATGGCTGGCGCATAGAAACTTGGCAAATATTTATAGCATCCTATATTAATTAATTAAAATTAAAAAAAAAAAGAATACAAGGACTGTGGAAAGGCATAAACTTTACCCATGATTAAACACAAATAAACATATTATTTATATGTGTATAATATAAATTTACCCATGAATACAAATTTGTCATTGGAGACCGCAGGATCGAATGAGAGTATTGCAATACTTTCTTCATTGAGTAAAACTTGTCTTACAGTGTTCAAAAATCTACTCGTATTTTAGGATTCGAGATATCAAATATTAGTTGAAAGATATTAGTTGAAAGAAAAGCTTACTTATTCTATATAGGAGTAGAATATAGAACTTGTCTCTTTTTTGCAATGTTTGTCAAAACATTGGTCATAGTTTAGCTAACAGTAAGCATAGGCATGATGGCTAGATTCCTTTGTGTAAAGACAATAAATTTTGCTATAGAGGTAAGAAATCCACTGCTCATAAGCCGACTTCTAGATATGTTTCGGTCCAAAAGGATGGAGAGAATTAAAAAGGGAAGGAAACTATGGTCGAAGAGTCTGTCTCTTATAACGAGGGAACCAACACAGCTCTAGTTGAGTATCATCAGCGTGATAAAGAGAAAGGTGTGGTTGAAAATTTTGATACCCAAGAAGTTGCTGCAATGAATCTGCCCACTAATCATCCGCATACAATTACTGTAGCTGAGATTGACAAATTTCCTCTACATGAAGCAAGCTATTGCTTCAATTGAACAGATTTTGAGGAATTCGGTAACTTCTTCTGTTCATTCTGGTGAGCTCAACCCAACACAACTCCATTCAATATCAGGTTGGTTTGTTTTGGGTTTTGCAACCTGAGTGCAAAATTCAAACCATCCCAACCTGAGTGAAGACCCCTAATCATGGAAATTTAGGCAAGTTCAATCTAAACTGATCCATGAACACCCCTAATCTCGTGCAATCGTGCGTAATGAGGGGTAAATGTCTTGACAATGAAGCAGAAATTGATGAAAAGTATAGCAGGATACAAATAGGGAAAGCAATGGAAGTAAGAAGTAATATTTATATTTAACCCGCACGACTTGACATTACAAACAATCTTAAAAGAACAAATACAACAAAATCTTAGATTTACAACTGAAGCCGGAGTTTAAAATTTACAACCGTATGCATACAACGCTCCAATCACAATCTAAATGCTAAATGACTGAAATTGCAATCATTAAAAAAACTACCAACAATAAAGCTCATTGAATAAATAATCGTAAGTACCTAAATGGCCGGAAATTGAAAAGAGAAATACAACCTAAAAAATACGAATTGTGACTTTCATTCTAACATCTACAAGATAAAAGAGCACATTTTTTTTCTTTATGACTTGTTGGGTATTCGGTTTTTAATTTTAATTCGAATTTTGGGTGCACCTGATGTACCTTCCGGTTTTGTTTCGGGCTTTCTGATTTCTGCTGATTTGGGATCAACAGTTTTCGGCTGCTGCCGTGCAACGTCCACTTCAGGTTCCTCTTTCTTACTTGACAAGTCTACAGAGGATCTTTGTGCTTGGCCACTCAGCAGTTTTGCCAATTCTTTCTCCTTGCGTTTTTTCTCTTTCTTTAATCGCTTTCGCTCCAAATATT
Organism: Astragalus glycyphyllos; assembly: GCA_963573325.1. Classification (NCBI taxonomy): domain Eukaryota; kingdom Viridiplantae; phylum Streptophyta; class Magnoliopsida; order Fabales; family Fabaceae; genus Astragalus; species Astragalus glycyphyllos. The sequence goes on along the minus strand of OY754308.1, from coordinate 59,459,522 downwards.
CTGGATCATCTTGCTGTCCTTTATGACTTCCCCGTTTCCGCTTCTTATCCTTTTTGTCTTTGTGTTTTTCTTTTCCACGAGCAGAAATGTCTTTACCCAATGTTTCTCCATTAACATCCAATTTAGCAACTGAAAGAGTTTGAAGGCTAACAAACCGTCGTGCATCAGCATCAATATTATCCTGGATAATACTAGATGATGATGGATCTTCTGGCAGAGGTTGTGAATAAACTACACTTGAATCGGCAGTGCATTGGAGTTCTTTGACTAGTTCATCACCATCATGCGCTAATTTTGCACTACCAATGCTGGCAGTCATTCGAGAACCATGATCATGCCAAGAATTAACTTCCTCAATATTATTGTGATTACTAATGCTAACAGCCTCTGCAAAATTCCTCTGAGGTGCATCCACTGAAACTGAACTGCTAGCTCCAAGATCAGCTCCATTACGACCACCCAAGGAACGTTCAACTATTTGATTATCAGTATCTGCCCTACTGGTGGCAGAAGATTGTTTAACCTTGATTTTGATTAGCCTTTTTCTTTCATTGCTATTGGATACAGTATCGGCTTCCTTGGAAATTTCCTTGGGAGCTTCATTTGGTGCTTCATGAGGAAATTCTGTAAACCCCTCTACAAAAGTCTCGATGGGTACTTCCTTTACAGCTTCAACATGTGATTCTTTCGGAGCTTCACAAGCTTGGTCCTTTGGAGCTTCTTCGCAAGCATGGTCCTTGGGAGCTTCTTCGCAAGCTTGGTCCTTGGGAGCTTCATCAAGTGCATCCCTCAAACTCTCAGTCATCGTCAAATCTTGTGTTAGGTTTTGGGAAGAACTTGGCACCTCCAAAGGTTTACTTTCTGGATCAAGAACAAATATGTTCCTCTGATGGTTACAAGCTTCTGTAAGACTCATGTGCAACATTCTACTTTCTCGGGGAATTCCATGAAGAGTTGGGGGTCTGCAGACAAGCACAGACTAACTTCATTACGAATTCTTTTTGTAAGACATGCTTGCATGGACACAAACTTCAGATTACACCCAGGAAAAAAAGTGAAATCTTTTACCATCACCTAATCCTCTTATAGGATGTTAATTTTTTACAGAAATAGTAGGAAAATAAAAATTGTCAATAACTATAAAATATTACACTCAAGATTAGATTGATTTCCTATCAATTAAAAGGACTTGGATCCTCTCCTTCCACCCTCCCTACATCTTCCTCCTTCCTCTCTATCTCTCTCTTACTTTCACTCTCATCATTTATTCATAATTTTTTAATGATGAGAGAGAGTGGAAGTGAGAGATAGAGAGGAAGGAGGGAGATTTAGGGAGAGTTGAAGGAGAGGAACTAAAAGCCAATTAAAATAATCAAATCAAATTTGAAATACATCCAAAAGAAAGTTATGATAACCATTTTCCTAAAAGACCCTGTTAAGAAGTGCTAAAATAACCACAGAAATTTATCCCTTTCAGTTGAAATTACACTAGGCGATGAAAATTACTCGCAAACAATAACTTAAAGAAACTCTACAGAATTTAAAATTGTATAGTTCAATGAATGACAGAAATAGAAAAAGTATATATCACTATATCAGTAAAAAAAGACAAACAAGAAAATGTAGGGTGGACTGAAGTCAAAATGTAAGCTAATTTCCCAACAAACTCTTTTAGAAAAGAGTCACAAATGAAACAACTGATGATTTAAAATTCACAAATAACTGATTCAGGTGCATGTAATATTCACACAACAGATTAGCTAAGAACTGATAATGTAGCTTTTCATTTATATAAGCATATAAAACACATTGATACCTTTTTGCCAGTATTTGTAATATGCAGAACAAGTAATGACGGAGAAAGACATTATTAAATGCCATACGCCCTTCCAGTAAGCTGAGCAAAGAGACAAGAGTTTGGTTTGTGATTTCATCATTTGAATTCAATCCATCTCTCATCTGACATAGCCTCATAACATGGGTGGCTAGTTTTAACTGCCCTGCAATCAAGGGATATAAATTTAACGAACACAAATAATTAAGGGGAAGCCAAAGATGAAAATGAAAGGAAAAAATATTGGGAAACATGAACGATTCTTGAATAAGATATGGTGTGTATTTTATTTACATACAAACAAGGGAAAACTAAAGATGCAAATCAAAGAAAAAAAAAACGAAAGAGTGATTCTTGCACAAGATGATAAAGCTGAGTATTTGCCAACCGTGAAAAGCAAGATTGTGTCATGGAATCAGACTATCAGATACAAAAGCTTGTGTGCATTATAGCCACTTCAAATTTGAAGCACTGGCACTAATATGATTGATTTTTAAGTTAAAACTAGTTCAAAGAAAGCCATCACAAAGGAGGGATCTAGCTAATCAATTTAAATTTCTCACTCCCTCTTTCTTTTACCTTTAATTGAAACTTAAACAAAAAACAAGATTTGAACAATGATTTAATATCAACCGTCTAAAACTAAATTTTAGACAAACTACAGATATTTTGAAACTAGTCTAACTTTTTTTGGTATTAGAAACTAGTCCAACTTTAGTTAGCTTTTTAACAATAATTTTAATTCACCAACTCCAAACCATTTTATAGTGTTTTAAACTTCACTATAGGTTTGTACCCAAAAAAAAACGTCACTATAGGTCCTCTCTTGGGGAAACGATTCACAACCTCTTAAGGAAGGCTCCTCCTCTACATATTTGATAAACAAAAGCAGTGCTTCATCAATGCCCTTGCAGTGAAATTCAAGATCAAGGAGTGCTCTGCTTGCTTCAATTCGAACTTGCCAAATTGCCTTTAGGTCCCGAAAAGGCTTTACAAGTTCATATACACGATCCTGTAGTGAAGCTTAAGCATTAGATATTTCAATCACAACCTTTAACAGTAGTATAGGCCTATAAAAAGACACTTACAAGAGGAATGAACCCTGAAAGCTTTAGGGCAATTTGGGTCAATGTCCGGATACAACTGACAGTCAAGACTCCATTGTAGCTTGGCATGAGACTAGCAGAAGAAATTTTCAGAAATGTAAAACTTCAGCTACAATTAAGATTGATAAATGCATCACATTAGTAAGGAATTTATCATTTCACCTATCAAATTGTAGAAGTCGATCAATGCGTTTGAGTAGTGATGACAACAGGAGAATACTCTGTAATTGATTTGATCAGAAAGAAACGAAAGTGTCAAAACGAGGTAGACTAACATTCAAAGGATAGTGAAGGAAGTGACAACTATATCAATATTAAATATTAAATATAAATTAACAGCCAGCAAAAAAAATATACTCAACACAATCTAAGCATGGTTGTTACAGTAATGAAAATTGCATAGCTCAAAATCAAACATTCTAGTAGCACCTTTATCAACTCCCATTACTTACAATTCAATATCTGTTGTTTTGATTAGTTATTAGATACTCAAGAAGCTCTGTTATTAGGAAATCGAAACTAAGAGGATATATTTAGATCAGTAAAATAATTCATGTCTAATCTTGAGAGTCAGCAAAAGTAACAGTCAATGAACCTGTTGCCCAAACTCAAGCTCGCCAATTGACTGGACCAATGCTGCTAGCCAGAAAACATCTGAGTACGGATTCCCAGTGTTGTCATTGTACTGTAAAAAAAAAATAAGAGGATTAAAATGACGAGCCGTAAAGCTATTAAAAGAATTTTCATATAACTAAAAGTAAGAAGCAAACTTTCCAATAGTAATCTCAATTCCAAACAAACGTATCATGAATCCAAAGGACATTAACCATGGCAATATGAATAACCAAAATGATGCAATAAAACATAAAGGAACAAAGGACAGATAGAATCAGTAGATGTTTCCCTTGTTTTGAGTAGTGGAATCCTACATCCTACATACGAAATAAGGATACAAAGTGGCTGGCTATAGTTTTATCAATAATAGATGGAAGCTTATGTTATATTAATGACTTTGGGGCAATTGGTGGAAGCATGACAGCTATATTAAAGTCAAATGTACTGTAAACAAGACATGCATAACACAATTAAAAAATAATATAGTTTATATCAATAATTATAAACACTATCAAAACAGTATCTAGCAAATCAACCTAACTAAAATCCATCATAAACCACAAAACAAATGCATTGAAGAGGCAAAAATACCAATACCTAACATATACAGGAAAAACAGAAAGAGGTAATAAAAACGGAGGAGTTAAAATGCAGATTAAGGGAGCTTCAAACACAGAGAGGGGGAGAGTGATAGGTTGTACATTCACAGGTATGCACCGCATAAAAAGGGAATCCGAACATTTTTTTTAAATGAGTCCTGAAAATCTGACCCAGAAAATCAACAGTGTTATGGTAAGATAATGCCAACAAATCATGGCTCTTTTCATTACTCGGCAGTTTTATCATAAACGTCGATCATTTATCTATTTAACAGCTCAATCAGTTTGTAATAAGTATCCAAGAATCACTTACGAAAAAGGCAAATAAGATGTGCAAGCATGACTTTTTCTTTTTAGGAATAAATCAAACAACTTTTTATTGATAATAAAGCAAAAACAAAACTATGTTCTATTGTACAGCCTAATATGCTTCCTGGCCACCTCTTTACCTGCAGAGAGGCAAGTACAGTTTGTTGATTTCCAATATTCAATTTGATACCCAAAAGATTAGAAAATTCATTTCATTTCAAATTACTTCCACTTTTTGAAGATTATAAATCCATTGCATCTTTAATCTTTAACAATAACATAAATATATTTCCAAACAAATATGAAATTCAACAAATATATAAACCAAGTGATCAACTGTTATTCATGCAAGACTATCTATTTGAAATAACTAAATAGATGCATTCCTTTCATTTTGAAGGAACTTCATTTACATCTTCAGGCTGAGGATTATTCACGCAAGACACCATAAATATGTCTTGAGACAATGCATGGTTTCTGCTACATTGATGCAATTGTGGATGTCGTAACTTAATGATGAAGAACTTAATTCATGCAGCAGAAAGTAAGCAATAATCTTCAACACCAACAACCAAGCAGTTCCCCACTGGGAGGGGCCGAGGGGTCAGCTGCATGGATCCATCAGCATAAAATTCTATCATGTATTAGGTCTAATCATCTAAAAGTATATACTAATAATAACCTTCAGCAGCTGTAAAACAAACTCGATAGCCTCTCTCGGGCTTTTCTTGTCGGCAGCTCTGACCATAGCTACGGCATGTGGAATGGCCTACAGCAGCGGATCATTAAACAAAAAATGAGTTACAAGTTATAAAAGCCATCGTGAAAACTGGTTCATTATCTAACCACAAGCAGAAATTACATTCCGCGCTTAAGAGTTGTCGCGAGATGCACAAAGGATCCTGATGATAAACAGATTTGCATATTAAACATTCATGTTACTAAATTTTCAAGTCTTTGCTATCTTTGTTAAAATCGAGGTTTCTTTTGGGTCCACTATCTTCTACTGATAAATTAATATACTTTTGAGCATCTGAGATAATTTCCAAAACAAGGAGATGCTTTTAACTTCATCGGTCTCATACAAATAGATAATAAATCAGTTGCTTTCTGGTAAATGGAGTAGCATTGTAAAATCAACTAGTTTCATATCATTCCATGACCCCTATCAAAAAATGTAAATTAGGAAACTTTAGAAATGCATGACACACATAGTTATGATAGAACTAAGATCAACATAAAAACACATTATATTATTGAATAACAAAACTTAGAAAGATTTAAAATTACCCCATTTACTATATTTACACAATAGTATCTATGTAGTCAATGACGGATAGTGTAGCATAGCGGTTGACCCCAAAACACTAAAGTAGTGTAGTAGGCAGTGGCATGGCAGCTAAGTGGAAGTCTAGTGGAGAGAAAGACATAGGAGAAGTAGAGAAATAAGTACGCGAAACAAGGTAGAACAAGTCGTGTCGAAGTTGCCATCAAGCACGCCAGTGTCGCACAACAACGGGGGTCGCAGATTAAAGAAGAGAGGAAAGGAAAGGATGAAAGGTAGATAAGATCTTTTCCTATAGTTGTTTTAAGATGTGAATCATATCACTCAAATGTCCCTCAAGAGGGAGTTAAGAAGGTGTTTGTTTCAAGGCTAGGATTAAGATTCCTGGGAATCCACGGGTTGGGAATGAGTACTCCCATGCTTGTAACAAGTTTGAAAAAAAATTATCTTGGGTATTAAGATTCGTAAGAGTAGAATAATTTCCATCATTCCCATAAAAATATTCTCATAAAAAAGGTTGGGTATAAGGATTCCCATGAAGGTGAAATAAAATTTTAGTATAAAAATTATTTTAACTTCTATAACTACCATACTTTTGGGAATGTTCAAAAATTTACCCAACACTTTTTTAGAAAATACCTAGGATTATGATTCATATCATTATATTCCTAGGAATGTTATTCTCGGGAGTATTACATAACTTGAAACAAACACTCCATAAGAAATTAAATAACTGAACTAATAGCAAATTGGGCGAGTTGCAATGAGATAATTTAGTCCACCCGCAGTGTTGTCAATTAGCAAGTATAGCAGCGCTAGAACACTACAACGTAGCGGAATTTAAATAAAATGTTATTTGCAATCAGCGATATGCCCATCAGTATCTACAATCAACAAATCTTGGAGGTTACTCCGTATAAACTTCTTCATTGAGATCATCATGTAGGAAAGCATTCCTAATATCAAGTTGGTAAATGGGCCAATGGTAGATAGCAGTCATAGACGAAAAAAACAAGTAACTGTAAGCCACTTTTGCCATCGAAGAAATGGTGTTCCGATGTCCAACCCAAAGATTGTGTATTACTTCTTGCAACAAATCAATCCTTAAGCTAATCAACCCGTCCATCACCTGTGAAGGTTTGCCTACATCTAACAGTGTACTTTTAGGGGGGAAAGGAATAAAGTCTCAAATCTGGCAAAAAGTGTAAACACTTCTTCGATCATAGCTTCGTGCAATAGTGTTAAGTTGACAAACGATAATAACTCAAAATAAGTAACATAATGGGAATAAGGCTTACGAGTGGGGCAGATACCTTGATAGACCTGTAAATGTCAAAGAGGAGAAAGGGTGCCCTGAACCTAAGGCATCATCAATCGAGTGTACTCTACTAAGATAAGATAGAAGCAAGAGGTAAAATGATCGAGGTTGTGGTGCAGAATAAGTTCAAAAGAAACACACAACTGGAAAGGAGACAAAAATCAGTTGAGACTGTATACCTACGTAGGCAAGGAGAATAACAACCACAACTCTTTTGGGATCAAGGGTAACCAAGAAAGAAACATTGGAAGACTGAGCTGGCGGCTTATCAAGGTAACCCAAAACAAGATGATCCAAAGGTGGTCGAGAAGAGATGATACAAACCCAGGTAGTTAAAATAGTTGTGGTTGGTTGACTAGTAAAATCAATCTATATCAAACGATTTTACAATGTTTGCAGTGCTATGCAAATATGGATGAAATCACCCTAAAAATTGTAAAAATGGTGGAATCAAGTTTTTTCCAATTTTATAATCGACTCCACACGGCTTTGTAACAGTTTTCTGCATAAAATGTGCAAATTTCTTGTCTCCTCTATGCACACAAACACTGGCCAAATAGAGAAGAAACACCCATGTCACATGGCTGTGAAGTGCAAAAAAAGAAGGGAGAATATGAAGTGAAGATTGAAGCAAGGTAGTTAATTTTACGTGCCGGAGCGTAGGAGCGTACGTTCTTACGAACCCATGAGCACCCATTGTTCCCAGGCCTGTTGAAATTTGCGATCCTGAGCAGATTTGCAGGAACGGAGCAGGAACGTAAAAGAAAGTAGGAACGTTAGGAACGGAGCAGGAATGTGGGTCGGGTCCGTTTCTGCGAAATTTGGGGTTTTTTTAAGGGAACCCGGTCGGGTCGCGAAGAGGGTTTAAACGAAACCCTAATTTCGTTTTCAGTTCTCTCACTTCTCACTCATTTGCGCCGTTCACTCTCACTCTTCACTCTCACTGGTAAGACTTATGTTTGGTTTTTGTGCCTTTATGGCTTCTACCTTAATTATGTTGTGTAAGACTTATATGTTTTGTGAGACTTATGTTATTGTCATGTGTAAGACTTATGTTTGTGCCTTTATGACCCCTATTATGTTGTGTAAGACTTATATGTTGTCTGTATGACATTGAAGTTCTTGAATATGTGGTGCTTTTGTGATTTTTTTCCACTCATATTTGATTTTTATCTCTATTCATATGTTTTAATATGCATAAATATACTAGTTTGGAAATTTCATAGGAACTACGTTTCGTGCTACGAACCCGTTCTTTACGAACCTATGACCCCTCACCGTTCCTACCTAGGATTACGAACTTAACTACCTTGGATTGAAGACTAGGTTGTTGCTTTGGTAAAGAATAGGGGGCGAGATTGTGAATGCGGGATTGAGATAGAAGGAGGGCTAATGGAAGAAAATCAAAGAAATGTTGGGCCATTCGAACCAAGCTCAGTCTTTTGTATGTCCTTATATATTGTATTTTTTGCTTGAATGAGATAGTGAATACTCGGCCCAAGCTCTTCTTCCACCTTCTGTTTTTTGTTCTCATTTGTTAGGCCCAAGGCTTTTTCCACAAATTTATATGCATAAATGTGTATTATGAATTCTGTAGAATCTTACTGTTCGTGTTACGATTATATGTTTTGCGATTTTTTGATTTCCTCATTCCCAATTCCGAGTAAAATCTCGATATTAACTACCTATTGTATCATTTATCACATTAACCACTTAACTACAACTATCTTAAACGATACATAACCTTACACAAAATTACTTAGTCAAACCCCAGATTCACGGTATCTTTAAGTGTTTGGTTGACGTGTTTCCTTTTTCTCATGCCTTGCAATTCTAACAGATTGCCTTCAGGTGAAAAGAATGCACTACACATACCATTGGCATCAAATGCAAAAGTTTATTAAGAAAATCTAAAAACAAAACATAAAACTACATTTGACGACCCAAAAAAATTAATGGCAATATTCAAATCATGTAATCACAAACAAGTTAATCACAACACATAAGGTGTAACTTCATACACATCCTACCTCCTCGCATTACCTCAAGAACAAAATACTCGGCAAAATCATGAAAATCATTTGGCCTGCACAATTATAAAACCAAAAAAATAAAGTCACTTAACATTCTCAAAGTTAAATGAGATAAATTGAATGACAATTTAAGCATACTTACTTTGGGAGTCCAATGTCAGGATCAAACCTTCGACTCTTGTAAAATTTCACCAAATGGAGTAGACCAGATAAATCAGTTTCCTGCTAGACAATTGCATGAGGTCAAAACAAACCATGATGAAAAGCAAATCAGCATTTGAGAACAAATAAAAACAATAGCATGTATTTGTAATAGGCATAACAAGTTCAAAAAATAACACAGATTTCATATTTCAATTAATCATATCCCTGAACTTACTGATACCCATGCCATGCAACAGTTAGTCAAAATTTCACACCAGTGTGACCCATGAACTTGACAAACTAAAATGAATTTCAAAATTCTAAAGGCAACCGCATGTTTTATATGGTATAACATCAGAAGATATTACAATTCATTTCAGAGTTAAAAATACAAAATATTATAATAAAACTCAAATAACACATAATTATTAAGATTAAAACAACAGTACTTTGCAAGTTATCAGTAGTGAATAAATATACAAAAACCAGATCTGATAACACTGAAAATATTCAGCTAAGGACAGACGACTTTTCTCACATTTTACTAATGGGTTTACTATGTGCTTTGCAATCAACAGATATTTCATGAAGTCATAATGCAATAAGTATTGCATCCGAATACCTCAGATGCTGAATTTGCCAATGCAAAAGCTGCTTCAATTCTTACTCTCCAGAAAGCCTTGAGTTCGGACCAAAATATACAAATATTAATTTAGCATTTAAAAGCAATAATTGAAAATAGTAAACACTACAGAAAGATATCTAACCTTGGAGTCGGTAAGAAAATTGTTTAGGGCATTTACAACAGAAAATGATAGCTGGGGTGATGCCTCAAGGGCTGTAATTGCTTGTGCCTGAGCAATAACATCTTTGTCCTTCTCCAATTGATTAATCTAAAATAACATATCATCTCAGTAAAAATCAATAAATACAACCAATTACAGAGATTTAAAATAATTGCCAAGGTACAAAGTAATAACACCAACACAAATGAACGAGCATGATAGTTTCTCCTAACAAGGCTAATAAATCAGATTAAAACACTGCAACATTGAATGTTTTAAGTTGTCGGCCATATTGTTTCCCCAGTAGATTATAAAAGGTTCCAATAGAGCAGCATGGCAACTCAATCTCTTAATTTACACAGAAGATCACAACTATAATCTCAAATGCCCAGAATCCCAAATATGCCGGACCAGCTACAGCTTGAGCAGATCAGCCCTTAATGTAGGTTTTAACAAAACACACAAAATTAGTTCTTAAAAATAGACCATTTTGGCATAAGTCCATTAATATACACAGAAGATCACAACTATAATGTCAAATACCCAGAATCCCGAAATATGCCGGACCAGCATACAGCTTCCGCAGGACCTTTTTCCATGTATCTCAAACACCGTTTTGCATTAGCAAATATTGATAATAGAAATAAAACCAGTCATGCTTTTAACTTACAGCATAAGTCCTGAGCTCAAACATTAATTTTCATCATTGCAAGCTTAGTTTTATTTTAAATGACAGGTGAGACAAAGAGGTCCAAGACTAAACTTTTGTCCTCGTTGGATGAAATATATATAAAATTGCCAGCAGCGTGGGAAAATGGTTATATATATATGTGTGTGTGTGTGTGTGCGCACACAATAACTCCAAAGAATAAACTGGCAGTGCCAATACTGGTATATCATAATCTCATTCTTACCCACATCTGAACTGGTTGATTAAAATGAACCTCAGCAAGGTACTCCATGTCAGGATCTGCTCTGATCCATAATAAAGGGGACTCAGTACTGCTATATCACAGAGAAAACATCATAAGCTCAATGACAATACATCTAAATGATGACAAAGATAGGAAAATAAGTCATGGCAAACCTGGAGCGCATATCCATGGAAGGCACATCACCATTATCATCGGAGCCATCAAGTTTTAAACCTTTCTTAGGTTTCTGAAAGCGTCTAGCAGCAAGCTTTGAGTGGCATTGTATTTCCAATAGCTGCCATGCTTCTCCAGCCATTGGTAGAATCGGATGGTCATACATACCATCAAGTTCATACACCCTGATACTCATCATACCAGGCCATCCAGTATCTCCATCTCGATTTTCGGTATCTGGATTAATATCAACAACGGGTGTACTTGAAGTGTGCAATGCTGTGCATTCTCGCAACACAGCCAATTCAACCATATTCTTCCGTTTGTTATAGGAAAACCCCATCCTTAGCAGCAGCAATAAGAAACACATCAGAATTATGAACACAGAAAAGCATTCCAGGATGAAATACAGAGTAACAAACAACTCCCCATTTCACACCTTAAAACAGGGCATCCACAAGAACCAACCCACCGGGGGAAGAAATCTTTCAGAAATGGACGTTCAAGATTTCCAATTTTATTAGCAAAATGCCGAAACTGCATATTAATGAAAGCCAATTATCAGATCCACATAATATTGACATAATCAGAGAAGCTTATCCAAATACTGTATTGAGAACAATGTTCACCACTCTATATTTTCAAGGAATACTTTATCTATCGAATCTAAATACAGAATAATGTTTTCCAGTTCTATATTTACAAGATAATTTAATAGAAGCAAAGTGCAGGTAATAATTTTGGACCAGAAGATTACCTCCTTAGTACTTAGGGTTTTCACGGAACGTGTTTTATCTTGTGCCCGAGAAACTATACTTTGCAATATCTACACATTGAAAATAAACAGAAACGAGAATGATAATCGTAAAATGTCTCATTCGAGGAGAGGGGGACTTACAAGTAAGAACTAAAAAAAGAAACGTGAAAAAGGATCATGCTATATCATGAAGATGGGAAAAGGTGTTAACTGTGGAATGTAAAGGAGACCACAAAATGTTTCAATGTGTACACCTAAGATAATTATACGCATACTTCAGAATATATGCATGAAAACAAGTTCAGAATACTCCACAACTATTCTTGATAGCATTTTGGAACTATCTGACATCAATTATTCTTGATACCAGAATATATGTGTTTCAGGACTATATCATGTAAATATAATTAAATATGACAGTGTATGACAGAGTATAACAAAATAACATATAATACATAACAAACATGTATATATGTTAAAAGTGTAAACAAAACGATGGAAAAAATTGGAAACAAAAAGAATTAGCCCATAAACTAAGCCTGAGCTAAAAAATTTAGAACAGTATACTTCTATGATCTTTGATAGTCTCATCAAATATCAAATAAGTAAAGGGAAGAGGTAAAACTTTTCATCTCATGCCAGTGCCACACTAAATAACTATTTCAAAAAAAAGTGCCACACTAAACAAGTAAAAGGAGAAGAGGTCGGCCTTCTGAAAATAAATAGAAGCCTGACCATTCTTGCATTAGATGCTGCAAAATGTTCCACATTGGACAAATTAATGATAGAGATGCTGAGTTTTGGTTATAAATTGGGAACCACTAATTCAATCTACAATATTCAGAAGAACAGATAATGTAAAGTCAAGAACGCTCACTCTTCGGAAAGATTCAGGACCCATTTGCTTTTCCAACATCTGAAGAACTGCCACCTGAACACACATGGTTTGAGAGTGAGTGAGTGAGTGAGAGAGAGAGAGAGAGAGAGAGAGAGAACAAAAAAATTAATACTAAACAAGGAATTACATCACTGAAGTAATTTATTGCTAAATGATTAAAAGGGGAAGAAAAGGAAAGGAAAGGAAAAAAAAACTTACAGACTTCCATGCTCTTATTTTTCCATACAACCCAATGCACTGTGTTCCGAATAAATCCTTAGAGGAAGCTGAACAGCTCAAAGCCGTTGCTCCACAATTATCAACTTTGCAAACAGCACAATTTGCCTGCCGATTGATTTATGAGCATGCAGAAAATGTAATCAGCACATTAATCTGCTGCACATTTTCAACTAAGAAGATAATGCTAATGCTATGCTGCTTTCACAGAATGACAATGACTAACTGAATTAAACTTGGAAAACAAAGAGCATCCCACATTAAACTTCAAATGAAGGTCAAGAGACATTATATGTCCAGATATGAGATGGGAATTTAAGCCGAAAAAGTAAAATGACGCAATGCATTTGAAATTAATAGTTGTAGAAAACTAATGAATTAAAACAAATGGAGCAGAGAAGATAAAACTGAGTCTGCTTGATATTCGAGATCTCAGGCCAGCACCTTCAAAACCAAAAAGCAACCAGGCACGAGAATATTTATGTCATACATGAGCACTCCAAACTGTCCACTCCCCCGCTAGCAATGTTATGACACATTTTCACACAGCAATAAAGTGCATGCTATAATGTAACTAACAGCCTAATCTAATGCGAGATTCACATGTATCGGATTAACCCAGAAAAAAAAAAACCTTGTATCTCTGGTACCGTGCCTCATTATTACCCAAATGCTTCTTAACAAAAAAATCTGTCAAGAAACGAGCAAGCCCTTCCAAGAGCCACTCTGCAACATGAAAATAAGCATTCGCCAAACATGTAAGAGGAAACACAATTTCGGCAAAACTTACAAAGAATCACATTAAAACAACCAATTAAGAAGTGCAGCAATATCCCATGCCAAGTTACCATCATTCGGTGACTCAGGAACGATGTACACACCAAACCACTGTCTTGCAAGGGCGTATGCAAGTTTTACCCTTGTATCAATAGTCTGTCTCAACAAACAATACGTATTTGTTATTCGCTGAGAATTAAGTAGGGAAAGCAGTAAAATCGTAGGCAAAAATATGGTTTATTAATCATACGGAAAGAATTTGATTAAAAAATAGATAATAAAGTATAAGAGTTTAAACAATGAACTGACCTGGTCAATAACCTTCTCATCAAACAAAATTTGAGAACTAAATATACTCATAGAAGCTCCTAAACTCAATGATGAAAGTGCCATCTCAGGCTCTACAAAAACTTGCGTATACGTGTCAAATGGGAAGTCTACAGAAAGATAATCCTTATAGCAGCTGTTCATCAATAAAAATCCAAATATCAATTATTATACAATTTTAAGACAAGCAAACTGTTTCAGACTAGTGAAATTACAGTTATCACATGGCAGACCTAAAGGCGCTATGGAAAAATTCCACTGTATGCCGCAACTTTGCCAGATTAGAAGGCAAACACATATGTGATACGAGACTAAATTGTTGATCCGGAAGAACTTCAAATGGGGCAACAGCCAAAGATATCCACCTCGCGGCAACTGGAACATCTAATTTATAGACATATGTTTTTCGAGGAGGATTGTCCTTGCTTAAAACCTGAAAAGGAGAGGGGATTCAAGCATATACAAATTCAACTCTGAAAGGAAAGTAAAAGATCAATTTTGCATAAAATACAAAATATTATTAGTGACAAAGACAAAATATTATTAGTGAGGATAAAATACAAAATATTATTAGTGACAAAGACGTGATGGGCGGAGATGAAATCCTCTAAAACAGAAAAATTCCAAACAAAAAAACCAAAATAGAACAGGGTATCCTACGTAGTTTACATCTAATTGTATGCAAATAATAGCATCAAGGAAGAATAAAATTACAAAATAATTTTCTTTTTCAATTTGGACAGAAGGTGTCCTTCCCTTCCCTTCTCCACCATGGTTTGGAATGGAAGTACAAGACAAAGTGAGAAGCTGCTTGAAAGATTTGCGAAAGTCGATGATGTATGCTTTCAAAACTAAAGGCTAAATAATGCAAGCGAAATCCCATGGACAGGAGCACTGGCTACATAAATCCTTGACCCTAGAGATGCATGCGGTGAGCATGGATCGAACATGCGACCTTCAGATCTTCAATCTGACGCTCTCCCAATTAAGCTATCACCGCAAATCAAGCACCATAGGCCAGAAACCCAAACCCGGCCCATGGCATTGCAGAGTTGTATCAATGAACAGCAAATTGACACTTGACCGTGATAAGTTGATAATATATGGCTGACCAAGAGTAACCCCACATATCATGCACTGGCCCCAAATTGAAATTTAAGTTATAGCATGTCAGAGTTGTGTCCAAATGGCAGCTATGAGTACATATAAGGGCATTTTGGGGATGAATTTTATTATCAGAAAAGAAAAATAAATGAGGATAAAGAAAAGAAGAGGGAGGGAGAAGCATGTGTCTTAATACGAGGGAGAGAAGTCAGAAAGAAAGTGTCCTCCATGCTCGAGCCACGAGTATTTTACAGGGCCACAGCAACACCATGTAAAGGAAAAGGAGATAGCAACCCAAATTGTATGACATTCCTTCTCAAGATCTCGTGAATGAAGTATAAATCAATTGGTTGGAAAACTAGAATATTCTGTATCCAGTACTCGGTATACCAAAAGAAAAAAGCTGCAGCAGCACATTTGTTCTCCCAGCCATCCCAAATCCCAAGCTTTAGTATTAGACAGCAAAGAGTGTAATCACTAAGCACCATATGAAGGAAAGAACTATTTCCAATATTCTAGAAGCAACTTGTAACCAATTACTTTTACATCCATGTCTTTTACACAAAGTTAGCACTTTCTAGTTTTCTTAGTATCAGAACAGTAATCAAATCCTATGATTTTCAACAAATAATAACAACAAAGGTTAGAAAGAAAAAAGTTAGAGACTCTCGTCTGTTACTACCTGTGGATTATACAAAAGAAAAAACTGAAGTAACCATACTCCAGTTGCCCAGTAGATGGAATTGAAGAAGTTACTATTCCCAGCACGACTTATTACATATACTTGTCTATGGAACACTCCTGAATATTATCAGCTGCTTTTTAAAAATGACTTGTTGCATATACTTATCAACAAAACATGACTTCTAAAAATTATCAGCTTTTAAAAATGGTATATCGCATGCTTACAAACCAAAATGCCAGAACATTTATATCGTTGATTTCTACCTGATATAGCAAGCTTCCAGTACTGACAGCTACAAGATTGTGTCCTACAGTGAACTCCAAGTCATAGCTGAACACAAACAAAACAACAAAATGACTTCAAGCCAGCACAGTGAGCGTTAAATACTGCTATTATTGTAAATGTGGGCATGCTGGTGAACATACACACTAAAACGGAAAGTGGTAAACATTTCATACCAGCATTGCTGTGAATTGTCATCTATACAAGGAAACCAACACCTTGCCCTCCTTATCTGATTATCAGTATGAAGAACATTATCTCTGAAGTAGATTCCTGTCTCTGCCTTTTCTACCCAATAGTCAATACGAACTAATCTCACATTCTGCACCCAACATCAACCTACATGAGAAAACACAAATAGTAAACCTCACCACAGCAACTCGTTTCTCACAGGTTGCCGCCGTGTTTTCTGGAAGGATTTCACACTATCCCACCAATTAAATACAATGGCCATTATCTTTCCAAAGAGTAGTGAATAGCATGTATATGAATGCCAAAAAGCAAAACATAGAGAAATTTCAATATTTCCATAGGACACAATACAACATCATTCATGGGAACCCATCATAAATATAATATAAATATTTACATGTAACACCTTCGCCAAACGTGTGGGAAATGGAATTGGGTTCATACTTCATTCATAGGCAAAGAGTCTATTTACTTTAAAGAATTAAAAATTACAATTACAAATACATATATATACATTTATAAAATTTATAAAATTCAGTCTGTCATTATGTCTAATTAATTCTTATGACTTCAAACTGTGAATCAACGCAATTTATTAGAAAATTCAGCGGCATGTATAGGGTTCACAAGTCTCTTGAAACAAAACTCTCGGCAACAGTACAAGCATCAGAGTCAGCAAAAAAATAACGAAGGGCGCACAGACAGCAACTATGACCTGCTTAGGTTCTGTGACCGGCTTGGGCTCGGCCGAGGAGTGATCCCCATTTTCAGCAACGGGTTGTTCTTGCTGTTCACTTTCAGTCTTGAAAGGTTTGCAGCAATTAATGAGTAAATTGGGAACCAATTCTTTCTCCAAAGAAGACAAGTACACTGACACACCAGCATCAGCAGCAGAGCTTGGAGAAGACACAGAACTCCATCTCTTGTCATCCTCCAACTGCTGATGCTGATGAGGGTAATATTCAAACTCTGTAGGTTCACCATCAACCCAAACACTTCCAATCCCTAGATTCTCCGCGTGTAACCCAACAATCCCAATCTCCGGTACCGCAATTTCCAATTCAGTATACCTGCAAATTAAATTAGTTAAATTAAACGCAATCTTGATTTTAATTAGTTAAATTAGTTGATCTTGAATCTAACTCAAACGAAATGTCGGTGTCGAGAAAACCTAATTTGCAAGTAGAGCAAAAGGAATATCCTAATTTTTCAAGAAATGAAACGGAATTGAAAGAAAGGGAAACGAACCCGTAAACTAGACGTTTGTCCATGTCGATGGAGAGACATAGCTTTTGGTGGTGAACTACGGGAGCTGAGTTTTCGGGCTTAGGGTCTTCGTTCTTGGGCTTGCGAGGCTTCGCCATGAGAAAACAAGAACACTAAATCGAAGCTTCTTCTTTCTTCTCTCTCTATTTCTCTCGCTCTCTATTTCTTCTTTTCTGTGAGTGTGTTTTTGTGCAAGATTTGTAGAGTGATGTTGTGTTATTTATAGAGGATGATCGTGCCTACTGCCTAGGGAGGGAGGGAGGGCGGGCGATGGCGATATTTTTCCCCTTTTAATGTCATCTTTGCCTCTCTTGTGCCCTACTTTTGCCAAATAGATTTTTCAAGGCTTGATTTCATTAAGAAAAACTTAGCAAAATTATATTTATTATGGTTAATATTAATATTTTTTATTAAATAATAATGGTAAGAAGAATCCAATGGACAACCAACTTGGATTCTCTTCTTCTAATCTCTCCTTATTAATATGTAAAAGAGAGAGACAAAGAAAAATAAGAAAAAAGAAAAATATCCATGAAAGATAGAGTGTGTACTACAAGAGCTGCCAACTTAGATAAGAGATTTCATAAAGAGGAGGAGAGGGAAAACTGAAATAGAATTATGTTATATTTTTAATTATATTTTTTGGAGTATAAATTTTATTGATAATTTTTATATAATCACATCTCTTATATTAGAATTAGAAATTATGAATATATGTTGTATAACTTTCAAAAAATATATCTTCATGATATTAAAATTAGAATTAAATAAATTTAATAGTATCATTTTTATAAACAATTTCAATTGAGTCTGTGAAATCAAAATTTCATTTTTTGTCATTTAATTTCCTCTATAGATAATGTTAATTTATCTCTTTTAATTGTATTAGTGTTTCTGCATCTTTATTCTTGCCTTTTTGAGATTCTGTCTTTTAAAGTTGCGGCCCCCCAAACATTTTGGTCAAGATCCGCCATTGGTCATGCATGTTTCGAAGCAAAGAATGCCCATTTGATTTTTTTCTTTGTCTAGGGTCTTTGCCCCCAGCTCCGGTGTCCAGGGAAAGAGACCCTGAATAATCCGGAGTTTGGCCGGGAGGTAAATAAAACCGGACTCTAACAACTTCTTATATGAAGCTACTCGTAATGGAGCTAGCTTTTCGGAACAGGCTGTTTCTGTCTTTCAGGTATTTTTTTAACAAGCAACTATAGAATATTTCGCTTTCTTGGCCTAGTCAGTCAAGTCAATCCCCCAACAACATACAATGCAATTTTTACGATGGGCGTATAACAATTTACTAAATTACATGTATTCAATAAAGGATAAAACTACATATAGTGCTCTTAGCACTGTTGGTCTGGTTCTTCGCAAAAACAAA
This sequence comes from Astragalus glycyphyllos, assembly GCA_963573325.1. Taxonomy (NCBI): domain Eukaryota; kingdom Viridiplantae; phylum Streptophyta; class Magnoliopsida; order Fabales; family Fabaceae; genus Astragalus; species Astragalus glycyphyllos. The sequence goes on along the minus strand of OY754308.1, from coordinate 59,440,527 downwards.
CCACAAAACTGCTACAATCAATTCAAGGGTGCATATATTTAAGTGGTTTTGCCACTAATGGATAATACTTAAATTTTATCCATTGATGACATCTTCCATTAGCAACTCACATCCTTATGAACATTGGTTGCATCCTTATCGACTAGATTGACCTTCATTAATGAATAATTATTTTCTTAAATTATGCTAAATACTAATAGAATGTCTAAAAATATCGGATTGTAGCTAGTTAGCCCAGTAATTTTCTATTTTGCGTTTTTATCGGTGTCTTGAACTTTCAGGCTTTATAACAATGATGCAATTTTTTTAGCTCAAATGATAAATAATAGCTTTTATTGATTCCTGCTATGGTAAGTAATCTTGAAAAATAATACCACTTCTATAAATACAAAGAGGCCAACTGGCCAAGTGAACCACAGAGTGGCCACAAAAATACAAACATTAATCTTTTATAACCCAATCGAGAAATCATAAATGATGCACCTACAATGGATGCGTGGCTTCTCCTACCAAGATGGTCATGATGATGTTTTGTTCGCAGATTTTTTTTTCCATCTCCACTGTTTGAAGATTGTGTTGGATTTCAAGTTGGACACGATCATGTGCGAAACATAATCTCTTGATGTCGTTGCGCTACTCCAGAATAGAACGAACCAGGGATTTCATGCTTATGTGTCCCTCCCTTTTCACATACAACCCTTGTTGACAGTTTTTTGGGTTTGGTTCTTCAACATGTGCCACGTGAAGCTAATGAGTGCACTGATTTCCCTGCCAAATTTGTGAATCACAATCTGCAAGGGGCGTGCTTCTCGTACACCGCCCAACAGATTGTAAGGTTTACTTCTTGTTGATTTGCCAACTAGCCAGTTGTGTGTCACTTCCGGATTTATCTATTTTGAGATAAATCCAGATATTCTTTAAAAAAATACCTTCCAGATTTATCTCTAGAAGGTAATTTCGGAATGTGTATATACTGTGTTCCGGATTTTCTGTAAAACATAAATCCGTAAGTCAGTTTAAAAAATTTAAAAATTATAATGCTTAAATGAAGTCTGAAAATAAAAAAAATAAATCAAACCTAATCTAAAAATTATAATAACACCATTAAAAATCTAATAAAATCAAAAGAAGATTATGCAATTTTTTTAAATTATGAAAAATTCAAAAAATTAATACAAAAATAATAAACGAGGGAATTTGAGATTTTGAGCCTCACAGTCCAATAAGAAGGTCACTTAAAGGGGAGTTATGGTCTCTGTTTTTTTTTTGGATTTAGTGGCTGTAGTTTCTGGATAATCAAATAAGATTGCCCGAAAACTAATTTTTAGCCTAGAACCCTAGAACTGAGCACAGACAGAACTTTTAACAAGACCTGCAACACAAAGGAAAAACGTTAGTATTGTTAGTGGGGATTATTAAGTTGGAAATCCCTAATTAGAGATCCCCGACAACTACGCCAATTTGTTCAGCGGTCTAACAATAAACTAAATCGACTTTTTTAACGAAATTAATTAAAATTGTTTAAAAAAATACCTTCTGTATTTATGCCTCGGACATAAATCCGAAATGAATAAAATGTACTTTCAAATATATGTTTTGAAACATAATTCCAGAAGGTAAGTTGTTACATTCCGTATTTATGTCTTTACACATAAATCCGTAAATTTTCCAGAAAATCATTTCGGATTTACCTTTTTAACACATAAATTCGGAAAATAAAAAAGTTTCTAGATTAAAATTAGATTATTTAATTGAGGGTAAAATGGAAATAAATGAAATGTGGGGGTAGATGGGCTAGTGGGGGGTGGGTAGAAAAATCAGCCCACACAACAATAAGGCCAAAACCGGCCTGTGGTAGAAAAACAAACACTGAGCACATTCTTAGTTTCTTACACCATTCCCTATCTCTTCCAACATCACAATCGTGTTCGCGTCTCTCATCATCACCAAAATTCTCCGAAGAATTAGTAGGATTTCCTGAATTATTCCCATCGAAATCACGAATATCCATCGTGCACGTCTTCGCCTTAATCAATTCGCCTAGAAATCCAATTCGATCGGATCTCTTGGCGGCGGAGGCGGAGGAGAAGTCACTCCCGTTTCACCACTCGTAGCTAATGAACAACATCAACAACCACAATCGCACGCTGTAGAAGAATCCCAAAAACTGAATTTAAACCCTAAACCACCATATCGATTCAATGATTGAACCCTACAATAAGTACGCATTTCTCTCTCCAATTCATCTACATAGAAGTTTTGTTTGATTAAAACAATGGAGAAGAAAAGGAACAAATTGCATATTCGAATTGTAATTGAAATATGTTCATTTAGTTTTAATATATTGAGTGAATTTGTGTAGGCTGGTTAAACTAGCTGCGAGGGCTTTCTATGATGATCTTACGAGCAAAGGAGATAATCAGCCCAAAACTGGAAGGAGTGATAATAGAGGAATTGCCGTCGTGGTTCTTGATGCGCTCACCAGGTTCAACTTTCTTCTCGCATATCAGCTTTTCAAGGCATCCGTTATGAACATTTAAATGCATCATTACTTAATTTACTGCACTTTAGTTGTTATGCACAGTACTGTAAAGCCTTTTTTTTACCAATCATAAGTCATGGTATGAATGACTTATGACTTTTAAGATAGTAGATAGTAAAAGAGCGATCATCATTTTTACTAAGGGAATGAATGACTTATGCCTTTTAAGATAGATATTAGATAGTAGAAGAGTTGAAGTGTAATTTTTTATACACCGGCTGTGCATAAATTAAGTTCTTATTAGTGATCCTATGCGAGTTTAATTGGCATGCACCGTGAATGTAATTCAGTTTTATCCTGTCATTTTTTATATGGTATACCGACATCTAATGGGAGGCCGGGATTTGGTAGTTGTTGTGTAAAACACAGTTATAATAGTAATAGTAATAATAATTTAGCGGAGTTTAGTCGTTATGCAAAGTATTGTAATGCTTTTTTTACCAATCATAAATCATGGTATCATGGTGTGAATGTCTTAGGACTTTTAAGATAGACAATAGAAGAGTAATAATTTTTAATGATATGATGGTTTGTGAAGGGTTGAAGTGTAACTTTTTATTTGCTGGCGGTGCATAAATTAAATTCTTATTAGTGTAATTTAGTTTTATACCAATATCTTTTTTTTATAACATGATATACCAACATCTAATGAGAGCCCGGGATTTGGTAGTTATTGTAAAGCACAGTTATGATAATGGGCTGACAAGGAGAATAGTTGATTCTTACTGGATGTCAGTGTAAAATTAATTTATACCAACTGTGCCCCTATTTATCATTTGGCTAGAGTTGTACATATATTCAATTACAAAAGAAGGAAATCAAAAAGAGAGTTACCTCTTTTTTGAAGTGCAATGGCTGATAATTTATGGCTGAGACCAAGTTGTTAAGTATACTGTCATGAAAAATTGGATTTAATTGTTTTGCTTGTACATGATGGGGCGATGAATAAATGCAGAATATAGAATAAATTGGAATGAATATTGAAAATTAGCAGGTGTATTTATTTATTTAGCCTGAGCTTGTGATTGTACTAATATGCTATTAATTTTTATTCCAGACGGCAATGGGTTAGAGAAGAGGACTTGGCAAAGGACCTCAAATTGCATACAAAACAACTTCGTCGAACTCTGCGGTTCTTTGAAGAAGAAAAGATTATCACTCGAGATCATAGGAGAGAGGTAAGTATCTGTTCTGTCCTCCATTTACAAATTAACTGCCATTTTGTGAGTTACTCTTGGCCTACAAGCATTAGCCACTCAAATCAAAACAATCTGTTGACTGATCTATCAAATCAACTGGTGCAACATACTATCATTAGTTAACAACATTGCATAGAAGTCCATAGGATGCTTATTGTTGACATTGATAGCAGTTTGTCAATTCCTGTTAGGGAACAAGAGGCCCAAGGCCCATAATTAAAAGTGTATTCTAGAAGGAAGCAAAGGGTGCTGGGGAACTAAAGATTGTTGGAGGGTTTATATACAGATGAGAGGGGTAGAGGAGAAGCTAACGTATTGAATGGTTCTGATTTATACTTTCCATCAGACGTGTGCTAATTTTATATATATTTATCGATTAATTTTGCTGATATTTTTCATTCTTAGTTTGGCACACATGCGATAGTTGTGGGTGGGTATTACGCTGTCTATGTATTGTCTTCTTATGTCGCCTATTGCATGTTTTTAGCACAGACGGCAAAAGGTGCAAAAATTTATAGTGCTGCTGTAGCTGCCACAGCTGATGGTCAAACAGGGAAAGAGGGAGAAGAAAAGGTCAAGCTACACACGCACTCTTACTGTTGTCTAGATTATGCACAGGTTAATCTCTCCAGTAATGATTCTTTAACTGTAGCTTTACCATTATCTGGTTGTTTTATTGCCAAGAGAAGAGAAAATCAATGTTGTGTAACCGGTTTCCCAGGCATTTTTTTTATTCAGCCCAACGAAGTTCCGGCCCCTTCATATATAAATATATGAACATTGAATTTCTATGCAGATATATGATGTGGTTCGGTACAGATTGCATCGCATGAAGCATAAGTTGAAAGATGAATTGGAGAACAAAAACACAGTTCAAGAATATATATGTCCAAACTGTGCAAAAAGGTTTCATTTCATTGTATTATCAGTCCCATAGTTTATCAGAGGTATTTGTATTGATATATTTCTGTTTCATAATACTTAAGGATTTTAATTATTTTAGGTACAATGCTTTGGACGCACTGCGGTTAATATCTTTTGAAGACGAGGACTTCCATTGTGAAAGCTGTAATGGGAAACTAGAGATTGAAAGTGATAAAATAGCGGCTCAAGAAGGGGGGGATGTAGATGATAATGCAAGAAGACGGCGGCGTGAAAAGTTGAAGGACATGCTTCAAAAGATGGAGGTTCTTATATGATTTTATTGTGCTGTTTGTTTCTATTTGTGTCTTGATATGATGGGCCATTTATTTAGATTTGTTCATTATCATCGTTGTTTGGTAGAACTTAGAAATTTCTTCATCGAAGTAGTTTCTACTTTCTAGCAAGTAATGTCTATGTTATTGTTGCTTTGGAGGGTTAGGCCATAGATTTATGGGTTAAACAGTCTACACGGGACTTCATTGAAATGATAATATTCATGGAAGATTGTTCATAAAAGTTTATGGGTTAGGCAGCCAATTGTTCTAATGACATCAAGTTGTAATTTTTTTGGGTGCTGATTTTTTAATCTCTTGTCACAACTTCTTGAGCACCAGTTGTTAGTTTGATATTCTAACCCTACTAAAGGCTAATATGCATGGAAGATTGTTCATAGAAGTTGATGTCTCATTAGAGTGTTAAGTATGGATTTATCATGTGTATTATATACACATTTACACAATATATTAGCATATATTTGTATTTAGAGAAATGTTATTTGAACATCCAAATTGGGACACCAAAATCAACAACAGTTACAGTTCCCTTACGTGGTTAATGAGATCTTGAACTTGGTAATGGATACATTAATGTGTAGCAACTCATTAACCACCAACTGTATAGCCACGAATTTGAATATTATTAACCATAATTTCTAGGTATTCAAATATACATGTAGTAGATTATGTTTGAACAACTATAAATTGTGGTTAATGAAATTAAGTTGATAGTTAATAAGTTGTGAATCCTGGGGGAAGACCTTTTACTGGCTGTTTTCTATACCTTCACCTTGAGGGCACTGGAAATTTTAAAGGGGTGGGGGAGGCCGGGAGGGATTTGACGTAGGCCCAAAGGGACTAAAGTTTATGGGAGAAGAAGACTCATGAAGAGGGGTGCGGCTGGTCGAAGCATGAGGTGCGATGCACCTAATCAAAATTAGGATGGAATATCCTAAGTTCCTAACTAACTGCCTAGCTGGCAGTATTGAGGTGGAGTGAAGGAAGGCATGGTATGGTGGTTATGATATTGGCGGAAAGAGTGAGTATATTTATGAGATGGGAAGAGAGGATAGGGAGGCTGGAAATTGGTTAGGGCTTGGGAGAGAATTGAGCACTCTCAAATCTCCCAGACCTTGTTATTTTTCTTGCAAGCCAGTAGTTTCAGGCCTGATATCTCCTTGGTTCAGACCTCAAATTCAATACCAATACAGTTGACTTCCTATTTTGCCTTCTATATTTCTTTAGTACCTGTCAATGTGTACTGTGTGTTGCCATGGCGATGGTCATACTCATAGGCCCAACTTAAGTTCTCATTTCAGATTTTTAACTGTCAATTTGCAGTTTGTTTAATCACTTTTTATTGATTTTATCTTGCATATCAGCGTGAGAGTTATTTTTACTTTACACACAACACAAGAAGTTTAAGCTAAAAGAGTTCAAAGAAAATTAACCACACAAAGTAAAAATAACTTTCACGCTGATATGCAAGATGAAATCAGCTTGAACACAGCATTTCGGTACCCAAGATTTAGTGGACAGCTTGGTTTTTCCGGTTCAGTCCAATCTACAACCCGTAGTTCAGAGAAGGCCCAAGACAGCCAAATAACAAGCTAACTCTAATAAACTCAGGAAGTTTACTGGAGGTCAACACCAGTACGAGTTTGGCCAATAGTTTAGTTCGTGCGAGTATATATGCTAAGCAGGTTTTGTTGGGACATGTACTGAGTAGCTGTAGACATGGGTCAGTTTACAAGTGTCCTCAAAATTTTAAACAAACTTGGCTGTAGGAATCATTACCACATGATAATTAAATGATACGTTGCCGGGGTTTACACAATGATGGTCTTTACTTTTGTAACTACCGGCCCATGGTTTAGTTTGCACGTTATGACTGTTGTACTTCTTGTGATAGTGCAGGTGCAGCTCAAGCCTTTAATGGACCAAGTCAGTCGAATAAAAGATTTGCCTGTTCCAGAATTTGGCAGTCTTCAAGCATGGGAAGCTCGAGCGAGTGCTGCTGGGCGTGCAGCTAATGGAGATATCAATGCTGGTGATTCTAAAAATTCTCACCTGGGATACAATGGTGCACCAATGCCATACAGTGGAGATACTAAGGTAATATTATCCTGTTTATGGGAGTTATCATTTCTGGCATACCAAGTACTAGGAATCAAAAGTTGGAGAGAGAACAAGAGAAAATGATAGAAAGGGAAAGAAAATACGAAGTAAGAATGACACTGTGCATGAAATATTCTGTGACTAAAAAACTGAACCGAACTGTTAGTGCTTGTGTAAGTGGGGGTTCCAAGTGAGTTAGTTTTAGGTAGTTAGGGAAGTTATGGTAGTTTGTTGGGTTGTTAGGAGAGTTTGTTATAGTTGGTTGGTAGTTATTAATTTGTTAGGCCTTTCCCTCCTATTCCCCCCATGTATTGGAAGCCTATAAATAAAGGCTTCCACCCCCCTTTTTGAGTATCTTTGATCATATCTAAAGTTTAGTCGTGACCGGGTGAGGCCGGAGGGCGGGGGAGCCTTATCTCTCCAATTGTATTCATACCATATCAATCATATCCCATTTTCATTCCTTTTCCGATTCTTTATTGCGTCAAATTCCTATTTTCCTAGTGATCGTTAGGTTGGTGTCCTAACATGAACCTTATATGGTTCTGGTAAATATAGTTTTACTTGCTGAGCTAACTTCTTCACTATGCCAGCTTGCAGCTGGTTAACTGACTAACATAACTTATGGGGCTGCCCAGTCTCTTGCTAGAATGTTTTACAATTACAGCACATCTGTTTTATCCCCCAGTCAATTTTCTAGGATCTTACTCCCCCCCCTTATGGATGATATATTATCCTCTTCGTACTTGTGCATTCCGTCTTCTCTATTAAAATTTCTTTTAATTTAATATAAAAGCAAAAAACCTCCATTTTCTCTTTGGTTTTTGAGCAATATAATTTTCCTTTGCATTTAGTGACGAATGCCAGCATATGTTTATTTAAAAAAGAAAGTTAGTGCTGAATGTTATTATGCCTATTTATGTATAACTTTGTTGAATTTGAATATCTATGTTGTATTTCATAACATGCAATTTTTTGTTCTGCAGTAAAATAAGAAATATTATTAGAAAGAAAGAATACTGTAAAAGAGGATAACAAAGACACCCAGAAGAACTGATGAGAAGGCAAACAAATTAACAAATATGTCAGTACAACAACGAATAAAACTTCTCATTGTCTTTACATATCTGCCAGCTAGCTCCCTTAGATAACTCACTTGCGAAGCACCCAAAAGAGGCCATAAAAACTTGTACCAAATCAGTTCTGGCAGACGAAATAAATTATATTTTTAGCAAGACATTTTGTGCAGACCAAACATACAGCAAAGAACAAGGGTAGCACACACCTTCAGTAAACTCCCTTCTTAGTCCTGTTACAGCCTTTAAAGTTAAGTATAGACTGTTCCAAAGTGAGGGGCAGCTACAGTGTTCACCAAACACTAAATGATCTACTTGGTATGGATCTAATCGGGTAGCATGAAGACGAATTGGCCTCTGTTTCAGAGTTTGAAGCCTAGAACCACACATATTTTTATTGTTGTTATGTGCTATTGTTAATAACTGTCCAATGAGAGACTTGACTTTGGAAGGAGCTTTGAATTTTCAAAGATTACTTTCTATTATTAAAGTTGGATGAATATAGAAGTATTGAGTCTTCAATCGTTCAGCCAATTCATGAATTATGATCTTAGGCAGAGTGTGATTATGGTTTATTTTGAATTTTATTATAAGTGAAGTTTATGACTTGATTTTTATCATCCAAAATTTGACAGGTTGAAGTTTGATCTCTGATTTGTGTTTGCTGATGCTTTATACATGACACCCCTCTAATTAACTAGCTACCTAATCCTACTTACTCTAGCTTCCGTTTATTCTGTATTTAACAGACTTGCTTCATTATGTTTATGCACCTTTAATATTTCAGAACTCTGTACATCTTCCTCAAAAAGTTTTAAATGTTAAATACTTTAACAATGAGCATGGACAGGTTGTGGTTGACTTCAATGGTACTGAAGGCAAAGGTGAGGGTGTTAAATCTGAAACTGAAGGCGCATCCTTAAAGGTTTTGCCTCCATGGATGATTACATCAGGGATGAATCTCACAAAGGAACAGCGTGGAGAGATGAAGCAGGAATCAAAGGTGGATGGGACTTCAACTTCCACAGCAGCACAACAGACGGACGAGAAAAAGTCAACAATCGGGCATGCTGATGATACAAATATACAGGCTCGTAAACTTAGATGAACTGTTTTTTTTGTTTGAGTTCCGTGCCCTGCCTCCCAAAGGCACAAGAAAATTTTTGTTCACTAAAACTTTCTATTCCTTCTAAATTTTTTATAGGACGAGTATATTAAGGCTTATTATGCTGCTTTACTTAAGAAACAACATGAGTTAGAAGAAGCTGCCAAACAACAACCACCGTCAAATGCACCCGCAGAAAATGGTCCTAGCAGTACTTCCAATCGTCAAGTTGGCAGGAAATCAAACCGTGAGGAATACGAGGAAGATGATGGTACTGAGTGGGAAGAGGCTCCTGTTGGAGGTACATTTGATTTTAGCCTTTTCAAACTCATTGTGATTAAATTGAAATTTGGATCCTTAAAGTTTTAATTTAAATACCTGCATCTATGACTGCTAATTGTTGCATATACGTGTTTTATGTCCCCCTTTGCCTCCCATCTAAAAAATTAAAATATAAATTTTGAATACTAGTGATTATTTAGGTTTGATCGTACTATTGCTTGGTTTATTCGTATGTCTTAATTGAAATTATATTATGTTTGTCTTAAGTTAAATTATATTATTAATCTGCACGCCCATCAGCCTAGATCCATGTGTAAAGCTTTATTCATATGTAATTTTAAATTTTAAGATTATTAGGTGCCACAAAATTGACAATTACTAGGACAGTGTGATAGGAAGAATACTCAACATCTTTGCAGGTAAAATTGTTATAAAAAGACATACTAATTAGTAATTACTAAAGGAGAGAATCACATGTTAGAGGTTAAGTTGTTTGAACCTAGTTATCCTTGGATTATAAATAAAAGTTACGATATTCATCAAATTCTTTAAGCAGAGATGAAATACACCGTTGGTCTTTGATACAGTTAGAGAATTGTAACTGAATCTATTTCTGGAAAATTCATATACCATTATATACAGTTAGAGAATTGTAACTAAATCTATTTCTGTTTTCATTGATTGTGGGAGAGTTACATTTTACACTTAAAGCAGTGCTAAGTCAGAATGACTTAGCCTTATGTAAACAACTTCTGAACTAGTATTACAATTAAAGTGGAGCTTAACACTTAAGCTACAGAACTATCTATTAGTGTTCAATTATTTTTACCCAAAAAAGGCACCTCTAAAGCAATTTGATAATTGAGTAAAAAAATTCTACTAGTGCTTTTCTCGTTGTTTTTGTTTGTATTATCAAGCAATCATATTCTTTTTCACTGTAATTTTATCTATAAATAAAGTCCTTGTCAAAAAAACATTTATAATGGTTTCTTGCCCACCCATATTCTCAAGGTCATCCAAGAAATAATAATGGTTTTTAATAATAGTTTGCTTAAGCTGGTTGTGAGTCATCAATTTGTTTGGACTAAGGTTGTAAATTGGTTGTCAGTCATCAGTTGGTTTAGACTAAGGTTGTAACTTGCAGTCAGTTGCGTCCAATGTTATTGATGACGGAATATGGAGGCCAGCCAAAAATCCACTATATAAATTTCTGGAAAACATGGTAAATATAATAGGCGTTGCTGTCCATGGCCGTTTCATTATGCTATAATGCCATGGGGGCAATTTGACAATAGTGGTTACATCACAGTTGCTAATGCAAACTGTAAATTACAGTACATAGGTTTGACCAATACATAGGTTGGTTGGCAAGAAATTGTGTTTAGGGAATGATATTGTGAATGGGAAATATTGCTTTATTTTTTGAAGTGATGTGTCCGTAGTGTTTTACTATTTGTAGGTATAATTTATAAAATTTATCTTCTAGTCTACTTCATGGACCCATTGACTTTCACATGGTTCTTACTGTGTTGCTGTTCCACTGATATTCTGTGACTTGCTTTATTGGGTTATACAAATTGATAAAACAATTTCAAAGATTGGAATAAGAAAAACTAAGACATTTTTTTGACATCAAGCCTCAAGACTAAACTGCCAGTTGGGCATTTTTACGAATTTTGTTCAGGATTGATCTGAACACCTTTTATTTTCAGAATTGGCTGTCACTGGAATGTTAAAATCTAACATAAGCTTTCTTTATTATGTTAAAATCTCCTCCCTTTATTTTTTTCCCACTTGGGTTGATAATGTTAATTGTGTCAACTCATTTATGCTCTCTGTAAATTTTGAAGGCAATGGAAATGAAGGATTCAAGGTTGACTTGAATATTGAAGCTGAACCTCCAGCAGAGGATGGCGATGACGACGACGACGACATTGACTGGGAGGAAGGTTGATAAAAAAATAATCTGGTCTTCAAATTATGTATCACAATACCAGAGTTGACTGTTCATTATCATATTGCCCGTGCATGATGCTGGTTTGAGAGGAGGTGCATCGTTGACCTCTTAAGATGTTACTGGGTTGAGAGGAGGTGCATCGTTGACTTTTTAAGATGTTGCTGGTTTGAGAGGAGGTGCATCGTTGACTTTTTAAGTTGTTAATCATTTGTTTTCATCATATATTGGATGACCAACAACTCTACTTTGAAACTATGCATGTTATGACTGGCATAAGAATAGTGTTATATTGGACTTCATGTCGTTGTGGCTTGTGACCACATATTGTTTAGTACCAATGGATACATTGATCTGTGAATAGTGGGCCATCCCAACGTTATACCCGTGATGTTGTGCACATCAATGAAGAAATTGGTGAAAGTTGTCCGTTCCCGACAAGGCCCTTCATTTTGTAACATCCATCCAAGTTACTATCCATTTTCCCTAGATATAGTGAATGTGGTAGTTGGGTCTTGTTGGCTCCCATCATCAGTTAAAAGTCATATTTGAAATCCGTTAATTGGGTTTAATAGTTTTATTTATTTTTTGGTCAAAAAAAAGTTTCATTTATTTTTTGATGTATAATCATTATATTTTTGGGGCACTAAGGTTGCTATAAATTTGCCGATAGATAAATTGCAAGATATCTTATTAAATTGGGGAGATCCTTTGAAAGCAAATGGGGCAATTAATCCCGTTTCCTTTTTCCTGACGCGAACTGTTAGATTACCCTAGCTGGGTGTTTGGATTCACTTCTAGAGTCGGTAAAAGTGAATTGTCAAGGCTAAAAGTTGTTTAAATATGTTGAATAGATGTTTGACCTTTTTTATTGTCAAAAAAAGATGTTCGACTTTTTTTTTTATTTAAAATTATTTTTACTAAAAGCTAGAAATTGTAGTTTTTAAGATGAGAGAAAATCAACTCTACCATTGCAAATTTGCATTTTAATAATTTTCTTTTACTATATTGGTTATTTTTAATAATTTGTTAAGAATCATGTTTGTTATTATACCTTAAGTAATTTTGATCCCAACTATCAAAACTTAAACTGATGAAATTATTTTTTTAATATATCAAAACATAGATTTAACTCACTTTTTATCAAAATTAAATTCACAGAATAAACAAGGTATAATTTCACCACATAACCAAAAAAGAATCAATATTGTTTTTCTTTTTGCGTAAAAAAAATAGTTTTATTTTAAGAATAAGATTGCTTGACCAACAAAAGAAAAGAAGCAATAATTTGTGCATTTTAGTGATTTTACTGTGAAGCGTGAAAAAGAAAAGATAAAATATATATGTACGATTTATATGCAACATGTTTCCGTTACTCAATCATCCTAGGAAGGAAGCAAAAGCAAAATTTAAGACCCACTTCATAAAGGATACACGGTATGTGAGCAATTTATTTATCAATTCGTTTATTAGTACTAGAATATATATGAATCAAAAACAGTAATATATTTGAAAGCAGACAGGCTAAAGAGTCTAATTGAAGCAAATGTTTGTAGCTCTTCAATGCAACTTTAGCGTGTTCCAACGTATACATATAGTAGTAGTAGTATAATCTATAGTTTGCATAGCTAAACTAAAAAACTTACGAAGCGGATCTCTGAATATTCATCGCCAGCTCCTTTATGCTCATGCTGCACTAAATGTCAATTACGATGATATATAGTATAATAGCTAAAATAAAAATGCGGGAATAATATATAAGAGTATATATGTACTAGTTCAAATCAAAGTCGGTCAAATTACAAAAATAAAATCGGAGTCAAAGTAATCTCACAACTCTTCTCTGTCTCTCTCTCTCTTTCTGCCGACTACTACTATATAACACGCTTCTATAACGTGCTTTCAGAGGAAGGATGTATTCAAATAATACAAACTAGAATAGTTGACCCTTGCCATGCACGGGTATAGTTATGCGATTGAAAAATCATTATAGAAATTTACATTTTGCAAGTTAATTATATTGAATATTAAGTAACTTTTTTTGATTGCCCAAGTAACTAATGATTATTAATCTGTATAATTTGAATATTAAATTTCAAACTATTGAAATTGTTGATATATTATCTTTAAGCATAAACTATATCATCTTCTGGTAGTTAAGATACTCCATTGAAATTTTTCTACTGAACGACGACGACATAATGAGTATATAACAATTGTTTCATGTCATATAGAAGTTATATATTTGATCTAGAAAAGGGATAATGTGTGTTTAATGATTTATATTATATGTTAAAATAATATATTATTAATTAAAATATGCATTTATAGAAATTTATTTATCTGTGTTTTTTTCTTGTGAAAAAGTCATTCTCCTTATAACATATTTTTACTCAAAATTTAAATACAAATAGGTTTTTATTTAGATATAATATACTTTCATGCAACATGTGAAAAAATATGTGCTCATACAAAATTATGATTAAATTGTGGTAATTTTTCATGTGTTCTATCATTTGTTGATACAACTCGTGAATAACATATATATTTAAGAGTGCACCAAAAGAGTGCAAGAAGGAGGTCTCAGGTTCAATCTCCAGAAACTAACATTTCCCTGCCCCCACTAACATTGCCTATAAAAAAAAACATATATATTTAAGAAAGAAATAATATAATTTTTTTTACAACGGGTTATGAAAATTCAGTTTTCTTAATATTACTCAAGCTACATGTAGAAATTAATATATTGAATGCCACTGAAATATTAACAAATAATTTTTTATTAAATTACTAAGGTGAGAATATATTAAACTATAGGAAAATAACAATGATTTGTCTAAAAGTCGTAACAATTTTAATATTAATTTTGTTGACATTCCCATAGATATAAAAATACTAAAAATAATTGGAGAATCGAAGAAGACAAAAAAATTCCTTAATTAAAAAGGTAATTGAATGTCGATTAAATATTAAAGTTCACCACACTCAATAATGTTAAACTATTCTGTTTAAAAATAATATTAACCTATATAAATATTGAACTATCAATAATGTGACTCTATTTATTTCAAAATGATATCCACACATAGTAATAGTAATTTAGACACAAATATTTTTTTATGCCAAATGTTTAGTCTCGTTATAATATATTTTTACCAAATAATTTAGATTTTAATAGATTTTCTTTCAAATATGTTTATACAAAATGTTCATTCCCCGTCGGCAAAGGCAGAAACATTAGATTTCTCTGGGCACCAATAACATGGTAACAAAAAATATCCATTCCCCGTGCGGTGTCTTATTACTTGTAGAATTTTATCCAAAAATTGAAACATTATCATATTTAACTTGTATGATTGTTTATTTCTCACTGACTTAAGTATGTTCTTTTAACGTTATATCTGAAAATAAGTACCTTTTTCAACTTATAGACTATATTGTTAACCTTGGCCCTTTAAGGTAAACGAATATTGATAGTAATGAGAGAGATAAACATTAATTCTAAGTTGTTTCGTAAGGGAGTATAGAGTTTTGTGTGTTTCATCTTGTAATATCTGATATTTTTGATATCTAATTTTAGCATAATTGTATCATAACTGTAGTAACTTTTAATTGAGTAACTTTTAAGGGAGTATAGAGTTTTGTGTGTTTCATCTTGTAAGGGAGTATATTCAATGGTGCAAAATCCATCATCTTTTCTGTAGTAACTTTTAATTGAGTAACTATTTTCTTGGGATGAAAAGAATAAAGAAATGTTTGTAATTTAAAATAAGTATTCGATAATTAAAAAGATAAAACCAGGTGTTATTATGAATCAGAAAAAAAAGTAACATATTAGAAATATATATTACGATGATATGATGACGAGAACCTATAAACACGAAGTGAATGTATATAGTAGTAATTAAATAAATAAATTACCCTTTATACTCATTCAGCTGAATGTGATCCCTATATAAAGTAAAAAAAAATATCTTTATAGAATTTTCATTAATGAGCATGAAAGATGAGCAAAATGTTCGTACGCATGCAGTGCGTGTACCACCATTGATGAGCAATGATTTTACCAATTTGTGCAATAACAATGAAATTAAATCCGTAAAAAATTATTGAACAAAATTAAGAGATAAATGAATTTGTAAACATTCTTTGCAAAGATAATTTGTAAAAAATTATTATTATTATTACTATTGTAGGACCATATATCATTTTTCTATTTTGGAGACCTATTGTTCAAAATCGGATTTCGTTGATGTGGGGCTAGAAAATAGAATTAAATAGAAAAATCATGACATGTGAAATAGCATCTATTGAGATGAATTCACAAATTTTAATAAATAGAATATAGAATTAAATAGAAAACTCATGAGAAAATGACATGTGGAATAGCATTTATTGAGATGCATTCTCAAATGTTTAATATATAGATTTAACCCAAGAAAACGAAATAACAGAAACGAAGCTATCAAACTATTAGATCTCATTGCACTCATAATTTTGAGTTTAACTTAAACCATGCCCAAAAAAACATGAGTTTCCATTATACTTTTTGTTATGGTGAGATTTTTGACTATATACACCCCCTTTTTACATATCTATTCGCTCCCCACAAGGGCCCAATATCAAAGGGCCCTATCCCAAATTCAGATCCAAACATCAAGGGCTCAGATCGAACCACAGGATCGGACGGCTCTGATTCATTGGGTCAAACCTCACCACACTCTATAAATACAACATTCAATGCCTCATTAATGGTAAGCAATCTCACATTTATTACTCTGCTAAGACTACCTCGCTGACTTAAGCATCAGAGTGGCTTTACAGGTACAACGCCAGCCAGGATCGGATAAGCTCATTGACTAAGGACATCAACCACAAACTACCTCGGACCACCCTTCAAGGTCGGAAGTACTGTGCAGAACACTTTTGAAGTTAAATTATTCTGCGTAACCTTATAGTATTACTCTGGTTAAATCTATAAATAGATTTTTATACTTCAAAGTTTCTAATTTTTATAAATGGACCTAGAGGAAGCAATTCTAGCTTTGGTTGGCGTAGTATCCATGAAGTTCGATCAGTGGATGATAGGGGATGGCCGAAATATCAATGTTTTTGGGGAGAGATGGATGGCTAACCATGTTGTGTTAGATCAAGTATCAACTCCTCACTTCAATCTTTTCCTTTGTGTGGCTGATCTTTTCATTGCAAGTGCAAAGAGCTGGGATATGAACTTGATAATCTAAATGTAGGGCGTCCCAAACAATTTAGAGGCCCTGTTCAAAATGTTAAAATGGGGCCCCTGATTATATTGAATGAATCACCAAAATCTTAAATTTTAATTATTTTTCTGATAATTGAAAAGATTTTATTAATGGTGCCAAACACAAGCAACAAACAAGGCCAGGAAAAGATGGTCGAGACCAAGATACACCAACACAATCAAGTAATATTTGTAAAAAAAAAAACACAATCAAGTAATATGAATTTGCTACAAAGCACCCAATGGCCGAGGTCAAGGTACACCGGCACAATAAAGAAAAACCCACCATTGCTACAAAACACCCAAGATATGATAAAAAAGCACCTATTTCAAAGAAATATTAAGACCCCCCTAGACTTACTCAAAGATAATCCCAACAAAACAAAACACCAAAGGTAGCACCAATTTCTAAAGAATTGAGATCCAAGGGAGACAAAACCAGAATGAGGCAAACCAAGAGAAATTGAGATCCAACTCCATTTTTATGCTAACCCAAACCAGTGACCACCAATGTGAGCGCCACCTACCACCACCGCGAGCACCGTCGAACCATTGAGAGTGTCGCCTAACCACCGCGACTGTCGTCACGCTACCTTTGTCATCTAAACTCGCTCTCGCTCCTACAAGCGCAAAAACCCTAAAGCCAAGTTTTCTGAGCAGAGAGAGTTCAAAACTCAGGAGAGACAGAGCGAGAGAATGAAAATCAGTTAAAGAAGAGAGAGAAGAATATTTACATTAATAGTTATATTATTTTTTGAGGCTTTTTTTTGAGAGACCTCAAGCAAGGGTTACAGCCACTTAATTTAGGTCATCCCTTCCTGCCCACATTCTATTATTCTATTATATGTTTTCTCCATATTCACTCTTAACAATACATATACTAGATGTCTAGATCAATGGAAGCAGAACTTCCTTCCTCGTATGAGTTGCCACATTTGATTTGGGTTTTTACCCTTCAATTCCTGAAGCCTTAACAAGTATGAATTGAAGTTTGTATTCCCAAAAAAAAATACTATATCCTAAATTAATTAATAATATAAATTATTTATGTCTTTATATATATATATATATATATATATATATATATATATATATATATATATATATATATATATATATATAT
Organism: Astragalus glycyphyllos; assembly: GCA_963573325.1. Lineage (NCBI taxonomy): Eukaryota > Viridiplantae > Streptophyta > Magnoliopsida > Fabales > Fabaceae > Astragalus > Astragalus glycyphyllos. Next base: position 59,422,669 of record OY754308.1, on the reverse strand, counting down.
TCGTACCGGTACCTAAGTACCCCTATACATACAAAATTTCTTGACTTGGTCTAGTGGTAATACCATTATGGGCCCGTTTGGATGAGCTTATTTTTGAGCTTATGGAAAATAACTTACGGAAATAAATAAGTTTTCATGTTAACCCATAAGTTCTCACTAACAAAAGTTATATCTCCATAAGTTGTTTTTCCATAAACTATATTGACAAGCCTATGAATAATACATAAAAGCTTATTTATTTGCATAAGTTGTTTTTCATAAGCTCAAAATAAGCTCTATCCAAACGGACCCTATATATAAAATAATTCACGGTTTGACAATCTGCTCTTAAATGACCCTCAGTTGCTTCAACGCAAAGGAAGCTTCATTGGTAGAAGAATGCTCGACAATTCTGCCCCCCTCTCCGCATCTACTGGACCTTCCAAAATTACTAATTCAACCCCCCTTATTTCCCTCTCTTTAATTTATCATATATATAATTTTACTATAAGTTAAAGTCTCATGGAAGCAATAGCACTCTCCCATGTCAAGCTTCCGTAGCAACAACAACAATATTATTTCTTATGCATGCTTAGCACCTTTAAGCTGTCAAAGCTTCAAAACTTTCCCTTCTTCTAAAACCCCCATTTTTCTTTATCATCATCAAAAAAACCTTCTCTCTCTCTCCATGCAATCATTTCAATCTCTTTCTACTTTACCTCATTCATCATGGCTATGACCATCAAATTTCAACATGTACTTAGCTTCATTCTTTGCTTCTCTCTTCTTTTGATACTCTTCTTTGGTTTCAAATCAACTACTAATACCAATATCATTGGCAACAACAAGAAGCTGCAGTTTCCGGTGTCTCGAAATAGGAAAGTCTTAGCAACACGATTCGACTTCACACCATTTCGTCACCACCATCACCACCACCAGCAACACCACCACAGCCACCGGAGTCACATTCCAGCTCACCAGATCGATCCACGTTATGATGTTGAGAAACGCCTTGTTCCGACAGGTCCAAATCCATTGCACCATTAATGAGGTTCATATATTTTTTTGTTTATTCTTCATCATCACAATGTAATAAATTTGTCTAGAAAGTCTAGTAATTAAAAAAATTGTTATGTATATGATATAATTCCTTTCTCTATAAACTGACAATTTTCGTTACTGTTATATATATTACACATAAAGCATATATGTATGTGATGAATATTATTACTATTATTATTTTTCATATATAAATAAATTTATACTTCATTCATATCTATTTTTTTGTCTTTAATTTATAATTTGTGCCTGAATTTGGTCCAACTTGAATAATTAACTTCTAATAATGTGAATTGAATTTTAATCATATGCACATACATCAACATGGCCTTTTCAATTTGATTAAACAATATGCATCCATTATTAAGAAAATGGATGGGTCTTAAATATATATGTTAGGCAAATTGATAGAAAAAAAAATTAGAATATTTTATTTGATTTGTAGTGGTTGTGACGGCACGGCACATCACGGGAAAGAAGAAAATAATGAGATATGTGAAGGACATTATACAATTTAATATTGGGATTAGTTATGATAATTAATAAGGGGATTTGTGAATACGTGTGATTATAAGGGTATTCATATTCCTATAAAAGGGTTGACTTTTATGAAAGAAAAATGAAGAACACATGACGCATTTTTCACATAGATGCTCACGTAGGTCTTTGCTGTAATTGTCTCTTTTTTCTTTCAAATAATTAATATTTGCTTATATTTGGGAATGAAAGATTGTTTCTATGTAAACATTTTACCATCACATTTGAACTCTTTTTCCCTTAGTGTGAAGGCTAATCACTTTCAAATTTTCAATTTTGTATGTTGTAATTTCAACATGGGTGGGTATGAAGTTTAACTACTTCATTTCCCTCCTCACAATTTAGTGTCAACTTTAAAGCTTTAGTGGAGTTGTGGCATCCTATGAGTACTCATTCATTTGAAACGATTGTGAAATTTGGTCTCTTTTTGGTCTGTTTGGTGGAGTGGTTAATTATGGTCTTTTGTTGCTAAGGAAGGGACCCTTTCTAACACACACTCTTTCCTTTTCTCTTCATACCATCTCCAATATGTTGTTTGTGCTTCGAACTATTTATTGCTCAACTATGTAGTTGACTTAGATATAGTGCTGGCTCCAATTTGTTAATGAAAGACACAAATGTTATAAAGGGTGATTTCTTGGTATATTTTATTCCTCAACATGTAACATGGTTTAAGTCAAGTCTTTTTTTTTTTTCTAAAAAAAAGTCAAGTTTTTTTTACAATAGTATTATATTAGTCCTAAATTGTTATGATCATGGATGCCAAACATTTTATTAATTACTATAAATTTATAGTTCGTATATTCACATTTTTATTCATCGTATTTTGTTTATAAGAAAAGGATTGTATATTAAGGGGAGTATAAGAGGTACTCCAACCCGTACATTTTTTTATTCATTGTACTAAATCATGTTTAAGGTTAACTATGTTTTTAGTCTAAAAAAATTGTGAGAATCGGAATTTAATTAGTCCCTAATTTTTAAAACGTCGCTTTTCAATTCTTTATTTAGTAAAAATAGCAATTTTGAATCCTAGACATGAACTTCATCCAGTTATTTGGTGACGTATCAAATGAAGAGACATGTGACAATGCTAATATGAGACATGAATCTTACGTGGAGTGACACCTCTCACACCCATTTCCCTATTCCCTTTCTCTTCTCCCTTTTTCTTCCCCTCCTCTTCTCCACCATCACAACATTCAACATATGTGCATAAGATGATGTTACATGGATTCGCAGTATTGAGCATGTTGGGTATCTCAAGCGTGGGAAGCCCCACATCGCCTAATAAGAAACAAAATAAAGAGTATATAAGAGACTATATCCACAAACCTATCACCTTAATATTTTTGGTTCTGCATTTTATAGATAGATTCTCTTATAGAGTCAGGAAACTTGGCCGAGCGAGTTATTTATGGAATCATAGGGAGACGAAGAGGTTAAGGATTAAATTAGGGTTTCAAGTGGGAAATTATTTGTTTGGGTAGAGAGGGGTGTGCACTGTGTAGTTAGAGAATAAGCTTAAGAGGATGTTTGGGTAGAGAGGGGTGTGTAGTTAGAGAATAAGCCTGATTGCGGATAATGGAAAGGTTTGATTCAGGAACGATGTCTAGCAAACGTTACATTCGTTGTAGTTTGGCCGAAGATATTATAAGCATTATAAGTATATGATTCATATATAGGCTGTTTGAGATAGGGTGGCAATTTCTACCCGCAAGAGGGGATCCCCGCGGGGATTGCCCCGCTTGGGGCCCCATGGGCGGGGAATTTTTCCCCGTGGGCACTGGGATGGGGAGAAAACCCCCCGCCCCGCAAGGACCCCCGCCCCCGAATTAATTACATAAATGTTCTTATTATAGATATATCTTATATTCTAAGTTATAGATTTTTTAGCCTTTTAATATGTAATTTTAAATAAAAACATTAATAAAATATTAAATTGTGTTAATTTTTATATTTTTAGTCTTATCTAAACTTTTTAAATATTAAAATATCAAATTAAGACTAAATTTTATATTTTTTATATTCAATGTTAAACTTTTGTTTTTTAGTTTACTTTTGCTAACTTTAAATGAATTCTTGGGGTCCTCGCGGGGACCGGGGATCCGTGGGGATGGGGATGGGGAGGAAAACTCTCCTGAAGCAGGGAATGAGATGGGGATGGGGGACAATATGAGAGGCGGGGGCGGGGAGCGGGGAAGTACTCCTCGGTCCCGCCCCATTGCCATCCCTAGTTTGAGATTTCCTACGGCTTGATTACAATATATAAAGGGATTCAACATGAATCAAAATAAAAATGCTTAGAACACGCCAAAAAATAAATCTCAGAGGACGATGTGCAATTCCTTGATTAGAATGTAGTGCACTCTCACACACTTGATCCTTTTAGGTGTCTTGGTGTAGTTATACAAATCGGTAGCCCTTAATGAACATTGGAGCTCAATCTAGGACCAAGAAAAGGTGATTAACATGTGCAAAAAAGGACAATAGTTTTTGTACTTTTTTTAATTGTCATGTTTTTGTATATTACAAGAGACTTGTCTTCTCATATTTGTTCCTATGAATTTTCTTTGAATTAGATCAACTTGGTACTTTAAGGAACAAAATGCTTATTTTTTTTCGAAACATTAAGATATTATTGAAAGTCACCGGTAAAATGCAAACAAGGTGAGCCAAAAAAAGCAGCAGCGTCCCAAGTTGAGGGTTCAATATCATAGAATACAATTAGCACTAGGCCAAAGTAAAACACCCCATAACACCTAGGTAGCATACAACAGAAAAATAAAAAGGATATCTACTAAGTTTACTAAAACTAGGACAAAGATCAAGACACCCCAAATACCACTTGGAAACACGTTTTATGCTTAAACCATAGCATAATCCTTTGTTTTTTGATCACTTCATGTTGTGCATATGGAAGGGATCACCAAAGTAGAAGTAGAACCATGTTGTGCAGATGATAAAGTATGAGCTGATGAGGAAGACATCATCATATAATTGCACCAAAGACTATTTTCATATGTTGCATTTTCAATTACACCAGAGACTTTTTTCCATATGCTGCATTATCAGGATCTGCAAGAGATTATAGCAAGATTAGCTCAACCACACTTGGAGACTTTTATCCATATGCTGAATTTAGTGTCTAATATCTATATATTTATCTATTTATACAAACAAATCACACTTAAATTACCCAAATAAGACTCTTTATTTACTTGACAACTTATCTAACTAAAGACAATATTGTAATTTACTATCACACATTTTTTCAAATTTCTTCTCCCAATCCACTTTCTTCTTACTCCCACTTTTTTTCCTATTCTCCCCTACTTTTTTTTCTTTCAATTTTCAAAATTCAAATCAAATCCACCCCCTTTCTTTTCCATCAACCGTAATCTATTAATCAACTAAACTAATCAATTAGAACTATGAGATAACTACACTGATATATAAAAAACATGGGAAAACTGCACTGATATATAAAAAACACGAGATTAATATCTAAATATCTATTTATACAAATAAACCACACTTAAATTGCCCAAACAAAGCATCCTTAAAAAAGACAACATTGAAATTTACTATCACACTTTTTTAAAATTTCTTCTCCCAATCCACTTTTTTTTCACTCCTACTTTTTTTCCCACTTTCTCATACTTTTTTCTCAAATTTCAAAATTCTAATCAAACCTACTCACTTTCTTTTCCCACTATCTACTATAATCTACCAATCAACTAAAATAATCAATTGAAACTACGAGATAACTGCACTGATATGTAAAAAAACACAGAATAACTGTACTGATATATAAAAATATATGAGATTAACATCTAAAAAAACAACAAGACTTGATGACTTTTTAAACTACTAATTAATATTTAAAACACATGTAACAAATATTTGTCACTAATACCTATAAAAGGACAAATAATTGTCACGATAAATAATAAAACACGGGATAAATATCTCTCATTGATAATCTACTATCTATCTAATATCTATTTATCTAATCTAATTTAATATCTATTTCTCTAATCTAATCTAATATCTAATCTATCTATCTATCTATCTAATATCTATTTATTCAAACAAACCACACTTAAATTACCCAAAGAAGTCTCCCTATTTACTTGACAACTCATCTAACTAAGGGCAACATTGTAATCTACTATCACATTTTTTCAAATTTATTCTCCCAAAACACTTTCTTCTCACTCCCACTTTTTTTTTTCAACTTTCTTTTTCTTTTTCTTTTCAAATTTTGAAATTCAAATCAAACCCACCCACTTTCTTTAACCACTATCTACTCTTTTTTTTAACAATATCCCACTACCTACTAAAATCTACTAATCAACTAAAATAATCAATTGAAACTATGAGATAACTGCACTGATATATAAAAAAACACGGGATAACTGTACTGATATATAAAAAACACGGGATATCTATTTATTCAAACAAATTACACTTAAATTACCCAAACAAGTCTCCCTATTTACTTGACAACTTATCTAACTAAGGGCAACATTGTAATCTACTATCACATTTTTTTCAAATTTCTTCTCCCAAAGCACTTTCTTCTCACTCCCACTTTTTTTTTCAACTTTCTTTTTCTTTTTTTTTTCAAAATTTGAAATTCAAATCAAACCCACCCACTTTCTTTTCCCACTATCTACTTTTTTTTTGATAATATCCCACTATCTACTAAAATCTACTAATCAACTAAAATAATCAATTGAAACTATGAGATAACTGCACTGATATATAAAAAAACACAAGATAACTGTACTGATATATAAAAAACACGGGATAACTGCAATGATATATATAAAAACACGCGATAGCTGCACTGATATATAAAAAACACAGGATAACAACACTAAAAAAACATTGCACTAATATATAAAAGAACACGAGATAAATGCACAGATTATTTTTAAATGATACTTTTACATTTTTAGATTTTAATATTTATCTATTTTTTTAATTGAGACTCATTTTCATCTACTTTAATTTTGTCTTTTTTTCACGGGGTGCTGAGACTATTTAAATTATGTCTAAGTTCATTCATGAAAAGAACATCCAACACCCGTGCGTATACACGAGTATCCTACTAGTAATATCATAAAATCATATGCTAGCACCTTTATAGTTTTAGATATCTTAAAATTTTGACATTTGTCACAATTTAGGGGTAAAATGGACATCTCCCCACAAAAAGTCGAAAAAAGGCAGCTTTTTGTCATTTTTAAAATAAAAAAAATTGTCGCGCGGACACACTTGCGTGTCTGACGCGCTGACACGTTGACGCACTGACACGCTGACGCGTGTCAGCATTTTATATTATTTTTTAAAAACATTGTTTTCTTTTTTAATTTAAAAAAAAACGATTTTTTTAAATGAAAAGTCTTTTTTCATTTTTTTGTCCAAAACATTAAAACAAAATTTTTGTTTTTGACTAAAAATAATTAGTCACTATTTTTATAATCTACTCAAACTACTAAAATTAATCATTTCTTTGGTAAAATTAATCATTTTAACAACTATCCACTGTAAAAAAAATGTACCTTTAACACAAGTTTTAAAATTAATTTATTAAATTAATATTACACTCAATAATTAAATAATCTAAAATTTACCATTTACTATAATCTCTCTATTAAAATCAATGAATTTAACCACTGAGAATTGTAAAAAAAAAAACTTTAACCCCTACTAAAAATTACAAAATAACTTTTTATAATTAAATGAATATGATTAAATTATGTAAAAAAACAAGTCATAATACGTGGCAACGGGAGCGGCAACGAAATTAATTAAAGGAATATGATTTAATTATTATTAAATCATATAGAAAAATATGAGTTAAAATGTGGCAACGAGAGCGACAATGAGAGACTGGTAATGAGAGGTGCAACAACAGTGGCAACGGGGGAGGTAACGAAAGCGCCAACGAGAGTGCCAACGAGAATGCAATCGGAAGGGCCAATGGGGATGCATATTTCACTTTTAATTTCAAATCATACGTTTTGGACATTGTTCACAACTTATAAATATCTTCTAAATTACTATTATGACTTCATAGCAATACACCGACCATACAGTATCATCTGTGCATATGCACGGATAAAATACTAGTAAGTTTACTAAAGCTAGGACAAAGATCAGGACACCCCAAATACCACTTGGAAACACGTTTTATGCTTAAACCATAGCATAATCCTTTGTTTTTTGACCACTTCATGTTGTGCATATGGAAAGGGATCACCAAAGTAGAAGTAGAACCATGTGTTGTGCAGATGATAAAGTATGAGCTGATGAGGAAGACATCATCATATAATTGCACCAAAGACTATTTTCATATGCTGCATTTTCAATTACACCAGAGACTTTTTTCCATATGCTGCATTATCAGGATCTGCATGAGATTATAGCAAGATTAGCTTAACCGCAGCATCATTGAGTACACCCAGTGCCCACCTTCTAAGAAGGGTTGCAAAGAGACACCTAATCATGTACCCGCATGCATAGGCCACTGCATCCCCAAACTCTTGCAACCCTTTCTTAATACTAAACCGAAGTTTCTCGTGAAATGCTCCATGATCTTAGGGGACGAAAGCTTGTTGCAATCGCAAGGTTGAATATTAGAAGTTTTTCATCTAAATTCTTGGTTAGAGCGTAAATATACAAGCATGATCCTGTGGCCTCTTAGTTCAGCTTCTCAAATAATCTTTTGTAAGAATAGTTTTTTTATTGCCGTGTTTTTAGTGCGCAGTATTCTCTGGCTTTGCCAGCATCTTTACCAGTTCGTATGGTTCTCCCATTCTAATAGAGTTTTTACCATACCCAAAACTCAAACTTAAGACCTAAGGTGAGATTCGAACCCAATTTAACGGTCGGACCAACCCAAATTGTTAACATAAGTTTAACTTTATAAAAGTTCCAAGTTTTTCTATTTATTTTTACTAATAAGTTAGACAAAAATTCTAGAGACACCTATATAATTAGTAATAAAAAATATTTTAAGCTCATAATAATATATACTTTTAACTTGAATATATCACTTTTGTCAAAAAAAAACTTGAATCTATCACTTAATTATAGTGCCCCCTTAAAGAAAATGGTCAAGCTCCACCATTGGTGAAGTGGTTGCCTAAGATCTTCTCATCTTGAGAAGCTCCATCTTGTAAAGATTTTGTAGTTTGCTATCATCTCTTTGGTTTCGGACTTGGCCAATGGCCAATCCTCCTACTGGACTAAGACCGGCCCATGTTCTGCGGTCCGCTCAAGCCACTACCCGAAATGTGCCAAGGCTAATCTCAACGACTTAGGTTGACTCGCTTAATCCAACAGCATGCCAGCGTCGCCTAGCTCTATAAATATAGGTCAACCCCCACTGACTTGACTCCTACTCTCTGGCTTGGGCGTCAGAGTGTCTTTGCAGGTACAACCCGGCATGGGCTCTGCTCTCGACTTCACCATCAAACAGGCGACCTGATACCTGATTGATCTTCCCTAGGATCCTCCAGGTACGGTTCATCTTTTAATAATTTGTCTTCTCTGAGGGTGTTTGTTTTCACGTTCACACACTAGCAGATGTGAGTTTATCTTGACTCTACAGCTTGTAAAGTTGCGTCAGACGTGAGTTTAGTTTTTTTTTTTGACAAATGTGAGTTTAGTTGTTGGTAGTCGTAGAAACAAACACAATCTTAGTGTTTTGTCTCATTCATAAAACAATTGATGCGTGCACTCATTATTATGGGGTTCTCTCTTGCCTTCTCATGCATTAAAGGGTACCAAAACACATTTCTACTGGACATGCACAAGTAGAGAAGTTAGATAATAACAAGATCAAATAAATTGAATATTATATATTTTCAAGAATCGCCTCAACAATATGTAATTTTTTTCTTTTTAAAGAGGATCAATATTGGGAAAAATCAAGTCCCACATTGACTAGAGATATGGTAAGTCGATATTGGAAAAAATCAAGTCCCACATTGACTAGAGATATGGGAAAACTTGTAAGGGTTTTGTCACCTAATGTTATCATATAATTTTTTTGTAGTTATATATCTTTTGCTAGTATTTTAATTGATGAAGGTGGTTTTGTCACCTATGTTTTAGTTGTTTTGAAAGCTAGTTTCCAAAGTATATTTTAGTTTACAAAATTTACATTAAAAACATGTATAAGTTTCGAAAGGTTCATAGGTTCAAGTCATGGAGAGGGAAAGTGAAAAATACTATTAATCCCCTTTAATAATGAAAAAACAAGTTTTATTGTCAACAAGGAAAACAAGTTTTTTTTTTACCAAAGGAAAACAAGTTTTTGAAAATCATTGATATGTATATTTCGAAAAGTAGTTTCATAATTTATTTTTAATACATTCAAAACATTTCATAAACTATTTTTCAGAATATATTTGAATGACAATCACACCATATATTGTAGGGCTATTTGGCACCATGCACTTCATACCACACTAAAATAAAACTTCCCATGGAATGCCCTTGGACCTATCCTATGCACTCTTTTGGTAAAATAAGAAAATCACATATAGTAGCACTTAATGAGTATATATAAGTAGACACATAACAACAGGCTACCATTTTCAGTCTTGTATATATGTATATGTTACTGAGGTAACCAAAGACATTACCCAATCCACCCATAATGGAGCAAAACCATAAGCTAGTAGAACTTTCTGGAGGAAGTCCCAGTATATATAAGTAGACACATAACAACAGCCTACCATTTTCAAAAGTTGAATTGATACACTATTTTATGGGCCCTTAAAAATGGTATTGGACTAAGGCCATATGCAGCCCAACCTGCACAAGTTTATAGGCGGGCCTGTTGTTGCAATGGTTAGATTCCCATATTACTAGGCCATGCTTTTCCCACATCTCATGCTACACCACACACCCTTTTTCCCTGCGAAATGACTAAAAGGCCATTAATGAGGCACGCTGTTTTCACCGATTCGGTTAAGGTCAATCGAAAACGTTCGGTTAGGCCCTAACCGAACGTGTATTTTTTGAGACACACCCCTTTTAACACATTCGGGGCACCCCTACCGAATTAATTCGGGGAACCCGCACCTAACACCCCAATTTCAATACTTGACATAAATGTGTTCAGGATAAGTACAAAAATCAAATAGATAATTTTGGATACCTACTCAAACCAATTTATTTTATGCAGAACCAAAATACTTACTGTCATCATGAGAAGATAACTACACCAACCAAACACGTGTCATATGATAACTACACCAAGCATACACGTGTCATATAAGTTACTATTACATGATAAAGCGTCTGATACAATAGTACTATATTTACTATATTTTATTAATCAACTTTACCCCTTTTGACAATCACAAATTGGAGGAACCAGCAGCAAGTACATCAATTTAAAACAAAATGTGAAGACTTTCCTACACCATCTCATCATCACTTCAAGCACAACCTATTCATTTGTAGACTAAAAGAAAAGTCCTATCAACAGTACCACATACTTACCCACATCAATTATTAAATATCAAGAAGATGAGTATTCGGTTGACCTCAACCAAAAATTTTCGGGAGGCATTAGCCGAATATATTCGATTGACCTCAACCGAATCGCACGTAAACACGTCATCTACTTAAGGGTATTTTTGGAATATTTGGAGTTAAGGGGTGTGTGGTGAGTAGGAGGGGATGGGGGAAAAGTCAAACCCTATTACTATACAAATGAGCAAGGTTTATAATATCTTACTTGAGCACTTTTAACATTGTTTTACCGAAAAAATATTACAGCCTTCATAATTCGAAAAACCTTATACAAGTAAACAAATCTGCAGAGATGGACAACCTGCAGAGAAGCAACAAGAAAATGAAAGCTACTGAATCAGTGAATACGAGTGAAAACAATACTGAAGATGCAAAGATGGGTGAACCAGAAAACTCTCTGTCTTACAAAGACAAACTCCTCAATGCATTTGGGGAAAGTTCCAGTGACGAAGAAACATGGTGCGACATTGAAGATGAGAAAGATTTCTCGGAGAATAGGTGGTACGATGAGGAGAGAATGAATGGTCCTTCTGAACCTAAACCGTATAACCCAAGACCTGAAGTTGCTTTTTCTGAAGAAGAACTTGATCAGTGGACCAAACCTTGGCGTAATACTCTCATTGTGAAGGTTCTAGGAAAGCGTGTGAGCTTCAAACAGATTGAGTCTAAGTTAAACAGAGAATGGACGAAAAATGGGGCTATTAAGATCACTGATATGGAAGATGGGTTCTTTATGTTGAAACTCCAATCAATGGAATATTACAAGACTGCCTTGTTTGAAGGTCCTTGGAAGATAGCTGATCATTATCTAATAGTTCAACGTTGGAGGCCACTCTTCAACTGGTCTGCAACCCTAACTCAGAGAATTTCTGTGTGGGTAAGGATTCCTAGACTACCTCTTGAACTATGTAATGATATTTTCCTTAAGAGAATAGGAGATACCATAGGAACAATGCTGAAAGTGGACAAGATAACATCCCTGCACTCAAGAGGGAAATTTGCCCGTATTTGTGTTGAAATAGATCTCAATAAACAGCTACCATCTCGCATTGTTATCAGAGGGGAACACCTTTGTCTGGAATATGAAGGCTTACATGCCATTTGTTTTAGGTGTGGTAAGTATGGTCACAAAAAGGACCAATGAAGAGAGTTTATGGGCCAGGAACAGAGTATACCTACAAAAGAAAAAGGGCCTGAGATGCCCAGTGCAAATACTGATACTACTTTAGCCTTGGTAACTGCAGAGAAGGCTGGTAATAATACTCCTGTAGCTGAAGACATCCTTCAACAGGTTGAGGAACAAGACTTGGGATTTGGTCCCTGGAACATGCCAAAGAAAGTTCAAAGAAGAAAGAGTCAGAAATCTGTGGTGAAACCTATACCTAAAGAGGTTAAGGAGAATAAAGGGGGCTTTAAATATGCTAGTTCTCAGAATAATAGATATGAAGCTATGGAAATAAACAAGGAAAACCCTACTCCAATCCTTAGCAAGAAAAGTGCTAATGATGAGGCTGTAGTGGAGAAAGTTCCTATTAAACCTCCTGTTGTGAAGGTCAGGAATCCAAATGCAGGAAAAAACAAACAATCTACCACAAAAGGGGGGAATAAGGTGGTTCCAAATGTGGTTAAAGTGGATGAGAAAATCCCAAAGGTACCTAAACAGGGTGCTGTTGTTGTTAATAAAGAAAATGTTGGTTCATCTAAGCCTAGCCAAATTGTTTCTAGTGATGAGATTAAGAAACAAGCTAGGGAAAGAGAGAACAAAATGCTTGAGCTTATGAGATACATGGATGAGAGTAAGCAAAGAGCTATTTTGGATCAGATTGAACAAACCTTTGTGACTAGAGTGGCATTGAAGCCCATTGATGAGAATAAGCATACTGTGGTGTAGTATATGGCTAACAAAGGAAATGGTGGAGATCATGATAATCCTTTGTCAGGTGCTATGCCTATGGAAGTCTCAGGGGTTATGGAACCTCAAAACTCTAAGCCTTGTCAATGAATATAGTCTGCTGGAATTGCAGAGGCACAGCTATTAAAGGCTTTGCTGGTCTTATGAAGGATATTAAAAGAGAATTTTTTTGCTCTTTGATTATTTTAGTTGAAACTCACACTATTGGTGATACAGCTAAAAGGATAGCTAAAAAATGTGGCTTGGACAACTATTTTATTATTGATGCTCGTGGTCAATCCGGTGGACTTTGGTGTTTGTGAGATTCAAACCGCTGGACTGTAAATACCACCAGTAGTTCTTCTCAATTCATCCAAAGTTAAATACCAAAATGACCAACCATGGTTTCTCACTGCTATTTATGGATCTCCTCACTACACGAAGAGACAAGAGATGTGGAGGGAGATCAATGATTTATATGAAGATATATCTGAACCTTGGGCCTTAATTGGTGATTTTAATGCTATTGTTTGTGACTCTGAGAGACAGGGACCCCCCCTTCAGAATCCTCTGAGACAAGAAACTGAATTCCTAAATACTATCAACTACTGTGAGCTAATTGATGCTGGGTATTGTGGTGATCCTTTTACTTGGGAGAGAGATGGCACTAGTAAAAGGTTGGACAGAATGTTTATAAATCTTAGTTGGAGACTGCGATTTAGTGAGGTAAATCTTCACCATTTACCTTCCTATAAATCTGATCACAGGGCTTTTTTGATCAAGTTTGCTGCTATTCCCCAAATCAATAGGCATAGAAGGCCTTTTAGATTTGAGGCAGCTTGGTTAACTCACCATGACTTTGACAGAGTTGTCCATGAGGCCTAGAACTTGCCTGAGTCTGAATTTCCTAGCAGACTTTACTCAACTCAGGAAGCTCTCAAAATTTAGAATAAAAACACTTTTGGCCACATTTTTGAAAGAAAGAAGAAGCTCCAGAGGCAACTGTTTCAGGTGGATAAACAGTTAGCAAGAGGATGGACTCATGGTGCATCTCTAAGGAGAAGAGAGATCTGGCAGAACTATGAAGAAATTCTTGCTCAAGAAGAGATATTCTGGTACCAAAAATCAAGAACCAAATGGCTTGAATTTGGGGACAGAAATACTAGATATTTTCATGGCATTGCTACGGTTAGAAGAAGAAGGAACCATGTCAAAACTATTATGAATGAAAATGGGATTTGGATTGAGGATCGAGAGGAATTGGAACAGCATGCCACTAGCTATTTCTAAAACTTATTCTCCTCCACTGATGTTGATACAAATGTTTCTCTCCAAAATCATTTCCCAATGCTTGATGAAGCCACTCTTAACTTCCTTAAGAGAGATGTTTCTAATGATGAGATATTTAGTATCATCAAGAGTTTTGGTCCATTAAAAGCTCCTGGCCCAGATGGTTTTCAAGCAATTTTTTTCCAAAATCAATGGGAGCTGATTGGCCCTTCTTTTTGTAATCTTATCCACAAAATCTTTGATTGTCCAGAGATGGTGGCTGAGATAAATAAGACGTTCATTACTCTGATTCCTAAGACTGATGTAGTGACATCAATGAAACATTTTAGGCCTATTGGTCTCTGTAATGTCTCTTACAAGACCATTACTAAGATCATTTCTTCTAGGCTAAAAGAGACTCTAAATCAATTGGTTGGTCCTGCTCAATGTGCCTTTGTTCCTAGGAGACATGGGCAAGACAACATTATTGTGGCTCAGGAAGTTTTCCACTCTATGAGAACCAAGAATTAAGGGGCTAAAGGTTGGATGGCTATAAAAATTGATTTGGAAAAAGCCTATGATAGACTTTCTTGGGATTTCATTATTGATACTTTGAAGATTATTGGTTTGCCTGAGAGGCTAATTAATCTCATTTGGTATTGTATTTCTACTCCTTCTATGAGAATCCTGTGGAATGGTGAAGCTCTTGATGAGTTTAAGCCATCTAGGGGCATTAGGCAAGGAGATCCCATCTCTCCTTACCTCTTTGTTCTTTGCCTTGAAAGACTTTTTCACCTTATTGAGTTTGAGATTAGGGAAGGAAATTGGTCTCCTATTAAAATATCTCCTAGATGCCCTCCCATTTCCCACTTGGCATTTGCAGATGATCTGCTTCTCTTTGCTGAAGCATCAGTTGATCAGGCTGAGGTAATTCACAAGGTTCTTCAGGTTTTTTGTCAAGCTTCAGGTCAGAAGGTCAGCCTTGATAAAACAAGGATCTTCTTCTCCAACAATGTTGACTTTCAGACCAAGATTGAGATTAGAGACAAGTTGGGGTTCCAATTTACTAATGACTTGGGTAAATATCTTGGAATTCCTCTATTCCATAATAGAGTCAACAAAAATTCATTCCAATTTGTTATTGATAAAGTGAATCAAAGTCTCAGTTCTTGGAAGGCTAGAACTCTCTCTATGGCTGGGAGGGTTACTCTCACTAAATCTGTCCTTCAGGCCCTTCCTTCGTATGTCATGCAATCTTGTGTTATGCCAAAAGGAGTTTGTGATGATATTGATAAAATTTGCAGAGGATTCATTTGGGGTGAGGAGAATGGTCAAAGGAAATTTCACTCTATGTGCTGGGACAAGATTTGTCAACCTAAAAGGGATGGAGGCCTTGGACTTAGGACTATGCGAGATTTAAATATGTCTTTCATGTTCAAAGCTTCTTGGAATTTCTGTTCTCCTAATCCTTCTCTTTGGAAAGCTGTTATTAAAGGAAAGTATGGTACTGGCAGGGACTTTCCTAGATTTGAGAAAAAGAAACCTGGTTCTAACTTTTGGCAGGGGATAAGTGCTAACTGGGAGAGTTTCAGAAAGCAGTTGATTTGGAAAATAGGAAATGGGGAAACTGTGAGATTCTGGGAAGATGTTTGGAATCCAAACAACGCTCCCCTAATTAATTATACAATTCAACCTCTTAATGACAATTTATGTCAAAGAAGGGTTAGTGACTTCATAAATTCTCAAGGGAATTGGGATGTGCTTGTGTTGAGAGATTTCTTACCTGATGTTGATCTCAACAGAATTCTGAACACTCCTCTTCCTCGGATCCTCAACCCTGATGATGATTTCAGATGGATGCATACTCCGGATGGCTCCTTTACCACTAAGTCAGCTTACATGGCCATCAAGAAATCTCCTCCAGTGAACCATGAAGGCAATTTCTCAGCTGTTTGGAAATGGAATGGTCCTGAGAGAATCAAAATCTTCCCGTGGAAAGAAATGAACAAAGCTTTATTAACTAATTCAGAGAGAGCTAGAAGGCATATGGCAGATTGTGATCTTTGTCCGATTTGTGGGGGTGCTGAAGAAACTTTATTTCATGTTTTTCGTGATTGTAACAGAATCAGGAACTTTTGGAGGCGTGTTACTGTTCCTAATCCTAGAAGCTTCTTCTCAATTCCAAATTGGTACAATTGGCTGGAAATTAATTTATACAGGTACAAGAAGAATGACAATTCGAGTTGGCACCTTACCTTTGGATCGTTGTTGGATAGTATTTGGCATGCTAGGAACGACTTGGTCTTCAATGGCAAGATCTCCAGCTTTAAATCAATCCTGATTCGAGGCCAGGAGGTTGCTGAGAGGATAGCGAAGAATAAAGCTCTGTTTAGCAATTTGAGTCCTCTACTTCAAAATTGCTTGGATTTACCTCCGGTGTGCTGGTGCCCTCCGCCTTTAAACTTCGTCAAAATCAGTGTGGATGCGGCGATCAACGGAGCTGGTTTCAACGCCGGTTGTGGTGGGGTTGCGAGGAATCATCAGGGAGACTTCATCTTCGCGTTTGCGCAGAAATTGAGTCCTTGTTCGATTCTGGAAGGAGAATCGCAAGCAATTTTCCATGGTGTTTCCTTGGCCCGTGAGAAGTGGAGTTAGTAGTTTAATTGTGGATTCTGATTCCCAGGAGGCAATTAATCTATTGGTGGCTGATTCAACTACTCACCATTCTCTCTCCTCCATTATTGAAGATAGTAGAAGTATTGTTAATGCTAGTTGTTACTGTGTTAGATGGGTCAAAGTTCCTAGGGAAGTCAACAAAGTGGCTGATGTGTTAGCCAAGCAGAGAGTCTTTCTATGAGTTGTAATTCTGAGTTTTACAACACTGCCCCTCATTTTATTCTCTCTTCCTTATTAGAGGATAAAATGGGAAAGGTGTTTGTGTAGTTGTTGTTTGTTGGGGGTGAGCCCCTTTTTTCTCACCAAAAAAAAAAGTGAAGGAAAGTAAGGATTACTATGTGTCACGACCATAATTCCTATTATTGTTGGTTATTTTATTATATAAGTTTTTTTTGACAAGAAGTATATAAGTTAAAAGTATCTATATATACATATGTATATAATTTTCTTTTAAAATTTTGGGGGAGCCAAGGCCAACCCCTGTCCTTAAGAAGATCTGCCACTGATTACAAATCGCTTCCTATCTCTTAGATACTCGACGCATGCACCGACTCATCCATAACAGCCACTTGTGCCACGTTTTTATCGGATTTCCGACCGGTTTTCATGTCCGGTCCTAGCTAGTTTCATTTAATGCTTTCTCGATGGACAATAATTGGTTTAGTTCGAACCCCACAAACGATTCCTTCCTATAGTCCACCCTCCTAAATCCTAACTTCTAAGTTCTAAGCCAAATGCTATGAAGAATAAGTTGGTCAAAACTAAGAATCAATGATTACGAAGAATATATACATATAATAAAAATATATTATTTTGATTGTATTATTGCATGCTGAATTCAAATGATCTAAAGGAAGAAACCCCCCTTGGAACCATTAAAAGGGTAGTATACGTACGTAAGAATGTCGGACATAAAATCAACCCTTTCAAGCGCATACAATTTTTGTTCTTCCTTTAAATATTATTATCCACCAATTTGCAGGAGTTGAATCTAGCATGGCATGATTAATTGACAATAGCATAGACCTCTTTTTTTTGGGTCAATTAAACACTTGTAGTTGACCAAATCAAAGTCTAATTATCGTTGCAAATGCACATTAATTGAAAATGGAAGTTAACCAACCAACTACATTAAAGTTGAGTTCACCGTCCTTCTTAGGATATGGTCTCTTACTGGTACGATACGTAAAGCTATTGGATTCCTGTTTTGTTTCGTGGCCTAATCTCATTTAGTGCGTTTGAACTTAATTGTGATCACTAGTGCTAAATGCTAATTATTAGTATTCTGAAAATAGTTTAGTGTTACACCTTACGAAATTAAGAGATTTTTTTTGTTTGTAGACGAAGTGACAATTACCACTACAAACTCACTCACACAATTGGGAGGTCTCGAGTTCGAACCCAAGACATGATATCCAGCCTAATAATTTCAGCATTTGTCAATTGATCTAGGTTTTATGGATAAATTAAGAGAAATTGTTAACGTGTGATGTTGCTGATAGTTACAACTTTTAATTTTGACTTTTTAATATATAAAAAGGATAATTTTTTTTTTGAAGATGCGAGGTATCAATCCTCGTTCTTTTTACGAGCATTGCAAATACTCTAGCATTTGAGCTACATCCCCATATGATACATGTAACAAAAATTACAACCTTTAATATTAGTTTTATCTAGAAGTTGAAACCATTCATGCTTCATCGTCATTTAATTAAAATTTATTACTTGATCACACAATTAAATATTGAAACTGCAATAAACAAGACAAATTTGATTTATTAAAATTGACTTTTTAATAGATAAAAAGGATAAAAAAAATATTTTGGAGATGCGAGGTATCAATCCTCATTCTTTTTACGAGCGTCACAAATACTCTACCATTTGAGTTACATCCCCATATGATACATGTAACAAAAATTACAACCTTTAATATTAGTTTTATCTAGAAGTTGAAACCATTCATGCTTCATCGTCCTTTAATTAAAATTTATTACTTGATCACACAATTAAATACAGACACCGCAATAAACAAGACAAATTTGATTTATTAAAATTGACTTTTTAATAGATAAAAAGGATAAAAAAATATTTTGGAGATACGAGGTATCAATCCTCGTTCTTTTTACGAGCATCACAAATACTCTACCATTTGAGCTACATCCCCATATGATACATGTAACAAAATTACAACCTTTAATATTAGTTTTATCTAGAAGTTGAAATCATTCATGCTTCATCGTCGTTTAATTAAAATTTATTACTTGATCAAACAATTAAATATTGACAGCGCAGTAAACAAGACAGATTTAATTTATTATTTCCAAATTCAATATGTGACACAAGTTGGTGGGCCAATAGTAATAGGACTATGATACTTGGGTTTATAAAGTGGGATTTTTTTTGTACTCCCACCCATTTGAACCTATACCCCCCCACCCCCCACCCTTGAAAAGACCAAAATACCCCTTTACAAAATTCAAAAACCCCAACATATCCCGAACTCAAAAAAAAAGGAAAATCGGATTTACCCCACCCAAAGGTAAATCCGATTTCCAATCGGATGTACCCCACCCATAGGTAAATCCGATTTTTTATCCAAAAATAAATAAATAAATCATTTAAAAATTTTAAATTATTTTTTAAGAAAAAAGAAATTAGATATTAATAATATGAATATCGGTCTTCTTTGGGTTCAATTTAGTGTGTTGTTCGTTAACACGTGACGATGTTGTACGTCGAGCGAATAATTTAGGCTAAAAAATCAGTTTTCGGGCAACCTACTCCGATTGCAATGAAACCACAGCCATTAAATCCGAAATAAATCAAGGATAAATACTCTAAAGGAAGTGACATCGTTTACTATTTCTATTAATTTTTTTAATTTTTCACAGTCTCCAAAAAATCTAAAAAAATTTGCATAGCCTTAGTTTGGTTTTATTAGATTTTTAGTGGTGTTTGTATAATTTTTGAATTAGTTCTAACTCTTTAACGGATTTTTAGTAGCGTTTTTATAAGTTTTTTTAAAAAATTTAAATAAAAAAATTTAATATCCAAAATCGGATTTACCTTGGGGGGAGATAAATCCGATTTTCCTCTTTTTAGGGAAATCGGATTTACCTCCCCCCAAGGTAAATCCAATGGCTAAAATTAACAAATCGGATTTACCTCCCCCGAGGTAAATTCGATGGCTAAAATTAACAAATCGGATTTATCTCCCCCTAAGGTAAATCCGATTTGTTAATTTTAAAGTCGTATTTACCTAGTGGGGGTGCACAAAAAGGTAAATCCGATGGCTAAAATTAACAAATCGGATTTACCTCCCCCTAAGGTAAATCTGATCACGTTCATTTTAGGCAGGGGTATTTTTGTCTTAAAAAATCTTGTGGGGGTATTGAGGGAAAATGTGGGGGTAAAAAAAAAATCCCTTATAAAGTTAGTTGATAATGGTCCAACACTAGGCCCATATGAGTGTCCACTTGGCCCGATGACTCCAGGTGTTAAGACTTGGCCTTTGCATATCTCTATCTGAGAATTAATCGAACCAACTATGCATAAAATATAAAGATAAGTATCAATCGAATGTTGACTCCACTGTCTCAATATGCTAATGCTGCAACCACCATTGTTGACTAAACCAATTACTCGGAAGTGTGGGACATATTGTGGCTGGGTTCATGACAGCTGGAAATCAGATCTGAAGCTCATTAATTTTATTTTACTTTTTATATTAAAGTCTTAAAATTTTGAGCGGAGATATGGTGTTAAGGTCTCTTTGGGGTTTAGGTCATTAGCTCGGTGTTGCTTTTGGTGTTCCCCCAAACTCCCGAACAAGTGGCATCAGAGCCCAGCTCCAGCTCGGGGGGGGGGGGGGGGGGGGGGGGGGGGGGGGGGGGTGGATCCTTTTTGGATCAAGGCTAGCGATGTGGGTGACTCACACTCCAGGGGGATTGTTGAGATTCAAGCGTGAGTGGTTAGTCCTACGTCGGCTAGGAATGAGATAAATAAATGATAGAAAAGAGAGTGGACCCATATACCTGACGCCTTAAGGTTTTGGGTGGAGATGTGGTGTCCAGGTCATTAGTGCTCCCCGGGACGCCCCCAAGTGGTATCAAAGCCCAAGTTCGGCTGGTGGGAGGAGCGGAGAGTGGATCTTGGTTTGGATCAAGGTTGGCGATGTGGGTGACTCACACTTGTGGGGGAGATTGTTGAGAATTCAAGTGTGAGTGGTTAGTCCCACATTTTCTAGGAATTAGGTAAATGAAGGATAGAAAAGGGAGGGGGACCGATACATCTAATGCCTTAAGGTTTTGGGTGAAGACGTGGTGTCCAGGTCTCTTTGGGATCCAGATAATTAGTTCGATGTTGCTCCCGGTGCTCCCTCGGACTCCCCAACACTATTAGTGTGTGAGATAAAGTTAAACTATTTTAATGATGATCGTTTCGTCAAGTGGTGTTGCGACGTTATTGTGAGAGAGTTCACTTGAACCCCCTAAAAAAAGGATATCCATTTTACCATCCCATATAAAGATATTTTGACCTCCCCACCCCCCCCCCCCCCCCCCCCCCCCCCCAACTATAATTTTGCACCCATTGTGAAGATTAAGTTGCGTAACTGAATGAGAAATACATGGATGAAAAGAAGGGTGTGTTTCGGAGTCTGGAGGCGAGGCGAGGACATGAGACTAATAGTGTAAATTTTTTAGTGATGAGGAGAAAAGTTTACCCCCCAAAACTCTTCCCTTAATTTATTTTTTGAGCTCCCCCAAAATCCCTCGAATTTTGGAGGGTTTGGTAGGAGCTCAAACAATAAACTAAGAGAGAGTTTTGGAGGGTTTAGGGGGATAATTGTTTCCCCATTACTAAAGAATTTACATTATTAGTCCTATATGCCACTCCTCCCCTTCCCTCGAAATTCTCAAACACAACTTTACATTGAGATTGATGTATTCGATGTTGAACTCATTATTCGACGATTTCAAAATATGAAATCACATAGAGAACAATTATGAGTTGTTTTATTAACTTATTTAAATTAAAGTTTTTTTTATTGTATTTTTAGTGATGCGGGTTTTTAATAAATTTTAACCCCTTAATCTTCGGTCCTGGATCCGCCATTAAAAAAATTAGATATATATATATATATATATATATATATATATATATATATATATAAAAACTCTTAACCACATGCTTAAGATTAAAAGAATAATTTTGATCAACCAACAAAGAATATTTGTTATTTTCTACGTCAATAATTTAGGATTGAATATTAAGAAGAGAGTTTAATTAGTACACACATTATTTGTAAAATTTATTACACTATCTACCAATCACAATATACGGCAGGAATGACACATCAATCATCAAAAACTTTTTTTTGATGATAGATAGAGTAAAACATTTTTTTATGATAAATAGAGTAAAATATGTATACACATATATTGTGTATATAAATTAAACTCTTAAGAAGAACTTTAGGGAATTAGTAATTCATTAACAAATTTGATTTTTATTTTCATTTTTAGGAAATATTGTACTTTTATTAGAGATGCAGTAAATGAGAATCAATAAAAAAAGGTGAATACTCTGATTTTTAAAATAAATTTCATTTTTTAGTCTTTTTTTTATATTTACTTAATTACTCAACCGCATCTCATTTTTTATATTTATTTTAAAATAAATTTAAATATTATACTATGATATTATACCCAACAAAACTTAATGGGTATAATAGAACTCTCCATAAAAGAAAGAAAAACATATAATTTCTTCACACCATTATTTTCTTAAGGGGAAACTTTGAGAATTCACAAAAGTTGTGAAGCGATTTTTTTATGGAACAGATAAGTGATTAAGAGACTAATTAAATTGTTGTGTAAAAGAAAGAGACTAGATGCTCTATGTATATAAGAATTTTAATTTTTTTTGGTTACATGAGGGAAAACAAAACAAAAGAAAGAAACTAAGGCCTCAACACTAAAATGTAGCTAGCATATGCAGCAAGAATCGACTCAAGCCCAAGGGGGGTGAGTCAAATATGCTCCAAAAAGAGTGAGATTGAGCTCCAAACTTTGCTAGGAAATCTACTGAAGCATTTCCTTCTCTAAGACAATGAATTAATCTGACATTCCAATGTAACTAAAGGGTGTCTCTATCTTTTGAATGATCATAGCATTGTGGTGATAACCATTTCCATTCATCTTAATGAATTGATATACAACCATCAATCAATTAAAAAGTATGGATAAGTGAATGTTAAAGTATTAGACATGAAATCAAACACTTTTTATGATATATCATTTCGTGATTGACTTACATCGTAAGAATATTTTATAATGACGATGTATATAAATTAAATCCATAAATTAGTAAATTAAATTTAAAATTACTGTCGATAATGTACTTGAATTTTCTTTTCTGACACAAATTTGGATTTAATTTATATGTATTGTTGGTGTACAAATATTTTATACCATCGACTAATTAATAGCTACCTTATATATATATTTCTTTGACAATTTATATACCTTATATGTTATTCATATCACAAAATTATTATTAATTGTGAGTGTGAAAAAATTAGATCGAAAGTACGTAACAATTAAAATAAATTATCATATGATGATTAATTAGAAGAAGTCCATTCACAAATTTCCCTAACAGAGCAATAAATTATTATACCAAAAAAAAAACAATAAATTAAATTTAAAAAGAAAAGATTTAGTCAACGAAATAACCGTAGACTCAACGGCACACCTATATATACACCTCGAACTTTTCAAACTTAACACAGAGAGAGAGAGAGAGAGAGAGAAGAATTAGAAGAAGAAATAGTATGGAGTCACCCAAGACGCAAACGTCCAACGCCTTCCTCGTAACCTTA
Organism: Astragalus glycyphyllos; assembly: GCA_963573325.1. Taxonomy (NCBI): domain Eukaryota; kingdom Viridiplantae; phylum Streptophyta; class Magnoliopsida; order Fabales; family Fabaceae; genus Astragalus; species Astragalus glycyphyllos. Next base: position 59,398,811 of record OY754308.1, on the reverse strand, counting down.
TCGGCGATTATCGCTCTCTTAACCAAGCGGTTGCCGGGGAAGCCGAAATCGGCGGCGACGAAGCCGATCAAAGACGAAGACTGGCCGCCAAAATCACCACTGACAAGGCCGAAGAAGCTTCTGAGCAACATTAGCAGCAAAGCGTTCGGTCAGAAGCGAAAGAAGAAACAAGGCATGGAGGAAGAAAGAGGTTGGGGAAACGGCGGCGTTTGGCAGAAGGAGATTTTGATGGGAGGGAAGTGCCAGCCGTTAGATTTCTCCGGCGTAATTTACTACGATATCAACGGGGAACAGACGAGGGAAATTCCTTTAAGGTCTCCACGCGCTAGTCCCATGCCGGGTTATCTCACGCGCCCTCGCAATCGCTAAATCTGAATTGAATCTATCGCGCATGCAGGTGCAGCACAAATACTTTGCAATTTGCATTTGCAGATTTAAAGTAATCAGATTAAAATAGTGAAAATCGTCTTTTATTTTTAGAATTTCTTAGGCTTTGTAGTTATTTTACTGTTTATTTATCATCAGTTTTTGAACATGAATATTATCATTTTTTTTAGCGTGGTAGTAGTTTTATTTTTTGTTGATGAAAAACGTCGTAGAAGGTTTGTTTTTTGTTGTTGAGAGCATTTGTAGAGTTTGTGCGATTGAGTGCTAATTGGGATGCTTCTGGTGTGGATTGAAAATCGTGTAGCTACTCGTATGGATTGCCAAGGTAATAATAATACTAATTGTCTAATAATGGAGCACTCAGATTGTTGGTAATGGATTGTGATTCTATGGATTGCGATTCTAGGAAATTAGCAATTAACCTTATCAATCAATATTATTATTATTATGGAGGATTAGCAATCAAATGGTCTGGATTGATATTCTATAGGAGTAGAAAACATTTATTTTTTTATTTTAAATTAATTTCAGTGTTATATGTGTATAATATATTTCATTTAAAATAAAAAAAACAAATGTGTTCACTTCATATTTCAGACAAATTCGTATTTTGGTACATTTTTTTCTGGCACAATATAGGTTTCATTGTTAAAAATAATGAATAGTCGATAAAAAAAAATTGAATTTAAAATATTTGTTAATATTAACAACTATGCTACATGATTTTTTTTGACACAACTAAGTTACATGATAAATAGACGATAATGGTTGATATTCTCTTATTTAATTTGATAGAAGATACATGAGAAATTTTAAATTCGAGAGAAAAATGATATAATATAAACTATAAATTCAAATAATATTTCAACTAGCTTCTAGAGATTAGGCGTTCAAATATCGCCCTTAGGATCATCCTACATTTGCAATTTGGAGTATTTGCTTAGTAATGCTCACTAAATGTGGCTGTAATTTTTACACGTAATTAGTGGAGCTATGACTCAATCTTTTCGGAACACTATATTTTGTTTGTCATAAAGAATATTTTTTTACTTAAATGGTTAATTAATAAGTATTGAATGCATTCACGAGATTAATAATTTTTTGGTGTGTAATATATTTGTGTATTCTCTTTACACGCAATTGTAGAGACTAATGGGAGGAAAAAAAATTTCTCAAGAGTTTTAACGCTGTTGCATTCTCATCCCAAATTTAGATTCGAACTCAGAACTTTGATTAAACTGAAAGAAACCCAAGCTATCTCATTATAGTTAGATTAAATTGGGATGGGCTCATAATAAGTTTTCTCAACAGAGGTATAAGCGAAGGACTTGATGTCACCTTAATATCTCATTAGTAGGTTTTTTTTGTGACAGAGTATCTCATTAGTAGTTAGAGTAATTAAACTATTAACACTTTTATTTTAACTTGAGACAATTATAAATGGAGTATTTTAGTACTTAGCTAACACAAGTTAATGTCACATTAATTTGTGTACAACTGTTCCTCAAGTAGAAATTTAGACCGAGCACAAATGTGATTAGAATAAGAAGAATAATATGAAATGCGTGAGTAAAAGAATCATCTAGGATCCTTTCATTAGCCTTTCGGAGTGAATTATATAGTACAAAATAGCATAAATGGGATTAAGTGGGAATTATGAGTATTATGTCTGTTACAAAACAAATGGGAGAAATATCAAGGACCACAATAACTGCTTTGAGTGCCATTATATTGCTGCTCGGATGAGCGGTTGGAGGTGGGAGCTCAATATCCGGTCGGTCGATCTAATGTATTGATTTCCTCTCTTTCAACAGAGTGATATTCGGCCGAGCTCTCGTATATACCAGCCGGTCCAGTGAGAAACGATAACAAACTAAAAATATCAAAGTTTTGAAACCGGTGGAGTTAGAGACATCATTGAATTGCAACCTATTAGCTTATATATAACTCGGTCGAATTTAAGTCAGGAACAAAACACTGTATTTGTGTGACATGTCCTCTCCTCCCTAAACTTTTACTAGTTCAAAAAGTCCAGTAGCAAAATGAGTGGAGTGTATCCAAAAAAAAAAAAGAATTGAGTGGAGTGATGCTGTTAATGATTCTGGTCAAAGCTAAGTCGGTAGTTGACTTCAACTTATCCGGTATAGTTGACAAGGGCCTTGAATCAACCATAGCAAAGAAATTTTTGTCTCTGACCCATTCACAGCTACAGAAATTGTCATTCATTATTTTTGGTAAAACTAGAAATTGTCGTTTACATCACTTTTCTTTACTTTTAGCAATGAAGGAGTCAAATACCCAAAGAGCCAAGAGCAATTAAATCTGGTGATAATATCTACAAAGTCAAAGAGCCAAAAGTCTTACGTTATTGCTGTACTATAATTGATGTTTTTTTGTTTTTCTTTGGGTCAGAAATTTGTTTCTTTTACTCGTATCCACGAGAAATCCTAATATACACATTTTTCATCAAATCGCCAATTGAAGCAGCTGCCAACCTATTTTTAGTAGCAGTGAACATAGAACATGCATCATAATACACACATAGTGTATGAGATATAGAATTATTAGTTAGGAGTTAGTTACCAGTGTGAGAATGCCTATAGAGCCAGTTAGCCTAGCCATGGTTTTGGGATTCGATTTCTAGTAATCACGATTGGTGTTTCAATTCTCGGACTCGGTTCTTATTTTTAATGATCTGCTCAATCATGAGGATGGATTTAAGCTTCTCAAGCTTGTGGGGCTTAATTCAACCTTCTCATTTTCATTGTATCATCAATACAATGCTCTTTTAGATTCTCTTTCTTCTTCTTCTAAGAATGCATGTTTACTAACATAATTGTCAAATGTTTGTGAAATTTATACCAACATGTTGTGTGATTGCTCTACAAGAGGTGCTTTGTGATGCTAATTAGTGATGACATACTAATTAGAACTACCCCACTACTACCGACAAACTAAATTGGCTATATAAAGTGAAAAACCATAATGATGCCTTCGTGGTGTCTCAAACTCTGATGCTCCACCAACGAGATCACAAGGTCTGATCACCTATGAATCTTGGGTGTGACAAAAACTCTGTTGAGAATGGAGAACCACACAAATCGACAAAGTCGGGATACACATAGCCAACCATGTAAATTAGTCACCGTCATAACTGGTAGATACTGACACCAATTCCAAACCTAACCTACAATCGTAATATACAGCTTTGTTCTAGATTCAATTAGCTCAATTAATGAGCTAATGGGCCACCACTATCAATGAATCATTCAATCTTGTCCATTTTACTCTATCCTACACTCTCCCCTTATTAGGGATTAACTTGGACATTACTTATGGCCTTCATCATCTTCCATTGAATCGAAACACGGAGCATTACATAAGGCGATGATGATTTTTAATTTATTATTATTTATGAAAGACATGATAAGGTGATGATAGAGTTAAGAAAAGTAATTAAGACATTGTTACATCTCTTATTCAGATCAGAATACAAAAAAAGTTGTTGATGAACAAACAGTCAGAAGCATACATATAGACGATAACACCAAAAAAAGAAAAAAAAGGAACAAACAAATAAAGTTAATAATAGAACTTATACCATTAAACATAAGATATATCAATTATCAAGCACCAGGGGCTGCATCCTTAACCCTACTTTGCAAATAACCACCATATTCTCTAGCATAATCTTTAACATGAGAAGCAGTATCATAAATCCGGTTCCGAGCATAATCAACCCGGTCCGAACCGGGTGGATGAAGACCTCTAAAGTAACGATACAACCATGAGAAAGCAGCTACAAGGACGATCGCAAATCCAGAGATGGATAAGAAAGATGCAGTGATGAGGAAGAAAAATGTGCCAGCTGGGACCCATATTGGACTTGAAACGATAATTAAAGGTGAGAAAAAGATGAGACAGATAACAGTTCCTGTGACGGTTAGACCGGTAAGGAGAAGGAAAATGGATCCGGTTACAAGTAGGGTTAAGATTGCAGCAAGTTGTGTTGAGTTTGGTGCGTGTTCTTGTAACCTTTGTAGAAATGTCGCCGATGTTGTTTGTCTTTGTGTTTGGGCTGAGGTTGTGTTATGAAGATCAGCCATGGGAATGGGATTGGGATTGGAATTGGAATGTGATCTGATTCTATGAATGAAGAAGAGAAGAGAATGGGGAGTGTTATGTTATGTTGCTAATTAAAGGGGGTGGACAGGTGTGGGGTTTAAATTCTATTTGGGTGACATGCAACATGTATACGTGGAAGGGAGGTTTTGGGTCCCCTCATAGAAGGCCATTAGGGTGGAGGATCACCGGATCACACTCTGACTTTTTCTTTTTTCCTTGGCTTATTCCTCTTTTGTGTAATTTGTAGTAATTCAACAAGATGCAGAAAAATAAGGCATTTTAATTTCTATTAATTACATAATTAAAAGAAACATAAGGCTACTACGTGGACCTACTTCACTAAATCGAGACAAAAGCGGTGTCAAATATAATGTTGATTCAATGACAGACAAATATATAGAGTTGGCTTTCACCGTCATGTTGTTTCTATATATTTCATCGTGAAACGGGCTTAAGAAAAGTGATATAGATAGAGAGAAGGTTCAAATTGTCTCTGTTTTAAAATGAAGATTGTTGTCTTCTGTTTTAACATTCAAGTGCTTTTTGGTATAGATAGTCCAGTACAAGTAGAAAATAAATAAGACAAATTATAGTTTCAAAATAAAATTATAAGTGAACTATCTATATATGAACTTAGGCTACATTTAGATTTGCTTGTGAACAGCTTATACGGATTTCACTCTAAAATTTTGATGGCAGAGGTGCGTGGGACTGTGGGTCCTAAATCAGCACATAATACAGAAGATTTGGTTTTATTTTATATTTTTCTATGCTTCTTTTGCAAAGGGCATAGTTTTCATACTTATCTTTTAAATTATGCAGTATCCAGTTAAGCTTGTTTTCTGTAATATACTTGGTGGTTGAATTTTTACAATTATTTTTCCCAATCATTTGTCTATATACATTGTTTATTTGGATTCTGTTTTCCTGTTTGTTTGTATTTTTATCTTCTGAAAATGAGAGGGTGGTGTGTTTTATCGGTGTGCACAAAAATAATGCAGGCACAGAGGGAAGAGTTCCATCATCGAGGGGCATATTTGACATTCCTCCGTGTTAGTAATTTCCAAAATTCAGAACTGTACAACATAATGCATTGTATTAATATAATACAACAGTATGTTTTCAAAGAACAAAACAGCCACTTACCTTATATCTATGTTGAAGATAACTGAAAATAAGCCAAACTCAAGATATAGCTAAAAGTGACACTGACAGTAACATTGCTTCTTGTCACTCTTTAGTGCTGCCATCTTCTATCATTACTTTTGTTTCTTCTCAGAACTTGCAGGGCTATTATCTGTTACACCAGAAGCAGCTGCTAGTTCCATCAACCTCTCATAATCTATCTCAGTTGACTTAAACTTGAACTTGATGCCAACTTGAATCCATGACTTGATACAAAGAACAGGTTGAGTGCTCTCGTGCAGCATGCAGAACCGTTGCTTGTCAATTTCATCACCCTTGCCACAGAAAAGTTCTTCAGGCATAACTGAAGTTGCCTGGACAGCCAGGAAATCTCTAGCCATCACAGACAGTCGAGGGTAGCGTGTACTGTTGACCTTCCACCATTCTAAAACATCTGTTGGTATAGGAGCTGGAGCCTCTGAAAGGTACTGTGTAAGCTCATCAGTGGCAGAGCTCATGCTGGTCCTACGTTTTTTGCGAGCTATTTCCTCAGCAAAGGAAACACTTCCTCCATCTTCAATTTCTGGAGTATTGTATCCAGAGCTCATGGAGGAGAAATGACTAATAGAATAATTTCTCATGAAATGGGTTCTTGCTTCGTCCAGGAAATTTTCTGAGTTTAAACTATCAGGGATCAGCTCTCCTTTTATTCGAGGATCTAGAATTGCTGTCATATATGTAAATATGTTGCCAACCTGATTAATATAATTTCTGGCCTTCTTAGCCATTTCTTCTGCAGCACTTTTTAGCCATTCTGGGTTGTGACGTGATTCTCTGCAGGTAGCAATTGTTTCTGAGATGTGATCCATGAAGAAAAGAACCAGCCCAACTGTTGGCACCTTGCTCGTGCAGATGTCATTCGTGGTCTTGTAGAATGGCTCGAGATATTGATGCATGATGTTAACCACACTTTTGTCAGTAGAGCCCAGCAGCATCCTACTGCCTAGCATCTCTTCGTATTTACGTATAACAGCATCCACTGATTTACCTGCCTGCATCATAAAAAATATACATTGTTTTATACTGTTCCATTGTTTCTAATTTTGAATTTTGAGTGCATGCGTGCTGCATCACACGATATTTTAACATTCAAGAGTGGTGTATACATAACAAACTTTAGATGAAGTGCTCCAATCAGAGCAACATTGACGCACATGCTGAAATCATCAAAAAATGCAGAAAAACTCTTACAGTTTTCAGACTAGAGCAGATATGAAAAACTTCAGCATGAAAAGTCATTCCAATTTGATGTTTTGTCTTGTAAAATATTGGTACTGCAATGGTGCTAACAGTGATTTGAGATAAATGTGGAGCAATAGACATTTTGTGGATGATTCTTATGCTCAACGCTTGTTAAATAAAGAGATACCTTGCAGACAAGATCGAGCATTTGGTAGTTTCCGCTCCACCTTGCCGAAACATCAAGAGGAAATTTCCAAGTACCTTCTTGATAAGCTGAAGATAATTGAATAAAATCCTCAGAGATCACTGATGAGGCATTTAACTCTAATACAAGTTCTCGTATCTTCGCTATTACTTGTTTTGCAGATCCCAATCCATCATCTATTATCAGGTTCAAAGTTCGAGCAGCACATGGAATATAACAGAATGGCCCTATTTTCTGACCATCCAAGTCTTCTTTCAGAGTATGGCAGGCATGCACAGCACTTGGACTATTATCATGGGTGCATGACAGGACTCTGCTTTCAATATCGTAAAATTTAAGAACTTTTATGAGGGAACGATAGATTTCTGCACCCCCACATGGATAAGGTATGCGACAGATATCAAGAAGCAACTTCTGGAAGCACCAGTTTTCATCAATCCACTGACATGTTACACTCATATAGAAAATCTGTTCAAAGGAAGTCCAGAAATCAAGTGTGATGGAGAACTTGGAAGAAACCTGTTCTAACAAAGCTCTTACATCTTCCCTCATGCTTCTGAAAACTTCATCAAGTACAGTTCTGTACTTGTTGCTAGGCCAAAGTTGTATAGATGGATTTAAAAACTTGTAGGAATTCACAAGCCACTTCTCTTCCAGAGTTGAAGGAGGGAGAGAAGCTAAAACAAGCCACCTAATGAGTATCCAATTTAGATGATCATAATCCACCTGATTTGCTTTTCCTTGAGCCTGGGACTTCTTGATCACAACAGTGGGCCGAGCTTCTGAATTGCTTACAGCTTCCCCTGACTTATCATAGCCTGGATGGCGGTTCGCCAGATGCCTTCCCAGATTACCTTCACAAATAAAGGAACTTTAGTATATGTACAAACAAGCACAATTTCTAGGCAAAAACCTTAATAACCAAGGTTTCTTACAATGTAAAATTGATCTAACACAAACCCAAATAACAAAGTAAACTATTAACATGGTGAAATGCAAAAGCCTGAGATGTTCAAACAACAAAACTAATTGATTTCTGCATAATCCATCATAGCCATTAATATGAAACATTAGAAATGCTTTGTGATGTTTCACAGCAATGTGCTATGAAAGGGAAGATACATCAAACAAACCACCTATTAGATAAACGGAAATCAAAGGCAAAAATCAGTAACAATTACAAAAGGTAGTGCACCTGTGGCAGTTGCAATAGAATAGCTCTGTCCACAAAACTTGCATCTACGAGTTTTTCCATCAGTAGCTGTCTCAAAGAACTTCAAATAAACTGATGTCATTGTTTTCTTTCTTGGCTTCAATGAATTGATTGGAATAGGCTTTTCTGAACAACCAAGGCCAATATTTACAGGATCCATGTTTGAAATGAGTGCCAGATCCATGATGGATTTATGATCGTCTACTCAAATCAAATCAATGAAGAAAAAAGATCTTAATTAATCGTCATGAAAATGCATGCTTCATTACCACAAGGAAAAGAAGCTAACTTAATGTCACAATTAAAATGCTGAAAACCAGGTCCATAACTTTGGATACAATTAACACATCATATTATGAAGAATCAGTGTTGGAAGTTGGAACTGAGAGTTCACAGGCTTCATTTGAGTAATTTGATATCACTAATATGTTTACTTGCTTTCCTTAGCCGCTATAAACAACACACATAATCTATGAAGTACTGTATACCGAACACCATACAAACAAACAGACACCAGTTTTAATTTGTAAAATACAAGTAATTTAAGTATCGGTGGCGGTGTCCGACACAATACACCGGAAGTGTCGGTACTACATAGCACATAACAATGCTATAAGCTAAAATCCCAAATACACTTGTCAACAAATTTCAATTATTTTCTTTTAATTTTTTTTTGGAACTTTTAGTTAATTTCAAGAATGAACATCAATATCTTCAACTTGTGTATAGAGGCACTTGGAAGAATGGAAGATGATGAGTAGAGTACCTTTGTAAGTTCTGTTACTGTAGTGATTGTTGTTATTATTATTAGCACCCCAGTCCATGTAATCATCACCTATCTGGTCATCAGTGAGAAGAAACAATAAACACAAGATGAACATTTTTTTAGTTTTTGTAATAATTGAGCGATATGATAAACGTGTAAAGGCGAATTGGGGATACCTGAAAGGCAAGGTGGGATAGTTCATGAGAAAGAGATAATCAAAATTAAATTTTGGCGGAGAATTGTAACTAACAGTGAATTAGTGATCAGAGAGAGAGAGAGAAATGGAGGGAGATGGTGTTGAGCTGAGGGAGATCGGCGGCGTGTAGTGGATCTGAGCCGAGGAAGAGTTGTTAGAGCCGCGTCGCTGAGATCTGATCTCTTTTGCTGCCACGGCTTAGCAAAGGGAAACACTAGAATAGAAAGTAGAAACAAGTCAGAGAGAGAAAGCAAATAACATATGCTCACGTGTGCGAGTCGAGTTGAGTTTTAGAGCCATTCCTCTTCATCTAGTTAATGTAACTCACTCCGAACCAAGCCAGCTTTCCTCCAAGCCCAATGATGCTATATTACTCAGTCGGCTTCATTTTAAAATTTGGGCCATCTCATTATTATTTTCCCGTTCTTTTCACACTCCCTCTTAGTTTCCCCCACCCCCACCCCCCACATTTTAAAGAAACCTCAAAAATACTCTTATTACCAATCTTACACCTCCCCCCTCACACTTCCTCCTCCCTTTTAAATTCTATACGCTTAGTACTTTGGTATCGAAAAATTCGATACTAAGGTACTGAAGTGATAGAAAGCGCAAAAAATAGGGTTTGCTGCTACTGAATTAAAAAAAGTTGGTCAATGTTTAAGAGCGAAAATCATCCTTGCTTGAAAATTTGTTACCAAGTAGTGAAAGTGGAAAAGAGTGCGAGTGGGCTAGGGGTAGGAGGTGGGTGAAGAGGAGGAAGTTGGGAAGAGTAGAGAAGGAGGTGGGGAAGAGGGGAGAAGATGGGTAACTAATGTTGGCAGTATTTCAATAATTTCATGTGAGGGGAGTGTAGAAAGTAGGAGGGAGAGTGTCTAATCTAATCTAATATCTAATATTGTAAAATCAAATGCTAGGAAAAAGTCTAATTTAAACATCTTAGAATTTTGCCATTTGTCGAGAATTAGGGGCAAAATAGTCAATTCGCCGCAAAAAGACAAAACAACACAGTTTTTTGCAGCTTTTTCTTTAAAAAAAACTAAAAACTGATTTTACTGACATGCTGAAATTATCAAGTAAGAATTCTCGATATCACCATATTTGGTAAGAATTATCAATCTTGACAAAAAAAAAAGTAAGAATTCTCCATAATGCATAGTTTATCATGAAAAAAGATAGAGTTCAAAGACATGCACTTTTAGTTGACCAACAAAAAGAAGACACGTACTTTCAGGACATGTTTGATTGGGCTTTTAAAAATAGAATCAAACTTGTTGCATCTTTAATTTGTGTAACACTTCCCAAGACAATGTCTCCAAATAGGATGTTCCAAATAGAGTTGCTATAACCACCCTTATTAAAGATAAGATACAACCGTATCCAATTCGCATTACAAAACTGACTCCATTGTACACCTAGGGGTGGGACAATGGGTTTCTATCCCTCCATCCTATGACGGCAACCTAGCAAGGTTTGTAAAGACATTTCATACATCCATAAAAGTTAAAACCTAGCTCAACTAGTAAATACCTAAATTGTTAGGTTGGATATCATGTTTCAGATCCGTCTAAAAAAAGGCATTTCATCCTACTCTTTACAATGACATTATATCCAATATCCAATAATTCCAAATGCAACATTAAATGGAAGTACGTTCCATTATCACAAAATATGAATACGTTTTTTTATCCGGGATTTTAAACGTTTAAGCATCAACGAAGAGTTTGTTTCAATCACAACCTGTTTTAGGAGCAAAAAATCTGGACCAGATTGTCGACATAGTCTCTGGAATCTACTTGTATGCATTTAAAAGAATAGTATCCCAACTTTTTCAAGACATATGGCAGCATGAGAAAGAACATCAAAAATGTTATCCAGTTTATAACATCAACATCATATGCAATATGTTAAGAAAAAAATCCAGTAAGCTCTTCGGGCCAAGTAGCATCCAGTAGTCATAGCCACAACTTTTCACACTAGGGGTGAAAATCAAACGCTGGACCCAGGGAAATAGAATAGTTCTTTTGTTAAATAGTGTCACTTGATTTAAGGGCAAAAATTATTATACCTCCAATCTAAAGCCATAAGGTAAACTGAAATACTTGCACTATCACAAGTTTACCACCATACATAAAGAGGAATGCCGACCTCTATATTCCCAGGATCAAGAGTTCCCATCGTGACAAATGTCTACGTAACAATTCCAACTTTGCGGTAAAAAAATCAGAGTAATTACAAAAGAAAAAAACTCTCCATTGCAATCGGAATACCTCGTTCCCACTTATAGCATCGACATTAGTAATAGCCAACAGATCTCAGGTCATTTTGTTGTGTCTGTTGCTCAGCATCATCACCCTGACTTAAAAATACTACGCGACCTGAGAAACACAGAGTCATATTGCATCAAGTCCAAGATATTATTCTCAAGCAATGTTCTCTCATATGCCAAATATTAATTTAATAATAAGCTCCCAAGAATCTTCAATCCTAGATGATCTAAACAAGAAAGTGTCACATATATTATGCCAACATGTTCTGTTGGACTCCAGATGTGTTCTCCAGAAAAATTCGTGTTTTAATTGGAAACTGAGTAAAAACATACATATCGAGCACTGCTAAACGAAGGCTACAGACTAATGTTGAAATTATAAGGTTTAGATGGGAAGGGGGCAGAGTAAGAATCGAGACTTAGAATAATAAGATATTGAGATTTATATGATTCAAAATACTAAACCAGTGGTCACATTTAGACCAAGGTAAATAATAAATTTCTAATCAATATTTTAAGGATGCTGGTTAATGTTTGAATTTGTAAATCCAGAAACAGTTCCTGTGATCACTTCCATAATTACATGACGAATTGATATCAATATATCCTAGGACACTATAGAACATAGATGCATTATGAAGATATGCTAAGATATTCTAAAATACTTACGATATTCTGAGATATTTAAAAAAATAATATTTCTTACTTGGTTTTATTACTTAGGAGTCTTTGGACTACTTGGAAGTTAAATACGTACCTAAACTAAACAAGTTGTAATTGGGTCCTGCACTTGTCAACATTTTGTAATGAAGTCTCAACTCACCCAAAACTTTCAAATAATTTTTAATTAGGTCTCTTAACTTTCAAATAATTTGTAACTATGCCTCAGTGTTCAAGACTTCATGACAAATTATTTAAAACTTAAGGAACCTAATTATAAATTATTTAAAGTTCAGAGATCCAATAAAATACCAGGAATTAATAACAAATTGTTTGAAAGTTTAGGTACCTAATTACACTAAAGCTGATGAAGGAAGACTATAACAGACCGCTTTAAAGAAAAACCTAAACACAAGACGAAGACAACAACATTGTTGTTTGATAAATGAGTTTGTTTAGCGATTAAACAATCCCAGGATTATGCTTCTTCCCCACCAACAAGTTCGAACATTAGCACATTGAAAAAAATCATACGCGAGTACAAACCCGATTGCATAATGAAAGGATTTGTTTACAAATCTAAAGGCAAAGAAGGTATTAACATAAAATTAAAATATGTAATAATGCCAATCAGATTTGTAGCAATGTTTCAGCAATATTTGAAAAGTAAGAATGGGAAGGGTTGAGGAGTTACTACCATGTCGACGAACAGCAACTTCTCTAATTCGGCGTACAAGACCAGTTATAGGATCAGAAAACACCTTTGTCTCGAGATTTCCCTCAACATACAAGGTTGAACTACAATCAACAATTATCAGCACGCATTTGCATATGAAAATTATGAAGATTGGAAGAAAAAGAAAGAGCAACCAACCCAGGAACAACGTTCTTCGTGAGAAGATTTCCCAATCTCTCAGGATAAACACTAACCCTATGCCACTGAACGGCACAGCGATTGGCGTAATCATTAGGGTTCTCATGATCCAATGGCCTCCGATTGTTACGAATCCCTCCGGTTCCGAGTGATAGCAGAGTCACCACCGTACCACTCTTCAGCTTCTTCTGTATCGGTTTCTGTCCAGCCTTCCCTACCAATATCGCCTACACTCACAAAAACTCAATAAATCAAAATTAATCAATCAATTAAATAATCGGTTGAAGTCAAAAATATTGGTTACCCTGTAAACGCCGGGGTCGAGGCCATTTTCGAGGGCTTGATCGTAAAAAGGCCTTTCAGTTTGCGAGGGTGAGGGGGAAGAGGCTATTGAGTCGGCTTCGTCGGAGTCGGAGAGGTGGCTGGTGGTGGTGGTGGTGGTGCAGGAGCGGAGTGGGATGTGGTGGTGGAATGGGTTGGGGGTGGAAAGTAAAGAGCGATAGAGCGTGGTTGTTCTTGAAAGTGAGAGTGAGAATTTGGCCATGGAGTTACGCATTGTTGTGCACTGATGTGGCTGTTCTGTTCCCCCGCTTAAACCCTAAAACACTTCCAGGTGGAAACCAATGCTTTGTTTGGTTCACCGAAGAAAATAAAAACAAAGAAACTGGAACATTTGCTCTTCTATTATCTGATTGGGTAAAAAGGTGAAGGTAAAGAAAGAAGCATATAAGCCTTTTATTTGATAGGGGTAAAAAGTGAATGCAATGGAAGAAACATAAAATAAAAATGCTTAAATGTGTTTTTCCTACTTATAAATATAGAGGGTTTTATTTTCCATCCTTGCAAAAACAATTTTTTGGTTTTTCGTCTCTACAACATCAAATTTTTTGTTTTTAGTTCTTGTTGTTTTGTTTAATATATTTACGGTAGGGACGAAAAAAAAGAGTTTTATTGGGACAAAATAAAATTAGGAAATTCTAGGAACGAGAAACAAAAAATATATTTTACTAGGGACAAAAAGTGATACCTCTAAATTTGCAGGAAAAAATAACATAATTGAGCTAAAGCAAAATGACAAATACCAAGTGATTTTAGGCTTATTGCAATTTTGTGGGTCCCACATATTAATTTTCAAGTGCATATCATTGTATTTCTAGCTAACAAACCAAATGATTGAAATTTTTGAAGTTTGAGTTTTCATTCATTTTCGTAAGTTTTTGGTATCCTCGTAAAAATTAATATCAAGGCAAAATACTCATGAGATAATTTATCTTAATTTTGAGTTCCAAATTAGTCTTTTGTCTTTTTTGTCACTGTCAAGTTAGCTCCTTATGTTCTACATCACTAACATTATTCGACTAATCACCATTTTCTATTCATTTTCGTTAAAAGTTTACTTATGTGTTTGTTACTGTTCTGGACTGGGCCAGTCGTCAGGCCCCATCCAGTAGCAACGATCCAACCCAGCAAGGGAAGGGCCAGCTTAGCTGGGCCTGATCCAACAGCTAATCAACCAGCCCAGTAACGAAGTGGTCAGCTCCACTGATACTTGGGCCCCCATCGCAAATGGGCTATCCGACGCTAACGATCCAGACTATTCACTATAAATACCTCCAGTCACCAGATGTCAGGTACGCAATTCATTCACTAGATATTACTGTAGCTCGATATAGCTGACTTGGGCGTCGGAGTGTTCTTGCAGGTACACCCCCCCGCGCGTTCAGGTCCTCCTCAGCCTACAGTATCAGACGATCCGTCCCTTGACCGTCTCCGCAGATCATCCGTCTCCGCGGATCATCCACCAAGGTACGGTTCAGTTACTTAATCTATTTGGACTTTGACGTGGCATGTGACTAGTAGAGACCAAGATACTCACAGTTCCTTCTTTCTTCTCTCTGTAGGGTGTCGATGCTATCTACAATTCTTAAATGGAAATAATATCATCTTGTTCGAATAGAAATGGGGTGAGAAAATGACATTGGAGGTTATTTGATCCACTTGGGAGAAGGACCTCCCTACAAACAATCGGCGACAAAATCCCTAAACCACTATTCACCCAAAGGAATTAATGAGATTTATAGCTAGATTTCCAAAATTGTTTTTGCATAGGATTTGAAAATATGTACAAATTTCTTTACGGGTTTTCATTTTTCAAGGTTTTCGCATAACCTCATTTACTATCTACCATGGGACTTCGGTCAAAAAAACTACTATGGTACTATTCATCTTCTTCTGTTGTATCATCCTTCACAGTTGCACCCATTTAACACCCCACTTCATCTCATTCACCCTCAAACCTAACGCTCCTCATTGTCATTGCCTCAACATCATCCACCACTATCATATAAGGGTGGCAAAACAGGGTAAGCCTGGCGAGCCGGCCCGTCAGCCCTCCAATACGGAGTGAGTGGGTGGGGGTATGTCAGTCCACCACCCCTCATAACTTGTTTTGCCCAGCCCACCACCCCATCAAGCCAAATGCGAGCCAACCCGTTGGACTAACTCATTTTTTACTTTTTTAATTTCCCCTTTTTAAATATTTCTTCTGTTTTATGACGTGCCAGCCTATCAACTCACCATTTTAGCCCATTTTAAGGCGGTTTGGGCGAGCCAACCTACTAGTCCATCACTTTTTAGCTTGTATTTCATTTTTTTAAATTTATTTTTCAATGTTTTCAATTTGGGTTGGTCGTCACTGCGATAGAAAGGGATCAACTTCGTAACCACAACCTATTGGCAAGCCGCCATGCCCCATCCTATTTTTGGTGGGCTGACAACGATGCAAGGTGATTGGAGCGGACCAACCCGTTTTGTCATCCCTACTATTGTGCTTGTCCAACACCCTCCACATTCAAACATGTTTTGAAAACGAGTGTTTTGCGCAATTGTCTTTCTTTCTTTTCTCTCCTTTAAAAATGTTCCCAAATTAATAGTACAAAATACTATTAATATTTAAAAATAAACTTTTTGATTTTTTTAACAATTAATTTTCAAAGTGAAAATTATTTTAATGTATAAAAAAGATTATTTTGGCGATGTTTTCTATTTTTGAAAATGAATTTATCTTTTTAGAAATATAGTCACACCTTATTTTTTTAGTTTTCTTCACAATCTTTTTTTTAGTAACAAAAAGAAAGCAAAAAGCGGGCAACTCAATATCTAAAATATGTGATCAAAAGGACCCACAAAATATGTGAGCATACTTCTTTCTCAATATCTAAAAGGACCCACATAAAGTAGCGTGCTTAAAATTTTGATATGCAACAAACAAATGTCTGCCATAGAAGACAGCTATTTCCATTTTTCTTATCCACGAAATCGTTTCAGTAACCGTTACTCTATCTACTATTGTTCTTCTGTCATTCATTTCTTTCCTAAATCACATAATCTCCCTAGGAAAGGGAACAGCTGATGCAGACTCTAACATAAGCAAACTCCTATGCAGTGCTGCTGCTAATAGCAACAGAGAAATGCTACAAAACCCAAGAGTACTGCGATCATCCCCTCAACCATTCAACCCTCCAACTCCTACATCACCACCATCGCCGCCATCATTCCAACTTTTACCCACTACCCCACCTTTTCCATTGCTCAAACAGCAATGCAGATTATCACGCAGAGAGCTTGCAATCTATGGAAACTCTTGCTTGATGATTCTTTTGGGTAATTCCAGAGCAAGAGCAGAAGATGTTACCAACACTCCCAGCTGCACTGAAAGAAAACCTACCAAACAAGTGTTCTTCGACATATCCATAGATCGCGAACCAGTTGGTCGTATTACTATAGAGCTATATGGAGATGATGTTCCTGTAGGAGTTGAGAGGTTTAGCAAGATTGTCAGTGGAGCAGCTGGTATAAGCTACAGAAGGAAAGAGTTTGTCAAAATCATGCCGAATTATGTTCAACATGGTGGCCTTAGATCCTATGGTTTGGATGCAGAACTTGCTAACAGGACAGGGACCTATTTGGCTGCTGAAACTCTTGTTGAGGAATGGGAGAGAGCTTATGAGAAGTGCCCTGGGACTAAAAATGTGGCTGGAAGTGTAGGCATTATTGTGAGAGATCCATTAAAACCACCTCCAAAGATGAAACTGGTTGCAAGAGGAGGGAAGCTCGAGATTGATCAAGAAGAAGTTGGAACAGATCCTAATGGGACAGAATTTGTGATTGCTACAAAGGATTCACCAGAATTAGATGCATCATCTCTGGTAATTGGAAGAGTGGTAGAAGGGATGGAAGTTGTGCAGAGGATTAGTCAGGTAAAAACTGTACAAGAGAATACCAGCTCTCCATATTTTAGGTGAGTAGTATTGAGATCTTGAGTAGCATTATCTTTTTCTTTTATTTCTATAAATTTTTCTGCTGCTATCTGCAGTTGAACCTAACTCTACGATATATTAATAAATCATTTATATTGATATTATAGGGTGGCAAAGCTCATAGGAGACAAGAGGGCTGTTGTAGCAGAAAGGGGATTCAACCGCCCTTATTCCAAAGTTATTGTTACAAACTGTGGTGTAATGGAATAACACTCCTTATCTAGTTGAATTCCCATGTAAGCAAACATTTCAAATCACATTCTATAACAATCTCCATCATCATCGAACTCTATGTAACGGCTGCCTTTTGAATTGTGGTTGGGAAAATTTATTCCCATAGGCAAAATAATTTTGATAACAGTAATCAAGGTGCAACAAATAACTTTCTTTTGTTGGGAGGGGGGTCGATCCAAAGAGATTATCTTAAAAAAAACAATTGAACTTTTGATACAAAAATTACAGTTTACATGGTTCAAATAGAATAACATTCCAAGAAAAATGGCAGTATACAACAGTTTAAGGGACCCCTCTTGAATTAAGACCCCTCATACCACCTCACCTGAGTTTATGCTACCCATGCTCTGCATTTTGGCTCGAACAATGAGTCAGCTTTATTCTTCTTTTAGGTGGAGACTTGAAAAGCTTCCTAATTGAACTGACAGGGTCATCTACCTGCATACACATGGCATATGTAAGGTCGTGAAACTCCATAGAGTCATCTTCCATGTGTAATTGGAAATATGCAGAGAGAGTATCAATTTAATGCTAATTCAACCAATATGGGCAAACATGCCACAGTAAAGTTGAGACAGCATGAAATAGGAAAACTATCAGATTATCATTCTTTCTCCATGTTTTTACCAACAGTATATTATTTTTTCAAGAGGTTAACCTTGACTTCATGGTAAACAATCTAAAACCATATAATTGGCTTTTAGATTTTCTAAGTACTAAATTGTTAAAGAATTTTTCATTATGTTCTGACTAATAAAAATAAGGCAATGTCATTCCAAGCACTATCGTCAATGATGTTGCTATTCATCATTTAGGGTGTGTGAGTGTTCTAAATCCCGGGGTACCAAGTTCTATTCCTATTCCTACTGATAAAAAAAATAGCCCATCCAAGGATAAGAGCAATATGCTTTGTGAGAAATACCTTAACAATGGGCACAGATGATGGAGATGTATTTGGTGAGTGTGGCAACTCTTTTTGTTGACGACACAGAGCAGATAATGTTTGTTGCCACCCAGGCTCCCCTTCGTCTATTGCTGCAATCCAGGGACAGAAATGTCTGTGCTGCCTGATTGGATCAAACTCCATCGCATTATCAGAAAGTGCAGGACTCTTAAACTTCCCTGGAATTCAAAGAGAAGAGGATTTTAAATTTCCCATTCATCTTATAAATTATCACGATGACAAGTGAACTACATATTGTCAAGCCAAAACATTCAATGATGCAGCTTCCAATCAGGATGTATGAGTGTATGACACACTCTGATTCACATTCAGATATTCAATGGAAATTATACATCAAGGAGCTATCAAACATGGTGCTTACCTAAACTACTATGTACAGCATTGTTAATGGGATTCACTTCTCTTTCTTTGACCCCATAACTTTCAACACTGACTTGTTTATCCACAATCTCATGTGAAACAGAAAGTGCTCCATCTTCTGCCAAGTCTTTCTGCACAGCAATATTATAGTTAACACAGACTTCCAAACAATATCTCATAGCAAGGCTACTTATGATTAAGCAAACAAACTTATGTCTTTCACCATATTAATTCCTCATTTTGTTAGCGTAATTGTGATTACCAGATGTAATACTAACTTGGCAATTATTTTTTCTCTACTAATATCAGTGTCCATTTGACAAAAAAAAAATCACTAACCTGAGATCTATTAGGATATCCTACAGATGAACTCTTCATTCCATCACTTTCTGCATCTACAGGCATCTTATCCTTAAGACCAGAAGGTTGTCCTGCAGAATGGCTTCCCTCAATAACATTATCTACAGCTGAATCATGAATGCTTGCTCGAGGACCAGTTTCATAATTTGAAATTTCCCTGATTTCAGATGACACAGGAACAAGCTGTCCAATAGAAGCAATAACTGAGTTGTCAGTTTTCTCCTGTATCCTGACCTCCTGCAAATCTGACTGCATACCACCTCCATAGAAAAAAACATGATCTCTAATGTCGTAATCATAAGACAGACGAGATCTTAAATTCTGACCAATAATAGGCAAAGATATTATTGCTTTGAAGTTCTGCTTTGTTGGCGGAGGCCCCCCTGCAATTGTCATATTTAGACTCGAAGATGTGTCCTTTGATGAATTTGCAATGTCAGACACCGTATTATTAACCCCCTGCCTATCTTCAATATCATTTTCACCATTCACTTCTGCATATCCCACTAATCTGATTGATTGCAAAGGCCGAGGAACTGTACAGAATGCCCACAATCCAACAGTAGCTCCACATAGGGAACAATCTAAAACTGCAGAATTGGGATCCATTTGTTCAACAACAAAATGCTTGGAATTTTCATCCGTTTTCGAACTTTCATCAGTATCAGTAGAATTGCCAACGACGTTGCGATTCTTCGCATCAGCAACTACTCGAGAACAGTCTATAGTAGTTGAATTTTTAAGAGACTGATCCGATACATTCTTGCAATCAATTGCATAAGGTAAAGAACGAAGTTCCCAACCGCATAAACTTATTAGCTTTTGAGCCTGCAAAGTTTAAAAACACCTTAACTATCATTCAAAAAGAGGAGGAAATAAAGAAACGCTAAGATCTATTTAGAGGTTTTCATGCAAACAAGTGAGATAATGGAAATTTAATAATATAAATAGGCAAATACTAACAGTGCTCAACATCGGTTAAAGAATCAAAATTTTAAAGACTTCATTAGAAATTGCAGCTTTTGAAATTACTAATGCTTTGAATGCTGTAAAGTTCCAATAAGAATTATCTATATTTCAATTCCTTAACTACTGCACTAAGGGACCGGTTAGCAAGACCCATATAAATAAAATACGTTCATCAAATTTACTAAGCAATTTAATGAAAAACTACTGAGACTAAATTATTATTTTACAAATTTGGAATTGTCCAAGTTTCACTTCTTTTGTGCTCATGTAAAACATCTAAGATTCATTTGCAAAAGAATGGAAGATCAAACCAAGCTCATTTTGGAAAGCATCTTCCTGAGCCAAAAAGACATGTAGAATTTCCTAACAATGTTATTGAAAAATGTAGTAAGCCTGAGCAAACATAGAAATGTAGAATGAACAAATTATATCTGGTAAGAAAGTGTCATGTTTATTCAGAAGTAAACAAGAATAACATACAGATGCCAAAAGAAATACCAGTACTGGTACTTGAAGACATTTTCACCATTGGAAAACCTGTTATTACCTGGTTATACAATTTCAATTCCTCCTGAGTACTGACATCTTCTATTCCAGAAATTTCGGCTGAACCATTTCCATACTCCTGCATTAATGACTGTTCAAGAAAGTCATCCAGAAGTGGACTCTGCATGTGGTCAGTTGCCGAAGATGAAATTCGTGGAAGAGATGACAGTTGCAAGAGAGCAGAACAACGATCTTTGAAATTATCAACTAATACTGGAGGAGATATCGGAGGAAATCGTGCCAGTGTTTCGTTGCAGGCATTGTCAATCCATGGACAAAGTAACTTATGTCCATTATCCAACTTTAAGCTGAAGACCAAGGCCGCCTTCTCCACTAAATAAAAGGCATTCTGGTTAGAAAATTCATACAATGGAATATTTATATTATATTTTAAAGGAGGATAATGGTATACCTTGCTGGTGATTCCAAGATGCTGGTGTAGAGAACAGAAGACGTGCCCCACATTCTTCACATGCTATGGTGTCAACATCCACATTGATCCAACCTCTTCGAGCACAATTGACAGCACTTACTTTCTGTAAATATCAAAAGTGAACAAAAGATGAGCCATATAATTTTAAGAAAACAGGATGAGAGAAGATGAAACGAGGTGGTTGGTGTAGATCAAATGTTACTAATTTATACACGACTCATGTCTTGAATTTACCTAGTTTACCATGAAGTCAAGGAGCGAGAAAGCTTTCTTTAATGACGGAGGTTATATATGCTATGATAAAATTGGCTTCAAAAAATGTTATTCTTCACCAAATATAGTCAAACAAGGATACATTTTTACTTCAACAGAACTCTTGACATTCTTAAATGAAAGCAAACAATTAGCAGAAAGCCAGAAACATTAGTTTTTCACCCTCTTATAGAACAAGCCTATCTTAAACAGCGTTGCCTTTTTCATATAAACTAGATGACAATTGATCAAGCTCAACTCAATATGCAGTAATGCAACTAGCTGAGGAATATCCAAGGCCTAGCCCACCATCTATATTGGAAAACACGCTGTTTTGGAGGAAACATCTAAAGTCAGTGGATGATAGAGGATATTGTGGTTAGAAGAGCCACTGGAGAGAGAGAGAGAGAGAGAGAGAGAGAGAGAGAGATCCAACATTGGGGAAAAATGCAGCACCCATGACACGCATGAAAAGACAATATATCTCAGTATAAAACATCTAGATTCCCAGAGCAACAAGAAGACCTACAACGGTGATGTGAGACTAGGGTCTCTTTTGTATTGCAATGGCATAAATCTTTCACCAAAACTGCCAATGTGATAAATACTGATCCCCTTCAACTGAAGATAACCCCCTCATCATTTACATAAATCAGTGTGTGCTTAGAATCATCAGATGATTGGTTCTAGACCTTGCATATAAAGCTGCCAACCTAACCCATACACCCCTTTGCCATGGCCTAAACATAGATCAAAAATGAAAGGAAAATATACCTCACACTAGCAAGAATGCCAATACTGGACAATCTCACGTGACTAAGCCTTTTGCTGAAGCTTATTACATTATAAATAAAGGATCAACAAATAATATATGGCATCACTTGCTCTTACTTCACTATGACAAGGAGTTTCTTACTTTGGCCTAGTAGCCAAATGCTGAGTATTTTTACCAATCCATAAAAAAAGGTTCATTTACTCTTAATCTATTATTACCAGTTTGTTGCCGTGAATCTACCTCTATGCTATTTAGTAACTCAATTCCCTCACAAACACACAAATACAGGTATACAGTAAAAAAACAATAAATAAAACAAAAGATAGAATATGGACAGCCAGAAAGAACCTTGGGTTTGGCAAACCACGATATAGATTTGAATGTAGCTAATCTCCTCATAAAATCGGCACGATCCCACGGTCGACAAAGATGTCCTTGGGATTCTGCTGATCCAGCTGAGGAGGACTGTCCATCCCCTCTCCTATCCATTGCCCCTAATGCAATTGACTGATAAGGACGTTTCTTACTCACAGATTGTTGCACTCCAGATGAACTGCAAACAGAAACACATTACTAATCCCTATTTCCTACAAAATCTAGCAAAACACAAAACAAATAATATAGAGCCTAAATTGAGTGAACTTACAGCAAAAAAATTGTTCTTTAATTTAAGCATACACTAAACCAAAGGTAGCAAGATTCAATACTGATAAAGGGTAAATGCAATAATCAAACTATATAGTTAATTTGATAGTATTTTAAACTGTTACTCGAATAAGAGACACACTTACACATATGAATGTAAAGATAATTGAGAAAAATGATTATGATGATTAAATTTGACGAATACGAACCTGGGAGTGGAGAGTGACGGATTATTGGATGAAGATTTGGGAGGATGAAAGAGCTTATCCATGATGGAACGGAACCTCTTCTCAGAATCTTGAGCCATTTTGTCACTTTATTTCTTTCAATTAAGATTGGTTTTCACAAACAAAACAGCTTCTTCAGTTTCAGTTTCACATCAAATGCGTTCTCTTCATTGTGTTCTCTCTCTCTCTCTGATGCTGCGGCTACGGTGGGCAACGGTGATTTAAAAGGCCCCGTTTGGATTTAGATTGTGCTCACTCACATCAAATAGTGCTTGCACGCATGGCCTAGTAGTTTAACACTTTAACCTGGCTTCGGCTTCCCCAATTTTAATACAGTATTTTTTTAGCTAAATTACATTTTTGTCCTTTATCTTATCTTGTAAGTTCAATATTGTCCCATAACTTCTTTAAATTGTTAGTTTGGTCATTTAATTTATCTCTCATAATCCAAGTTGACTCTTTTTTATCTTTGTGGACACTAAACGGCTAGAGGTGTCAATATTGGCTTAGTCTAACATGTGGGACCATGGTTAGTGTTTAGGGTTGAGTTGGAGTAGCTAAATGGAAGCCCAAAAAATGGACCATTTTCACACAACCTAGTCAACTCATAGGCTAAACTGGGTTTTCTTTTATGGCTTTTTTTGAATGGATTTTTTTTTTACCCCCACTGTTTACCTATATACCCGCACACGTTTTTTTTGGACGAAAATACCCCTGTCTATTTTTGGCTCAATCGGATTTACAATATTATGATATAAATACGATTTATTTTTTTACAAATCGTATGTACCTATGGGTGGGTACATACGATAATCCTGAAAATTTTCCAATCGTATTTACCTAGGCTGAGGTAAATACGATAGAAGTAAAAAAACAAAACATGTTTACCTTGGGGTGAGGTAAATACGATTCAGGTAAAAGCCAAATCGTATTTACCTATGGGTGGAGGTACATACGCTTTGTAAAATACAAATCATGTTTACCCTCACCCCTAGGTAAATACGATTTGTTAAAATACAAATCGTATTTTCCCTAACCCATTGGTAAATACGATTTGTATTTTAATCGACAGCCAGATTTACTCCCCTGACCCAACGGCTATTTATTCAACGGTGTAGATTGCACGGATAGTATCAACGGTTGATATTCATTCACGAATTCTATAAATACCCACCCCCACCCTCATTCTTTTCACACCAAAATTTCACTCTCAAATACATTTCTCACACATCCAGAATGCATATTTGCCTAACACAACGGTCTGCCGAGAATAGGCTATGCGGTATACATTATGGGGGCAACATCACGATGAGAGAAGATGGGGTCTACTTCTGGAGTCCGAAGCCGGAGTTATGCCGAATCGACCGTGCCATGGGGTTTGATGGGTTGAAGGATAAAGTGTGGTCAAAAGTTCAAGTGATTGAGGACGACCGTGACGTCACTAGTATCACTTATCGGAAACCCGATCGTGGAGATGATGGCTGCATTTCCTACTCGTCCATGTCTATCAACACCGACGAAGACGTGGAGATGATGGCTGCATTTCCTACCGGTCCACAGTAGTATGTCCTGTCTGAATGAGGGGGGCCAAACCTGTAGCTGTGAACCTCTCCCAAAACTAGTGGTTCTGGGAGTAGACCAGTAGTCTCCTAGCTAGCTTGTTACCATGGTTGGTAAGCTTAACTTTACGCTCATAGTTCTGTATTTAACAAAAATAAAGAAAAAATTACGCTATGTAAAAAGATGAATTCAAATACAAACACAATGTAAAAAAACAAATTTCACTAACCGGGTTAAGCCGAACACGGTAGCAGACATGGGACTCCAGCCCAGTGAATAGAGAAGGCTCCTCCTGATCGTCATCGTCTGGATGGTGCTGCTGATGATGGTGGTCCTGGTCCTGATGGAACTGCTGCTGAGGCTCACCCATATACTGGTCCTGCTCATACTGCTGAGGCTCACCCATATGCCGGTCCTCCTCCTCATACGGGTGGTGCTGCTGGCCCGGCTCGTACTCAAACTCTGGGGACTCTGGCTGCAGGAGCTGTCTGGCCTCAGCTCGCCTACGCCTAGTGGACGCGTGTCCCGCAACTCTCCGGTGGGTGCGTGTGCTGGGAGCGGAAGACAACGACGCTTGGTCAGTCCGTCGAGAAGAAGACACTGAATAAAAAAAACAAATTAATTAAAAAAAGGGAAATCGTATTTACCCTAAAGAGAGGTAAATACGATGCGAAATTTTAAGGCTAATCGTATTTATCAAAAAAAAAGGTAAATACGCTTACTTGTTTGCAATTTCTGGGGAGGAAATCGTATAAACCTATATATGATGCGAATTTTTTTGTGGAAATCGTATTTATCTCTCAGGAGGTAAATACGATGAGCTCTGAAATTGGACTGGTCAAATCGTAAGTAAGTGTCAAATGGTAAATATTTTGTAAATTTGTAAAATTTTTAGGGGTATTTTGGACTTTTCACTGTCTGCGTGGGGGTATGGAGTCAATGGGTGGGGGTACAAAAAAAAATCCCTTTTTAGAACATTATGTGTTCTAGGCTGACCAGATATAACACAACCAACTTAAAAATTAAGTCGAATCAGGTTGGTGTTGGCCTGTTGGCCCGATATTTTACTTTGAATTGAGCTACAAAGAAGACAGCTCTAAAGATAATTGGGTTGATGTATTATTTGTAGCTCAGTCCAGACTAAGATATACCTCAATGTATTGCAAGTATTATTATAGAGACATATATTAACCAAACTAAAATTTTAATTACTATAATCAAAGAAGAGTTGTTGTATTTGTTCTAAAATTTGGACCAAATACATCAACTTTTTTGTTGACCCATTTTATCTTATATTCTGTTACGAAATAGTATTTTAATAACTAAATCAAGAATAAAAATAGGGATGAAATTTTCATACTAATATAATAATAGAGTCTCCAGCAGGCAGAGATCTGTACTTACCTGCTAGTAGATGCTAGTAGAACTTTCTTTCCTAGATAGTTTTGTTTTCTGGTTTTTTTTCCTCTTTTCCCCTTTATGTACCAATAAAAAAATAATAATAATAATTGAGTCAATAATGTTAAAAGTTTCCTAATAAAACAAAATTAATTAATTATACAACACAATCATAAACACTAAGAATTTTACTCGGAAATATAAATATCATTTATGACAATTTATGCCATAAAACTAGTAACAAAAAAAGGAAAATGCTACTTGTTCGAGAGTAGCTTTTCGTAAATTTTCTCGAAAAAAATTCTATTGGTTATATGCGAGCGTTGTTTCTGGGAGAGTTTCTGTCAATCCCCTCCTCTGCAGTAAAGCCTTTTATCTTAGGGAACTCTTTAATTCCATTGATAAGCATATTTTCCACTAAGTTAGGAATATTAGCCGGTATTCTTTCTTCGGAAAAACAAACATGTCAACTTTTAGGATTTTAGGAAGGCAACCCCAACTGATAAGTTATCGTGACAAAAGCTTCAAAGAGTGAGTGATGGCGATAAAATATGGATACAATAGTTTACAATCTTCCCAATTGTGCATTCATACCCTCACAACGGGATGTTATTCTAAAACCACAAAAAAACCATGTGAGGGTGTGAATGCTCATGTTTCCTTCTTCTCATACAAATCTAAAACCTAGTCATTATACTCTATCACCATTTCATTCCATTTTCTCTTGAATTCAACAATTTCATAATCACCCAACATATATTTCCTAAGTAAAGTTGTGAACCTAGGAATTTTGATATTCCATGTTGCATTTTCGTATAAAGGTGCAAAGCACACAACCTATGATGGGCACTAGGAATAGTCTTCTAATTGCATTCCTCATTGTTAAGTCTCCATCAATTATCACAAATATTGGCATCTTCCCATTCATTACCTCTACTAATTGTTTAAGTGACCATATATAGGTATCTTCAACTTCATTTTCAGTAATGGCTGTAGCAAACACAATAGTTTCGTTGTGATATTTACAACTGGATAAACAACTAGCAGGCAAACATGCCTGTTCTTAGGCTGCAAAAAATGGCAAAACATCGCTAAATATTGAATGATCAAATTTGCTCCCACCATTACTCCAGATTAAATGTTCTAACCTCTCTTTATCAACAATATGACTCAAGTACATGTCTAGATTAAATTGGCTCCCCATTCTTCAAAGAACGTAGGTACGTTAAAACAACTTTTGAATCACTCCCCTTACTTCGCATATCCTTATCTACTTCATTGTAAATATATTGTGTCAGGGATGTCACATTTTCATAGCTCCCATATCACGGTAGAAGTATTCTTTAATTTAATTTAAACTCAATAAAATAAAATAATGTCATATTATTATTATTATTATTCTAAAATATTATAGCGTTCGTGTGGGTTTCTCATTGTATGTTTGGTTCTGAGGTGATGAAAACTGAGTTTAGTTAAAAGTGGGGTAAATGCAACGCGATTTTTGTTCGAATACATTTACCGAAAAATGATACTTTTGGCGTACTATTTTCTTTGAACAATGAGCCCATTTTATTATGTTACCTAGTGTTAGTAAAAAGGGCCCATTTTTTATAACCTAAAAATTGTCCTCCTCTTATCTTCTATAGCCGCACAACATCCACCTGCTCATCCTCTTCAAACGGCTCTCTCAAGTTCATGCTTTACTTTTTTCTTCTTCTCCACACATGAAAGTTCCATTGAAAGGGCAAAATAGATAAATCACCAATTAGCATGAGGAGAAAGCCATAATCAACAACCTACACGGTCGGTCTATCAATGGCGGCTCTTGATTCACTGCATTCTTTTAATCAAGGAAATCACAGTGTTGAGTTGAATCGATATCCTTTGTCATTCTCCACTGTGTTTCCCTGATTAAAGAAATTCCATGGATCTTCAATTTCATTCGCTATATCTGTTCAGTTTGTTGTTCGGAATTCTTTACAGTTTTTTTTTTTTTTTTGGATTTCCTTATATAAAGTTCAATTATATTTTGGAAACTAACTTACTTTTACTCTGAGTTCTTGATGTTTATGTGCACATTCCTAGAGTTAGTGAATTAAAGGTGTATTAAGACATATATGCACATTCGTGATGTTTATATGCCAACTAAGGACAAATAGAAGGTGAGAATCTATAGTCTTTTCTTCTATCCATTTACAAATCATTTCTTTGGCTTATGTGCACGATTTGACTATAAGCTTCTTAGTGATTACCTTATTAATCCAAAGTCAGAAATCAATTTGTAAACATGGAAAATTAATCAAATGTTCAGCACCAATTGACTTCAGAACATCCATATTATTATGAACACAGTTATATCTATTAATGTCAATAACTAGTTGGCCTGTCATAACAGAAAAGCATATGCATAATAAGCACCGTAGACCTATGAAGCACAGACACGATACGAACACCCTTTTGAAAAATACAAGTAATTGAAGAGTTGGTGTTGGTGTCCGATACGATACGTACATTCAAAAGAGGTATCTGTGCTTTAGAGCTGTAAACTGAACATCTGAACTTATGAACCTCTTAATTGCATATTTTTTCCGTTTTTTTTTCTGTCCATCATTGTTAATGTAGATGGTTCACACTTTATTACTCTTGGCATTGAAGTTTCTCCGTGACCAAGAGCTGCTTAATTCCTGTGTCTTATCTCTCAAGCCTCTATTATGCTCCTTGAAACTAATACTAGTATTCATTTTCCTGACTATTCAGTAACACTTATTGCCTTGATACTTAGAATGGCTACAGGTATTTCATCAAGGAAGTGCCAAGATGTTCTTTATTTTGTGTTCATTATTTTGTTTTGTCTTTGTAATAAGGACCAACTCCAACACTCACCCTTTTCACCAATTTTGTCATCAATTGCAGAACTAGTATATGCTGACTCATTCACTTGTAATATATTCTTCTTACAATATATTGTAATATATATATATATTCTTCTCACAATATATACAGGCATAGGGAACTTTTCTTGTAGTGCAACCGCTCATGTAATAGCAAAATACTTATTCTGGAATGTGGTCCAAAAATTGATTCAACGAGAAAAAGTTAAGCAAATTAAAAAAAAATCCACTATATTGCTTAATTAAGCAATTGTTTAATAAACACTTATCATGTTAAGAGTCTATAAGAAATGAGGGCAAGACATACACCATGTCTTGTATAAAGTGTTTCTATAAATCAAGTATATAAACTATCCTAGAAACTTTCTGTAAATGTTTTGAAGGATATGTGGATTGTAAATGTATTCTTGATGAGGTCAGCTTATGTTTGCTTCTCTTCTGATTCCTCATGTTAGAATGTAATACCGAATTCATACAAACAACAAGATTCTCCCCACCAATCAGAGTTCTTAATAGTTGAATTGCAACTATAACCAAGTCCATGTTATAGACTTATGGTTAACACTTAATATGTGATAGTTTATGTTGTTTATTTGTCATTTTCATCTAAGCTGATAAAAAAATGACATAATGGACATTTGTGATTAATGTTTAAAAATGAGATAATATTCATCAAACGATGATAAATGAGAAATCTAATTAAAATAAAACAGCTAAAAACAAAAGAAAAAACAAACACTATGCTACCTACAAGTTTAAACGCTACTTCAAGTAGCGTTTGAAATAAGCTAGTGGTACCAAACACTTAACATGAGCTAATCTACTATATGTTATCCGCTAAATGCTAGTTCATTGGCCTAGCTAGCCGAGCAAAGTTTAGGCTTGGACTGACCTAGGAAATAGTTTGAGATATGTGGAATAATGCTATTTTCTCAAATAAATCGCCTCTTTAGAAAAAGCTCTTAGAGAGTTTCAAGTTATGTCTTAGCATTTTTCTTTCTAGAGAAGAATCATGCTCTTGCCTCTTTTATGAGTGATGTGGAAACGTTTTTTGTGTACATTCCAATATATATATATATATATATATATATATATATATATATAGAAAACAAAAAGATATAATATGAAATGAAGGGTTTGATTATTTCAAACTACCTATGAATAACAGATTTCAAGTACGAGAAGGACTCAGTTTTGGTGGTGACAGAAGAAGAATATGAAAAATGCAAAGCATCACGTCCACTATTTTTCTCAAACAATGGTGACACAGTGTTCAAATTTTGAGAGGCCATGATTGTTCTACTTCATAAGTGGTGTTCAAGGTCATTGCCCAAGAGGACAAAAGATGATCATTAAGGTTTTGGATATTAAGCAAATTCCAGCAGCTGCAGCACCTTCACCTCAAGTTGCAAATGAGAAAGCAAAATCTAAAGCTGCTCATCAAATTACTCCCATTGCAACTGCAACTCTCATTCTACTCTCGTTTTTCTTTGCCATGCTATATGTTTGAAGCTATCTATTATTCTTTTTTTGTTATCAGATTAGGGTTTAGAAGAGTGTCCTAGGTTTAGGTTTAGGTTTTAGGTGTTTAATTTGTTTTCTAGTTTTATTAGGTGTTAGTTTCTCTGATTTGTTGCTTTTTTTGGTCAGGGTTGGAAGGTCGTTAGTTTCATGGGTGATGATAAATAAAGTTTCCTTCTTAGTTGGTAGTATAGACTTTTTCTATCATTCAACGTGATTTAGATTTCTTAAAAAAAATATTTTGTCCTTATTTATTTATGGTTTAAATATGCGTTTGGCCCCTGCAAATACACGCACAATCCAAACAGGCCCCTGTAAAAAAAAAACTTTAAAATAGCTCCTACAAAATATAAATTGTTTACGGTTAGGCCCCTCGGTCAGTTTTCCATCAAAAAAAAACTTTAAAATAATAATAAATGCCACGTGTCATCATCTCATTGGACCATTATGCCACGTGTCACTGAATGCCACGTCATCATCCCATGTCACCATGGACACATGGCACTGACAAGTGCCACGTCAGCAGCCAATGGATGGTTGCCACGTGGCGCTCACATGGCAATGAAGAGAATAGTGTGTTACTAAAAAATTAAAGATTTTGGCAGAAGTGGGGATTGAACCCATGACTTGGGTGTGGAGTACAACATCAAATACCACTCTGCTACCTGATAACTTGTGAAACAATAGCCAACTACATTTATTTAATCTGAATCAAAACGTTGGGTAATAAAAAAGACACTATTTATCTTCTTCACCCAACAACTCAAAAACGGGTCACAATTGACCCGATTTGACCCGACTTTATCTATCATTTTAAGCAAATATAAAGCATGATTTTAAGCAACTAGAATTCGTATTACGTAATCGAACAAAAGCCCCTAAAGAAATTACGAATTTTTTCTTGAAATCGGAAGTTCAGATCCATTTTCGTTTTTGATTTGAATTTAAATAAAACCGAAGTAAACGAAATCCCATTTGAGGTTTCAGATCTGTTTCGTTTCGATTTGAATTAAAGGAAACTGGAATTAAACGTTTCAGATCCGTTTCGTTTTCAGATCCCATTTTCATTTTGCATATTTTCGTTTTCAGATCTGAAATTAAACGTTTCAGATCCCATTTTCGTTTTACATATTATATATTTGTAGTTGGCAACATTTACTCAAGCAATCACGTGGCTTAGTGGTATTTGTTGGACAATGCCACCACTAGGTTGTGGGTTCAAACCCCACTCATGCCAAAACCATGTTTTTAGTAACACACTATTCTCTTCATTGCCATGTGAGGTGCCACGTGGCAGCCACCCATTGGTTGTTGACGTGGCACTTGTTAGTGACATAATGGACATTTGTGATTAATGTTTAAAAATGAGATAATATTCATCAAACGAATGATAAATGAGAAATCTAATTAAAATAAAACAGCTAAAAACAAAAGAAAAAACAAACACTATGCTACCTACAAGTTTAAACGCTACTTCAAGTAGCGTTTGAAATAAGCTAGTGGTACCAAACACTTAACATGAGCTAATCTACTATATGTTATCCGCTAAATGCTAGTTCATTGGCCTAGCTAGCCGAGCAGAGTTTAGGCTTGGACTGACCTAGGAAATAGTTTGAGAGATGTGGAATAATGCTATTTTCTCAAATAAATCACCTGTTTAGAAAAAGCTCTTAGAGAGTTTCAAGTTATGTCTTAGCATTTTTCTTTCTAGAGAAGAATCATGCTCTTGCCTCTTTTATGAGTGATTTGGAAACTTTTTTGTGTACATTCCAATATATATATATATATATATATATATATATATATATATATATATATATATAATATAGAAAACAAAAAGATATAATATGAAATGAAGGGTTTGATTATTTCAAACTACCTATGAATAACAGATTTCAAGTACGAGAAGGACTCAGTTTTGGTGGTGACAGAAGAAGAATATGAAAAATGCAAAGCATCACGTCCACTATTTTTCTCAAACAATGGTGACACAGTGTTCAAATTTTGAGAGACCATGATTGTTCTACTTCATAAGTGGTGTTCAAGGTCATTGCCCAAGAGGACAAAAGATGATCATTAAGGTTTTGGATATTAAGCAAATTCCAGCAGCTGCAGCACCTTCACCTCAAGTTGCAAATGAGAAAGCAAAATCTAAAACTGCTCATCAAATTACTCCCATTGCAACTGCAACTCTCATTCTACTCTCGTTTTTCTTTGCCATGCTATATGTTTGAAGCTATCTATTATTCTTTTTTTTTGTTATCAGATTAGGGTTTAGAAGAGTGTCCTAGGTTTAGGTTTAGGTTTTAGGTGTTTAATTTGTTTTCTAGTTTTATTAGGTGTTAGTTTCTCTGATTTGTTGCTTTTTTTGGTCAGGGTTGGAAGGTCGTTAGTTTCATGGGTGATGATAAATAAAGTTTCCTTCTTAGTTGGTAGTATAGACTTTTTCTATCATTCAACGTGATTTAGATTTCTTAAAAAAAATATTTTGTCCTTATTTATTTATTTATTTAGTGGATACACACTCTCATTGTTACTTTGTACAAACATTTTAATGAGATAAAGACATTGTGAAATCCCTCAACGTCTGGTGGGTTTAAAGGATCATCTAGCCCGAAGCACAAAGAAGATTAAAGCGGGTGACCAGCACTTCACTGGTGCATCATCTCAACCAGTAGCTTACGACAATCTGGTGGATCCCAAAGGAGATACTGAGGAAGATAGTAAGAATACTTCATACAAGGATGCAGTTCTTGGCGGAACATCAGAGGAGGATGAAGATTTTAGCGATGCTAGTGATGGTCACAATGAGACTGAGAGTGAGCAGGAGACGGTGGAGAAGATAGCGGATGAAGCGTCATCTCGTCCAAGTGTGACTATAATAGAGCAACAAGTAGGAAAGTATGAGTGCCCTAAATTTATTCTCTCGCCGGAGGAGGAAGCTCGCATCAGGAAGCCATGGCAATACGGTGTAATTGTCAAACTGTTGGGGCGTAAGATTGGCTACAAGGCCTTGGAGGCAAGATTGCAGCAGTTATGGATTAAAAAAGGGGTGCTTCACCTAGTTGATATTGGGAATGAGTATTTTTTGGTTACCTTCTCTTGTATGGATGATCATAAGTTTGCCATCACTCAGGGTCCATGGTTGATCTATGATCATTATCTTACGGTTCGAGAATGGACTCCTAATTTTCTTCCATCTAAAGACTCGATTCAGAATGTTGCGGTTTGGGTTAGGGTATCAAATCTTCCCATTGAGTACTATGACTCAAAGTTCCTAACCCAACTTGGGAACCGAATTGGTAAGACTTACAAAGTAGATAAGAATACTCTTCAAAAAGAAAGAGGAAAATATGCACGTTTTTGTGTTGAAGTGGATATTTCCAAGCCATTGTTAGCCATGTTTGAGATCAATGATATGAGGTACAAGCTGGAGTATGAAGGTCTGCATCTGCTTTGCCTCAGGTGTGGCAAATTTGGACACTACGTTGAAGGTTGTACTGGGAAATCTACGGTTAATCCTGATGCGAATGCGGTGGGAAAAGAAGGACACGGCGCCAGTTCTGGTGGACATGTCATGGAGGTGGATGGGCCTTGGGTAGTGGTGCAAAAAACGCGGCGGCCAAGGAAGCCTCAGGTAGGGTTTCCGAATTCTAAGGGAACCACAAAAGGAAAGGAGGCGAATTTGGAGGGATCACGTTTTCAAATTTTGGAGACAGAAGAGGAAGGTGGTATTATGGGCATTAATCAGGAGGGAGCGATTATGCAGGAGATCAATTTGAATGAAATTCCTTCTTTTAATTATAGGCGTGATTTGCGGCAGAGTAATAGGCGAAGTGTAGGGAAAGCTACGAATGGCTTGGGGAATGCTTCTGATGTGCATGTATCGAGTCATAATGTGAGTAACAAGGGAGGGCCAGCTAATGTTTCCTTAAAAGAAAAAGAGAATGTTAATGCTAGAAATAGTGCTACGGTGGTCAAGCATAAGGAGAATCCCATGGTGGAGCCTTTAATGAATCACGTGGGACTTGTGCATGGACATGTGAGAATTCTTTCTAGAGATAGTGGAGTGGGAACATCTCATGCAAATAATGATAATATTACCCTCTCTCAGCAACATCCCCCACGTCCACCTGATGATGCTAACGCCACCAACCTTATTACTTCCTTACAACCCCAATTTGAGAATGATGATCTCCGTAGTGAGACATTGAGAGATGAGACGCCACAAGACACCCAAGATAATATGGATGTTGTGGTGGAAACGTTGGAGACCGAGATGGGAGTTAGAAAAAGTATGGAGGGCACTCAGATGCACCTTGATTAAATGTTTTATGGATATACAAAATCCTAGTTTCTTTCTTTGGAATTGTAGAGGAGGAGGTAGTCCTGAGTTTTTTCGAAACTGTAAACAATTCATGGATAATTATCATCCTGATGTTTTAGTTGTCATGGAGCTTCGTGTGGATGCTGAGAGACTTCGTCGTACGTGTAGGTTATTGGAAAAGCTGGAGGGTCAGTGTGACGATTCTTAAAACTCATTTCCAATTTATTCATATGAGAGTTTCCTTGGTTGAAGGTATTGATTGGTTCTTTTTGGCGGTGTATGCTTCGCCAGATGATGACGCCAAAAAGCTTCTTTGGGATGAGCTTCAGAACATTGCTAATGGTATGCAGGGGGGGCTGGATGGTTGCTGGTGATCTAAATGACATTCTTGGGCTGCATGAATGTAAGGGGAGTACCACTATTAATCTTAGCAAGGCTCGTCGCTTTGCCGATCGTCTTGATAAGTGTAAGCTTCTTGATATGGGTGCTGTTGGTTCTAAATATACTTAGAAAGGCCCTTTGCTATATGGAGCTAGATTGTTTAGAAGGCTTGATAGGAGCCTCTGCAATTCGATTGGGAGAATGTTGTTTCCTGATGCTATTGTTAGAGTCCTTCCTTGTATTGATTTCTCCGACCATCATCCTATATTAATTCTTCCTTTGGGGGTGAATGTTGCTAATAGAACCAAGCCTTTTAGATTTGAAAGAGCTTGGCATTCTCATGATAATTATAATGATGTGGTTGTTAACTGTTGGAACATGCAGGTTGATTTGATTAATAACTTGTCTTCTATGGAAAGTACACTTAAGGATTGGCGGAGAGATGTCTTCGGTAATTTGAAGGGCAAGAAAAATAGATTGCTTGCTCGTATTGGTGGTATTCAAAAGAAAGTTTTTGAAGGAAGTTCCAATAGCTTTCTTGCTTGCCTTGAGTCGTCCTTGCAGAAAGAGCTTAATGATGTTCTGGCTAGTGAGGAGATTATTTGGCACCAGCGGTCTAGGGCCAGGTGGCTAAGTGATTGGGATAGGAACACTCATTATTATCATGTGAAGGCGCTTAACAGAAGAAGACGAAATAGAATTGTTTCGTTAAGAAATGCTGCTGGAGGTTGGGTTGAGCATGAAGGTGATTTAAAGAACTTAGTCACTAGCTTCTATAAAGAGTTATTTACTGAAGACAGAGTATTTGGCACTTGGGTTAATACTTCCTTTACTTTTGGTTCTACTTCAGAAGACTTGCGTGCTATGCTTGGTGCTAATGTGGAATTTGATGAAGTCAAAAATGCTGTTTTTCAATTAGGTGCTTGGAAGGCACCCGGTCCTGATGGATTTCCCCCAGGCTTTTACCAGAAAGCCTGGTCTACCGTTAGGGACTCAGTGTGGAATTTTGTGAAGAGAGTTTGGGATGATCCTATTCATATTGCTGAGGTTAATCATACAGATATTTGTCTCATTCCCAAGGTTGATAAGCCGGAGTTTGTTAATCAGTTCCGCCCCATCTCCTTGTGCAACACATCGTATAAAATTGTTACTAAAATTGTGGTGAATAGACTAAAATTGCTTATGAATGATCTTATCTCTCCTTTCCAAACAGGCTTTATCCCGGAAAGAAATATTCATGAGAACATCATTGTAGCACAGGAACTAGTGCATTCTCTTAGAAGGATGAGATCCAAAACAGGTGGCCTGGCTATTAAAGTCGATTTGGCCAAGGCTTATGACCGGTTGAAGTGGTCTTTTATCACAATGGTGTTGAGGGAGGCTGGGTTTCCTGAAGTTCTTATTAATATTATTATGGCTTGTGTTACTAGTGTGCAATCCAATGT
The DNA here is from genome assembly GCA_963573325.1 of Astragalus glycyphyllos. Lineage (NCBI taxonomy): Eukaryota > Viridiplantae > Streptophyta > Magnoliopsida > Fabales > Fabaceae > Astragalus > Astragalus glycyphyllos. The sequence goes on along the minus strand of OY754308.1, from coordinate 59,362,145 downwards.
TATGTGGAATGGAAATCGATGGGAATTTTTCTCTCCTCAGCGTGGCATTTGACAAGGTGATCCCCTCTCACCCTATATTTTTGTCCTTTGTATGGACAAGTTGTCTCATCTTATTTCCAGTGAAGTGCAGTGCGGTGCTTGGAAACCTCTCAAAGCTGGTAAGAATGGGCCTAATATTTCTCATTTAATGTTTGCTGATGATCTCTTTTTGTTTGGTAAGGCTACTGCTGCTCAAATGGATTGTATGCGTAATACTCTAGATACTTTTTGTGAGATGTCTGGTCAGCAAATTAGTGTTGAGAAGACGTCGATTCTGTTTGCCAAAGGGGTGCCTCGTAGCTCTAGGAAAGCGTTGTCGCGGTCTTCTGGTTTTAGAGAAGTTTTTGAGCTTGGTAAGGATTTGGGTGTTCCCTTAACAGGAAGAGCGCCTAGACGAGGTGACTTTGATTATGTTGTTGACTCAGTTCGGCAAAGGTTGTCAGGTTGGAAGGCGTCCCAGTTATCGTTTGCTGGCAGAGTAACTCTCAGCAAGTCTGTTATAGAAGCCCTCCCCCTGTATCCTTTGATGAGCACTGTGATGCCCAAGACTTGTCTAAATGAAATCCATCGGCTGCAAAGAGGATTCATTTGGGGAGATTCCGATGATGGGAGGAAATATCATGCAGTTAATTGGAAGCAGGTCACTCAACCCAAGAAGTATGGTGGGCTAGGTTTGCGTGATCTAACGAAGATGGATTCTTGCTTGCCTCTTGAGTTGGTAAATCGAATTCTTTCACTTCCTCCTCCTAATGAGGATAATGGGCATGATCAATGCTTTTGGATGGGCAAAGCCAATGGGCAATTCTCAATTTCTAGCGCTTACCATATGCTAGGAGGAGAACTGGTTGATGATGAGTCTTTGGTGTGGAAAAAGATCTGGAAGTTGCAAGTTCCAGAGAGAGTTCGTAGTTTTATGTGGTTAATGGCTCATGATAGACTCCTCACAAATTATAGGAAAGCTCAGATGGGATTGGGGGACTCATATTGCTCGCATTGTGGAATCGTTGCTGAAAGCGTTTTACACGCCCTCCGTGATTGCCCACTAGCTTCTTCTCTATGGATTTCTATTGTCAAAACTAATAAAAGAAGTGATTTTGGGGGGGGGGGGGGGGGGGGGGGGATTTGGCTCATTGGCTTAACTACAATTTGCATCAAGAGAAGTGGGTCATTGGAGAGATGTCTTGGGATTGTATTTGGGCCACGGCTTGCCACTTGCTTTGGTCTTGGAAAAACAAGGAAGCGCATGAGATACACTTCGTGCGCCCTGTGAGACCATGGCGACATGTTTTAAAGCTCGTTGCTGAGTACAAGCAGGCCACCTCTGTTGCGAGATTCCCTTTTGCTCGCGAGAGTGTCCAAGTGGATATGCGACGGTTGCCTCCGTCGAATGGGTGGTTTTGTTTGAACACGGATGGTGCTCTCAAGGCTTCGTCTCAGCGTGCGGGTTGTGGTGGACTGATTCGAGATCATGATGGAAACTGGTTGCGTGGATTTTCTAAATTTGTGGGGCATTGCAGCACGATGATAACAGAATTATGGGGAGTTTTTGAGGGGTTGAAGCTTTGTAGGGACAATCAATGGTCTATGGTTGTTGTTCAGCTAGACGCCGAGGTGGTTGTTCGTATTCTTAGAGATCAAGTTGGGACTTGTGTTGCTGGTTGGAGCTTGATTCGGGAGATTAGGAGATTACTGCATCAGTTGGTAGAGGTTCGGTTTTTGCATGTGTATCGAGAGGCCAACAAGTGTGCTGATTTTTTGGCTACCATAGGATGTGCTCAATCTGAGCAGTTGATGTATTATGAGCAGTGCCCCATTTCGATGAGTCACTTATTGCTCGCTGATAGACTTGGAGTCTCTACTCCTCGTGTTATTGTGTCATAGTTTGTTCCCGTTTTGTTGGGGCTTAGCCCCCGTAGCTTACCAAAAAAAAAACACAAACGCTACAGCTACAAGCTTAAATGCTACTTCAAGTAGCGTTTGAAATAAGCTAGTGGTACCAAACACTTAACATGAGCTAATCTACTATATATTATCCGCTAAATGCTAGTTCATTGGCCTTGCCAAGCAGCGTCTAGGCTTGGACTGACCTAGGCAATAGTTTGGCGCTCCACTTTATGGGCATTTGAAAGATGTGGAATAATGCTATTTTCTCAAATAAATCGTCTCTTTAGAAAAAGCACTTAGAGAGTTTCAAGTTATGTCTTAGCATTTTTCTTTCTAAAGGAGAATCACGCTCTTGCCTCTTTTATGAGTGATTTGTCAGTCCCCTATATCACATGAGTAGGTAGCTTTATTATATGTCTACCGCCTATATATCGGGCATGGTGGCATCTACTATATCGGTTTGAAATGCCCTTTTACTCCTTTTGTAGGTTAATGCATAATTATATATTTGTCATTAAGAGTTTATATATAGGTATATATTATAAGTTATTTTAATTTCAAGAACTCTCATAAACACTTGTAAAAGTTTTGAGTCATAGAATAAGCGTTTTCAAACATCCCCACTACTCTTTAAAGATAATGCTTAATAATGCTCCTAACTCCTAACTCTTTTTCCTTTGACAATATAACTCCTAACTCTTATATATGGTTAACATTAAAAGAATATTCTCGAATGTTGACAATTTCCCATGCGATTTGCACCTTTTTTTACATGGCATTGACCTTTTTTTGTTAACTGTTTGTTGAACGTGCAATATATTTACGGGTTTACTTTGGACCAGTCAAATAATTAAAAGTGAGGCAGTTACTTTTTGTCTTCTTTGACAATGGATAATATTAAGGAAAAAAACTAAGGTGTAATTCTATAGGTGATGCTATCAATCACAATATGGCACATTGACTATTTATTTATATTATTAATTATATTTTAGTTACTTTTTAGCAAATTAATCTACGTGTCATAATATGATTGGAAAACAAAACAGCACCTATCACACATATATAACTATACTTCTAGATTTTATTTAAAGAAGAATCAGTAAAAAGAGCTAATTACCGAGTCAAAACCATGCATTTTCATAATCAAAATGTGCTCCTAAATGCTCTCCCTCTTACTCGTTAAAAAAACCCACGTATTCAACATCAAAGGTATCTTTATAAGTCCAACATTATTAGCAACTCAAAACACACTTTCACTTACTTGCAACAAGAGAAAGAACTCACTCACACTCACTAGAGCTCCCTAGAATTAAGTCCAAAACAAAAATGGCTGCCATATTGAAAGCCTCACACCCACTTTTCCTTTGCTTGATTCTTTTCTGTGCCTCCCATTTTGTGCTCATCAATTCAACTGAGTTTGAAGTTGGTGGTAAAGATGGTTGGGTTGTCCCCAAATCAAAGGACAATGATGAAATTTACAACCAATGGGCATCCCAAAACAGATTCAAAATTGGAGACACCGTTAGTAAGTGTTACTCCCTTCGCCTCTAATTATAAGATTTTTCGGACACTACTTTTGCTTTTGCCTAAATATAAGACCTTTTATAAATATTTAGGTACCTTTGTTATTCTTTTTCCAAATATAACCCTTATTAATACTACTAAATTATCTTGATGTCAAAAAAATTGTCTTGATATATGAAAATTTGACATTGAATGTTTCTATACACAAAGATTAATTTAGTAATAATCATACACATATCACACACATTAACTACACTACTAACTTTTCCTTTTTACAAGACTGCTAACTTTTCTTAATACACGTAAAAAATATCAAATTCTTATAAATAGAGATATGGAAGGAGCACTTTTCTAATAACAAGTGTTAGTATTTTGTTTGATTTTGATAAAAATGTTTTATTGCATCTAAAATTGAGTGTTTTTTTTTATATAAAAATATCAATGTTTCTCAAAATTTTTTCAAAACTCTGAATAACACCTCTCATGTTTTATTACATTACATTAATTAATAAAACCATTTCTCATCTTAACAAGTGATGTACTATAAATATCCTTATATCTATATATAATATATTCACATACACATGCATACATGCAAGGTTTTATTTATTTTATTTTTTGTGTACATTCCAATATATGTAGAAAACAAAAAGATATAATATGAAATGAAGGAATTGATTATTTCAAACTACCTATGAATAACAGATTTCAAGTACGAGAAGGACTCAGTTTTGGTGGTGACAGAAGAAGAATATGAAAAATGCAAAGCATCACGTCCACTATTTTTCTCAAACAATGGTGACACAGTGTTCAAATTTGAGAGGCCAGGATTGTTCTACTTCATAAGTGGTGTTCAAGGTCATTGCCCAAGAGGACAAAAGATGATTATTAAGGTTTTGGATATTGAGCAAATTCCAGCAGCTGCAGCACCTTCACCTCAAGTTGCAAATGAGAAAGCAAAATCTAAAGCTGCTCATCAAATTACTCCAATTGCAACTGCAACTCTCATTCTACTCTCGTTTTTCTTCGCCATGCTATATGTTTGAAGCTATCTATCATTCTTTTTTTTGTTATCAGATTAGGGTTTAGAAGAGTGCCCTAGGTTTAGGTTTAGATTTAGATTTTAGGTGTTTAATTTGTTTTCTCGAGTTTTATTAGGTGTTAGTTTCTCTGATTTGTTGCTTTTTTTGGTCAGGGTTGGAAGGTCGTTAGTTTCATGGTGATGATAAATAAAGTTTCCTTCTTAGTTGGTAGTATTGACTTTTTCTATCATTCAACGTGATTTAAATTTCTTAAAAAAATGTCCTTATTTATTTATTTATTAATTTAGTGGATACACACTCTCATGTTGCTTTGTACACACACAGTACATATATGTAGAATATAACATTGTCATTTCATTTATCCAATTAATATAACCGTATTTGTTATAATTTGCAATGAAATTATAAATACATAGAAATTTGTAAAATGTAATAAAGGAAAAAAGAAAAACTCGATAAAAGGTAAAAATCGGGATAAAAGTTAAAAAAAGAGTTAATACTATTAATAAAGTAGTAAAAATCAGGAAAAAAGGAATGAGATTTAATATAAAATATGCACTCTCGTTGGCGCTCTTGATGCCTCTCTCGTTGCCGCTCGCGTTGGCGCTTTTGTTGGCGTTGCCGCACTCGTTGTCGCCGTTACCGTTCTCGTTGTCACTCCTGTTACCACTGTCGTTGTCGCTCCCGAGCGGTTCACGAAAAAAAAAGAGATTTAATTATTGATTTTCTAAGAAAAATAATTTGGCATTTTTTTTTGCTGTATGGCTTTTATTGACAATTGGTAGTGGTTAAACTAATTGATTTTAGTAGTTTGAGTACATTATAGTAAAGAGTAAATTCTATATAATTTAATATTAATTAGAGAAATTTAATTTAATTATTGAATTAAATTATTAATAAAAAATAATTTTCGAATTTTTGATAGTGGTTAATTTTTTTATACAATTGTTAGTGGTTAAATTGATTAGTTTTAGTAGTTATAGTATATTATAATAAATAGTAAATTATTTTTTTAAGAAATAAATAGTAAATTATAGATAACTAAATATTAATTTAATCATTTTAATTAAATTATTAACAAAAAGTTATTTTAGAATTTTTGTTAGTGGTTAAATTATTTTGTCAAAAAAATGGTTAATTTATGTTAATGGCAAAATGACTAAAATAATAGAGCAAAAATCAGAAAAAAGAAAATGAGATCTAATATAGGATATACACCACAAGTCATGTTACTATCATATGTTTTGTTTTAACAGTAATGTTGTTTTTGAACTTACTATTATATTCCACTAATTTTTTTTCTAACAAACCTTTGAGGTAAGTTATTTTGCTTGGGTCGAATATAATATGTGCATTTTTTTGACAAAATATAATTAAACTCCTCTACGAACTCAGTGATGATCTCATACGTGTTTTTAGGTACGTCAGTTTGATAAATCGAAGCAGCGCAAATAGTTGCATGCACTTTCTTCTTCAGATCCTGTATCACCTTCCTACTAAGGTTATTTTGTAGCTTTAACTCTGCTTAGTTTTTTTTCAAAGAGAAAAGTGTCTTATGCTTAAATTTTTTTGCTCAAGCCGTGTACCGTATTCAAGCTGCAAATGTCACGACTTTAGTGCTACAGAATGTGTTTTCCCAATGATAAGAAAGAATGTGTAAGACTGCTTAATCGAGTCTAGTATTCAACTTATTCATCCATGTCAGATAATGCCCTTGAATTCTATACGATTTCCTGTTACCAGGGAATTGAAAGAAGAACCATTTTATGTAGTTACTTTAACTTTAGGAAGTGGTTGTTCATCGCATCATACTAAGCGACATATCATTAACTTAATTGCCAACAGCTCAATGATCGCTACAAGTTCCCCTTGCAACTAGATCTTGATAGAGATGATGGCAAGTATCTATCTCCCGATGCAGAAGTATGGTAGGAAAAAAACTTTCTTGTCGCAATGATTGTATGCCTTCGGCAAGTAAGTATTCGCCTGTGAAATGGAGAAGATGAAATTAGATATGTCCGTAGAAAGAAACAAACTTAAGAGTCAAAAAGTTGAGGTTGGGGAAGGGATATAAATTTAAATATAAATAAATAATAGTAAAAGTATAGTAGGAGACCATGACATATGCCATAAAAATCGCATGCCTTTTCAAATAATATATCCATCACAATTAACTATTTATTTATTTTTTACGAAAATTAACTATTTATTTTTTGAAAAGCACAATTAACTTTTTTTTTAGATAAGCAATACTTTCATTGAATGGAACACAAAGGGAAAAAGCACAATTAACTATTTATTGGTAACCCATTAGTGGTAGTTGGTTGATGAGGTAAAACTATAAAAAACCCGTTGATATCCTAAATCACATACTAGTACTTTAAACAAACAAGTTAAGAATTCAACTTACTTGTACTATTAAAAAAAACCCATTAAACATAGGGGGAAAAATTCGAACTTTCTTATAAGTCACTTGTAAGTTGTAACTAGCATTCAGTATTTTTGTAAAAAAATAAATAGCATTCAGTATATTCACAACACAGGACAGTAAAATAAGTCCACATAAAATCACAGTAGTCTTCAAAAATCAAACAAACTCTCATTAAACATATATTACCTACCACACCTACTTAACTAAAAGATAATTAAATACAAAGTATTTATTTAAGTAGGTGTGTAGGTAATAACATATGCAGAAAAAGATTCAAATTTTCTTAAATTTTATAACATTCACCAAATGATGATGATGATAATAATAATAACATTTTATTAATAATGTAATAAAGGGGGTAAGGTGTAAAATACTATAATCTAATTTCTATCTAATCAAAACATATATCAGCAACATTATTAGACACCTTCAAATTTTGTCATTTGTCCAAAAATAAAGGCAAAATCGTAAGTTCAAAGCAAAAAGACAAAATAATACAGTTTTTTGGCAGCTTTTACAAAAAAGCTGACGCATAAGTCTGACTGACACGTTGAGGCGCGTAGACTAACGTGCTGACGCGTGTCAGATTTTTTAATTTTCAGTTTTTTCCAGTTTTTTTTTTCAAAAAAATATCTTTTTCTGTTAAGTTTTTTCCTAACTTTTTTTTGTTTTTTTCCTCCAAAAAATTACTTTCTACTGTCAGTTTTTTTCATTTGTTTTTTCAAAAAATTCTGTTTTACAATTAAAAAAAGTAATTTTTTATTTATTTTAATAATACACTCAAACTACAAAAATCAATCAATTTAACCACCGCTAATTGTAAAATAAACATACCTCTAACAAATGTTTCAAAATCTTTTTTTTTCAAAAAAATCAATTATTAATTTAATATTATACTCAATAATTAAATAATCTAAAATTTATTATTTATTATAATCTCTCTATTTTTTTTTGACAAGATTATAATCTCTATTAAAACTACTAAAATCAATCAATTTTTTTCATAAAAAATAAAATCAATCACTTTAACCATCAACAATTGTAAAAAAAAATTTAACCACTACAGAAAATTACAAAAAAACTATTTTATAATTATTAAAAAGGAGTAAGTAAGTGACAATGGGAACGGTAACGAGAGACTGACAATGGATCAACAACGGGAGCGACAATTGGAGTGCCTACAGGAGCTCCGGTGCATATGTTACCTTAACTCTCATTTTCCTTTTTATAGCAAAAGTTTCAAATTTATTTTTCTAAAAAAATAAATTATATAATCTTAAACTATTAAAATCAATCAATTTAACGGCTAAGATTTGTAAAAAAAAAAATTTAACCACTACCAAAAATTACAAAATAACTTTTTATTAATGAAATGAACATGACCAAAATAATGAGAGTGGCAACGAGAGCATCAACGGGACAATTAGAGCACCAACGGAGTGCATATTTTACCTAAAATCTCTTTTTTTTTTCATTTTTACTCCATTATTAATATTATAAGGAGAGGCCGACTTTTTTTAAATTTTTACAAACACAACTATTTTAATAAATTTGAAAATATAGTCATTTATCAACTTTTTCCTTTTTCTTTTATTACATTATGCAACTTTCAATATATTTATAATTTCATAACAAATTAATTTTAACAAATACAGTATTACCCGTACGTATGCACGGGTAAAATACTAATCATCATTATATAATAACAAGATAGAAGAAAAGAAAAAACCAAAAAACAAGTAAAAGGAGTTCGAGAGTTTAAAGGAAAAGAGAGAATGAGAGTTAATAAAATAAAATATAAAATACTAAAATCAAAGGAAGGTTATTTACTATTTAATGATATTTGACTAAAGAAAACCTAATTTCCCTTTATAATCCTGCTCAGCAAACAAGAAGAACATACCAGGGAGAGGGTGCTTTTTTTCTTTTTTTTCTAATTGCTTTTCTTCCTTGGAAAATACTAGTTGACTTGTTGCCTCTTTTGAGTTTTCTCTCTCTGATTTTTTTTTCTACTGCATTTTCATGTTTTCTACTATGATCTCCTCCTTCTTTTATAGATGCGTGTGCTCTTGTTGTGTGAGCTGCTACAAGCTGTAAGAGGGAAGCAGACAAACGAGTACTATTAAGTGTTCTTGTGTGCAGAGAGAGAGAGAGAGAGAGAGCACATGCTGGAGATTTGAAAATGATTAAATTTCCTTTACAAAAAATGGAAAAAAGCAGAATACTTGTAGAAAGCACTTTGGCTCTATATCTGGAAATACAAGCAAGGCATCCAAGGCAAATTTATTCTAGCACTATTTTGGTCAAAAAAATAAAATAAAAATAAACTAGCACTACTAATTCACAAGGTATCCAAGGTACTGTAATTAGTTAGTTTTAATAATTGTTTCACATCCACCAATAGTAAACATCCACAATAAGTTCCTTTCTGCACATTTTGTCCTTGTTTGACCAATAGACTCATATGAAAACCTGTACTACGTTGTTCTAGTTTTTTTTATTTTCCTCTCTTTATTTAATCAAATGAATTAAAGAACTGTTTCCTCTCCTTAGTCGTGGTTTTGCCTTCTCCACTAAGTCTACTCTACTATAATCAAAACTAATGTTAACAAATTGTAAACATCTTAAAATTTGGCAAAAAAGTAAGGATAAATTAGTAAATTTACAATTAAAAGACAAAAAAAACAGCTTTTTACAGTTTTTTTTAAAAATAAAGCCTTCTGCCGCACTGACATGCTGTCAGCTAATACACTGACATGTGTTGGTACCAGTTTTTTTATTTTAAAAAAACTGTTTTACTTTTTATATAAAAACTGATTTTCTTTTAAAAAAAAACTTTGTTTCTGTTTAAAAAACTGTTTTTTAAATAAAAAAATATTTGTTTTTCAATTTTTTTTCAGTTTTTTTGTCATAAAAATTAAATTTGTTATCCCTTTCTACTAAAAATTCTTACTCACTATTTTTATAATTTAGTAAAACTAATTATTTGTTTTTTTACAACGATCAAATTAGTAATTTTAGTCACTAATCATTGTCAAAAAAAGACGTACCTGTACTAAGCAATCGGAGCTGCAACGGGAGTGCCAACGAGGATGCAAACAGGAGGGTCAACGGGAATGCATATTTTACCTTTAATTTACTTTTAAAAAACTAATTTTCTTTTTAAAAAACTATTTTTTTAAAATTGTTTTTTAAATCAAACATATTTTTGTACAATTTTTTTTCCAGTTTTTTTTGTCATAAAAATTCAACTTTCCCCCCTTTTTTACTAAAAATGCTTACTCATGACTAATTTTATAATTTATTTAAACTACTAAAACTAATTATTTTTTACAATGGCCAAATTAATAATTTTAACCACTATCCATATTCAAAAAAGACATACCAGTACTAAGCAACAGGAGCTACAACAGAAGAGGCGACGAGAGTGACAACGGGAGAGGCATCAAGAGAGGCAACGGGAGTCGCAATGAGAGAGGTAACGAGAGCCAACGGGAGTGCCAACAAGGATGCAAACGGGAGGGTCAACGGGGATGCATATTTTACTTATAATGTCCAAATACACTATTATGTTTCAATGTAATTCTGATTGTCAATTTCCTTTAATTTCTTCGAAACAATATAATTTACATTTCTATGTTATATGACATAATACCTATCTCATTCCACTTTGAACTTCAAATCATACATTTTCGACATTGTTTATAATTTATGAATATCTTCCAAATTACTATTATGACTTCATGACAATACGCTGACCATACGCACGGGTAAAATACTAGTGTTGTGTAAAGTTGGGAGCACTGCGACCGTAACTAAATGGTCAAATGGTGATGCTGATTGTAAATCATTTTTTTATTTTATAATAAAAATTCTATTAGGCGCTTTGTCTACTTTTTTTTCGTTAAATACTTATGTAATGGTTTTAAGTGAATGTTTTTATGGACATCATTGGTGTGATGGTTTAATGGTTCATATTTTAAAATAAATATTGTGTTAAAAGAAAACAATTAAAAAGTTGTAAACCCAATTTGCTGACTTTTTTTGTTTGTTTTCAAAAACAAGTTAAACCTATATATTGTATTAAATTAGTCTTGGCACTGATTTAAAGCAGTAAACCGAATTTTTTGAATTAATGGAATTTTAAAAAAAGAAATAACAACAATGTTAATGCATGTTTAAATAATGAATAAACTTCATTAACATTATTCTTAAATCTTTTAACCGATGGAGGTGAAGAAATATTAGTTTTTTTTAAGTTGGTTTAGACAAGTAAATGTATTAAATGTCTTTAGAACAATATAAACTATAAAGTAATAATTTCGAAAATATTCAATAAGTTGGAATAATGTTGGTACATAGTCATGATGTTATGGTTTTCTGGCAGCAATTCGCAGAATTTTTTTTGTCTTCTAGTCCAAGTCATGTTACTATCATGTTTTGTTTTGACTGTAAAGTTGTTTTTGAACTTACTATACATATTGCACTAATTTTTTCTAACAAACCTTCGAGGCAAGTTATTTTGCTTGGGTCCAATATATTATGCATTAATTTTTATTTTTTTGCAAAAAATTAATTGTGGTTAGTTGAGTTATTGTTAATATTATTTGAAATTTGAATTAAAATTAATATATACAAGCTAATTTGATATGCAAACCGTAGAGTCTGCCAAATTTTTAGAAGTGAAAATTTTACCAAAGGCACCTAATATGCTAAAAAAAAGGGGTTTACAGTAGCCCATTTTGGGTCTTTATAAAAGTACTAAGGCCACTTCAACCCATCTACATAATTGATTATTAATCATCAAAAAATAGTACACCCAAAAGAATTATCCAACTACAGAATTATCTACACTCAAGAAAACCCTCGTATTGCTTAGCAAACAACCCACCGATCAAAAATAACTCATAATATTTGTCTAATAAAAACAAATCACTCATAATATAAAAGTAGGGATATTGTGGGTTCAATATCTAGCTATGCTTATCCAATGGCGAATAAATAGTTGGTTTTAAAATAGAGTCCACACCTCCACATCACCTTTAATAACTACACCAAATATTTTGCTGAAGTACTGAATTTCTTTAAGAACTCACTTTGGATTCTACAAATTATCCAACATTTAACACTTTTTAATCACATTTAATTTTCTCTCGCTTAGAGCACAACAAAATCTTCTTTTTAAAATTTAAGAACTAAATTCTTTAAGAACTTAAATTTGGTTTTCCAAAGGTCTCTCCTCTATGTCAAGCAAACTCCAACCATGCACCCAATAAAAGGGGGTTCTAAGCATTATGAAGTATGAACCATCAAAGATACCCTTAAATGCTATACTAAAAAGTCAGAAAATTTGATGGATAGGACTTCAAATTATATTTCTGGAGCAAGAGTTTTCCTTCTTAGCACACATGACCAATGCAATACCATTTAATATTGAATTTAAAATGTAGAATATAACATTGTCGTTTCATCCATTCAATTAGTATTATTTTATTCTTCATCAATGACACTAACACACTACGACTACTCAATAAACATCCTTTTGCCATTTCTACAAATTCACATACAAGCAATTTTTAGTTTTTCAACGTCTTTATCTTCCCGAATTCAGCCTGTATATGTTTTCCATTTTCTATCAAGATAATCATGATGTTTTCTTTTGACAAAATTGGATGCTAAGGCATCACGATGATATTTGACTTCCAATAAATATTATTAAAAACAGAAGATAATCGTGATATTTGTTTTATGGCAAAATGGAAAGAGGGAAGTTGGTAAAAATAAAATGTTGTTACCCGCAATCGAACTAGGAATTGCTTTTGTCTTTTTGTAGTCGAATTTAAAGCTGTTTTATACCCAAGACAGGGATCGAACCCTCGACACTTGGTTAAGGGAGGATGAGCCTCAACCGCTCAACCAAACCTGGGTTCATTTGGAAGTGATTTCATTGACGAAAATTTGGCAATAAATTAAATGTCATGCAGAAAAATAAGATGGAGTCTCCTCAATCCACAAATAGAGACAACTTTTTTTATCCAAAATATAGACAACTTTAATCTTAATAATATGGGACTCTGGAAAAAATGAACATCAATCAAATCAAAGGATATCATAATTATTGAAAAACCCTATTAGATGAAAAGAAATTAGAAGGCGAGAATTGAATTTCAGCAACTCTTCTATAATTGGGGGGTTATTAATTATACAATGAATATATTTCTAAAAATAAAGTGTCAGCACAATACTAATTTTTTTTCATCGACCCAGACAAATTGACAAATAAATACCATCACGCGGCGTATTCATATCGCTTAAGATTGCCAATGCAAACAACAGTGTGGACCGAGTTACAACAAAAAAAAATTGACTCGTTGAACTCAGTTTTAGTACTCAATTCCAATAGCTTTTTAGAGCTTACTTATGAAAGTTATTGATAGAAGTTACAACAATAAGATAATTACAATGTGGAAACGTATGATGGTGCCCCACTAACCAGGTAAAATATTACAGGAAAGAATGCGAATATATATTTCCAGTTGAAGAAAATTTCTGATAACTTGAATAATCTTATGTTGACTAATTTAACTAAGTTACATAAACTCTGACTATAAAACTGTGGGTTCTACCAAAACTTTTTCAACTGTATAAAGCAGCGACATGCTTACACTTAATGCCTCACAAACTGTCGCTTATCCTCAGCATTTCCTTTTCCATAAGGATTGCTGTTGCTGAATCCATGTCTACTTCCATCAACTTTACGCATTTTCTTCCTTTGCTTAGTACTGTTTATGTTCAGACTCACACTAGGAGGATTCGAAAAACAGAATGAAGCAGCAACAGCCTACTCAAAGTACAGAAACTGCTATTATCATATTGTATATATGCTTTAGAATTCAAACAATTCAAGTACAACAATTGTAATACATCTCTCCCCCCAAGTTATCATGCATATGAACACAACATAGTACTTTATGCATGTCTGGAATAGCTCCATTTGAAGGTCAAAAAAAAAATTGTAGCTTTCTAAGAGAACTTCATGATTATTCCCCAGCCTCGCACTCAATGCACACAATTTCTCTTTTGTAATAATCCTGAACCAAATGAATTTTCTGATTGCTTATATTAAATGAAGATAATGACCCGTTCTTTTCCCCCATTTAGCTCCCATTAATAAAATAAAACAAGAAAAAGCTACCAATGACATTTAAGATTCACTTTCACGAACAAGAGAACCAGTCAATATCACATTTTTAGGGATCTGAACGATTTTCCAGTTCTTGTCTAGATCTACCATTTACAGGACTTATCGACAAATGTCTAGCATAATATAATATGATGTAAACTTTAATTAGGAGTTCAAATAAAAATCCTTCTTTAATAGGATCAAAAACTGAAAGGAAAAGATAAATATTCCCGGTAACAGATGATTTAAAATATAAGGGAGTGATATAAAATTGATATAAAATATCAAGTGATGGCATTAGTGCATAAATGCATAACACCAATTTAGACAACGAGTTCCCTAGACATACATATTCACGTTGTTCTAAAAAATCATGAAATAATTAGAAAAACATACCATACTCTAAAAGCTGTACCTGCATATCAAGGTGGTGAACACTGAATATATCCTTCATGGAATGTGAATTGTATGCTAAAATGTATGATCTATAAGCATCTTTAGCCTCCTTGTTCAGAAAATAATTGTTGCCTACCAAATTCTCCTACACAATCCAGGCATTCCTTTGTAACATAAGCTGCATTTGTTTACTATAATAAATACAACTTTATTAAAACACAAGGAAGAAGGAATGTACCATGTGAGACTGTATATTTGCCACCTTCTTTTCATCATATGCATATTCTTTCACAGGGACCTTTGCCTCCTGAAATAAGCAAAAATATAAAATTTGGGAATTGGGATAAGCTACGAATATTTTTTTCTTTTATGAAAATACGGATAGAGTCTCGGGGTCTACGGGAAGTATATTTTTATGAAAAAAGGGATAGAGTCCTGGGGTCTAAGGTAAATATCGATCACTGCATCCCATTTATCCTGTACTCTATGCATGACACAAGGTTTCCACAATTATTAAATTTTGGAACCTTTCTTTCTGAGGTAATAGAGTGAAGGGGAACGGTTGGAGTTGCCTTTATGCAAGGTAAGGCTGTCTACAATGAACCCACAAATTATTTGACTCTTTCTTGGACCCAAACATGATAGGAACTTTATAGTTTATGGCACTGGGTCGCCTTTTTTTACTTTCTCAGATTAAGTAGTGCACACAGTAGAAACTTAATAAACTCTGATTCAACATCAGCTAGCTTCCTATCCCCTACTTTTACTCAGAAACTGACCTTCAGATAGCGAAGAAATTGCAATTCTTCGGGAATGAGAAAAAGCAAAGCATTTCCTTTTCCACCTTCCCCACGAGCTGTTCTACCAACCCTGTGGATATATTCCTGGAAGCAGTATTAAACATAAACTATAGTTTACATCAATATAGAAGCCGGCTAAGAAACAAATAAAAAGGGAAGAAGAACAAGAAGTACCTTTGGTTCATCAGGAGGATCATATTGCACAATCCAGTCCTACAACACAAATAAGGATCATATTACATGGAAGATTAATCCGGGTAAGCTTACATCAAGTATTTCATTCTAACAGCCATATTTAATATTTACAAAGTAATCTCCTGCAGATTTGCAAACCAAACACATGCTGTGTTTCCCATATTGAGACTGGCAGCCATTTACCTTTCATCACCCAGCTGCTAGGTATTTCTGAAGTAGACTCATTGTTTTGTGAACAATGGAATTGTCATGAAAGTTGTGAGCACTTACTCAAATATCATTCAGAGCTTTTGGGCGGCGCACATTGTATTGTGGAATTTGGCCATGGATTGAAAAATGAAGATAAATGCCAGTTTTTTAGTATAATTTTGACATTGCATCTTTTAGCATGATAAAGTGCGCTTCTTAGCCCCAGTATTCCACTTAGCTAATGGTTAGAGGGGTTTCGTCATTGGTTATGCAGGGAATATGGCAAGCTTTGCTGAGTTGATATGATTTATTGTTTATTCCAACTTCTATACTGTTTTATGTAGGAAGATTTTCTAACCGTTGCTCTCGTATTTCTTTCCGGCAGGTGTCTTAGGTTGGGCACCCCAAATTTGTATCTGTTGATACTTGATAACATTTACTCTCTCTTATGCTTAGGTAGTAGTTAGATTAGCTGAATTCATATTAAATAGTAGGGGGGGAATTTTTAGAACACCACATTTTACCATTCAAAAATATTCACGTAAGTTGACAAGAAAGATGAATATACCACAGCAGGTATGTCAAGTCCACGGGCAGCAACATCAGTACAGAGAAGGATCCCCTTTTCTGCTTTGCAGAAGTCCAAGAAGGTAGTTGTTCGTGTCTGCTGCTTTTGTTTTCCATGAATACTTAAGCATTCCATATTAACGTGATTAAGAATGGCGGTATGGAAATTGACACTGTTGCATGAAGAGAAAAAGACCATCACTTTTTTCGATTGATGCCTCTTCAAAAAGGAATAGAGAACAATAAATCGCTTGGCACAGGGAACAATAACATAACCCTGCATCAATCCTTCATTTGTGACCTGCATTGGTGAGTTTCCTCTAAGGTATGATGATAATGCTGATGAATAAAGTTCAAAGAATATGATAAAGTCAAGAGGAAACATCACCTTCTTTCTCCCATCGTCTACATCAATATAAATAGGAGTTGTCTGAAATGACAGCCGTGCAAGATCTTCAACCTACATTTTAAGGAGAAAATCTTATTCAGAACAAAAACTGTAAGAAAGCAATACATTTCCCCAATTCTTACTTCCAAGTGAACCATTCATTATCAAGTATCAAATTTAAATATATAAGGAAAAAATTAAAAGGAGAGCCACACTCCGACATTCATGTAATGTATTATCAAATATCAATCTGTGGTGTATCCTGTTGAGAGCCCCGCATTGGATAAATATGGCCTCATTAGTGGTTATTATAATTTTTTTTTTTTTGTTTGGGGGGGGGGGGGGGGGGGGGTGGGGGGGTGGGGGGGCATTAGCTTTTGAAGAGTTATACTCAAACCTAAATTCTAATATGGTATCAAAGCCTACCTGGGATTTGTTGGGATACCCGCTATTGGTTGTTATTGGGCCACCGGGGTCATGCTCTAGCTGTCTAGTCTTGGGCGCCAAAGGATATGTTGTGATTTGAGAGTCCCACATTGAATAGTGATATGGCTTGATTAGTGGTGATAAGTGGGGGGCACCCCTCACCCATAAGCAAGCTATTGGGGATGAGTTACTCATCTTAGAATGTGGTTTGGACCTAACTCAACCCCACAAAACCAGCTTGTATAAGGTGAGGATTGTCTCTCACTTATAAAGTCTTTTGAGACCATATCTCTAGTCAATGTGAAACTTGGGTTTTTCCCAATACACTCCCTCACGCCCAGCACTAATGGGCTTGGTGCGTGGATTATAATTGGGGGTGGCCCCAAGGATCTAGGATAGGCTCTGATATCCCAAACCTAAATTCTAATATATCAAAAGTAAAGAAAGAAACTTGCCTGTAAAAGATAAAAAATGACATTAGATCAAAATGAACTTTCTACAAAAGAGCTTGATGAAGGATGGAAAATGAAGAACATACCTTCTTTGTTTGTGTGGCAGAAAATAAAGCCGTTTGCCTGTTCTGTTGAATGTGAGGCAGATAAATTAGCCAAGCCCAAAGATATTAGTTTAAAATACATGCTGCATATCAGCTTATAGCTATGCTTGATATACATTATAGAAGAGAAGTTAAATGGGAAATATAGCACCACATTTCAGGCTAAAAACCTTGGCCTCAATATAATTATATGAGCAGGATGACCATGGATTGTAGAATCTCAGCGTGAAAAGTAGGATTAAATCCACACATAACTATCAGTCTATCGGGAAAAAACAAAATACAACTTATTTGTTAAGGAAGAAACCCCAGTATTTCTAGTATTACAAGCTAGCTAATAGCAAGAAGCAGCTGCTGATGTTCTGGGTCAATAAACTCTTGTGAAGAATTTATAATTGCACTTTCCTCTTAAGTGAGAAATAAATACTAGTCGTAAACTTGTGGTTGTTGAAGTCCTTTTTGTGAGGTGTTTTCCAATTCAATTATCCAATGCACATATGGCAAAGGGGCTGGCGGACAAAGCAATTTCAAAACACCGCCATTATAATTTCACAAGCTCACGCATGACCGAAAGGGAGAGGAGAAACAGAAAAATAAAACAAATTATAGATACCTACCTTTGGGAGGATCTTAATAATCTGCTTCATTTCATCCTCAAAGTTAGCTTCCAATATCCTGTCAGCTTCATCAATGATAAGGAACTGCAAGGAATGCAGAAATATAGAGTAAGAGAATATCCCAAATCTCCACTTATATAAGCATGCAAGCATCTACTAATAATATCCATATGTCTAAACGAAAGGCCCTAGATTCAAGAGTCTTCAGTCCATAACAGAAATACAGAAAAGCCACCAACTCCAGAATTTATCTATAGTATTCCATCACTGGCTATCTGCTGGTTTTCAACACCTTTTGTTTTTTTGGTTTCCTTACAACAACGAGAAACTACCAGGTGATGAGAGCAAGCAGCAGAGTAAGGACAAATGAATAATGTTACAAAGAATGTAAACATGAAATATCAGCCAAAATACATAGTAGTGAATAACCTTTCGAATCAAATAGATATTTTATAGCCAAGCTGTCCGTGAGAGAGGACCCTGATGAGAATCAAAAACTTAAGTTGATATTCTACAAGAAATGCTTAGATTAATAAGCATCAAAAACTCGTAGTATATTAAAATGAGGCATCATTTACAAATACAAGCTGTTAGAATAATATGAAAAGTATCTCATAATACCTTCATCTTAAAGCATTTTTGATTATCACTTAGGGTTATGTTCATACTTTTTTATATTATCGTGATTAGATTTTGTATTTAGTCTAGTGTTACTGTAAATAAGGATTAGTATATCGTATAATATCTAACCATAATCATAATTCAGATTCTTTATTCTTTCTCTTCTCTCATTCCTTATCTAAAACACTATAACTTCAACACATACATTGCTTGTTGGCATCAGCAACGAAATATGTTTATATTTTAGTGAAGAATAAAGATAAATAATTGTACGGATAACCAATAATATACCTTCAGGTTTTGAAATATGAATCTCTTGGTATTTTGAAGATGATCCAGAAGACGACCTGGAGTAGCTACCAATAGGTTTACCCCCTTAGCAATGTGTTCAGCTTCAGTTTTTCTAGCCGAGCCTCCAATAACCAATCCAAGAGTTTGTGAATGATACTTGAGAAGCTCCTTGGCAACTTCATGTGTCTAAAAGAAATGGTTAAGTAAATATGGAGAACTGGTCAATAAGATTCATATGCATAGAAAATAGAAAGAAAAACAAAAGGTGAGGAGCAGCAAGCAAAGAAAATAACAAAGCCCAGTTTGGATAAACTTCAAAACAATCACTCACAAAAAAAAGAATTATAACAAGAATCTTCAATAACAAAGTGATTTTCATTGGCTTCTCATATAAGTTGAAATTATCTTCCACATCTCACTTTTTTCAGCAAGTTTGGTTAAGCTTCTCAACAAGCACTTGTGAATGTCAGACAAAAAAAAATTAAAAAATCTGGTAACAACTATCTAAGTCTTTAAGAAAAGATTCTCATGTCAGTAAAATTTACTTTTGTATCTCAATTTTTTTCAAGAGCAATTTTATTTAACCTTTCCACAACATCTAAAATCTTATAAGTAGTTCTTTGTAAGTGAAGAATTATAAACATATTTCAACTAAGAATCTCCCATAAACTAGCTACGAACTAATCCAAATTGAGCCACTCTCATTTAACTTCTCCACAGACACATGGGCCATAAGAGAATTCAAACTACCATGACCTATAATTGAGAAGCTCCCATAAGCTATAAGATAATCCAGCCTCAGCGTAATCCCAACAGCTAATTATGACCAGGCCTATAGGACCAAGGAAAAACAAAAAATTAAGCAAAGAGGCAAAATGTTATACCTGAATTGCAAGCTCTCTAGTTGGGCATATGACAATAACACCAGCTCCACTACGAGGTGTAAATTTAACATTGTACAACAGCTCCACAGCAGGAATTAAAAAGGCAAGAGTTTTTCCAGAACCAGTCCTTGCAGCACCAAGAACATCTTTCCCACTCAAAAGTGGTGGAATCGATCTTGCTTGAATCTGCATTGGTGATATATAGTTGTCAATTCAAACATATTACAAGTATAATAACCAATAAGCCACTCTGCAATGCAAATTTTGCCTCTTAAAAGCCAAAGCCCAAATTCAATAAATAACTACAGATTGCTTAATTCATAATCATTAACTAATTAACTAACTAAGGTTGCTTAATTCATAATCATTAATTGACTAATTTCAGAAAATCGTTGATTTACCTGAGTCATGTGTTGGAATCCAATATCCATGATGGCTTTAGAAGTAGGTTGAGACAATTCCAGAGAAGCGAAAGTCTCAGTGCTCATAATTCCAGAACCCCCGTTATTCTTCACCTTTTTCTCTTCCACTTCCTTCTCCTTCTTCTTCTTCTTCTTCTTCTTTTTCGATGATTCTACATTCCTATCAGTATTATTCCCATTCTCTGCTTCTTCTTCTGCATGTTCCTCCTCCTCAGCAATGTCACGAGGTCTTTTTTTGTCACGCTTCTTCTTCTTTTTACTATTGTTTTTGGATTCATCCATTGTTGAGGCTTGAATATCATTTTCCGGTTCTGCCATGATGAGATTTTTGCACAATCTCAATCACTTTCTTCTTCTTCTTCTTCTTTACTTGTCCCCTTCGTTAAACCCTAGTTTCGAAGTCGAAGGCTTCGTTCGTGTGCACGTGCGTGGCGTGGAATTAGACCGTGGTCAAAATGGGCCCTTTGTTTTAATGAAGCCCGTTGAATAATAAGGGGCTTTTACTTTTCGCACCCACTTTATGAAAACATGCACCCCTCCCCCTTTTAAAATTTATTCTTTAACAAAATACATCTTCCTCCCCTTTTCCAGATAGTTTGTAGTATTTTTTACTTTTCGATACTTAATTTCCAAAAAATATTAGTTGTGCACCCGTGCATATGCACAAATCGCATTGCTTGTTATGGATGTTTATGAAACTCAATTTGAACTGAAAAAATAATTAATTTTACAGTCTGATTAGAAATATACCCATAAAGAATCCAAATTATATCATACAAAGGTGTAAATCATGCGTAAGACATTTATGTAATATAAAAATAAATTTACTTATATTAAGTCATTAAATGGTTTCTCATCAAGACTAACCATACAAATATTTTTTTTGACAAGAACCATACAAATATTGATTGTACATAATAATAATAATAATAATAATAATAATATCTGATATGCAAGGACTCAAAATTTTCTTTGGTTTTATACACATAAGCTTGTCTGTACTAAAAACAATTATGTATGTTTCTTTGTTAAGACTCGAGATTGTGAATAAGGATAGACCTATGTAGTGCTTACGGAACACTTGGACCACCTGGAAAAAAATGTTTACTTAACCCTATGTATTATTTTTTATTTTGAATCTGAGTTTGAAATTTTGCATTTGGATGCCTCGATTATCCTATCTTTCACCGTTTAATGTTTTAAAAAAAATTGGACTCTCAATTTTGTTCATGAACTTACACACCCTTCTTTATACTTTTTGATGACAAGTATAAAGAAGAGTGTCACTTCATGAACCAAATTGAGAATTTAATTTTTTTAAAATGTTAAAGATAAGATAAGATAATATTAAGTAGTCCATAGAGTTCGAGAAATCTGTCAAAATAACCTACCATATATAGTAAAGGTATTTAAAAAAATAAACATGTGCTGTAAACAACTAAATTATATTAATAAAATGTAATATCTTATCATTAGCACTACAATTTAAAACAAAAAAAAATTATAAATATTGATATATGTTTGAAGACACTAAAATTATACTGACAACATATAATATTTTCCTATTTAAACTAAAAAAATGTAAATACATCTATTGTAATAAAAAAACGACTAAAAAAGAATCCATTTATTTACTATAAAAAATGAAAGCATTTAATTATAATTTTTTTTTCATTAAAATTTAAAAATAGAATAATTATTTATAAAAGTATCATTATGACTTGCTTCTCAATACAATGTTAGCATTCAACTGGTATGCCATTAATTTTATATGATATGATATGATATTAGATTGGTACAACGTAGACGTAACGTAACATAGGTAATCTTTAAGAATTTCTGCACACCACACTATTTAGGATATGTTTAATTAATAGTTAATAAGTTTGTGGTACAATCCAAAACTATACATCCGGAGGTAGTCTCCAACTAGGATGTACAGTAGTTTATGGCCATGGTTTCCCTCCAATTTTCCGGCCCATTCATCGCCGCCATTTGTGCCATGTATGATCCAAGTGGAAGAAGAGTGCCAATTCAGCTCAGCTAAGCTTTTGTGGAATGATAATGGTCTTGCGGTTTGTTTAATCAAACAGTAGAATAGCAGGAGTGAAGATGTTGCCAAATATTTTGTTTCAGTATGTTTGGCCACGTGTAGCACATTCTTTGCTTATGTTTGTTTCGTTTCCCTCAACTTTCACAGCTTCCTTCTATTCCTACTTCTCTCTTCCCCACGTGGGTCAGGTTCTCTGCTTTTCTTGATTTTGCACTCTTCTTTCCTTTCAAGTTCCTCCCTTTCCCAATGTTGTTAAGTTTGTTTGAACAAGCAAGCCTTCTTAATACCAACAAATTAATACATAGAGTTAATGAATTTTCTAGAATCTCTTCTCTGGTTCTTCTCTTCCACTCGACCATCACCAAAAAAAATGAAGGATTCTTGAATTTTCTAGAATCTCTTCTCTAATTCCCTTTCTCTTCTTCAACCCTCTTTCTTTGTCTCTCAAATCCTTTATTTTGCTGATTGAAATCGATTCTTCTTCTATAATTCAAGTTCATATTTTTTTAGGTCCAATTCTCTTTATTGATTTGTTTCTGATTGTGTTTTCCAGGTTCAAAAATTAATTTTTGTTTTTGTTTTTGCTTCCTCAAGTTTCAGGTATGGCGTTGAAACGCATCTTGAAGGAAAGAAGGTCGAGGTGAGAAAGAGAGCACTATCGCTGTAGCCATCTTCTCGCTGCGAGACACATGCAACGCAAAAGCTTTCTCTCTCAGACCCTGTTCTTTTTGTAAAGGTTAGCGAATTCTTGAATTTGTGAATTTCTTTGGTCATGGTGTTGTGTTTGGAAGGAACAAAGTTTCATTTTTTTTTGTTATTGTGCTTTCAGTTACTGTCGTGGAGAGTGGAAGACGAGCTCTTCAATATTTGGGGTTGGAGGGAGAGAACAGTTCTATTGGATTTGATGTAAGAAAATTATTCTTAATTATTGTTTTGGGTTCCTTGACTGTATATTGGAATCGGGTGATTGAAATTGGTTGGTGCTTATGTTGTTGTTTGATTGATTAGTGGCTTAATTATTGTTTTGGGTTCCTTAATTATTCTTAATTATTGTTTATGGTTCCTTAATCTGATAATGACGGATTATTCCATGCCAGCTTTTGGGTATTCTGGGTTTATGAAAAGTGCATGCCAAGTGTTTGATCAAAGTTCTTTTAAGGATATTGTTGCTCTTCAGTTTTCATTTTGGCTTTCTAATCTCTCTCTCTCTCTCTCTCTCTCTCATACGATTAGGGATTCGAAAGGTTAAGACAAAAAGAGCGAGCACGAAGAAGAGTATAATGGTGAAGCATGTTCTTTTTCTCTTGGATCTGGCTTTCTTCTACAATATGAGGTTATATTTTATTGTTCTCATTACAAATAACCATCTAATAGAAGGACTTTAATTTTTTTATCACTTTTGTTTCTGTAAATAATTTTTATATGTTTTGCTTAGTTACTATTTCATTTTAATGTTCATTTCCTTATGAGCTCATTGTAATGTAGTTTCTTTCAAGTCCATGTCATAAATTTTTGTTCATTACACTGTCTACATAAACTCTCATTTGATTATATATTTGTTATTTTATTTTCCTGGGTGTTTTGGTAATCAACAGTTTGAGAAAGTAATCTTTTATGATTAGTGGCTTCATCAGGAAAGTATTTTTAGGAGTTGAGTCACGAAAACCTTTGGATTAAAAAGTTGAGATCAATCATCGATGTATACTTGCCTCAGATGCATTGCTTTTCCTCATAAGTATTTATTAGTTCTTTATACTTTATTGTTTGTAGTGCTTTGTGTCTAAATGCATACTATTTCACAGGAAAATGAAATATCTTCTTTTTAATCTGGCCTTTTAAGGTAAATGTGTTGACTCATATTGCTGAAGTGGAATTGAAACCTGAGAGCATTACTGCCATTAAGAATTTGACGCAAAATCACCTAGAGCAAGACAAGAGGGAACTACATGGTGATATTCAGGAAGGAGAGGCTAATGTTAGCAAGCTTGATAATTCATCTACTACCATAATTGCTTCAGACAAGCTAAATTCTGTTGCAGTCATGGAAAATGAAAGTGGATTATGTGATGGGAAGGTGGTACTTGATCCATGTTATCCACACTCTGGCGCAGATGATGATGGCCAGTCTTCTGAGTCAGGGCTGCTCAAAGAGGTTGAAGAACTTACAGTGAAATAGTAACTAAGCAAAACATATAAAAATTATTTCAATCTCTCTTGCTTTTATCCACACTTTATTATTTATCATTGTTTCTCATTTGATGCTTTTTGCATTGCAGGGAGGATTTTTGTAATCTCTCTTGATTACCTTTTGTTTTCCTAAATGAGAAACAATGATAAATAATAAAGAATTCTAAGTCTTTTCCCCTATATATATATTGAATATTTGTGCTAATATCGCGAAATTGTTCATGCAGCAATTGGAAAGCATCAAACTCTTACACAAAGGAACCTCAAAACAATGATCAAATTGGTGGTGGTAGAAAAGGAACTAATGTGTTAATGCACATGAAGTTTAGCTTTTCTCAGCACTCAAATAGAGGTTCTTCATCACATAACAACTAAAAATGTAGGAATATAGAGATTAGTAATAGTTGATAGCTGATTTTCCATTCACATAACAGTATAGGTTCTTCATCAAAAAACAGGTCAGGCACAAATGACTCCTCTGGCTTTATATTAGTTAATAGTCATATATTACTATCTGAAATGACAAGTTCACATGGGATGTTTTTTTGTTAAAATTCATTCATTGTGAGTTTGTGTTGTGAATAAGTTCAACTTCCTATTAGAAGCTTAGTTATCATTGTCTTCAGTAATGCTTAGTTTTCTTTTGGAAATAAGTTCAACTTCCTATCAGAGATATTAGACCATGGCATTGCTTGGTTTTCTTTTGGACTCTGTTATGTTAATTTAATGGTTATTTGGGACCATGAATGTGGGACACATCACGTGTACTCGTGCATAGATACTTTGGTCTAAAGGGAAGACAGTGTTTTGTTCTTCCCTTAATTTACCATCAATCATTTTGTCATTCCTTCGGGATCTTTGTTGGATTCATTGGGGAGCAGGGAGAAAAATTTGCCGTGAAAGTTTAATATTGTGCATATTTATATAATTGAGGCGTGGGATAAGCTCACTCTGCATTGTCCATAGAAAAACTAATCAGCTATGTTTTAGTCTTTCTCATTTTAAAAAGCTTGCTAATGTGAAGATTCAAAATTGTTTTATAGAGGACACACTGTGGACCGGGATACCTAGCAACTACACCAACAAAGATGCTCCTTAAGCGTTGGCTGAAGTCCAAAAACTTGTGGATGAAAGAAAATACTCTAAAGCTACACCTGCAGCTGTAGCATTCAAATTGTTAGGACATACTCCTGATGTATGTAGCATACCACAATTTATATAACTACCCTTGCTACACTTTATGAAGAACGATGCACTTTAATAGACTGAACCAAGCAACTTGATATAAAATTTGAGGAATTTGAGTAGTTCGCAATTTTTTACAATATAAATCACATGTTTTTATTCAACTAATATTCTCATTCATGGATTATTTATTCCCCGCCCCTACCCCCCTTCACCCTTGTAAATGTGTCCGTGTGTGGCTTTAGGTTGCTCTATACAATGTTGGCAGTCATCACTAACTGTTATTTCTTTATATGAAGGCATACATACCTATTGGTGATATCAAGTTAGAATTTCATGATTCTCATCTTAAATATTCGAAAGAGTCTTATCACAGGGAGTTGGATTTGGAATATGTGGCAGCAACAATAAAATACAGTGTGGGTAATGTACAATTTACCAGAGAACATTTTGCTTCTAATCCGGACTAAGTGATAGTGACAAGGTTTTCCACATACCATATGGCCCTAACTCAGTCACACCTGCAAAGAGATAGTCAGGACATCTGGAATGGAACCAAAAGAACTTAGTCAGCCGTGGTCATCTCCTTAGCAATCATTCTGTCCTTCTTTCAAAAATTACTTTGGAGATAGTTTGTGGTTCAACTTTTGATAATTTTGATTAGCAATAGATTATACTTTCCTGTTTTAATGTTTATGAATTGTGACTTTTGGCTATTTCTATTTCCTCTTTAAGACAATGCCTATAAATTGTATTTAAACAGTGCTTCTTTCATATTACGATTTACGCGACAAATTTTAGTATTACAATGATTCTGTATTAACTAAAGCTTTGACCCCGTGCAACGCACGGGTCACGATGCTAGTTTTCAATATTAAAAACAAAGTTTATATGTGTCTAACTCTCTCTAACATCATAATAGAGAAACACAACTTATTATTTAGAACATTATAAAAAAAAAAAGATTATATAGCGAGTCTGACATAAAATATACTTAATCATGAAAAACTTATTAAACAAATGTGATTTTCATGTTCCCTTTAATAATGCAACTATATGTGTTGCTTGTCTTGGAAGTTCAGAACACACCTAAGCCAATTATGTGAAATAGGGCAAGTTTAGGTGTGAGAGGGAAAATAATTTTAGTTCAATTAAGAGCTTTCTTACTTTGGAGGATAAGGCCAAATATAATAACCCAAACCACCAACACAGATTTAGTGAAACAATTACATTGTTTGTTATGATATAGAAGGGGACAGCAGAAGAGAGCACCATCCCAATCTTGATTATTATCAGTTAAATTGTTACTTACAATTTGGTCTGTGTGGCTAAACGAACGCATCACTTGTTGGTAAGGATTGTGCGAATGAATGGGGTTAATAATTTTAGGGACACTAAAAAAATATGAATATTTTACTTAATAATATTTAAATGCTAAAGTAAAATTTTATATGATTAAACAATCTATGTATTTAAGTTTCTCGATAACTAAATCTCAAAGAGGTTAGCCTAGTGCAGTAAGATCAGATTTGTATTTGAAAAGCTTGAGGTTCAAATTCTCACTAGCTAGTTTATTCTCTTCTTTCTTGCTCACCTACCATAATGGATGGCTTTAGGTCAAATTTTGGCCTAGAATCACCCCTCAATTTTTAGCGGCGTTATTGTTGTTCGTCGTCTTGGTGCGATGTGTTTGATTTCCCGTCTTGTTGCGGTGTTCGTTTAGTTCAGATCGACATATCAACTTCGATCAATTTCAGATTCAACCAATGACCAGAGTCTCAAAATTACAGATCCGAAGCATGAGTACTCGGATGATTTTTATTTTGTCACATTTATAGGCATTTTACCGTTTTGCGCTATTAACTTGAGTGTTGTGAGTTATTCGCAAATTCATCCTTTTGCGTTTTTAGTAATACAAAATTTGTATTATCATCGATGTAATTTCTCAATTTGAATGAATGAATATCATTTTCTTTTATAAAGAGACCGGAATGATAAGACACTCTATAAGTAGAACAACCGGAATGATAAAAAAATAAAGAGGCGAGGGTTAATTATCAAGAAAGTTAGAGAAAATCATTTCCAAAAGCGACTAGGAGGAAGTAGTAATAGTAAGGTAAAATCATGAATGGTATTAAATTGGTCATTTATGTAAAAAGGGGATTCTCGTGCGTTATAAAATTTGGAAGTAGCAGAGTAGGACCACTGTCCAAACAGAACCGTTTAAGTGCTGACATATGATATGACCGTTACATCCAAACTACACTACTCTATCAGTATCCTACTTCATTTTCAAATCTGAATCTCATTTCCCTCATCTTAATCAACTTTTCACTCCTTCCAGTTCCACAAGAACTCTCTCTCTTTGACCAAAATGGATTTCCCAATATCACATTCCTTCAAACACTAAGATAGCAACAAACTCAAAAAATCACAAAATGCCAGTTTCAACTCGTTCTCAAATCAGCACTGAAAACGAGTCAACTCCAACAGCAACTCAGCAAAGGCTTAGAAATCCTCACCATGGCCTCAAAGAGAAGCTCAAAACCCTCACACTCTTATACGAACAACAAAAACAAGCCTCTGCAGCTCTCAGAAATTCTCAAGTTATGCGAGAAAACTCAATGCCAAACTCAACAGTCACAAGAACTTTCGTTTTACCTCGACCACCTTCTCGAAACAACGAAGACTCCAAAGAAAATCATAATATCACCTTCGTTCCTGATCGAATTGTCGGATTTACCTGTCCAAGAAAAACCACCACCACCACCACCGGCACCGCCACAACAACAGCGGAAACGGTTTCGATTTCGAGTTCAGCCACCGTTGCTCGGAAACTATCAATGGGAGCGTCGAAAGGGAACGCGGAAGAGTTAGGGAAAGTTGGAAGTAGGATTCAGGTGTTTGTGAGAGTGAGGCCAATGAATAAGAAGGAAAAGGAAGCGGGATCACGGTGCTGCGTCAAAATCGTTAATCGCCGTGACGTTTATTTAACGGAGTTTGCTAACGAGAACGATTATCTCAGACTTAATAGAGTTAAAGGACGTCACTTTACTTTCGATGCTTCATTTCCAGAATCTGCCACTCAGCAACAAGTTTATTCCACCACGTTAGTTAGTTCCTCATTCTCTTACTTCTTCAATTTTTCTTGTTTTGAATTATTTGCACTTTCTATTTATTATTAATGAATTTTGATCAATGTACATGAATCCAAAAACCTTATAATATAATTTAATATAATAATGTGTTGTGATTTCTTTTTTTTTTTGTTCAGAAGTTCGGAACTTGTGGAAGCGGTTTTGGAAGGGAGGAATGGATCGGTTTTCTGTTATGGTGCAACAGGAGCTGGGAAAACGTACACAATGCTTGGGACAGTGGATAATCCAGGGGTGATGGTTTTGGCGATTAAGGATCTTTTCAGTAAAATTAGGCTGAGAAGTTGTGATGGAAGCCATGTTGTTCATCTTTCTTATCTTGAGGTTTACAATGAAACTGTTAGGGATTTGCTTTGCCCTGGAAGGCCTCTGGTTCTTAGAGAAGATAAACAGGTCCACTTTCTTTTGTCTTGTTAAAATAAAGAGAGTAAACATTCAAATTGATCCCAACACCAATTTGATTCATGAGAAATTAAAGCGCGCAAATTTGATTTGTTGAGGACTAGATTGGTATTTTTCATTTGACTAAATCATCTATGCATTCTTTTGTCTCGGACCAATGTTGGGAAAAACTCTCGTCTCACATCTGATATAATATTGCCTAAAACAGAGTTTATAAGTGGAAGACATCCCTCACTCTTAGGGTGTGTTTGGATTAGGAGAGAAAGAGGGAGGAGAGAGTGAGGAAAGAGAGAGTTAGGGAAGAAAGAGTGAGGGAAGTTTCTCTCCACGTTCTCCTCACTTGTGGAGAGATTACAAAAACCACTAAACTAATCTTTCATCCCTCTCTCTTTCCTATTTCTCTCCTTAACCAAACATCCTAAAATCAATCTCTCTTCCCTCACTCTCTCTTCCCTCTTTCACCCCAAACAAACACACCCTTAAAGTCGGGTTTTTGGATTGAGTTAGTTACAACCCAAATTTTAAGAACTAATTTTGTAAGGTATATAGTGTACACTAGTATTCTGAAATTACATCTAGAGAGATCATGTGAAACTATACGCACTTTAATCCACTGATATATGATGACCAAGCAATAGTATTTTGCAGTATATTTGAATATTTGAACAATATTTTTGAATGATATCTGATGATACATTGTTCAATTATGTTATAGGGGATTGTGGCGGCAGGTCTTACACAATATAGAGCTTCTTCTGCGGATGAAGTAATATTTTGATCCTTTTTACAAGAGTATAACTTTAAGACGACTGTTTCAGATTTGAACTGAACCTTGATTTAGTTTAACATTCCTCTTCCTCTTCCTTTCTCTGCTTGCTTTGCTTTAGGTGATGGCATTGTTACAACAAGGAAATCAGAACCGAACCACAGAACCAACTCGTGCAAATGAAACATCTTCGCGTTCTCATGCAATTTTGCAGGTCAATTTTTTATTGCAAACGAAGGGTCTTGTCCTTCTAATCTTGTGATTGTGGCATGTTTTTGATACTAAAACAAATGCAACTTCTTCTAGGTTGTGGTTGAATTCCGAGTTAGAGATGCAGCAACAATGAATATTATTAACCGAGTGGGCAAACTCTCATTAATTGATCTTGCTGGGTCAGAGAGAGCTCTTGCCACAGATCAAAGAACACTCAGATCTCTTGAGGGTGCTAATATAAACCGTTCCCTTCTTGCACTCAGTAGCTGCATCAATGCTCTTGTAGAAGGCAAGAAACACATACCGTATCGAAATTCAAAACTCACTCAACTTCTCAAGGATTCACTAGGAGGAACTTGCAATACTGTCATGATTGCTAACATAAGTCCAAGTAACCTCTCATTTGGTGAAACTCAGAACACCGTTCACTGGGCTGACAGAGCCAAGGAAATTCGCGTCAAGGTTGAATCCTCTAACCGCATCTATCTATCTATCTATCTATCTATCTATCTATCTATCTATCTATTATCTATCTATCTATCTATCTATCTACCTACCTACCTACCTACCTACCTACCTACCTACCTACCTACCTACCTACCTACCTACCTACCTACCTACCTACCTACCTACCTACCTACCTACCTACCTACCTACGAAATGTTGAGGCATAAACCTGATATTAACATGCTTTTGTGATGAAGTTGAATAATGTAAATTGTGTAAATTGTTCTATCTATCTATCTATCTATCTATCTATCTATCTATCTACGAAATGTTGAGGCATAAACCTGATATTAACATGCTTTTGTGATGAAGTTGAATAATGTAAATTGTGTAAATTGTTCTATCTATCTATCTATCTATCTATATCTATCTATCTATCTATCTAACCTGATATTAACATGCTTTTGTGATGAAGTTGAATAATGTAAATTGTGTAAATTGTTCTATCTATCTATCTATCTATCTATCTATCTATCTATCTAACCTGATATTAACATGCTTTTGTGATGAAGTTGAATAATGTAAATTGTGTAAATTGTAATTGTTCTATCTATCTATCTATCTATCTATTTGCATACAGGTAAGTGATGCCAATGAGGATCTAGTGCCTGAGACAGAAACTGATCATGCCAACTTGGTACTTGAGCTGCAAAAGGAGAATCGTGAATTGAGAATGCAGCTAGCAGGGCAGCAACAGAAGCTGTTGACTCTAGAAGCACAGTCCTTGGCTTCACATTCCTCTCCATTACCACTGCCTTCAACTGCAATTCATTCCACTTCTCCAACTTCAGCTCAACCAAGTGAAAAACGAAGGACTAGATCCTCTTTCTTGGCTGGAACTTGTTTCACTCCAGAAACCAATAAGAAAGGAGCTGAGCTAGCTGTGAGGTCACTGCAACGGACTGTGAAAGCGCTGGAGGCCGAGATAGAGAGAATGAAGAAAGATCATAAATTGCAGCTCAAGCAAAAAGATGATCTTATCCGGG
Organism: Astragalus glycyphyllos; assembly: GCA_963573325.1. Lineage (NCBI taxonomy): Eukaryota > Viridiplantae > Streptophyta > Magnoliopsida > Fabales > Fabaceae > Astragalus > Astragalus glycyphyllos. Next base: position 59,330,235 of record OY754308.1, on the reverse strand, counting down.
AGCTTTCACAAAAGGGCAATGGAAAACAAGCATCAACAGTCAGGGGTGCTAGCCTACAGACAAAGGAGCCAAACAATGGCGAATTTAAGAGTCCAATTCATCGACTTCGATCACCGGCCGCCACTGCCAAGAAACGAAGCTTTTGGGATATAACCACAAATAATAGTCCATCAGTCACTACGTTAAATGGGAGGAAAACTAGAAGTCACGTCCTTTTAGAACCTACTGCACCTCCTCCATCCATGCTTCTTCAGGTACAATGATTCTTAATTATTTCCCTTAGTCCGTACCTTTTTACCCATTTCAGTAACTAATGCAGCTAACTTGTCCATCTCATTGTTCAGCCTGGTTTTGCTCGTCAAAAAGCCAATATTTAATAAAGTGATGAATCAAGGATTGAAAGAGGAAGTTGGCAGAAGAAACACAGGAAAGCTTAGTGTTATTATATAGAGATTATTATTGCATGCTCGATGGCCACATTTTAATTTTATGTCTCAAAGGATAATAGTAAAGTCAGCTGCAAACACAAGTGTCCTTTGCATGCTTCTCCATACACCAACTCCCTCCTCACAACACTTTCACTTTCATGGTTTCAGGCTTTTATGGCTGTTGTTGTAGAAAACTCCAAAATATTTATTATAGATGTACATTCATTGATTTTTACAACCTAGATGCTCCTACATTATACTGACATAAAAAAAAACTTGTGATTGACTTGATATTGTAAACAACATTTGGCTTGACTGCAATTTATGTTACATTAATGATGAAGCGTGAACTTTCACATTTTCAACAAAATTTAATTTTCAAAATATTGTCAAGTGAAAGGACCTATTATCAGACTCTTTCTTCCATCAAAAAATCAACATACTCTCTTCATATTTTGAGGTCCCTTGATTATGAAATCAAAATTTTGAATTATAATGATGACACAAGTTAGATAAAACTTACTTCTAACTATGTTTTAGGTTACTTCTAACTATGTTTCAGGCAGATGCAAATATAACGTGTTTTGGTTTAACCCCGCAATTTTTTATTTATTTAAAACTCCTTGTAAAATATAGTTTTTTGATTGTAGCCCTTCTGTTAGAAAAACACTATCAGAGTTGTGAGCTGTAATTTTGTTTTCTTTTATAATTATATTTAGTGACTGGCTTGCCACCTATTAAATGAGTGATGATGCATAACTCAAATCCCTAAATTCCCAAATCTCCTTCACACTTGAAATATTGGTTCAAATATTCGGTATTTAAGGAGGTTCCACAACCCACACAAAACATATAGCTTGAGAGGAATAGAAACTACAAAAATTGCAGCAGTTCAATCAGAGTGAGTATTAAAGTCCATATCAGTGTGCCAATCTTGGAAGGAGGGGAAGTTGAAATCATTTCCCAATAATGCAAACATATAAAATTCTGCAAGGGTTTTTTTTATCCAAAAATACCCCTTCACCATTTCTTCGCTCAGATTTATCTTTTATTAGATAAATTCTTTTTTGTTTTTTTTTCCAAACCAAAAACAGATTTATTTTACGTAAGATAAATCCATTTTTCAAAAATAACAAAACGGATTTACCTTAGGTGGGGGTTAAATCCGTTTTGAAAATATTCAAAGCGGATTTATCTAATAAATAGGTAAATCCGGTTTGTGTATTAAAAATAATTGTTTTTTGTTTAAATTTTTTAAAAAAGGTTATAAAAATACTACTAAAAATCCGTTAAAGAGTCAAAACTAACCTAAAGATTATAAAAACACCACTAAAAATCTAATAAAACCAAAATAAGGTTATACAATTTTTTTTAGATTTTTTGGAGATTATGAAAAATAAAAAATAGTAAAAGATGGAATTTCGGATTTAATGGTTGTGGTGTCATTACAATGGGAGTAGATTGCCCGAAAACCGATTTTTTAGCCTAAATTATTCACATATATGGTTCTTAATTGTGATTTGGGTTGTTAATTGTGATTTGGGTTGTTAATTGTGGTTTCATTACATATGTGGTTCTTAATTGTGATTTGGGTTGTTGCTTCTGGTGTAAAACTGGATGCATGTGCTTCATTATGGCTTTTCCTCTTGCTTGGGGTATTGAAATGAGAATCAATTTATCTGATTTTGCATGAAATTTACTGAGGACGAGCAGCTCAGGCAGGAGGTAGGGACTCATGGGCAGTAGATACAGCAGGTGATGACTCTGTTGGAGAAGTTGCGGGATCAGCAGGAGGAGATATTAAAGTACCGTAAGAGTGAAAAAGCGAAGAAAAAGAAGAGATCCAAATCTGATGCGGCACCTGTGTCTGATTCTTCTGATGCGGAGTCTGATGATGGCTCGTATTAGTATTATGTTGTTATAACTGGTTTGAAGCGTTATGTTATTGTTGGTTTGAACTTGTTTTAGGATTTGCATTATGTTATTGCTGGTTTGGACTTATTTAGGATTTCGATTATGTTATTGCTGGTTCAGACTTGTTTAGGATTTGATTAACGTTTATGTTGATTTGGATATTTAGTATTGCTGGTCAGTTTGGATTTTATTTGAGTATTATCGAAATTGTGTTGCATTTGGTAATTATATAGTTATTGAAAAAAAAGCAGGTTTTTAAATTTGGACACGTGGCATATAAAAAAAAAGCAGGTTTTTTTTTTAAAAAAAATTAATTAAATTCAATTTTAGCGAGGGAAAAATCCCTCGCTAAAGTGGACAAGTGGAATAATAAATAACACGTGGCTTTCAGCTTTAGCCAGGGATTTTCCCTCGCTAAATCCCCTCGCTAAAATCCCTCTCTAAAATCCCTCGCTAAAATCCCTCGCTAATAGTTAGCGAGGAGGTTATTAGCGACAGATTTTTTCCCTCGCAAAAAGAATTTAGCGACGGATTTTGGGTCTTTAGCGAGGGAAAATTCCGTCGCTTATCCTGCGTTTTTTGTAGTGAATCCTCTATTAAAAACCATAAAAAACGGATTTAACCCCCACCTATATAAATCCTTTTTTGTTATTTTTTAAAAACGGATTTATCTATTATTAGATAAATCTGGTTTGCAAAATATCAAAAACGGATTTATGTAAATACTTTTATTGAAAACGGATTTACCTAATGTAAACATAAATCCGTTTTAGGAAAAAATTAAAAAGAGATTTATCTTTACATTAGATAAGTCCGAGCAAAGAAATTTATCAGAGGTATTTTCGGTTTATCATATTTTGTGGGGGTATGAAAATAACCATTCTCCAATCTATTATCATAAAGGGGTACGAAGAAATGGTGTTATCTAATATATGTAGGGTTGAATGTAGAAATAAAACCATAAACAAAGTTTAATATTGAAACAATATCATATATGACTAAAAAGGCAGTAGCACTTTGGTCCTTGATTTTTATTACTAAATATCAATTAGGTCCCTGACTTATATAACTTAGTATCAATTTGGTCCCCACATGACAAACTATTTTTTTTTAAAAAAGAGTATCAATTTAGTCCCCAATGACGTGGCATGCCGACATGGAATTTTTCATTTTTTGATGTGTCAATTTGGTCCCTAACATTTGCCACGCCCACTTTGTAACCAACTATGATTGACAGAAGGACTAAATTGACACACTTTTGTAAATGTTGGGGACTAAATTGACATATATAAAAAGTTAGAGACCAAATTGAACATTTTTGAAAATTCAGAGACTAAAGAGGGTATAACGTTGCAAGTTAATAGGAGGAAAATGTAGAAGTATGTGGTTGAATCAAAATGATGCTGGTACAAAGAAAAATGAATTAAAACTATGTAAAGGAAAGCATAACATAAAGGTTTTGTCAAAAAAAAAAAAAGCATAACATAAAGGTAAGCTAGTTTCTTATCAAAAAAATAAAATAAAGGTAAGCTAGTTGAGTTTGGCGCTGAAATTTAACTGCAGGCCAGGATTACTTCTTTTTCCAACTGCAGGAGTGCAGGTAAGTTGCTTTAGGCGTTGCTTCAATATATGATATGACGATTTCACCTCCTCCATCCATACTTCCAAGCACAATCAAGTCTGTCTTTTTAATTGATATCCGTAGTTTATTTTTAAATTACGGATTCATCAATCAAATAGATCAATCCATAAAAAAGTTAAAAATTGTATACCAGATTTATCTATTAAATCCAATTTTTTCCAAACACAATAAGTGAAAGGGTAAAATGGGAATTTTATGTACTGCGGGGGAGGGGGCATAGTGCTCAACTGTAGGGTATAAAAAGCAATGTTCTTCTAAAAATAGCCGAGAACAAAGATGGGTACTGATACTCAATGTGTGAAAGTTAAAACTAATTTAAGTTAATTAAAATAATTTTTTATTTATTTTAAAAAAACTAATTTGTCATTAACAAAGTGGTGAGTATCGATCCACAAGAAATATCCAAGATACCAAAGTTTTCAAAAAAAAGATAAAATATGCATGAATAGTTGAACATTTAATTCTTGCTTTTATTCCTTTTGAATTGAATGCTCGGTGTAAACCAATTAGTTGAGTTGCTTATGTATGTTTAAAATGAAATATGCATGAGTAGTTGAACATTTAATTTTCATTTTATTCGTTTTTAAATCGAAGCTCAAAGAAGAAAGATAATCTGGTGATTGTTATGTTATGTGTTCTATGATTCATAGATGTAATTGCAATTCAATAGTAATACAAGCGTTTAGTTAATTATGTAAGTTTAATTATGTTCTCCATTTCCATAATTTAATTGTATTTTTTAAAAAGGATTATTTAAATATTATATATTACTTACTTTTTTTTATACAAATATATTACCTACTTCAAATCTAATTTACAATTCTCGTTCCTCATATTCACATTATTTTGAAAAGTTGAAGGGGATATTCAAAGTAATAGTTTATATAAATTGTGTCGTACACTTGTGTAGATAATACGAATACTCAATTTTTTCAATTCCAAATTCCATCGCTTCATAATTTTTATACTTATATACTATATATTATATCGATGATTTTGATTTATTTTCGGAAGTAAAAGTATTAAGATAAGTGATAAGATAGAAATATTAAATTATATAAAAACATTAAATTCTTTTAAAATATATGTATTACTCTTAGAGTATCAATCGACAATCCGTGTAATGTTTTCTGACAGATTTACGAAGCCAACCAGGCGCTTTTTTTTTAAATTTTTGTAATAGATATAGTACATAGCTTTCAAATTAATCTTCATATTCGATCCTCCCATCCCATTTCAATGCGTGCGCAAAGTCGAGGGAAGATACCTTTATTGAGTTAGAGGAATATAGCTACTCAAGTTTTCAAGTCCACAAAACAATTGCTTTTACAATTGGTGGTTGAGGGTGCAGGGATGCTACGGTAGGGAAGAAATGGGTAAGGGTAGGGCGAGGGCGGCCGAGCGATCTTATAATGAAAACATTCTGTAAAACTAATCAAAATTAGAATAAAACATTCTGTAAAACTAATCAAAATTAGAATATTTCAATCAATGAAAGTTATTTGGTTTTGTAAAATAGGTACGGTAGATTATTAGATTATGTACCTTATTAGATTATATACCCTATGTAGGGGTGGACAAACTGGCGGGTAGTACGGTTTCGAGCTACAAATTGCAGATCCAATGAAACTCGAACTGACCAAAACTAGGCCCATTTCCGACCCTTTGCAGCAATGGTTTACTTGATTTCGGGTTTCACGGGTGGCGGGTTTTGCGAGTGGTTTGGTATGGGTTGAAGAAGAAGAAAAACGCAGAAAGTAATAATGAAGAGTTACAAAAATGGATGAAGGGGAGAAAGACAAGGAAAAACAGAAATGGTGAATGAGATGAGAGGGGAGAAGAGACTAAAAGTTAAAAAGCCTAAAATAAAATAGTAAAACTTTAAAGTTCAAAACTAGTAAAAATAATAAAATATTTAAAAGTATGATCTGATAAAGTAAATTAAAATAGTGGTTGATGTGAAAGTTGCATAAGCCACTAATGATGATCTTAAGCATTATGAAGTTGTGGTTTGGTTTATTACTCCTTCTGTCTCATATTAAGTGTTCTGTTTGCCATTTTTTTTGTCTCAAATTATCTGTCACTTTAGAATTCCAATACAACATTTATTATTACTTTCCAACAATACCCTTACTTTATAATATCAATAACCGTGTCATTGCACCAACCAATAAAAGTGTAAGGGTGTTTTAGTCCTACCACATTTTTTATCATAAAATTTAGCATATCCAATCATTATCTTAATACCCGCGCATAATCTTAAACGACACTTAATATGAGACGGAAGGAGTATTGATTATTCTTATTGATTGATATTACTCATGTTGCCGACTATTATTTGAGGTTGTTACTATTCTTATTAATTCTAATCGATTTTCAAATTCTTATTGTCGTGACCGGGATCTCGACGTAGACGGCCCAAAAAGTGGTAATTTTAAGAGTCGCCACCCAATTTATTAAATAGGGAAAATTGAGAAAAACCTATCTTAAAAGGTTATTGGTCTGCGTAAACTATAATGGATTCGGGAGTCGGTTATGTATAGGGAAGGGCGAAAACTTAATTCCACAACACCCCTAAATCATCTGTCCTAAGACAGTTACCCTAAATTTGATTGTGCTACATATCAGTAAGTTTTAGAAAATTTGTTTACCCCAAAAATAAATAATTTGGTTTACAAAAGAATAAATAATGGACTAGATTAGAAAATTTAATTTTTGACTTGACGGGGAAGCCCCGCTCCTACGTATCCTCCGGTGCAATGAGGAACTCAAGAGTCACGTAGTTCTTCCCGAAAAAAGTTTGTTTGTTGGTTGATTTTAATTTTTTTAATTTTTTTGAAATTTGGATAGGTGTTCGTAATGACCAAACAAGTAAACTCAGAGTGGTCACCACTAATATCCCGTTTGAAAACTAAAGTCGTTATTAACGATCAAACAAATTAAACTCAGAGTGACCGTTAGTAACAACCTACTTTTTTTGTGTGTTGGTATTTTTATTGTTAAATATTTTTAAAATGTGGATAGGTGTTCGTAATGACCAAACAAGTAAACTCAGAGTGGTCGCCACTAATAGCCCGTTTGAAAACTACCGTTGTGATTAACAATCAAACAAGTTAAACTCAGAGTTACCGTTAATAACAACCCATTTTTTATGTGAGTTTTGATTGTTTGAGAAAAAATATACTTCGAAACGTGATTTTCTTTTAATAATGGTAAAACAAAGAAAGACTCATTTTTTTAAACAAAGGGGTGTTTAAATAAAAAGGGGTGTGAACAGCACGACCCAAAATCTGTGACAGCCCAAAACTTAAACCTAAAAGCCCATGAATATGAATCAGGGGAGGGGGTTACGAGATAGTAAACAGGGGGTGCAGGCATAAATCCGAAATCTAAAGAAACAAACAAGGGGCTGCATCATTAAAAACATGGGGTGCGAACATTGATCTTGTATTTAAAAAAAAAGAGGGGCTGCATCTTTAGACATAAAGGGTGTAAATATGAATCTGATCCTAAAACAAAAATTAAAAATAAAATCTTAATCTTAATCTATATCTATATCTATATAAAATATAAAATATAAATATAAATATAAAATAAATAAATAAAATATAAAATCTATAAAGAATACAATTAAGAATATCCTATTTAAACCAACTTGAACATGTCATTCTCCTATTGGTCCACGTAGCAAAATTTATCCCACATCAACGTAAAAATTCTGATGTGTCACTCACCAATTGGGTCAAAAAAAACGGCCGGTCCCACTGATAGTTCCATTCGGTAAAATCAAAAAAAATCAACCTTTTATTAGCTACCCAATTGGTAGCAATACAACCTGTAACTACATTTCCATTGGTCAATTCGTAATAAAGAGTTATAAATTGCTACAAATAAATACCAACTTGATCTGATTCATTAAATATTGAACTTCTGAATATAATCATTATAAAATTATAAAATTAAGTTAATTACAAAGATTCTACAATACACTAATGTTTGCGTCAGTAACATTAGTCCTAATACTACTCAACATAACCATATCCGATCTTCCTGTAATGAGAGTTTGAGTAATGTCCAAATTGCCTGCAATAGCAAAAACTTCAATTAAAATAATATTCAAGAAATACAATAAAAAGTTATTTACTCAACATAACCATATAAATATTTATTTTGAAACTGATATACAGTACATCACTATCAATTTCGAAATTCAAATTTGAAATACTGCAAATGAATACATAATCCCATAAAATTCGGATCTACATAAATAAATTTCGAAACTTATATAGTATGTTTTTATTGCAATGAACAAACTTCCATTTTCTCCACAGTGTGTACAGCACATTAATGCATGTAATTATACCAATTCCCTCAATCAACTACCATATTTTCTGAAAATTAATCACATATTGCAAGCCAATTATTTCATGATCCATTTTTGGAAGTATGTAATGCGCAGCCACCTACCAACAAATAGGGTTTGTTAACCCTAATTGGCTTGAGCCCATTCTGCATAAACCTTATAAATACCCTGGTCAATAGCAACATCAATCATACACTGAAAAACTGCATTACGTTAAAAAACCTATCTTGTCATAACCTAAATATGTCTGCCATCAAAATGGTTGCTGCCAATCCTGCCAATTCCAAATTTGATTTACTGTCTGCTGTCAACAACAGCAGAGAAAACTGGAAACTGCTTGTGCGTGTTGTCAGGTTTTGGCACCTTTATGATGTTGATTCCAACAAACCACCATTTGCTATTGAATTGGTGTTACTTGATTCACAGGTTGTAAAATCAATATTTGCATATTTTATTTATATAACTAATTATCTCTCTACTGTTTACTAACCCCTAATAGTTTAGACAACTTATACTGAAATGTTCTCATCTATTGTATACTATTTCTACTCCTTAATAACTAATTTAAACATGCGCCCAGGTACAAAGATCACCGCTACCTTGAAGAAATCTTTGTTCTATAAGGTATCGTTATAATATCACTCTCTTTGGTGATTTGGTGAGCGAGCTAACATCCTTTCTTATTGCGGGCCCTGCGCGCAATGCTGTCATTGTCGTCACATTTGCAAAACTCAGATTTTCAAGGTATAATCTATAAAAAATGGTGTTTTCTATAGAATCTTTGTCTCATAATAATAAAGATTTACCTTAATATTGTCCCTTGACAGGTCGTGACACACTTCAAAGCTCTATGTATGCTTCAAAACTGCTGATCAATCCTGATATCCCTGAGGCTGTTAGTCTGAGAAACAGGTACAAATCTGATTAGTCACTCGCAATATTATGTTTGTTTTGTTTAAAGGAATAAACTGCTGAGACTGAGGTCAAATTATATGATATTTTTCCAAGTAAATTTAATTCCTTTAAAGATCAAAAACTAGGAGCATACAAAAATAGAACATTGTATCACGATTGAGAATATTTGCATCTATCTTCTGTTAAATGAATTTGTGCACAGGATAGGTTTTTCTTATCATGCAAATATCCTCTAAATATATTATAACATTGCACGTTATTAATTGTAGTATGCCAGAGACACTTAACTCTCCATCCATGTTGCTCACACCGATGCAAGATGCTAAACCAACCACCATTGAAAAGGATTTTCTCAAACAGAATAAGCCGACTAATATACAACAGTTGAAAAGCTGTACCCAGGTTTGTCATTTGATTTATTATTATGAGTGTAGTGTTTTACTTCAGTTTAGGTCGCTTCGTTACCTGACTATCTCTTCTCAAAACAATTCAGGAGAACACCTTCGTGGTTTATGCTACTGTGAATTGTCTTGCCGGCGACAGTGATTGGTGGTATACTGCCTGCAAGTGCAATAAGAAGATGTACCCGGATGAGAACATGTACTTTTGCGAAAAGTGTAATCGCCATGTTCTTGCGGTTACTCCAAGGTATATTAGTCGTACTCTTTTTAAATCAGAGTTGATTGTTAGATAGCTCACCATTATTGTACACAAGACTGACGTTCGAACGTGTAAATGTTCCAGGTATTTGTTGAGGCTGCATGTTGTCAATGATACTGGTGACACAGTGTTTGTTTTGTTTGATCGTGATGCTGCATTGCTTCTTGAGAAATCAGCTTCTGATCTCATCGAGACAGCTTATTTCTAACATTTATTGGTTTCATCTCCATTTTTGATCATTTGACATCTTTAGTTCATTGCCAAAATTGTAACACCCCCCTTTTACTATTACAATTAAATAGACAATTATCAGAGTCACCTCGAAGGGCGCTACATTTTTCACCATTTTAAAAAGAAATCACCAAGCAGCGGAAATATTAACCAGTTTAAACATCTCCAGAATTAACAATTAAAGACATCTCCAAAATTAATTAAAACAATTTCCAATAACTAAAATAATAGTTCAAAACGATAACTAACGACTCCCCGGTGCTACATATCAGAGCTGACACAGACCCAAACGAGAGAGGAAGCAAAACCTAGCAATTCCTCCACGAGCACTAGCGATCACCTGCAGCGTTGCCGCATGAGAGCAACATTCCAAGCAGAAGGGGTGAGTCTAACAGAGATAATAAGCAGATGGTAAAAATATGCTAGCATCAGGTAACTACAGCAACACAATACAATTACACCATATCGCAGCACCAGATACCAAAGGAAAAATCCATTTGACAGTGAACCACCAAAATTATAACATTCATAGACAATGGGATGATATGCAACCCCTCCAGTGGGCATATGCATGCGGTACCGATCACCAAAATGAGCCACGACGGGCATATCACCAATAAACACCAGAGGCAGAGCCTATATCACCAAAACATGCATATGACAATGCGACACCATGATTATGCACCAACTCACCATAACAAGTATTTAAAATAAATACTATATCACCAGAATCAAAACAAATGATTTCACCAAGAATAGCACCAAGTTGTAGCATCACAGCTACCACTAAACTCTCCTGAGCATACCAGCACCGCACCTGAAATATTAACACCAGACGGCTCCACAACGCGGACATAACGCACGCACACCACGCACAAGACTGGCGCACAGCGCCTAGGCACATCGCACCTACTTCAGCGAATTAATTAAAATAGCAAACGACATCGGATTTCAACAAATAAATACTTGTTGGAAAGCCCTATGGGTCTGGTTATCATCCCTAAGTTCAGTTTTTGAAGGAGAGTGTCCAATAGGTACAGTTTTCGAAAAGCACACAGGCTAGTTGCAAAAGAGGACAGTTTCTGTCCTTCAAATTCAAGCAATTCCAAAGTGACCAAAACTCAATCAAATTGCATGAAACTTGTGCATAAACTGGGGAAAATTTTGTCTAGTTTTCAAAGAAATTGGATTCGTTCGAAAAGGAGTTCTTTTGAAAACGTGGTAACCAAAACACTGACCCTGTGTCCAGATTGTTTCCAGAATCTTACTCTAACTTGTGGAATTCATATCTCGAGCTACACAACTCTAAACGCAACCAAACCAGTGCCAAATTAACAAGCATTAAGTCTGTTTTCCAGAAAATAAACCACATAAATTTTCGGTCAATACAACGTTCCCAGTCACCAAAATACCGAATCTATACCCAAATCGTTTCCAGAATTTTAACCTAACTTGTATCGCCTATAACTCGAGCTATACAACTCCGAATTTAACGAACCCAGTGCCAAAACGACCGGCGTTAAGTCTATTTTCAAAAACAATCAACCTCATAATTTTTGGATCAACCAAACAGCGCAAGTTTTAGAAAAACCGAACCTGTGTCCAGAATCGCTAAATTGCCAAACACCAAACCCTAACGGCAACGACACCGCAACCACCACAACAAAAACGACAATTCGACAACGCGACAACACCAATCAACCACGCACAGCAACAACAAAAACACGAACAATAACAACACCATCATCGTGATACAACAATCACGCAACAACAAATAACGAAACAAATCACAATAACGTGCAATAATCATCAAAGCACCAATCTCAACGAAAACACGATATGCAACAACACGAACAATTCAACAAAACCCTAGACTACCCACACATAATTATCATCAACCCATTATCAAGGTTAAGCCCACCCTTACCTCGAATAACGTAAGCTCCGGAACACGACGAACGAGACCCGAACAAAACCACAGCAACACGAACGATCTTCTTTTGAAATTCTTCGCGAAACCCTCCTCTTCTCTCCCTCTTTGCGCCGCGTGCTCTCTCTCTCACTCTCACTTTCGTTTTTCTTTTGCTTGCTGCGAATGAGGGTTTGGCTTAAACCCCCAGGGTTTAAGTTGAGGGCTCAGTAAACACTGGGCTCTCTACGTCACCACCTCCTTTACTCGTTTCACCTCCTACGCATATAAAATATTAACCTTTTAATTTATCTATATCCCGCCTCCAAATTATTTTAATAATTCAATCAACTATTTTAATTAAATAATTTCCGGGGTGTTACAATAATAACTATGTTTGTTTGCATTGTGTTGCAGGCCACTGACCCTTTAGGTCTTCCCAAGCCCATTTCTGATCTTATGGGGAGATCATTCCTGTTCAAGGTACACTGTGATGGACGTCAAGAAACTCGCTTTGAACGGACATTTCGTGTCCGTGGTGTTGGCGATGATGAAGAGCTCCTACAGAAATTCAGAGACAAAAATATGAGAAATTTTCCGTTGGTTTTGTAAATCTTATAGCAAAAGTAATATTCCATTGGTTCAATGTAGAAATTTTTGAAAATCTTATAATGATATGTGAAAAAATCAGAAACCGAAACAAAACACACAGGTTAATGTAACTAAATAAATATTAGTTCCGCACAATGGATTCAATATGCAACAAGTGTTCTAATATTTCACTGTTTGATCATGACAATCAAATATTGGGTAGAATCACACAAAATTAGTTGTGAGGAATGCACTCTTAGGAATATTATTTGTTCCCAAACCTTCTGTTTATAGAATTCAAAAAATTAGGGATTTTACCTGGTTGTGAATAGACGCAATAGCTCATGTACCACAAGCAGATACCTTGCAAGATTACTCCTTGAGCTCGCGAATGAGACGAATTCCACCCATTTCTTCAAACTTGCGAAGGAGCCTTTGTGATAGCCTCTGTGCGTTGCCTCAATTTGGGGAAAGTGAAGTTCACATTGATAATGAGAAGAAGAACCTTTAGTTAAAAGCTTAAAGCTTCTATCTTTTTTTTATTTGTGTCAAGCGGTGCTCTCTAGATATGTTATCATTTATTTATTATTTATTAGAAGCTCTCTATATATTACGTATTAATAATTAAAATTGTCTATTCTTTAACCAACACTCCTAGCCCAGTGGTTCAGGCTCCTCCTAGGACGTGGTGGGGGTCGATCCGGTTTTCTCTGGGTTCGATTCCCGCCTACGTCAAATAGGGTGTTGGCCAGCGAAATGATTAAGAGACCCAAGTAGCGAGCGCAGATTAGTCATTCGTTGACAGCGTTGGGATACTGCGTGAGTCGCCCGCGAGGGTCCGATACCAAAAAAAAAAATTGTCTATTCTTTTGAATCAGATGGAGTAGTAGATTTTAATCAAAATGGATCAAAATGTCATGTGTAAATCCGATAGTTAAAAATATCTATTCACCGGAAAATGTGATATTCAATATTAATTCATAAGTTATTATATAATTTTATACTTAATAGAAATTTTGATAAAATTTACGATTGCCACAGCTTTGAAATTGAGACCAAATAATTTAATGGAATCCGCTTGAATTTTAATCAATGATAGAGTATCTATATATAATTGGAACAGATTATCTTCCTCTGTAGTTATGTAATCACTAATTCATACAATAAAGTTATACTTGCCATGTGATGAGAGGTAGATTTATTCTCTGACGTATTGACAACATTTAAAATACTCTGTTTTAATTGCTCATTTAATATTACCAAAATACAATGTATACATACCTGTGCGGATGCACGGGTCAAGCGCACTAGTACATTTACAAATATACTTGGAAAGGAAACAAAAATAACATTGCTTCTTATTGGTCCACCTCATCTAATTAATCCTAAGTGGATTCCTAAACATGCCACATAATTCTTGACCTGTATTTCATTCACAATAAAAAAATACTTCAAACAAACAGTAAACACCGAAAATAAATAGTGCCTGATTAAAAACGTTACATATAAGGCAATATGATATTTGTCACTTATTAACATTCAATCACAATTTCAAATAAAAAGTCAACCTTGCAAATATACAAATATTACCCCAAAAAATGGCACATAATAACTGCCCAATACAACTTTGCAATATATATCCACTAATTCCTCATCTATAATCATTCATATTTAATACTAATTAATACTCCCTCCGTTCCTGATCTTTGGTACTTTTGGTCTTTTGTTTTTGTTCCAAAACAATGGTACTTTTAAAAACCCAATGTACAATTCACCTAATTTTTCCTAATATACCCTCTATATTTATTTGTCCTTTTAGAGTTCCAACACATGAATTAATTGTCCCAATACTATTTTATTTCAACTTCAATTATCCCAATACAACTACAAGTGGGGCATTTTAGTACTTAAACAACACAAATTAATGGTATCTTAATATGTGTGTAACAAGCCAAAAGTATCAAAGATTAGGAACGGATGGAGTATAGTGATCTCCATGTAATATTCAAGGAATATTCAATGGTATTTGCAATTGTTGACCACACATTTACGTTTAGAAAATATGTAACTAATTACTATTTAATAATTTTGCAAATATTTATATCGCATTAATGAAATTAATCGTATTAATCGAATGATTTACATGTGAAGAATAATAATAACCCAATGGATTGATACACGTTCATCAAATAGAGAAGAAGGAAACAACGGTGCCCCATGGAGTTTCTGGATAGCGGCGGAAAAGGAGAGGCAATGGCAAGTGTGGTAACCTATAGGAAGATTAACAAAAATAAGCCAAGTTGCAATAAACAATTTTCAGATATGTGCCCTTTCTATTTTTGGTTATAGCGATCCCACTCTGATTTGTAATCGAGCTTTTTTCTCAGCATCTTCTTTGAGTCTTGTGTTGCAACCTTTGCACATTAATTTCAAAAAGTTTTCAATTTTGTACTAGTGATTTTTGCACAGATAATATGTATTTGAGGGTTTGTTGAAAAGAAAGATCTGAAAAGAAGTGACGAGAATGATCGAAGCAAGAAATATTCAAAAACATGAGAGGAGGATAAAGAAGGTTTAGCAATCGGTGCTTGCACAATTGCTTCTGACATTGGTATGCTTTCATCTGTTAACTAACTAATTCCTTTGATATGGTTTCTTTGTATTAAACCCTAATCACCGATTCCCATACTTTTGGACTGGATGTGTGCAAAAATAGATATCGAATACAAGAAGTTGATGATCTCTGCTAACTAGAATTTCGATTTCATAAGTATATGTCCTTATTTAGTTCCTATAATCTCTAAATCACAATTTCATACATAACCATTTAACCATGTTTTAATCTACTAGAATGTCGGACTGAACATTCTCACCAACTATCATCGGCCAACTGCCATTTAACCACGGAACTCTTTTTAGGCGTCCTTGATAATGGACAGTTCTTGACTTTTGTCCATTCCAAGTCAATAATTCCAGTAAAGTAAATAACATTTGTCCCAACTTCCTTTAATTTTACTTTATTGTTGTTATATTTCTCAAATTTGTTTTTCAAAGTTACCCCATCTTCAAAGTGAGGTAGATATGGAGAATGAATTAAGTAATATTGGCTTGACGACAAGGAAGAGAGGCTTTGTTACTATCTACAATATGCGCATTAAAATGGGTTTAACTATAGTAATGTCTTTTAAGGTTTTTACTACTTAACTAAATGGCCGATGAACTTTTAAATTGTAGTATGTCTCACTTGAACTGATTAATTTCCATCCCAATATATACTATTGTCGTTATCATGCAGTGGGAACAAATAGTAAACTGTGAGGAAGAATGCATCACAAAATGATGCATAAAGCTACCGGGAAGCACTCCACCCTTTCTCTGAGCACTACAAAAGAGAAATGTCAATCTTTGCATGCTTTAAAATTGATCATACAAGCAAAGACATATAAATTAAGGGAATGAACAAGTATTACAATTATACTACTTCACTTTACATGAAAAATAAAGTGTTGTTATTAATTGGGTGCAAAAGATAGGGGAAGAAACAACATGTGATGCATTGGTAATATGAAGGGAACAAGTTCGAACATCAGGTTTGAGGTAACTGTTATTAGAACCATCAGGTGGATTTTAAAACTTCGTTGCCAATGATTAATTTTCCCACATTCCACAGACTTTGAGGGAAGTCCGGTGCTCCCATTCTTTAGAAAGATATTGTGGCTGAGTAGTCATTTAACGTTTGGTCAATTGAATTTCTTAGGGGCTACTCTGATCTGGTTCTGTAGTCAATAGGACTCTACTTTGACATGATTGGTTGCTTACTAATTCTTACTAATTCTTACCAGATACATCAACTTTCTTTGACCAAACTGCTCATAATTCGTGTGTAAGGTTAATTTTTGATTCAAAATGGTGAAGATACTAATAAAACTAGCCAACAGGACAAATTACAAGATCGTATTATGCAGGTTTCATTCTGCGAAAGGAAAACCAGTGGTATTATGCAGCTTTCTTAGTAGATACACACATTAACAAAAAATGACTACACTCCCTCAATAAAAATGATGTGTATCCCTACAAAACTTGTGTTTTACGATTATTAATCGCTCAGACAACCATGAAATTAAGTCTTTCAGTCCTATATTTATTTGTCTATTCAATGGTTGTGCATCGAGTTGATTATTATCACCTATGTGAGTAATGAGTCAACTCACCAACAACAAGCATACATGATTTTTTATTTTTGAAAAAACAAGAAGGCAATAAGTTACATGATAAGCATACAATTAAAGAGTTTTGTACAAATATTTACCCGTGTTGATAGGTCAGTTTTTGTTTCCATATTCATGATAAAATGTTTTTATCTGATTATTTACAATTAATATTAGGTTATAATTAACTTGACGCCACTCATTCTCCCAACAAAGCAGCAAACCGCAATAGATGATATTGATGCCACCCATTTAGTAGTAAATTAATTAACTTTCAACTACTAATAAATATTAAGAGTTTTAGTGCATATTGTGGTCCTACCCAGCTCGAGGATTAGTCTATGCAGTTGTGCAGAGGATACCCGGTTTATAAAAAAAATTTATCTCATAAAATTTGATATAGAAAAAATACAAAATTTATTAATATATAAACTTAGAGATATAATTTTTTTCCTGGAAGATTTAAATAATTTATACTATATCAAATATGAGAGTTTTTTCTATTCTTTACATAGATATAATTTTATGAATTTTTTGATTCATTAAAATAAAAAATAGAGGTGACTATATATGATCACCGACATCAATATGGTGTAGCACAAATGGCAGATACTTAGGTTCCTTAAATTCCAACCAAAAATTCCACTCAAATGTCCTATTGCCTTTTATCACAAGTATTGTAATCAACATGCTAAAGTAGTAGTGTATATTGTGTTCTAAAAAAGTTAGTGTATGCCCGTGAATTGCATCTTTTACTATTAAAACAATTTTTTTATAATAACCTTAAAGAATCTATCAAATCCACTAAATACTTCTCACAATTTTAATAAGTTTAAATATATATCTAATATTCACGTCAAATATATGTACATATATCTAATATTAAATATTGTATTTCTTTGAGTAATAACCAATTACTTAATGTATGAAATTTAAAATAAGAACATATATCAAATAATACTAATATTTTGTAATTTGTTAAAAAGATTATGTATACCCGTGTTTCCACTACTAGAATTTTCGTCATTTCCTGCGGAATTTCCTGCGGAATTTCCTGCTGATTTTCATTAAAAATTCGCAGGAAACCCGTTTCCTGCGGAATTTTCTGCGGATTAAGGTTCCCAGTTATTTCGTTCGTGGATAATTGTTTCCTGCGAATTTTTAAATCGGCAGGAAATTTCCGCAGGAAATTCCTCAGGAAATTCCGCAGAAGGTCCGCAGAAAATGGCCGCAGGAAGTTCTGCAGGAAATTTCGTAGGAAATTTAAAATTCCGCAGGAAATTTAGAATTCCGCACGAAATTCAGCAGGAAATTGCAGATTTTTTTTTCTTAAACCAACAGCAAATGTTATTGACTATTATTATTATTTTTAATGAGATTATTTATAGTCTTTGTGCTGTTATTTTACGAATATATATATAGATATACACATTAATATGAGATGGAAAACAAAAAAAAAATGGCTAGGTAATAATAGAAAACCAATTCCATACAATAATACAACCATTCATTACATTTGTCCAATAATACAAAGCCAATTTTATACAATAATACTAAGTATATTGACGAATACAAGGATGTGGAATTAGACCATGAATGTGATCCCGTAGAGTTCCATTGTGCATATATACTCATAAACAAAAATATGCTGATATTCTTCTTCGCAATATCCAATCAGAGGAACCAAGTTTTTGTGATGAATTCTTCATAGGAGGCCTGCATTTGTGACTCTATAATCAATAAGTTGAAATTAAGATTATCTCATGTTCAACTATTTCAATCAGAAAGGAAAAATGGGTTAGACAAAATGAGAATCATGTGAGTCATGTCTATATGTAGTGTGCAAGTAATGAGCACATGAATCAATAACAAAGAAAATAAAATATAAATAACCTTAAGGTTCAAATCGATATTATAGTCCTTGCTAGATCCCAAATGTGGATGAGGCTTGTTCCCTCCCCTGAATCCCTTCCAAAGCTGAATCAGACAGAGAGAAATTAAATCATCATTCATAATAACAAAATCATTTAATTTGGCTTTGATTACTATAGTCTTTTTCCCTCAGGTGAGACTAACTAAAGTATGTCCCTCAATCAAAATGACAGTTAGAACCATAATCAGATCTCCCTCAAGATTTTCAATATGTAACAGAGAACACTGAAATACCCATCCTAGCCAGTAAGGTACTTGGGCCAGTCTGGCTGGCCACTTCTCTGGACACAACGCCATTAAGTTTATCCTTGCTGATGGACTCAACTTCCCAGCACATTGCTTTTGATAGTGCCTTCATTTCTGCAAATGGATTCATAAAATGTCAGAACTAATATACCAAAATTAAAATGTCTAAGAGAAGAAGCAAATAGTCTATTATCATCTACCATTCCATATTTCAACATCTTCAGCAAGCTTTTGAGAATGTATAACCAAAACTTCATCTAATCACCATCATAAAAGATAGGTTATTGAAATAGCTTCTATGTGCCATGGAACTCTACAGCGTGCACAATGGAGCGCATCAAATACTATACTAAAACTTGAGTAACTTATACCAAGTTGTTTGGCAAACTCATCATGTCAAAGATGAATTGCATTGGAGCCAGCCCTGCAACTCTTTTAACAACTTCCGAATTAAATCAGACATTCTATACTAAAACTTAGTGCAAGTCTGTTCTTTTAATATCAACACAAGCTATTGTCAAAATTGGTACACCTAATACTTGATGTACAATGCCACATAATCTTAGTCGCTTAACGCAGCAAACATTATCTGTACAGAGCAAATTACTCATTTTAGGGTATCCAACACTAGAAAATAGTTTTCCTCATTTGTTACACAATAGCAGATATAAGTCCAAATTTTGAGTAGAAAAATGATAAGTTGCATAAATCTTATTTCTAGAATCCAATAGCACGTGATAAATATAGAGGTAACCGTCCTATTTGTCGGACGAGCACATTTTCTTATTTTTCCTTGCCCAATGATTTATGTTTTTTCCCTTATATAGTCACAAACTGATGGAGTCAATTTTGTAATCCATCCTGTTATTAAGAGAACAAACTGATGGAGTCAAACAGTTGAAGTACTTACCCAAATATACTGCTCCATATCAGCAAATCCACATTCACAACCACAGTACAATGAACAAGATGTGACCGTGATGCCATCGCAATTTAGACAACATTGCGATTTAGACCAAATTGGCTGCATGCCTGCATTGGAATGCAATTCTTTACAATATCAAGTATAGCAACGCGACAATAGTTTTAAAACCTTAACTAACAGCAAGAAAAAAATAATCAACAGAACAAGATGTTCATGAACATCACATGCCTACTAACTTCCCAGAGTCAGAAACTAAAAAGCAAAAAGGAATCTATCAAATAATCACTTAATTGATAGGCTTCCAATAAATCTCTTAATGCAGTCACAATAGACAGGAGCAACTCCAAATGCATCTTTTGCATGTACCATTCCTACACCAAAAAGGACAAAAAGAAAGAGTGAATCCATATGTGTTTTTAGAAAGGATGCAAACATATATTGTATAGGAGACCATACCTTGGCCCTAAGATGGCGAACATGACTGCTGAACTCGGGAAAGACATGCATCTCCATGAAATATCAGCATCTCCATATAATAATACTCGGGGGTAAATCTCCATGACTGCTTTGGCCACTTAAACAAAGTTTTACTGCCTATATAATCCCAATAAATAATACTTAGGGGGTAAATCTTAAAACTTGTGATGAGACTAGCTCCTCACAACAAGCATCTCCATGAAATATCAGTAAGCAACAACATCATGGTTTGTGAACCAAACTATACAAACTGGTGAAGCATTTCATCAAACAGGTGTCCTGCAAGTTGGAGCTACTGAACAATAAATCATCAATCTACGAAAGTTGTGTAAACTGATATTGAATTAAAACTAAAAAAGTTATCTAATGTAAATACTTGGAATAAAAAACAATAAGGAAAACATACCATCATGTTTTTGGCGAACAATGTCACCGTATTCTATAACAAGGTGACGAAGGATGTGAGATAAGTACAGTGTAGCAAAGGAAGTAGTGAAGCGCCTAATGTGACGAAATTACAAAACCTGAAAACCTAATGTGATTCGCACAAAGGAGAAGAGAAGAAATTACAGAGAGGAAGAAACTACAGAGAACAAATTACAAAAACAAATAAGAGTATTCAGAGAAAGAACAAAGAAGAATATTCAGAGAAAGAACCATTTCCGCAAGACTGTGATACGAATCGAAGCGATTCTGAATTGTTCCTCTTTTCCAAAGGTCGCGCTGAGGTTTGGCAGTGACAAATCGCCAAAGCCGATCCATCTCGACATAGAGGGATTGGATTTGGTTGATGTCCTTCTTGATGGCGAATGATAGATCCGAATCGACACCGGCGACGGCGAAATCGACGGAAGATGAGGCGGAGTGTTCGAGGCGATGAGGGAGAAGAACGAAAACGATGAGCGAGAAGAAGGGAGATGATGAGTGAGAAGAAGAAGAAAGAGTTAGGGTTCGATGTGGTTCTGAGAAATGTGAGTTAGAAAAACTTTAATAAAAAAAAAATAGTCAGTTAAAAGTTTTAATTAAGTTAAAATTTTCGAGGGAACTTCGGTCGGTAGGAAACTTGGCAGCAAACATAAAACTCTCTTGTGAACTTACCTGCCGATTATAATTCGCCGGAAACTTTCTAGTTTTCCTTGCTTCGGCAGAAAAATGCGCAGGAAATACCTGCGGAAAACTTTCGCTGGAAATTCCGCAGGTAATAATGAAAATTCTCGTAGTGTTCGCACGGGTCATACGCACTAGTTATAATAAATCATGGATACGACATGTCATCGTCCATGTCACTATATTCATGGTAATTACATAAGATTTCACAAAAGTCCATGTCATCTTTTATGCCACACATGGGTAACACGTCATCAACCACAAAGGATCCAATGGTTTACACAGAACCAGATTATGCAAAAAAGATATCAATGGATGATATTTATCTAAATTGCGGCTGAGCATATGGATGGACAAGATTGAATACAATAAAGTCTATCATTAAATTAATTTAATTACGGTTACTTAAATCCCTATAAATCAGGAAGGAATATCACAATAGATTTATTAGTTTTTATTGGTTTTTATTGTATTCAATCAGGAAGGAATATCCCTTTAAATCATTAAATCAGGAAGGAATATCCCTTTAAAAATTAGATTAAACAATTTTTTTTTTGAAGCAAGATTAAACAATATATTTAACAAACAATAGATTTATTATTGACCGCAGTAGGGACCAATTGAATGGAAAAATTCAAGTTATTCAAAAACAATAATTTCACAAATACAATATAAAAATTGAACTCAGTATAGACAACTTTCAGACACAAAATTAAAGGTTGTCAAAAAAAGACACAATATTAAAGAGTAAAAAAAAGGCACAAAATTAAGTGAATTTTAAAAGGGAGAAAGAAATTGAATGAAAATTAAATACAAAAATGGTTTTAAGAAACAAAATTAAATGCACTTTAACCTAAAGTAGAATTGTTATATGCCATTATATTCCCCTTTGTATTTTAATACCAATACCAATACCAATTAAGTGAATTTCGTTAGAGATTGTTTTCTCTCATAAGCCACTATTTGTTTTCACAGGTTAAATCACTATTGATATTATTGTTATTTCAGAAGTAGAAATAGATGACACTAGCATCAATTTTCTATGATTTTTTTTTCGATAGGCAAAGTGGTTAGAAATTAGTGTGTTAGTTGTTAGAGGGGAGGGAGAAGCAGGGTTCGAACCCCGTACGCCTACGTCTTTCCACCATCTGATGTCATTTCACTCAACTTAGTTGAGCTACCCTTCTGGGACTCAATTTTCTATGATTGAATCAAAAGAAGAAATAGATATTATTATTGATATTATTTTTGACAGGTTAAAGCCACTATTTTTGACAGGTCAAACCACTATTGATATTATTATTGATACTATTATTATTATTATTTTTTTTATTATTATTATTATTATTATTATTATTATTATTATTTCTTCAGAAGAAGAAGAAGTAGATGACACATGCACTGGATGAACATCTAATGTAAATTCGAATTAGCATATTTTTTAGGTGAGTGACTTAATAATTAGCACATATGATGAAACATTGTCTTTTTTGAATAATTGTTGAAACATTATACTAATCTAATTTTAGTACTTGATTACTAAAATGAGTTTATTTCAATATATATATATATATATATACATTCTCTATTTTTTTTCTACTATGACACGCCATACTTTTTGTTTACTCTTTTTTTTTGTCTCGCTTACACACCACATTTTTATAGATATGTTTTATGCAATTATATCAAATATTCTTTTACGCTTAATTACAGTTTTGATTCCTCTATTTTTACCAACTCACAATTTTAGTCTCCCAAGAATTTTTTTCACTATTTTAGTCCACCTATTTTCACCAACTCACAATTTTAGTAATAATTTTTTTGACGATTTTAGTCCCCCTATTTTCCCCAATTTGTTAAATCAGAGTCCCCCTTTAATTTAGTCAAAATTGGCGCTGAGTAGTCAGTCACTTATCTTACGTGGCTGACACGCTAGGTTGCCTTATTAGAATTTAAACAGATGAATTTCCACTAAATTTTTTTGTGAAAATTTATTTGGTCAATCAAATTTACAATCAAATTTAGTAAGTTAATTTTTTGTGGTAAAGTTTGGTCAATCAAACTGGCTGTGTCATATATTTTCCTAAAGTGTTAACTTGGTCTTTCACGTTTATAAACTTTGTCGAAACATACTAAATACCAATCGAGAATTCAAGATTATAGAATGTATATCTTTTAATCAAAAATTAAATTTTTATATTAGCCTAAAATAATTATATGTAAATATATGGTATATATATTTATATTATATAACATAATGGGTTTATTTGTCATTGCGTACAAGATTATCAATATATCACATAATACACGCAAAGATACAACTGACTCTTTCTTAAGTCCGAAACAAGAAATTCAAATTTTAAGTTAAAAGAAAATGTATACCCGTGCAGCGCACGGTCATACATACTAGTAAGTATTAAAAGAAGAATATATAAGATAACAACTACTTTGACAAAAACCCTAATTATTCTTTCACACTCCCATGTGCCGTTTCCATCCTTTTTTGGAGAGAGAAAGGAAAACACAAAAATGGAGGGAGAAAAACAAAGAGAGGGAGGGAAGAAGGGTGGGCGTGAGAGAGAGTGACGGTGGGTGAAGGCTATGGACGGTGGTTTTTTTGGTGGTGACGTGGTAGTTTTGATGGTGGCGTTGAGAGAGATGATGGTGCTCCGTTGGTTATTCACGGTGGTGGTGGTTTGGGTAGTTGTTTGGTGGTTTCGATGGTGGTTATATGGTGGTTTTGGATGGTTTGCGAAAAGAGAGAGTGGTGGGTTGTGGTGTTGACGGAGAGATGAGTGGTGGTTATGGTGATTGAACTATTCTGGAGGAGGTTGTGGTGGTATTCTCCCCTTCATTTTATTGTTCCTCTTTCTAGCTCTTGTTTTCTCCCCCCTGTGATGTTTGCTGGTTTGCCTTTTATATAGGCTCCATAGCTTAATGAGACACAAATGGTTGTTATGCTTAATGGCATAGCAACAGAGAACTAGTAAGTGACTTAGCAACAGAGGCGTGGGGGCCTTACTGGCTGCAAAAAAGCAGAAATGTTTGAGCTAAAATGGAAAACAAAAAAAAAACCAAGAAGAAAGAGGTTTAGCATATAGCTCAAAATAAAATGGAGGACTAAGGGGGTGGTGGAGTGGTGCTGCCAAAGCTGGACTGTTTGTGCTAAAATGGGAACAAACAAGAGAACAAGAAGAAGGAGACATTGGCCTTATACAAAAAAAAATACCTCACTACTTCACTAGAGGCATGCTCCTCGCATGGCCTCTGTACTTATTTTTTTTGTATTTTTTATTTTTTTTAAACTTTGTAAAACATACTAGTTAATATTAATAAAAATAAACATTTATTTCTTTTTCTGGTTTTTTATAAGTGCTTTTTTTTTGCAATTAAAAATTAAGCTCTAATAATAATAATGATAAAAAACGCAAAATTGCCAATTAGCTCCAAATGACACACGTAAATGATAAAAAAAACTAAAAATGCATAGAAAATGATTTTTTTTGGAATTTTCTAAAAATAATGTAAAAATACCCGTTAAAATTGGGTGGTTACACTTATGTCTCCCTTTTTGCTAATTTGAGTTGGTTATTATTAATGGTTATTTATTATTTGATGTTTGGTGACACCATTGACCTGTAGTTAGAACAAAAAAAAATTATAATTAATAGGATATATTAAAGTTTTGGTCTCCCTATTTTTAAAAACTCATACATTTAGTCCTTATCTATTCTATTAATTATACAATTGAGAATAATCTCAAATAAGAAATTCACACATGTCAACACAGTATTCGTTCACCTATACATCTCACGTTCCACATCATTGCCACATATACAGATTTAATACCATGTCAAATAAAAGTTAAATTTCAATAGACATTAAAGGCATTATAACCGTTTTAATACCTAATTATTTCATTTACCAAAAATATGCCTAAGAATGGTAAGAATTTACTCTGAATCCAATGGAATTCAATTGTTGGAAAACATGAGTGGTGAGAATTTGAAATTTTATAATTTTATAATAACAATAATGGTACTAATTTGAAATACACTTCAAATTTGCATAATATTTCAACAAACGATAATAATGGGGCGTTTTTATTGATTTTGTCTTTCATTGTGCTTTATATACATGGTAATAATACAAATTGAATCTAATTATGAAGAATTTTAATGGTAATTTTACTTACAAAATAAAACTTATAATTCAAATTTGAAAAATAAAACTAAAAAGGCATATTAATGGCACGCGTTTTATGCCATTTCTGATTTTGACTAATAAGTGGCAATGGGTAAGGCCCAAACCAGTACAATCATACATTGTCAACAAAGGCCCAGAACAGTAACCTGAGCGATCCAAGGGACTTACGACACAGAAGCCCAACGAGAAATGAACAATTAAGCCCAAAGGCTTAGCACATCAAGGGACTTACAAATCAATATGCCCTTAGCTAAAAGCCCACTACCTAGGAACTGAAAATTAAAAATTAAAACAAAAAGGCCCATCGGGCCATTACCGCATTTCATAACAGAAACCACAATACATAGGCCAGCCCATTAGGGTTTCCAAAGCTAGCAACCAAAAGTACCAAAATACCCCTCCATGTCTCCACCATCCCTGAGATTAGCACCAGCCTCCCAACAAGCAACCGTTGACATCCACCACCTCATGGAAAAAGAAGTAACCACCGCAGCCAAGAAATGGGATCCACAGAGAAATGCAATAGGGAAAAGCGGAAAGGCCTGAGTTTCCCCGAAAATGACGGCCATACGGCCAGGGGGATCATATCCTTGAGAAACGGTAGCCACACACACGAAAGTATACAAAGGCAGAGACGGAAGTGGAAGAGAGGAGGAACGGAGAGGGAATGCGTCTGAGATGGGTCTGAGGTGGAATCGGGCAGAGAGGGGTGGTCTGGGTAACAGAGGGGTGGACGAAGGAGACAGTGGCTAGGGTGGGAAGCATGGCGGTCGGAGATGGAAGTGGAAGAGTGGGGGAACGGAGAGGGAGGGCGCTCCTGGTTGAGCGAACTACACCCTAGCAGTGCTAGGAACTAAAGCGACTAAGTCGCAACTTATTGAAGAAGAGAGTAGGCGAAGCTAAATGAAAGGGAGAGGAGGGGGGAGCTCCGGCGGCGGCAACTAGGGTTAGGTTTTTTTTTAGAGAGAAGCCAGAGCTACTATACTTGAGTTTATTCCATTCCTTTACCTATTACGGTTGTTATGGTCCTCAATAGGGATGACATTTGAGCCAATGTCCATAGGGTATCCACAAAAATTACCCGCACACACACACACAGATATATATATATATATATATATATATATATATATATATATATATATATATATTACTAATATTACAACTTTAACTATATTATATATATATATATAGTTATTATTATTTCAATTTTAAGTATATCCAACTTTAAAAATATGAGTCCTAACTACTAATATTTTGGATATTTTTAATTCACTAAATACTATCATGCTTAATATTTTCATTCTTTTTTTTGACAAGAAATATTTTCATTCTTAGATACAAAATAAATAATGGATTTTTAAATTAAATTATAATATTTTTAATATTATTTATTATTTTTTGCCGTTAAAGTGCTCTTCAACTAGAAAGTAAAAACTCAATGCACAAATTCTTTATCTAAAAATATCAAATGACTACATCAATTCAGGGGAGCATATATATTTTCGTTTAACAAGTGTTATATCAGATAATTTAATTCTTTTCAAAATGTTTGTAGCATGCAGGAGGAGATTGTTGAGGCAAAATCCCTTGGATCAGTTATGATCAAGGTAATCAAAACCGGACCGAAGGATGAACCGGAAGAGACAGTGGTTCGGGGTTTTTTAGGTTCAACCGGTTGAATCGGAGATTCAATCGAAATTAATTAAATATATTATTTAATATTTTTATTAAATATATAAAGCATAAAAAACAATAAAAAAATCATAATACTCATAATTTCACACCATAAAAATTAAAATAGGCTTAATTTAAGTTCAACAAAAGTACAAAACAACAACATATCCAAGTCATTACTTAAAACAACACAAATAAACCCGCAAATGTCTTGAAGAAAAAAAATTTTAAAAAAACCTTAAAACGACGTCGTTTTGTCTTTAAAAAAAAAAAACAAGTGGTCAGAGCTGAACCACCGGTTCTTGCCAGTTTTCCCAGTTCCAGAGCGGTTTTTCGGTTCTTTACCTGGTTCTCCAGCGATCCAGTTATGGGGTTCAAACGAACCGGATAGGGGCCCCGGTTCTTGGTTGAACCACCCGGTCCGGTTTGTTTTGATTACCTTGGTTTTGATGAAAACAAACCATTTTGACAAAGTGTCTAAGATCTCTGATTCATTAGTGATCTAATGAATCTTCTTGATTAATCTAAATTGCTGGAAATGTTGAATCATATATGAAAAAGACTGTGTGCTAGCTAAATTAGCATCACAAGGCACTGGGGTTTATATCTATAACTGTAAAGTTACAATTAACTTTATCAGTCAAAAGGACCTCCTGATCAAAAGATTGCCTAGTTCTACAGAAGGCATAATTACTGCCTCAAGAGAAAAGGATGTGAGTCGATGTCTAAAGAAGATACATGAAGAAAGAAAGTTATAACGCTTCTCAAATGAGAAGTTATCCTTCTTACTATCAAGAACAAATAGAAGAACACCCCCAAAGAAACAGGTACTTCATAGGAGAAAGCCAATTACAAAAGCAAAGGAGCCAAGGGAACTCTAAATGAAATTGCAGCTTATGTGATTCCCTATGATAAGAAACATCCTTCAGAAAGCTTCTCAAGAAGAGCAAAGCGAGAGTAAGAATCTTATCAAGACAATGGAGTTACAGCTAAATGCTTCTCAAAATGATTTAGAAGATCAAAGCTTGAGAGCCTTAGAACAACAGAAGATCATAAAGATAAACAGTTCAATTCTTCAGATAGATCAGAAGGCATACTCAGAAGCTAATAGAGTTAAAATAATTGTAATATAAATAAATATAATAGCAGTTAATTTATTTACGGTTTTTAAGTAGTGTGTTGCGGAAACTTGTCTAATCACATTAATTATTTGAAAATGGTATTATGTGATTGGATTTTAAAAATGGAGAAGTTAAGCAATTATTCAGCAAAATATTATTCCTCCCCATTCTTAGGAGATAATACACCGAACCAGTTTTCCAAACTATCCCAGTCTTCCATCTCTATTAATTCGCGTCATTCTATTAATTTGCTTCCAACAAATTATTCATTTCCTTCAATGGTAGCACGCAGTGACGGTGATGTTCGAAAGGAAGCTGTTTCTCAGCCACCGACGGATGAGTCAACCTTCAATGCCGGAACCCTAACGTTAGATCTGGTGGAACACATCCTGTGTAGGATCTCTGTGAAGTTATTGATGCCACTGCGATGCGTTTGCAAATCCTGGAATTCTTTAATTTCTGATCCCATCTTTGCCAAGAAGCACCTCCGCTTGTCACGGACGCTATACAACCGTCACCACCTCATATCATGCCCTTCAAAACCTAGGTTCCAACAATGGGAATCCCGACTATCTTCATTTTTCAACTCTGCGTCAACTAGCTTTCCAATGACGCTGCTCTCTTTCCCTCTCGATACTCGAAAATGTACTTTTAAGGTAATTGGCTCTTGCGATGGCATTATCTGTTTTTCCACTGGAATATACGACAATTGTGTTATCGTATGGAACCCTACCATTAATAAATTCAAGATATTGCCTCCTATGGAAAATCAACCAGAACTGAAACCCAACTGGTCGGTTGATCTTGATGCTGCAACAATTTACGCCTTCGGGTATGATTGTCTTACTGATAATTACAAAGTGGTTGCTTTTTGTTGCTACCAAGTACCTGGAGTACATAGTTGGGTTTGTAAAAATGTCGAGGTTCATACTTTGGGTACAAATGTTTGGAAAACTATCCGGGGCTTGCCTTCTTTCCCTTTTGGGCCTGGTTTCACAGTCAGTAAATGCGGAATATTTTTGAGCGGCACGGTTAATTGGATGGGAATTGCTTCTTATCGACCTTTTATTAAGCGAGTCATTTTTTCTTTTGATTTAGGAAATGAGTCTTATCAAGAGCTTTTGCCTCCTGATGATGGAGGGGTGGATGTGAGTTACATGAGCTTGGGCGTGTTGAGGGATTGCTTATGCATTCTTGCTCTTGCTAGTGCTACGACTAGAGTTATTCATGTTTGGCTTATGGAGGATTATGGAAACAAAGACTCTTGGACTAAACTATTCAATGTCTTTTGTTATGATGAACTTTTTATCGGTCAAAATCTTACCCCTGTATGTCCGCTTTATATTCTAGAGGATGGCCAATTGCTTTTGGACTTCACGGGGAAGCTAGTTGTTTACAATGCTAGGAATGGTACTGCAAAAATTTTCAACATTCAGTCCATCCCTTGTGATGGTTTGTTTGACAACCATGTCTACGTCGAGAGTTTGATATCACCTTGACATTATTAAGACATTGCTAGGTTGGTTATTTAAGAATCTACTTACGACACATTGCAACCTTATGTGTTTTCAATAATTTTATTTATCTAATGTTCTAGTTTCTAGTGACTATTTAGTTCGATTTTAATTAATGGTTGATGTAATCTTAAACTTCAGAAATTGTTGAAGTTTAACTAGTATTATGATGGTTATCTCTCTTGAAGCTCTCATTTGTCATCTATTGATCTTTTGTTGCTATCTATGTTTCAATCTAATTGATTTTGATTTACTTGGCATGGAATGAAAAAATGGATTTATTTCTAGCTAATATTTATATCATGTTTTAAGTGTAGTACATATTGTTCTCACGGGACATCAAAGGGAAATTCTGCATCATGGTTGGAAGGAAATTGAAATATTGAGTGTTACTGTTAGGAGATGCTGCACTTTCATCTTTATATTTGCCTTAATGTTTTGAATTTGAATAAGTGGAAATGATGTGGTAGCTTCATTTCATGTTCAGCAGCTGCGTTTGAGTTGAATCACTGATGATTGTAAGTGAATAGAACTACACACAAGAAGGATCAAAAGTTGAGAAGATGGGATTTTAATTTTTGAGTGTTCATTTTCAACACAGAATCAGTTAGTATTACACTATTATGGTCTTGCCTTCTCATCGATATTTATATCATCAGACTCTATTTCTGTTACAATTTTTTTTAAAAAAAATAGGGGATTGTGGCAGTTGTCAGTGTTTTATGCATATGTTAGGAAGACTGGATTTTCATAATCACTGTTGAGAGGGCCTGCTAGTGGTGATCACATCACAGGCCATAATAACTAAACTCCAGAAGAGTTTAAAAATGAGATGGCTTCACCCCTCTTCATGTATTCTATAAGATTAAATGTCTTATATAGTTATATCCTCCTTTTTTTTTATTTGAGCAAGTATTAGGATAATATGCAGTTGTCCCTTTTCGAATATGCAGCTGTCTTTCTTAGAATCTTGCTATCAATTTTAGAGGAATTAGATTAACATGTGTATTCTTTCCAGATTAACGCAGTTGCTTTAGGGTCTTTCTGCATTATAGGCTTACTTAGGAATAGTTTACTGCAATCCCATTTAAGTAACTAAGTGCAGAACCATGAACTTTTGATTGGTTTGGTTTGTTACTCAACCTCCACTTTATAGTTGGTAGTTAACAACAAATAATGATTCCCCAATTAAGGCTTTTTTATGTAGTGATTTCTGATTTGATCCTCTTTTATGTTTCAAGTATGATTGGTATGTAGTAGTTATTATTGTTGGCAAATATCAATTAAGGAATGCCAGTAAATCTTTCTACTTTGGCAGTAAGTATTCTTTTTTGGAATTCATTCTAATGTTATTCAGAGAACTTCACTCTTCATATAGTTTTATTCTATGGCTTACATAGGTACTAATTAAAAGAGGACAGCTTAGTCCATGGGAATTGTTACTTTAGCTTAGTACAAGTATCAGAATGTTTTCTAGCTAAAGATGCGAAAAGTCATAACTTTAAGTTAACTATTTCAGTCAGGATGCTGCACTACTTGTTATGGTTTACTAAATGAATGTGATTGTAAAATAATCGCTTCTTTGTGTTTAGTGTTCTTGTTATGGTTAATATTGAGAGACGTTTAATTTTTCTGTATCATGATCAATGCAACAATCCCATGTCACCTCCTCCGGTGTCAGTCGATCTAGCAGAATGCGAGCGGCTCAACTAGACCCGAGCCTCTAATAGCCTTAAAATGACTAACACGTGGCTCCACCTCCTCGTACTCAAAGTTTAGCTTCTTAGACCCAAAAGAAGTTCCCTGGAAGTGCTCGTGGATCCATGCTTGTAATCAACATGCAAACCGAGTTAGTAAACATAAGTATGCTAAATTGAAAATTAGAATCTAAATCTGAATCAATGTCGTGTAACCTACCAACTACCTTCACTCTTCTCTACTAGCATCTCTAAGATTTTTTTTTTGATAGGCAATGTTAGTGGGGTGGGGGAAATGTTAGTTTCCGAGATTGAATCCGGACCTCCTTCCTGCACTCTTTTGGCGCACTCCTTCAGTATCCCTTAGCTCGCCAACTGAGCTACCTACTTGGGATAGTAAGTGGCATCTTGTCCCATGAGTAGTTACCCGTCGCTCGAAGGTCACTCAACATCCCTAGATATCTTCTCTAGTTGACAAAGATAGAGACTAATGGTGATCAACTCATAGCACAGAACCCGCGGAACTTTTTTTTGTTGCTTATATTTGTGTTCTGGATGCATTCCTGAACTCTAACTATTGGCTTGGTAATATGACTCTCAAGGTTCTGTAAGAAAAAAGTCCATTTTTTAATGATACAATCGCCATACAATCGGCTAGTCGTTCGCACTTAACCATATAGAATCCATTGTCAACGTCCATGATGTTGAAACCTCCGCTAAGCTTCCACATCTTCTTCAATCGCTCCTTCATCAAATGATAACCCACGTTCTTCCCAAGGAGTTTGATGACTAGCGCTTCCTTCTAAGGGTTGCACAGTTCCTGAAAAAGCTTCTCATCCATCATGACCTTTGGAAGTAATCGGTTTCCACCTTCAATAGAGACTTTCATAAGTCCCTTCTCAATCAAATCCACCTTCTCCCCACAGGAGTGGCTCCTTGACCTTCAGTGAGAATATCCCGGAATGACGGTTTAGGAGGCTTAGACGCACCTCCGTCCAGGGCTTGACTGGTGGCGGCGGCGTGGAAGCGACGAACACAAAGGGCTCCGTAGGGAGAGGAGCGCTCGTCATATTTTTTTTTTTGAGAACCTTTGTTATGTCCAAAGTTCTGGTTCTGAAGAGGCCTTGGATTATTTCATTCCCTCTGAATTGAAACAGGTCTTTATTACATGCAGAAGTTGTCATTAGTTTCCTTTTTTTTCTAGCTTAAATCATAAGCCCCAATATTTGAGCTTGAACCTAGAACATATTAGGTGTCTTGCAGGAGGAGATAGGATTGGGGATACAAGACTTGCTCTTGCAAGTTAGCCAGAATAAAATCCAGCAAAGTAATGTTTCTTTCTTGTATGTTCTTCCAAGAGTGCAATCGAGATGCTAGAAGCAGGACTTAGAGAATCTACTTGCAATTTGAATGCTTTGGAAGAGATATCATTCTGGAAGAAAATCATGTTACAGCTTCTAATTTTATAAAGAAACAAGAACTTGATATTGTAAGTGCTCAATGACTTGTTTCCACTTATAGGTTGCTGTAAATGGAGAACAGTTCAAGGATGAAACTTAGTTATTAGTTAGTACTACTCCGTTACAGAATATAAGCAAAAACTGGTCAACAGAAGTTGATGTATCTGATCCAAATTTTGAACCAGATACAATAACTTATGTTGACTAGTTTTTGCTTATATTCTGTAACAGAGAGGGAATACGATTTTGCCATAATTAAACTCCATGATTGCACTAAGTGGCGTGCAGCTTAATGTGAGACTTTAGATTCTTTTTCCATAGATTAAGGTTAGAAGTTTTTACTTGGAAGTTCTTTTTTCCTTCTTGGGAGGGTATATATAACTTTCTTTCATTTGCATCTTTGACCTTTTCTTTTACCTTCTCACTACTACACATTTTTTCTCCAAAATTCTTATAGCGTGTTTACTTATGCAGGTTAGTTCATCTGGCTCAGATTGAGTTATTCATTATATGAAGTGGATATACTGGACAAAACAGTTGAATCAACTTGGGAAGAATTTTCAGATGAAGCAAAAGATGTTAGCAAATATTTTATTTATTTATTCTCAAGAGTGAAAAATACTGCAATTGATGAAAACATTACTTGCATATGATTTCACACTAATATAGTGATTCTTTTCTCAAAAGTTGAATCAGCTGTAAATGTTGTATTGAGTTGTGAGATCCTTTGGCAGTTGGCGCTTGGCACCCCTTCATAGACATCTAATTTCGGACGGGCACATATCCTCTACTGCGCGTAGAATGGTGTTGTGCCAACGGGGACTGTAGGTCTAGAGAGAGAGAGAGATCTACCCGCTGGCGCAACACCCACTACAACAGATTTGGGGATGGGCAGCGTTTTTTTTTAGCCATGGGCAGCGTTTCTGGGCGCTGCTAAATTTGGCGCTGGTGATTCCTCCCCAAAAATGGGCAGCGTTTGAGAAGCGCTGCTCATTAATAGCCATAGGCAGCGTTTGAAGGGAGAAGCGCTGCTCATTCACCTAGCGCGTTTAGCAATGGGCAGCGTTTGGTAAGGGGAAGCGCTGCCCATTTCTAAACGCGCAAGGTGAATGAGCAGCGCTTGGTGGGAGAAGCGCTGCCCATTCACCTAGCGCGTATAGCAATGGGCAGCGCTTGGTAAAGGAAAGCGCTGCCCATTGCTGGTGAATGAGCAGCGCTTCCCCCACCAAGCGCTACTCATTCACCTAGCACATTTAGCAATGGGCAGCGCTTCCCTTTACCAAGCGCTGCCCATTGCTATACGCGCTAGGTGAATGGGCAGCGCTTCTCCCACCAAACGCTGCCCATTGTTTAATTTTTTTTTTTCCTTTTTTTCTTGTTTTTTTGTACTTTCCTTTTTATATTTGATAATTTCCTGGTCATATACAGCCAATTAATACCAATCCAATCCATTATATACTAACAACATATATATATATAAACTAGTTATATATCCCAATGCACCAATATGATCACAAACCAAAACTAACTAGCTAACAAGTTATTATATGTATCCAAAACTTAGCAACTTACAATATTAACAAATTAATATGTATCCAAATCAAACTCTCTACCAATATGTATCCAAAACTAGCCAGATACTTACAATATGTATCTAAATTAAAACAAGTTAGCAGCTAACATATGCATGAACTAATTCATATGCATGTATCCAAAACTAGCAAGCTACTTACAATATGTATCTAAATTAAAACAAGTTAGCAACTTACATATGCATGAACCAATTCATATGCATGTATCCAAATAAAACTCTAACAATTTACAAGATTACAATCTATCTAAAATCAAAAGAATTGCGAGACATAACGGCACCACTCTCCTCTAAGCTCATCAATCTGTGCAGTAGAGTATGTCTTCCACCGACAATCGGGAAAATACTGAAATTATATAATTAAATAAAATTAGAATTGAAATATATGGTTAAACCAAAATAAAAAAGAGTTCTGTAAAGATACCTGTCTGGGGATAACCATTTGATTGTGGGTAATAATTTCCTTCATAAATCTCATTACGTAATACCCACAATCATTGTTATTTGGTTGTTTCGGACACTACAAAACAAAAGATTAGTTAATTGTTAAATTTAATTTCATACATTTTTTTGACAACAATAATGTAAATAAATATATGAGAAGATTGATTACAAACTTACCACTATTGGCACCCATTTTGTCTGTGATTGTTCCAATCCCCAATATTCCTTCAAACAACTGAACACAATTGGATATAACTATATTATTAAAAATACATATAGTTAACAACTAAAACAAATAAATATGTAGAGTGATCGAAATACACACACCTATTAAATATGACAACCAAGTCTGGGTGGGTGTTGAAATGACCATGCACAGAATCAATGTAGTACACCGTATCTGTCTTAGGATTTATTGCAAGCAAAATCCAATGATCCCTACAAAATAAAACTTTGAATAAGTAATTGACTAGTATTTAAAAAATGCATGTTATATAAGAATTAATAAATTAAATCTCTCACCCTACGAGACACGGTGCCAAAAACATGGTATCGACGCCTCTATGTTGAGCATCCGATAAGCGTCGAGTGATATAATTTGTAACATCTGTCTTGTTTTGTTCCACAAGGTCGTTATAATTAGACAGATCCTCCCTGACATTACGGAGGTGTGTACTATCCGGACACAAGAACACATATCTCTGTGTCCGCTCCGAAGGGACCAAAATGTTATGATACAAGCACCTACAATTAGAGGTATATGTATATATAAATTAAATTAACAATATAATAAAATAAACTCAATGATGTTAAATAATAAATTACATACGTACCTGATATATGCTCTAATACAAACACTGGTTGCCCAATTCATCTGACATAAATCATTAATATCCTGTTTTGGGATTATCAATAGTTGATCGGGATTTCCAAAAATGTTGTCATCCATCTCCAATACAAGCGGGGTTTCATCATCCATCTTGAATTGTGCATGCATTTCGGTATACAAAATAATCCTAGAATCATCAATGGAAGAGGCGGAGGGCTGACACACTTTTGGAGGGGCGGGCTGAGTCACTTTTGGAGCAAGGGTGGACCGAGTCACTTTTCGAGGAGGGGCGGGTTGAGTCACTGTTGGAGGAGGAGAGGGCTGAGTCACTATTGGAGGAGGAGAGTGTCGAGTCACTTTTTGAGGGGCAGGCTGAGAAACTTGTGTTGAACGGCCGGACCGAGACACTTTCTTGCTAGTAGATATTGCCTTGCTAACACTTTTGCCCCTAGATTTTGCATTTTGGCGTACCTATATATAAATCAAATAATTTGTTAGCTAGCACACAATAAATGACAAAATAAAATAATTAGTTAGTTACAAATATATTGTCACTTACAACAATAAGGTGTGCTGGCCATGCCACAAATGTACCAACTGCATCTTGCACAGTTAGTAAATCTATACTGGGTATTGGAGCAGGCAAAATGCAGTCCCCCACAATTGCACAATCAACTCTGACTCTAACATGATTTGGAGGTATGGGTAAATTGTGCATCAAAGTTCCCAATTGGTCACATGTGAAGCCTATTGCAACCATTTGGTGTGAGTTTGAGATATACAATTCACACTCACACTCATTGTTGTCCTAAATCAATTATAAACAAAAATTAATAAATACATTGCGTAGAAGAAAGAGAGTTTAATAATTAATTTCTTATTTATCCTCAAAAAAAAAATTAATACCTTAGTTGACGGAATGGTGCAGCTATCTCGTGCGCTATCTGTGGCAGGGGATGGTACTGCAGGCGAAACCAACCCATAGTGCAATTTGATTTGACTAAGTTCAGACCTTAGACCTTCATACAATACCCGCAACTCTCTACTTTGTTTACAATCATGATGCTCCTCATAAGTTCTCTTCTTTGACCCAAGGTAGTTGGATGGATTAACGCCAAATCCACAACCCCTTGTACGACCTGGGTATTCTTCCTTTTCCAAGGCACGAGTCAGGATTTCCTTTTCAGAGCAATCAGTGATCTCCCCCTGTGACACAGACTCTGATATGGTTTCCTGATTCACAAACAAAAGTATAATAAATAAAATTATTATACATTTTAAATATCATAAAAGTTTCAAAACAATATTCGAATTTTGGAAATACTTACAATTCTGTCGGTCACCTCCTTAGTTTTGGGATCCACAACCTCTCCATCCTTTTGTCTGGCTGCTACCCACAAAAAATGTCGCTCAATGCTTTCTTTAGTAGGATCTTTCCCACTCTCCTCCAACTATATTTAAATTTACCAAATGTTAAGAAATTATAAATCAAAAGATTTATTAAACAAAGAGAAATCAAGCTTATTGTGTCTTACCAATCTCTCTTCAAAAACTTGATATCCACTAGCACCGCCTCTATAAGGGTACTCACAACCAGAAGCTCTCTCTCGATTCGCTTGGCATAGTTCCTATTTAGAGACATAAGTATACATTAATGTATAATATATAATTGTCAACTATATTTTAAGTTATAACTTAATAGATTATAGTACTAACCATGAAATCTTTATCTTCGGTGCGTCTCCTAACAAATGTAACCCAATCCTCCTCCGTAATAAATCCACTATATGGCGCTGGAGGCTTCCATCTGAGGTTTCCACTATTATCAAACAACCATTTTTTTTTTTAAACTACCCCTGAAATTCCGATGTAGCTTTCCAGCTTCCTTCATACACCAGTCTTTTCGGGACTCATCCACATCAAAATATTTCTGCATACACATATTCAATAAAAATGATATAAATATATATGGTTACAAATTTATTAAATAAGATTACTAAAGAGATGTAAAATTATATACCTGTATTGTTAACCAAAACTCCTCTTTGTGTTTCCCCAAAACAGCACTTTTCTCACTCCAAGTACTGATTGTAATTGGTATCATTTGTTTTACCTTACTACCGAGGAAGGTAACCAAATCTGCGCGATTATCCCCAATTGGCTGGCCCTTAATATTCCACAACACCTACATTATGTCATTAGTAAATTAGTTAACAAACAATTAAAACTAAGTGTTGAATTAATAAATTAATTAGTAATTAGTAATTAGTAACTTACTGGTACTTTTCCTTTTCCTTTATTTACTCGATTGATGATATCTTTTTTGACCGTCATTCCACGAGGAGCCTGCCTTCTGATATACTTTTCAACCTCACACTGATGATCGCTGTCATGATCACTGTGATGATCACTATGATCCGCCATCTAACCTGCAATAAAACATAATCATTGTTATTGTTATATTTATCTATCCAAAATAAACAAATAGACAAGAAGATGAAAACTATGTAAAATAACTACTTGGAAATAGATAAAAAGCATATGATGTAAGTCTAAATTACCTTTTCCTTTTCTTGGATATAATTGTATTTGCAATTCGCGTCTTAGTATTTTTTTTTTGACGAATCGTAATCCCATCACTATGATCGTTTCTAACATACACAAAATCCTCTATAGGAGTACTTTCCCCTACAATTGGTAGTGATGTCCCAAAGAAAGGGTCGTCCTCAATACCATCATCATCGGTTGCTTGATCCTCAATGTCATTCACCAATTTTTTATTTGTCAATAAAACAATGGACCAATTTGTATCAACTGGATCAGTGACATAAAACACTTGTTGAGCTTGGGATGCCAAAATAAAAGGCTCATCTTTATATCCTAACTTATTGAAATTCACCCGCATGAACCCCGACTCATCAATCTGTAAACCACTATTATTGTCAACCCACTTACATTGGAACACAGGCTCCCGAAACATGTTGTAATCCAATTCCCATATGTGTTCAATGACCCCGAAGTATGACATATTCGCATATATGGGATTTCTGTCTTTGGCACTTGATGTATGCAAAGCTTGAGCTACAAGAGTCACCCCACTATTTTGCATTTTACTTTGATCATCATGGTTTTTTGTATAGAACGTGTACCCGTTCATTAGATATCTGGTGTAAGAGAAAATTTGCATATTTGGGCCTTTTGCTAACCATCTCAATCTTTCTGAAATCGAGGAAGGATTCATAGCAAATTCGAAATCAATGTGCGCTTTTAGCCACACTATGAAACTCCGATTATGTTCTTTTGTTAACCAAACTTGAGTCTTATATGGGTGATCACTCTTAAGTATGTCCATGTGCTTGGAAACATATGAATCAACCTCAGTATCATTGTGCAAAACATATAAGTGTGCTTCATCTAGTTCTTTCCTTGATACCATCACTATTTTTGTTCCTGACATCCCTTTACTAATGCTTCCTAAGTGACGAGACCTTGGCAGTCCCACAGAATATTCAAGACTAGATAGATAGCCGGTACAGAACTCAATAGCTTCTTCAACTATGTAGCGCTCAACAATACAACCCTCGGGTCGTGATCGGTTTTTCACATAACCTTTTAATATCTTCATGTAACGCTCAAACGGATACATCCATCTCATATAACATGGGCCACACAATTGTGTCTCCCTAATCAGATGAACTATTAGATGAATCATTATGTCAAAAAACGAAGGTGGGAAATACATCTCAAGCTCACACAAAGTTACAGTAATTTCTCTTTGCAATGATGGCAACTTTCCAGGGTCAATCACTCTACTACAAATCGCCTTAAAGAAGAAACTAAGTTTGGTTAGGGTCTTGCGTACTTTCTTAGGCAAAATGGAACGTATACCAATGGGTAGCAAATTTTCCATTATTACATGGCAATCATGAGACTTTAAAGACTTTAACTTGAGGTCTTTCATCGATACAAGGTTCATAACATTTGAAGAGTAACCCTCTGGAACTTTAACTCCATAAAGAAACTTACAAAACACGGTCTTCTCCTTTTTAGATAAAGTATGAGCTGCCGGAGGTAGATATGTACGTGTACCCTTCTTTAACGGACCCAATTCTGGTCTCAACCCCATACTAAGCAAGTCCAACCTCGAGTTGATGGTATCTTTAGTCTTTCCTGGCATATTGAGCAAGGTACCGATGACACTTTCAAAGACATTTTTTTCAACATGCATCACATCAATGAAGTGCCTTACATATAATGACTTCCAGTATGGCAACTCAAAGAAAATTGACTTTTTCTTCCACCCCCGTTTGGCAAGCTCTCCTGCAAAAGGCTTCCCAAATTTAATGTTCAAACCTCTCACCTTTTCAAATAGTTGTTCACCCGTCAAAGCCATGGGAGCTTTACGGGTTTCGATATTCCCATTGAATGCCTTTTTCAACAGTCGATACGAATGAGTAGATGGCAAAAACCTACGATGACCACAGTAGATATTCTTCCTACCATGTTCCAACCACATCCAATCAGTGTTATCTTCACATATAGGGCACGCACACTGACCTTTGTTACTGTACCCAGATAGATTGCCGTATGCTGGAAAGTCATTAATTGTGCCAAAAATCATAGCCCTCAGGGTGAAAGTTTCTTCTCTGAACCCATCATACACCTCTACTCCAGTCTCCCACATTAGCTTCAAGTCTTCAATTAACGGAGCCAAGTATACATCAATATCATTTCCCGGTTGCTTGGGCCCAGAAATTAACAAAGACAACATCATATATTTGCGTTTCATGCAAAGCCATGGAGGTAAGTTATAGATCGCCAAAATCACGGGCCATGTACTGTGGGAGCTACTCTGAATGCCGTGCGGATTAAATCCATCAGCAGACAATGCAAGTCGTAGGTTTCTTGGATCCAACCCGAAATCAGGATAATCAATATCAATTTTCTTCCATTGCGGAGAATCTGCCGGGTGTCGTAGCATGCCATCTTTAATCCTTTCATCATCATGCCATGTCAAGTGTTTTGCATCTTCTGAACTATGGTACATGCGCCTAAATCGAGGAATTATGGGAAAATACCACAACACCTTTTCTGGAGCAGATTCTTTCTTTTTATATCGCGATGCATTACATTTAGGACACGACTTTAACGAGGCATGTTCATTCCGAAATAAAATGCAATCATTGGGACAAGCATGTATCTTCTCATAGTTCAACCCAATGGACCCTAACATTCGTTTTGCATCATAGGTCCGAGAAGGGAGCACATTATCCTTCGGCAACATTTCTTTCAACAGTGCGAGTAATTCCGTAAAGCTCTTATCCGTCCATCCGTGGCAAGTTTTCAAGTTATACAACTTTATCACAGCCAATAGTTTTGTGAATTCAGTACAACCTGAATACAACGGTGTCTCCGCATCCGTTATCAATTTCTCAAACATTTGAGGACAATCATTAAGATCGTCTTCAACAGCCTTTGCCATCTCTTCAAATTCGCCCCCTTCAAATGTAGGTCTTTCGGTGTCAACCTGTGCACATCTCTCAGTACTATTATCCATATTTGAAGATTCACCTCTTTCCTCACCATGCATTGTCCAACAAGTGTAACTTTGATCTATTCCGTAACCCTTTAAATGTCCTGCCAACTCCTCTGCATTAACTGATTTTACATAACAACAACTCAAACAAGGACACTTCATGTTACTAGAAGTCCCTAAACGTTCAACAGCACACTTCACAAAATAATCCACTCCAGCAACATATTCCTTGGACAGACGATTGGCAGACATCCACTCTCTATCCATAATTTCTCAGTATTTATTTATAATAAATTCCTGATAAGATAACTTAAAAACC
Source organism: Astragalus glycyphyllos (assembly GCA_963573325.1). Classification (NCBI taxonomy): domain Eukaryota; kingdom Viridiplantae; phylum Streptophyta; class Magnoliopsida; order Fabales; family Fabaceae; genus Astragalus; species Astragalus glycyphyllos. Next base: position 59,288,293 of record OY754308.1, on the reverse strand, counting down.
TATTATAGGTGACAAACACACAAAACGAACAATTTTTTTGAAGCTAATACATTCAACTATTTTTAACTAAAGAAATCAAAGACTTTGATGTCTTCCATATTGTCATTCTTCATATAATAAATACAAGAAAACAACAAAAGTACCTGAACAAGTGGAAGCAACGATGAACTTCAACGAATGCGAACCACACACTAGCAAATGAAGCGAACAAACACGAACTCACGAACCAACACGAACTCGAAGGAAGTATTTTCAATTCCTATAAACAATTCATTAATTAAATTACTAATTAAAGAACCATCATACAAATATGGAAGACAAAAATACAATCAATTTTTGTGACATTAACAAAATAAGACAAACACTTCGCCCTTTCAATAAACCAATCAATAAGCATCAACTTTGATCATCTAACATAAAGTTCCAATGCCATTAAAATTAATAAAAGAACATGCAATCCTAAATATTCAAGTTTATAAAATCCCTTAACCGAAAGCAACATTAAATTAACAAGCATTGGACATCTCAACAAACACTAAGCCTACATCAAATTAAATTAACAAGCATTTCATTTGGGCATTTCAACAAACACTAAGCCTACATCAAATTAAATTAACAAGCATTTCATTTGGGCATTTCAACAAGCACTAAGACTACATTTCCCCCAAAGTTTAGAAACACCATTTTAAAGAACCAATCATCAACCATAACCTTTAAATCATCTAACCTAATGTTCCAATGCCATTAAAATAACTAGAGCAACATGTAGTAATACTAAACTTTGTGAAAGAGAAACGAAAATGGGGAAGAAATCACCTTACACGAAAATGGAGAAGAAATGGAGAAGTGTGGAAGAGATGTCCTTTGGGAAAACGAAAATGGGAGAGAGCCACGAAAATGAGAGCTTGAGAGAACGAAAATGAGAGCTTGAGAGGACAAAGATGAAAGCTTGAGAGGAGTGTGTGTCCGTTTGAGGCCAATGGAGGAGAAGGAGGAGGAGGAGGAGGACGAAGAGAGCTTGAGAGAGTGTTAGTGTGTTGAGGAGAGGGAAAATGTATGTGTTGAGAGGGAAAAAATGTATGTGTTGAGAGGGAAAAAATGAAAAAAAAAAAAAACACACCAATAGGCAGCGCTTCACTAATAAGCGCTGCCCATTGAGAACGCATCTACCCAAAAGGTAGCGCTTGCAGCATAGGCGCTGCCTATTGCGCAGCGCATCAAACACAAAAAGCAGCGCTTGCTGCATAGGCGCTGCCTATTGCGCAGCGCATCTAACCCAAAAGGCAGCGCTTGCTGCATAGGCGCTGCCTATTGCGCAGCGCGTCTAACCCAAAAGGCAGCGCTTGCTGCATAGGCGCTGCCTATTGCGCAGCGTGTCCTTCCCAAAAGCAGCGCTTGCTTCATACGCGCTGCCCATTGCTCCGTGTTTTAGCCAAAAGCAGCGCTTCTAGCATAAACGCTGCCTATTTTAGCGCCTTTTTTTTCAATATCTGTTGTAGTGACCATTCTGCCACAACAGAGGATCCAAATCCATTTTGGACACTATGTGCCTTTGTGAACTCTAACTTGACACAAATGTGGATCCCCATAGTAGACATCCATTTGGGCCTTTAGAAACAGAACAATGGGTCGTTGGAGAAAAGCCCGAAACTCGAGTCAAAGGCCAACGCCCGTCATGGAATTGTGACAGAGCACCCAAATATTGTATAGTTTTTTTTTTAAAGTTATCACTTAATATTTTCTACTATATATTTATTTGACAACAATTATACTATGTTCATACTAATGATTTGTGAATTTTTTTTACTGTTTCAACTTTCAACTTATAAATACAAATAATTTTTAAAATGTTGTTGAGTGAAAAGACCTATCAACTTACTCTGATATTTTGGGGTCCCTTGATTGTGTGTGTAATCAAAATCAAAATTTTGAAGAATGCATGATGGAGGCTTAAAAGTTAAAACATGCAATAATCTTTGAAAATAATGTACAATAAAAACAGAAGTTGGATAAAATAAACATACATTTGTGGCAGATATGTCTTGCAAATATAATAGCAGTTAAGTTAGTGATGGCCGTTTAATCACTCAAATTCGAACCTAGTAGGACTTAAAGAAAAGTCCACCCTGCCGACCAAAAAAAAAGTACTATAAACATACAAAAACAAAAACTAACTTGTCCAGCATTAACCTCCTGAAGTGACTCTTCAATTATAGTTTAGACTAATTGACATGCAGCCCCATTAAGACTCATCAGGGAGGACCATATATCATTTCATTCGTGCAGTTTTGTGGAAATAAATTAGTTAGCCATTAAGCTTATAGTATTTGGTTGGATTGAAACAATCAAGGACCAGACAACTGTATTATTAATAATGTGTACATGAAACAAAGTGGACATTGTAATGAGTAATGACTTGTGGAGATGTACCACAGACAACCTTAACGTACTCATCTAATTCCTACTTCTGTATGTATTTTTCTTAATGATGGTGGGTTTTGGGAGGTTGTTGGTGCATTTATTATAATTATAACAGTAATGATATAAATGAGTGGCCTAACTTTTTTTTAAGCAATTATGGCTTTTATAGGAGTATTTGGAAGAATGATGATGACTAGATGATTAAAAAAAATTTAGTTTCAGTGAAAGACATGTTAACAATTTGACTCATAAAAGCCTGAAAACTAGGAAGGGAAAGGTAAAAGGGGTATCAATAATATGATAAAAATATCTGGTGATGATTCTCTTTGGGACAAAGTTTTTGTACGAATTTTGCTGATATTTATTTGGTATAAATCGGATATCCTTTGCTTGCAACAGCAGAGACTAATCCCTCGAGCCGGGTAGGATTACAATGGGCGGCAAAGCTCTCAATCAAGAGATTTAATACTGTTGCATGCTCAAGACTGGATTCAAACCCAGAACCTTGGTTAAGCTGGAAGAAACTCCTACCATAATCCAAGTCATCTTGGGTTATGAAGTTTATTGATATCCAACCACAATTCATCACCTGATTTGAACATTGAAATTAATTTTAAATGCAAAATTAATCAGTGCAAATTACACCTACTACTCTATCCCTAAATTTAAACAAAAGTGACTCAACGAAAGTTGATGTATTTCGTAATACACCAACTTTTGCTCATAATAGAGACCGGAGAGAGTATCTAACAAATGTTTTTTCCTTTTCTTTTTCTTTTTGGGGTTAAATGAAAGGGAGTAGCCATGTCAGTTGAGGGTGGTGGCTAGTATAGTCTATAGTCTACACATTGCAATTGCAACCCAAGCTGCACAAACTTCAATGAGTCACAAACTGCTGAGAATATTACAATTTTGAATTAAGCCAACAAAAGAAAAGTAGTCAACTAGAGAAAAAGCAAATGGTAGAGCTTGTATAGTAGTAGTATAAACAAAGGAAAAGTGAGGAAAAGATGAGGCCTGGTGTCAGATTTTAGTGACTGGATATGGATTTTCTTTTTCTTTTCTTATATTGCTTTTGATGGCTTCTATGATTAGGCATTAACAAAAAAAATATTCTTGGGATCACTTCACAAACAAGAGTATATTGTGCTTAAAAAGCAATGATTGGGATAGGGACAATCTTAACTTTTAGACCCAATGCTGAAATTTTGTTGAATTGAAATAACATGTTGATGAAGGATCCTAACTAATAAAAGCAGAGAAAAAAGAGCATCAGAAGGAAAAAAATGATAATTAAGTTATGCAGACCTAGGATGCGAGACCTCGGATGCAACACAGACACAGACATATAGTTTAAATTTGAAAAATGAAAGTAATTAAAGTGTTGATGTCGATATCCAACACGACACATGTCGGAGACATGTCGTCAACCAGAAGTATCTGCGCTAAAGAGCATACAACAGACAGAAAAGGAGGGGAAGGGTAGAGATTCTCACATGGCAATCACCTTCCCCCATCTGAAGGCAAAGAAAGTACCACTTGTAGAATCTGTAAAAGTAAAATTAAGATAATAGGATCCAAATATGAAAAATATATATTCTGCAGTAAAGTGCTAAACCATTAGTTCTGCAGTAAAGTGCTAAACCATTAGAGCACTATTGGTCTGTGAAGGAGATGGCAACACAAGTATGAACATCACCAATCATAGTAGCTTATATCTTTAATATTTAGAAGTTGAAGCAGCACCTCAATAATAATAATCAATTACACCAAATGAGTTGAATCATTAAGCCAATAAGCACAAATTGGAAAATGACAAAAGGAAAGCATGAAGAGTCACAGTGCAAAGAAAGATAATTCACAAATTTGGAATTAATTAAATAAGATATCATAATGAAATTGCCAAAGTCAATTAATAAAACCAAACAACAATGTAAAGACAATCATGATTTGCATTAACTTCCATCTCATATCACTAATCAAAAGGATTAGAAAGAAAACTATACACATACATACACCTTTCATAACCCATCCCACCACCACCAAGCTATAAAGTATTGCTCACAATTTTCCCCCTTTTCTCCCTACCCTACTAAAAAAAACAGAAAACCCCATTTCTTCTACCTCTAGAAAGAAGAGAACTTGGACAAAACTAGGTCTCCAATTACATGGTTGAAGAGCTAAACAAGTAGAATAGTAAATAACCTAGTGTTCAACTTCCAAGTCCACGAAGAACAATAAAACTACAAAAAGGAAAATAATAAGTATATAACTAAATAGAACTTGCATATGCTTCTACCAGTTCTCAAGGAATTAGTCTTCACGGCTGCGTGCTGATATACCCAATTTAACTTGCAGAGTTTAATATAGAGACTAAACTCTAAGCAGATAAACACTAAGTTCAGGTGCACCATTACTATCAGGATTCATCATATAGAAAGCTTCAGAATCTCTAGACCCAACAATTCTTTCAAACCTAGCTCTCATATACATAACTTCACTATCAGAACCATTTTCACCTCCACTACTTGGCAAAACACCAGCTCCCATTGAAATTGGTTCCACAGCTGTCAAAATCTCCCAATCTTTTTCCCCACATTCTCTTCTAGTTGCAAAGCCACATTTTTTACCGTTACAATAAGTTCTCCAAACTGATTCTTGCAATAACCTCAAACCCTTTTTCTCTGTTTCTTTCTCTTTAACCTTATCACATTCCAAAGCAATTCTAACCAACCCAGAAGCCATTTCACGAACTAAACCACTTATTGGTGTAGCAAGCTCGATTAAAAAAGCTGGTTGAGAAGTGGGGTCCTTTTGAAACGCGAAATGAACATGACCACGTCGATAACCAAAAAGTGTTCCTACAACTTTTGAACCAAGACCAGAAGGTAGTAGTAGATTTGAACGGTTTTTGTTGAATGTTGTGAGAACAGAACGAAGCCTTGAAATTGCTATAGTTTGAAGCTTCTTTCTTGTTGTCGTTGTTGTGGATGGAGGTGGAACGACAACGTTGGAGTGGTTGTGTTTTTTTGTGTTTTGTTGTAGTATGGTTTTGGAGGTTGGAGATTCTTCTTCTTCATTTCCGACCTTGTTGTTGTTGGTCCAGTGGAAATGTCGTTTGGAAGAAAGATCTCCTAATTCTTCTTGATGGGTTGTGTCCATGACTAGTGTGTCTTGGTCAGAGAAAGGGGAAAAAAACAAAGCTTTAAAGATAGAGAGACAGTGAGAGAGAGGACAGAGAGAGAATGTATCTGGTTTCTTCTTTTTATTATTGACTGAACGGTCGATTTAATTCTTCTTTTTAGTATCTAAAGCTATGGTTGACAAAAAGTAGCGGACAGCAGAGAAGCTAGCTTATAGCAGATGAGGTAGTTGATAGCGGATAGGTTAGCTTAAAGTGTTTGGTAAAATTACCGGTTGAAGTAGTTTATAAATATAAAATTATGCAAATAGGCATATGTAATTAATGCTTAAAAAGATAGAGAAATTCATTTAATGAATGATAAATGAGTAATTTAATTAAAGTAGTGAAGGTAAAGTTGAGAGAAAAAATGAAACGCTATAAGCTCAAACGCTACTTCAAGTAGCGTTTCAATAAACGCTATAAGCAACTGAAAAAACGTTAAAAACTAGTATTGCCAAACACCTACAACTAGCGGATTCGCTATAATCTATCCGGTATAGCTAGCGGATCAGCTTTGCCAAACAGAGCCTAAATGAATATATCGAAATTATACATAAATTTTTAAGCGGTCTCTTTAGGCTTTGTTTAACAAAGACAATCTTCGAGTTTATAGTGGATAGTTTATAACAGATAAATACATCGTCTCCTGAAGGTAGTTTAGTTGGCGAGCTAAAGGATATGAAGGAGTTGCAAGAAGGAGGTCCAGGGTTCAAACCCTGGAAACTAACATTCCCCCACCACTAACATTTATTTATCAAAAAAAACAAATAAATACATCGTAGGTGTTTCAAATTACTAGTTTATTTTCTAGTTTATGCAAAATGACTTATGCAAATAAATAACATCTTGTAAAATTTTATTTATTTGCATGAGCTTTATCCGCTACCTACTCTTTTTTACTAAACAAAGTCTTAGTAAGTCATTTTAGTCCTCAAGTTGTGTACTCAAAAAAAAAATCCTCAGATTGTGTTTTTTGTTAACCATTTTAATTCTCAAAAATGTGTATTTTGCTAATCAATTAAGCTCATAAAATTACTAATAACAGAGGTATTTTAAGATATATTTGCAATTTCGATATATTGGATCAAAATATCTCTTTATAGAGGGATATAAATGGGTGTTGGGATTAAAGTTTTGATTAATTAATTGGTTCTTTGTTACTATTTCTGGGTATAGTGAGTGAGTGCAAGAGAATCCTGACAAAATAAACATAGGGCAGACCCACAGGGTGATACACTGATACTGTAGGAAATCAGAGAGAGAGAACTTGGATAGTGTGCATTTTTTAATAGAAAAGAAAGGAATCTGAGGAGACAATGTGATTGTTATTTCATTTTCTGGTGGGACAGGGAGAGAAGGGTTTCTTTGTGTGTGCATTTGTGTCTGATTAAATTCTTTTGACTTGATGTCCAAAACGGTAAAAATGGATTAAATAAATATTAAAAGCAAAGAAGTAACAAAACACAAAGCCATCACTGTTCTGCTGCATACATGTCTTGTAGTTCAAAGGAGCACAATGGTCACATCAGTTTGAGGATTACCGAGTTCTCATGGCTAGTGTTGGCTGCAGAGCCTACATTACAAGTATCTACGAATTGACACCTTATTGTAGCCTAGGTTAGCTCCAACACAACAAAACAAACACTCAATCCTAGTATACGGTGTTAAGAAAAGTGACGTTTAACCCAAAATAGTTTATTAGATTTTGATTAGGTGATGAGAGAAAGAGTTTTCTGGAAGACAACTTGAAAGGGATGTGTGTGCTTATCTTTGTATAGTAGATGGATAGTGAAGGAAAGTTACCATTCATTTGAATGTGGACGACTAATTGAATATGTGCGACATGCCAAGTTCACTGGATCACTAGCTGTTTTTACGATTAATCATTTTTAACAATGTAAAAGATATAAGCTGAACACAATGACTTCTACATAATTAATTGAGACAATCTAATATAGTTGCAACCGTCAGAATCAAGCTAGGAGCTATGTTGGTGTATAGAAGATACAGAAACTAAAATAATTACAGGTGATTCTAAACAGAAGAGGGTTATGAACTATCCCTAATTACATTGACTTGCAAATATGGAATGATAGATAGAATACAGATGGAGAGCACATCCACATTGGCCAGCAAACAAGTGAATGATTTTTGTACACAATCGAGCACAGAGAGGAGTCAGAGGTGGTCGCACGCTTTAATTAAGGTCCTAAAGTTAGCTATCCAAACTTTGGTCAGCATCTGGCTGCTTAGAAGCAATGGCCTCGCCATTCATCCGGGCACGCGCCTCTGCAAACATCCTTTGCTGCTCTGCTAATGCTTCTTCCTCAGTCATCTCAGCAACATTGCTCAATTTACCACCCTTTATAGAGTCCTGCTGCAAGATAAAATCAATCAGAAAACAGTCTCTCGTTAGTCTTTTTTCTGAAGTAAAATCACATACAACAGTAATCAATTGCTTCAAGATTAATTTTAACTGTTCAATAATACAGACCATCCAATCTCACAATAGCCACAGTGAGTTTATGTAAAGGAATTCAGCGAAGTCATGAACTCAAATAAAACAAGTGAATGGAGGAGTGATTCTGCTAATTTGTGTGATACCACTTAAGTATTCAGCATGTATAGGAAAAAGTCATATCAAAAAAATTACCATGGTTTCCAGCTTGTGATGTTCGTATGCTGCATAAACTTCTTCAATGTACTCACCAAATCCAAGAACCTGGGAAAATATGTGCAAAACATTAGACAAAAATCATCAGGTAAACAGATTTAAAAGTATTCAACGAACCCATTAATGGCTTGATTTATTATCACTAGTTTGTCGGAAAAACAGTGTACAATCTTAACTTAAAAAAAGGACACTACTACTACTTTGGCTTCCGGGTGGGCAATATCTTGTGAACAGTGGGCAGCCTAAGCAGGTACTGAGTATTTAAATTTCAGGTGTTTTAAAGTTATGACGTCTTTAGAAAGATAAGAATACAATGAATTGGCAGAGGTTTCAATTTTGATTATGAAGGAAAACAATTCATCTTGCACAACAGTTTCTGTTAAGAGAGGAATTAAATAACTAATAATTAATAAATAAACTAAATCCTTTCCAAGTTTCAACACAGTTTGCTTAAACTGCATTGTTAAGAACCTTTGTCAAATGGAAAATCTTACAGCCAAACATAACACCACCCAAGATAAATTGCATGGCATCATATAAACACCCGTATATAATTGGAGCAGTTGACAAGTATTGAAAAAGTGGACAAATACCTCTAGAGCCTTCAACACATGCTCAGGTGCAATTGTCCGTTTATCCTCTCTGTTACAGACTTCATTGGACTCCGATGAGAGAAGATTTATAAACTCTACAATGACAAATCAACCAACAAAATCTTACTCAGTAAGAAGAGTAAAATAAGAGTATAAAGCAGAAAAATAAAGGTCACCGTGATCTAAGCCTAATCTGTTACAGAAAATATAAGCAATGACATAATGTGCTTATGATAATGATATTATTAAACTGCAGATTCTAGCTATGCAAGATTAGGTATGGTGTGGTCATTATTCTAATCTCTGAATCTAAACTAGCCCCAAGAAAGATACCAGAGCGTGTGCAGTTAACAACCCATGCAACTATGTAGAAACTATAAACAAACATCATGATGACCATTTTGATTATAATCAATGGCAAAAGCTTGGCAATTAATTTTGACAGACATAACAGCTTAGCAATAGCATATTTATTGATTTCGTGCGACTGGAATGCACGTTGGAATTTAAAATCTACTTGCCGACATAAAACCTTGAACTAAAGAAACAAGCCCAAAAATCAAACACAATACAGTGCAAATAAAGTTGCCATGGGTCATAAAATTCTGACCTACACAACACTCGATCAATAAATCTTGAGCATCCCTTGTAACACGAACATCTGGAGGTAACATCTCTTTAATAATTTTTGTCATTGTTGCTGCCAAAAAAAACAGAGATTTGGTAAGCAAAAAAATGATGCACTAAAAACAAAGAAAACGTTGAGTAAGTGCCATCAAAATAATATTAGACAGTAAGTATCTTCTGATGAACATTATTAAAAAAAGGGGCCAGTTTTGACAGGATCAGGATACAACATTGGGTTTTAACATTCCATGTAGCTAAGTAACATGAAAATGGATCCTCTCTAGTAACGGAATCATCTCTGGTTACCGGATGATTCCATGACTTGCACATTAAAAAAATTATTTATAAAATACTACCTCCGTCGCCAAAAAGTACATGTATACTTTTGATGTTTTATATTTTGGAACGGAGAGAGTAATATTTCAAGGGGTGTCTATCTTTCATTGATACGGATCCTCTGATGCGGCAACACCATGTTGCGCCAGCGAGGACAGTTGGATCTAGAGAGTATATCTCCATTCGACCGTCCTAGCTGGCGTCGCAAGGTGCTGTCGCAACATAGGATCCAGTTTTGACAGGATCAGGATACAACATTGGGTTTTAACATTCCATGTAGCTAAGTAACATGAAAATGGATCCTCTCTAGTAACGGAATCATCTCTGGTTACCGGATGATTCCATGACTTACACATTAAAAGAATTATTTATAAAATACTACCTCCGTCGCCAAAAAGTACATGTATACTTTTGATGTTTTATATTTTGGAACGGAGAGAGTAATATTTCAAGGGGTGTCTATCTTTCATTGATACGGATCCTCTGATGCGGCAACACCATGTTGCGCCAGCGAGGACAGTTGGATCTAGAGAGTATATCTCCATTCGACCGTCCTAGCTGGCGTCGCAAGGTGCTGTCGCAACATAGGATCCAAGTCGATCTTTCATCTACTGGAATTGTCCAATAACGAGAGAAAACCCCGAACCCAACTAACACATATGTTTTCGTAAATATAATATAAATATAAAAAATAAATAATAATATTATATAATATATTATATAAAGTAATATAATGTAATGAATTGCTTTAGTCTAGTCACCAACCAGAAACTTATCTGCATTTTCATTGAAAAAATGCATCATGAGAGATTAGTGCTAAGCTGTAAAGAAAACCTAGAAATCTTTCAGACCTAATTTCCAATTTTCATAATCCAATTTACGAAAGCAATTTTCCAGAGAGAAACAAGATTCATCTAAGCGGGTAAAAAATTGATTCCAACCAACTCGATAATCAATCCGATCAAATTCACCAAACAAAAGGAAAAAGATTCAATAATTAATAATAATGAAGAAAATAAAATAAAAACCTTTAGGAAGCGAAGCATCTTCCTTTGCTTTGGCAACGATGTCCATAGGTTCCATGATCGAACCTAAAATCAATTAGCGGGGAAATATAAAGATGATGAATATAGGGAAAAGGAAATCGCAGATCTAAAAAAGAGAGATGTATAAGGAAGAAAGAAAAACGAACTTACCACGAACGAGTCAACCGATTGAAGATCCGAGCGAGTTGGGTGAAGAAGGCGAGGCATGGGTGGCGGATATATGAATATATGATGAAGGTTACACAGTCACTCACAGGATAAGAAAACCAGTTCTCGTCGCATACGATTAGGGCAACCCACGCTACGCAAACAAACCGCGTTTACCATTCCTTCAACCACGCGCAGCGCGTGATGCTCTTAGAGTATTTTTATAACAATAAATTATTTTATCAAAATATATATTTATTTTATTAATAAAAACGTGTTATTAAAAAAACTTAAACAACTAACCAATATAGTGTGTGGTGAAACAGTAAATCAAATAAATCTTTTATCGGTGTGGTTAAGATTGAATCAATTCTCCTTGTGAGAATTTGAACTCAGTACCTTAAGGATACAATGTTGAGTTCTTACCATTGAACTAGCACCTCAAGTACTAAATCTCAATTGTGATGAATTTTTATACTACATTCAACGGTCTTATTTAATGATGATTCACTGATTAGGGATTTGATCTGCTCTTTCACTCTAGAAACACCCTAACCAAATATGTGAAAATAACTTAAAAGCCCCCAGAGAAATTTTGCCTAAACATGATAGTAAAATAAATATTAAACTTACAATTTTTAAAAATCTCTTTTGTTGTCCACAAAAGAAATCTTGTTTGTTTATTAAAAAAAATCTTTAAAATTTCTCATCAAACAACTAGAAATAAATATTGAAAACTAGTTTAAGTAGTTGAAACTTATTTTAACAATTGTTTATAAATATTTTATTATATTTAATATTGTTTGACTAGTCCTCGGTATGGTAAAAACTCTGTTGGAAGAGGAGAACCACACGGACAGACAAAATCGAGTATGCACAATTGGCCAAGTTCTCTAGCGTATATTAATTATCAGCAAAGTCAATAGGTACTACACGCCAATAGCATAGAAACCAAAAACAATATTGTTTTTGAATTTAATAAAGTATTGATTAAACAAATTCATAAGCATATACTAACTAAGCTTGTTAGTTAACTACTTTATGGTTGTACCGTTAGTTGGTAGAGATAGCCATTTTTGTTAGAAGACTGGTTGGTAATCAATTAAGTTAGTTAGACATAGCCATTTTGTTAGAAGATAGTTACAATTAAGTTAGTTGGATTATGATGCAGTGGACATAGCCATTTTGTTAGCAGATAGTTGTCTAATATAATTATGTATAAAATCCCTTTGTTATGAGATTTTAGTACCTCGTTTATTCATCTTTTTCTTTCGTGTTCTATCATTTTCTTTGATATGGTATCATAGCTTGAGAGCTATGATGTTGACAGTGGTGGACTATGGATCACGGGTGCAAAAATTTTCAAACAACACACGTCACTAAAAAAATAATATAGATAATACTTTAACAGGTTCACAATTTGTACTGCACTAGATCAGCATAAATAAAATAGCACTAACAAGTTCTTAAAAGAATCAATATATTCACAAAATACTAACAAGTTCTTAAATACAAATTAAATAATATTAAAAGAATCAATATATTCACAAAATACTGAACAGATTAAAACTAAATAGACTAACATAATCAAAATAAATTAAATATCACTAACACAAAATACAAATTGATTAAATAGTACTAACACAAATTACCAATTAAATAGCATTAACAGAATCAAAATTAGCATAATAAGAACAAAAACCGGTTCAAGGAGAGAAAAACTTTTTTAAAAATAAAAATGTGAAAGCGTGGTGTATAGAGTGGTGCAAAACTAGAAACATTGGCGTAAAATTAGGAATTTTAGTGCAAAAGATATTTTTTAGAGGATGCAAAAATATTTTTTCCTAAGGTATCAGTGCTAATATTATTTTCCCAGGGGGTTCGCCTGAACCCCTGAAATACATGTAGGTCCGCCAGTGGATGCTGAAGTAGCAACACCGACATAAGGATGGTTCTTTTTATACGCAAATCAAAAGCGAGTTTGAATTTGCCAATTCTGTACTTGGAATTTCTTTTCTTTGTATTTTGACTATTTTCTTCGCTAAAGTGAAATACCTGCTTTTTTTTTGTGAACAAACGGGTTCAAAGCCCAGACAAAACTAGCTACTCATTGACGGCCTAGCTAACCCACAAGCATCTAGAGAGGGCTCAAAGCCTGCTTATATCTTGGTAGCATTAGGTTTTAATGGCAGTAATAGTCACTCATGGGCTTGACACATGAAAAGAACCATGGGCTCCAAGAATAAGATTTGATTTCTCGATGGCATTGTGATGGTTCCCACATATTCGTTCAAACCAAGTCAGAGTTTTTAGGGTTCTGCAATTACATGGTGCAATCTTGGATTCTCAAATTGGTCACACCAAATGTCGAATAATTAAAAGTGTGATTTTTCATGGAATACACACATGATTCATGGAAGGATATAAGAAGCTAGGGTTAGGTACCCTTGTGAGGAAACCCTTGTGGGGAATTCGAAGCTTCAACAAGAATCATAGACATTTTTTTTTATGGAAAATGCTCTCAAGTCATTTCATTAAGAATAATAGTATCAATATGTTGTCGTCACACTCTTAGGTCCCAGCCGTGGTGTCGGCCAGAGGTTTGGGCAGTCTTTGACTCCTCTTTTCTTCAAACAATTACATTGAGGAGGGAACTCTGCTCCTCATCTATAGGTTTCCTGACTCCTCTAGAAAGGGTCAGGCAAGGTGAGATGGGACGCAAGTGTTGGATTATCCTACGGCTAATGCATAAAGTAAAGTAACGTAAATGCGATAAAGGAAGATAAACTGAAATAAACGTAGAGCTTGATTGATTGATGTCTGTCTTTTACATTTCACTCTATTGCTATATATACACAGGCCCTTGTCGGCCACTATGCTAGCCAACATTTGCCTGTTGTTGGATTGATCTAAGATCAACGACTCTCATCGCTTCATAGGCCCTCAACAAAGCGGAATAACTGCCCACGATCCCACTGGCACGATTAGTGGGGTAAGTGCTTGTTGCTCCATGTTTTCCGACCTCGCTCTTCCGCTTTAACTTCAACCGTTCTCACGTTCTATCTTCGTGTCGTGTCTTGCCTTCGAAGCAACACCTGCCTTGCCTCGGCCGTATGGTGGCTCGGCTGCCCTGGGTCATTTTAGGTAGTGATTTAGGCGTCCGAGCCACCTAGGCCTTAGCACTCTATAGGCTGGGGCAGTTACTTTCCCTCGGCTCGGCTCACTAGCCCTCGGGCGTAGCCGTCCCTCGTTTTTTTTTGTCATTTAGTGCGCCCCAAGGACCCCTCCTTTTGGTTTCACTCTTTCCGGCAAACACCTCTTCTGCCCTTGTCGTGTGGCTTGCCTTCACACCATACTTCCCTTTTTCATCTCTTAGCCATCGGCCTACGACTTACTTATTTTTGGGTGTTAACAAAATACAAATGAGGAGGAGTAGTAAAAACTAAGGGGCTAGAATAAATTAAGGGAGCATGAGCCAAAGAGTAAACTACCTTATAATTTGCCTCTTTACAAATGACAACTTAAAATTTGGCTTATTAAATAAAATGGATCTAATGCTAGATATCAATAGACCCATCTAAGTGACATACCGGCAGGAGTCATCTAGAATAGCCTTTACTATTAGCTAGCTATCTTTTTCAAATTGAACAAAGTCAAAACCATTTCCCATCACAATACAAGAGAATTTTGCAAAGTCAATAACTTGCCTTCAGCAACAAGAAACAATACAGGTGGAACGCGAGTACGAGTTGTGAAAAAATCCCCTTGGTCATCGCAAAAGCAGAAAGCGAAACCAACCTGATGAGAATCCTGGAAACTAGAAAAATCACTACTACATTTCAGGAACCCCTGTGATGATTTTTTTTCCAATTGAGCTCAGAGTCACTATTATTCGTGGTTTTCTGTTCAACTACATAATTTTGAGCCCAAACCCAACTTCCAAGTGTGTCTTTAGCAAGATTAGTCACTAATTTTGGGTTTGTGTCAGTGTTCTCCCAGATCTTCAAGTTTCTGTGTTTCCAAAGCGCCTAGAGACTGACACCAAGAAGCGTTGGATGATCTACATTCAAAACACCGAGTAAATGAGACTCGATCCTTTCCCACAAATTAAATTGACATTTTAGCATAATTATTTGTTGGTAAGTAATTTTTCACGCGAGTGATGTGTTCTTTAGGGGAAAATTGGAGAGTTGTAAGCCTCTTAGAGATTGTATATAATATATTGGAGAGTTACATGTCATTTATCCTATCTTGCTTCTATAGTTAAAAGTATTATCCCAAATTTGAGTTGGGTTAGAAATCAACAGGATATGATATGATAAGAAAATAATTTATTCATTTAACGGATAAGTTATGTTTGATATAGTAATTATACAAAGTTTTAGTTTGTTCCTCGACAAAATTCCCGTCCCACGACTTTGTTTGGTATAAACTACTGGATAATTATGTTTTCTCATATTTAAATATTAATAACAAATGTTCAATTATGTCATTTTATATTTATAACTCAATTAGTTCAACCGTCAATTTTACCAAATATTAATTTAGTATCAACTAGGTCCCTAACTTACGTAACGAATTTATGTAATTTAGTATCAATTAGGTTCCTAACTTATGAAACTTACCATCAATTTGGTCCCTGACTTATATAACAGTATCAAATTGGTCCTCGTAACAAACATTTTTTATTTAAAAAAGTATCAATTTAGTCCCCAACATTTGTGTGACGCGGCATGCTGACATGTATTTTTTTACTTTTTGATAGTGTCAATTTGGTCCTGACATTTACCACGCCAGCTTCGTAACTAACCATAGTTGATAGAAGGACCAAATTGACCACATTTGTAAATGTTGGGGACTAAATTGACATATGTAAAAAATTAGTGACCAAATTAAACAGTTTTGAAAAGTGAAGGACTAAATTGGGTATTACCTCGTTCAAAAACGTTCGTTCTCACTTCACGCACACCAAGCTGAGTTCTCGTCGTCACTTCTTCCTCTCCACGCAGTGCAAGCTGCTGCATCTTCTACTCCAACAAGGTAATCTACAGAATATACATCCGGATGTATTCTCCAAGTCAGCACTTCCAACTCATCATCCCGCCAACGCGCCTCCGCTTCCCTCCAATTCTCCGGCCAGCCACTCGTCGCCATGTGTGCCGCATCAGCTCCAACTGGCTGGTGGTGCCAAGTCAGCTCCGGTCAACCATGGAAAATGGAGTAGTAGTGTTTTCTTGTCAAAGAAGAATGCCAGGTTACCACCGCCTATACTCAAAGCTGTTGGCAGTACAGTGCATGTCACAGTCACACATGACAATTCTCACACTCAAACCCTGACAACCACTTCTTCAATCTCTCTTCCCTATCTCCCTCACTATACCCAAAACCTACACCACGAATGTAGGGACCGAAAAATCCGAGAGAGGATTCCTCGAAGGTTCAAAAATGAAGCCGCCACCAAAGTTTAGTTTAAGGGCAAATATTGGAAAATCCCCTTTGGAATGGATAAGGGTCCTTGAGACCAGATTTGGGTTCGGGAGTCGGTTATGCACGAGGAAGGTGTTAGCACCCCACGGCATCCTTCCTAAGGAAGGTTACCTGCTAATTAGTCGTAGGAGAGAGAGTTAATTTTTAAAATATTTAATTTTACCCCTTTTATTTTGAAAAAGAAATTTATAGAGATAGACATATTTTTGGATTAAGGATTTATTTAGAAAAAAAAACTAAATAAATGTTTTTTATTAATGCAATTGACAGAGGTCGGCCGCCCTCTGCTCCTACGTATCTCTTGGTAGAGAATCAAATCACACGTAGTTTTTAGTAGAAAATATTTGTTTGTTTGATGTTTTTTAATTAGGGATTTTAGGACTCTTGAGTGATCAGTTTCATTTGTCCTTAATCACCTTTTTGAAAATTTGTTTTTGTTGGAGAAAAATATTTTGTGTTTGTGTTTGTGTTTTTTTATTTTGAAATTGTTTATTTTGAATAGGGATTTTAGGATCTCATCCGTCACGGGTCATTAGTGGTCTCAAAAATGAGACTAACCCGACTGTACAATCGACTTAATCCCCTATTTATATTTTTTGAATAGAAATATTTATTTGTTGAATTTTATAGATTTTTTGTAAAAGAAACTAATTTTTTGAAAATAAATGAATAAAAACTAAAAGGGGCTGAACTAGTAAAATGGGGTGCAATTAATTGCAGGGGTTGTATTATTACAGGGGGTGCGTAAAGCAGCCCAGTTGGCTTCAGTTTTATAAGCCCACGAAATATGGCTTGACTGGAGGGTCAAGTTATTAAAAATGAGAGTGCAGAAAGTAAACGGAGTTAAAAATTTTAAAAAATAAAATAAGAATGGAAGACGTGACTATATAAGGAGATGCTAAAAATGTGGAACCCTAATTTCTCATCTTTCTAACTCCAGCGCCGTTTCTGCCATTTCCTTATGAGAGAGAAAGAAAATTTCGGGGAGAGAGAGAGAGAAGCTTTGGGTGAGAGAGAAAGAGAAAGAGGAATAGAAATGGTGCGTGAAGGGAGAGATGACCGTGGTGGTTACGGTGCAGTGGCGGTAATACGATGGTGAAGGTGAGTGGGCGCCGGTGGAGCCAACCGGAGAGAGAACCACCACGAGGGGTACCGTGGTGGTGCCGGCGAACGCGAACTGAGGCGAACGGGTGCAGAGTGTTCTGTGGTGGTTGTTTACGACCAGGCCTTTATGCAACGGTTTTAACGGCGACAGTGAAGGGGGCTGACGGCGACGGGGGGTTAACGCGGAGTTTGGGCCAACAACCACCGTCTGCGGTTGTCGGAGCTAAAGGTAAAGTCTTTTTGATTTTTTTATTCGTTTTACTCCTATTCCTAGATTTGATTATAATTTCTGATTTCTCTTCTTTTTCTTCTATTTTTGAGACTTTTAAGAACCTAGTATTCTATTTCTACACTAGCTCTTAATTCTTTTTTTTTGACAGAATCTAACTCCTAATTCTATTTAATACTAATTTCTATTATTCACATTGTTCTGGACTGGGCCAGTCGTCAGGCCAAATCCAGTAGCAACGATCCAACCCAGCAAGGGAAGGGCCATCTTCACTGGGCTTGATCCAACAGCTAGTCAACCAGCCCAATAACGAAGTGGTCAGCTCCACTGATACTTGGGCCCCCATCGCAAATGGGCTATCCGACGCCAACGATCCAGACTATTCACTATAAATACCTCCAATCACCAGATGTCAGGTACTCAATTCATTCACTAGATATTACTGTAGCTCGATATAGCTGACTTGGGCGTCGGAGTGTTCTTGCAGGTACACCCCCTCGCGCGATCAGGTCCTTAGCAGCCTACAGTATCAGACGATCCGTCCCTTGACCGTCTCCGCAGATCATCTGTCTCCGCGGACCATCTCAAGGTACGGTTCATTGGCGACCTCAGTGGGAGCTCCTACTATCCCACCAACATTTCAAATGCCTCCAAAGACAAAAGCAACTCGTGGCAGACCACAGTCGACGGTGGCCTCGATACCAGTTTGTCCACCCCTCGCACTGGGAGGAACGATGACCAACGCTGAGGTCGTCGCCCCTGGTTCCCATCCAGGCACGACCCAGTAGGTCAACGTCACCCTTCCGGCAGACTTGGTTCAGGAGCTCAGGGAACAACTTCGAAACCAAGACCGGCAGATCGCCCGACAGAACGACCTCATCACTCAGATGGAAGATCAGGTGACATCCAAACGGGCGAATACTGCACCCGAACTTCATCGTCGGAACACCCTGTCTAGGAGACACCGATCGCCTCCTAGAAGACACCTGGTCCACAGACCTCCACCCCGCCGAAGGGGACGAGGAGGAGGACTAACCCCGCCGATCATCACACCCTCCGCTTCAGATTACACTTACTGGCCGGAGGAATCTTCGCCACAGGAATCCTCGTATGATTCATCCGGATCACGCGGCTCGCCCACTCGATCGCACAACCAATCCTATGAAACGCCTCCACGCCGCCATCGATCGCGTAGTCGCTCTTACGAAACACACCCGCGTAACCGACCAAGAAACGAGCTGGAAGGAGGAAGACCTCGCAGGGGTGCAACGCACACGGGCTTGGGTCCCTTCACCAGACGGATAGACGAGTACTCTATCCCACGCTCTTTACGAAAACCCCCTTCCTGGCTCAAAATGTACAGCGGCGTGCAAGATCCAGACGCCCATCTGAAGCACTTCGACGTTATGATGCAATATAGGGGGCATCAGGGCCTGTCAAATGCAAGATCTTCCCCTTAACATTGGAAGGATCGGCCTTGGAGTGGTTCACCGAGCTACGCCCAAACACTATCTCTTCCTGGGATCAAATGGCCAGAGTGTTTCTTGCGCGTTTCACAACATCAAGAATAAAGCCTAAATCTCAGGATGTCTTGATCGCAATCCGGCAAGGGCCCCATGAATCTCTTCGGAGTTATGTAGAGCGGTTCAATCGGGAGGCAGACCAGGTGAGGAACCTGGACGATAACCAAAGGTTGTATTTCCTATGAATAGGACTTCTTCGAGGGAGTAGATTTGAGGTCGAGGTTGGCCTACACATACCAAGGGACTTGGAAACCTTCCTCCGAAGGTCTCAGAGGTTTATGAATTACGAAGAAAAAACGATGGCCATAGAAGCTGCCGAAGCAGGGATGAATGGACAACCTCGCGAAGAGCGCGACCAGAGACAGCGGAGAGACCAGACCGCGCAACAGAGAGATCCCAAGATCAGGAAGTTCGCCGACCGGAAAAAACTTAACACCTCGTACGCAAAGATCCTGACGGAATGTGCAAACGCAGAACTCAAGGAGGTAAGAAGACCAGAACCTCTCGTCTTAAAGGAAGGGCAGCGCCCATCTAAAAAATACTGTCGCTACCACAAGAGCAACGGGCATGATACCAACGATTGCATGGCACTTAAGGATGACATCGAAGAGTTGATTAGAAAAGGCAAGCTGTCCCAATGCGTGAAGAAAGACCAGTCTAACGGAAGGGAAGACACGAAGCTCGTCCGGTCACCTAGAAAGGGAAAAGCACCAGCTAATGAGGTAGCTAAGATAAGAGAAGAGGATGAGGATGGGTTTGATGAAGCCTTAGATACGAGAAAATCTAAGGGAAGACCCGTGGCAATGGTGATCATGGGAGGTCTTCCCACCGATAGGAGGGAGACGAATAAGAGTATGAAGAGAAGATGGGATCAGATCCTGAGCGTCGCCTCAACGTCCACCCCAAGGATCCTCACTAAGAGACCACCTATCTCATTTGGGGACGAGGACCTCCTGGATGGGACGCCCAATCACGAAGTACCACTAGTTGTGTCTGCAGTTATGGCCAACATGGAAGTCAAGAGAATCCTGGTCGATCAGGGAAGTTCTGCAGATATTATTTTTGAAGATCTCCTGGAGGTTCTGAAAATACCGAGAGAAGACTTGAGACCTTACAGGGGAACAGTCCTAACCGGGTTCAATGGGACGACCACCACCTCGATCGGGCGTATTGAGTTAATGGTCACTTTCGGGGATGACACCATGGAGAGACCCCTGTGCAGGACGGTAAGGACGGACTTCATAGTGTTGCCATGTAAGTCGGTCTACCAATGCCTCATCGGCCGTCCAACACTAGCACGACTGGAGGCAGTCCCATCTACTGTCCACCTGAAGATGAAATTTTACACTAGGGAAGGGGAGATAGCAACAGTTCAGGCTGATCTACTTGCAGCAAAACGAGCATTCTTCCTGAGTCTCAAGGAGCAAGGTGAACAAGTAAGAAAGGAAATAGAAGATACAATGAAAGGAGGAGAACAAATTAATATGGCCGACCTGGACGCTCGGTGCGACCCTGATAGGGAGGTAGAGGAGGGGGACGACCTCCTGACCAGGGAACTCAAGAAGAGGATAAAAAGGCCAAAACCAGATGGAGAATTTATGCCTGTACAGTTGGGGGACGACCCGGAAAAGACGATCAGGATAGGAAGCAATCTCCCCACTAGCGTGAAAGATCAACTGATACTATGCTTGAAATAACACGCCGACTTATTTGCGTGGAGTGCAGCAGATATGCCGGGAATTCCCCCAAAGGTCGCTTGCCACC
Source organism: Astragalus glycyphyllos (assembly GCA_963573325.1). Classification (NCBI taxonomy): domain Eukaryota; kingdom Viridiplantae; phylum Streptophyta; class Magnoliopsida; order Fabales; family Fabaceae; genus Astragalus; species Astragalus glycyphyllos. Next base: position 59,267,158 of record OY754308.1, on the reverse strand, counting down.
ACTTGGCCGTCGATCCTGAGGCAAGATGGGTTGTTCAGCGACGACGGGTGCAGAAAGAAGAGAAGTCGCAGGCCGCAGCCAAGGCAGTGGACGACCTCATCGAAGCAGGATTCATCAAAGAGATCAAGTATACGACCTGGCTGTCCAACGTAGTCCTAGTAAAGAAAGCAAACGGTAAATGGCGGATGTGCGTGGATTACACGGACCTTAACAAAACATGCCCAAAAGACGCATTCCCAGTGCCCAGCGTGGATAGACTGGTCGACAATGCGAGTGGGTTCCGATTGTTGTCGTTTCTAGATGCATACTCGGGTTACAACCAAATCGCCATGCACCCACCTGACCAAGAAAAAACAGCTTTTATGACAGATAAAGGCAATTACTGTTACCGGGTCATGCCCTTTGGATTGAAAAATGCTGGTGCGACTTACCAGCGAATGATGAACAAAGTTTTCCGGGAGCAGACAGGCAAGGTGGTGGAAGTATACTTAGACGACATGATAGTTAAGAGCAGGGAGGATCCAAGACATGTGGAAGACCTGAGAGAAGTGTTTGCAGAAACTCGAAAAAACTCCCTCAGGTTAAACCTTGAGAAATGCACTTTCGGAGTCAGAGCAGGCAAGTTTTTAGGCTTCTACCTCACAGAGAGGGGAATCGAGGCCAATCCGGACAAATGTAGGGCGGTAACGGAGATGAAGTCGCCCACAACTAAAAAAGAAATACAAAAGCTAAATGGGATGGTGGCCTCTCTCGCGTTTCATAGCCAAAGCTGCGAACAAGTCACTTCCCCTATTCAAATTGTTGAAGAAAGAAGTTCAGTTTCAGTGGACGCCTGAGTGTGAACAGGCTCTCGATCAGTTGAAGACATCTCTATTGCAACCTCCAATACTAACCACACCAGAGCAAGGAGAAACACTTTACTTATATCTCTCCATCACTGACGAGGCATTGGCGGCAGTATTGGTACGAGAGGCAGGATCCAACCAAAATCCTGTATACTTTGTCAGCAAAGCGTTCCAGGGGGCAGAGTTAAGATATCAAAAGATTGAGAAGCTGGCATTGGCGCTTATTGTGGCTGCTCGAAGACTAAGGCCTTATTTTGTGGCTCATCAGGTCGTCCTACGGACTGACCAGCCCATCAGACAAATTTTACACCGACCTGACTTGGCTGGCAGGATGATCAAGTGGGCAGTCGAATTGTCAGAATTTGGAATAAAGTATGAGGCAAGATCAGCCATCAAGGCTCAAGTGTTGGCCGACTTTGTAGCTGAGATGACCCCCATCCCTGAAAACCCGATGCATCCTCTTTGGATATTGCACGTGGATGGCTCGTCTAACAGTAAGGGCAGTGGGGCAGGTCTAATCTTAGAAAGTGAAAAGGGGACGACGATCGAGGTCTCCTTAACATTCTCGTTCTCCACCTCCAACAACCGAGCAGAGTACAAGGCTTGCATTGCCGGACTGCTGCTTGCGATCGAGTTTAACGTCAAACGAGTGGAGTTGTACTCAGATTCTTTGCTGATGGTATCTCAGATCAAAGAGACCTTCACTGCAAAGGATGAGGTCTTGCAAAGGTACTTAACTAAAGTAAGAGGGTTATTGGAGCACTTTGATCACGCAGAAGTCAAGCATGTCCCTAGGACGGAGAACGTAAGAGCAGATGTACTGGCAAAGCTTGCGAGCACAAAGAGTCCAGGGAACCACAGGAGCGCAATTCAGAAGGTACTCACACAGCCTAGCGTGCAGCTTGAACAAATAGTTATGGACCCTGATATATGCATGATCGACCTAGACGGGAGTTGGGTCGATCCCATCGTTAAATATATCAGGGATGGGGAGGAGCCAGAGGATCCCAAAAAGGCTGCTCTTGTACGCAGGCGAGCATCCTCCTATTCAATTATCAACGGACAGCTCTATCGAAGGGGATTTTCCATGCCACTTCTGAAGTGTCTTCCCCCCGAGGAAGCCAACTATGTACTTAGAGAAATTCACGAAGGGATCTGCGGAAATCACTTAGGGGGAAGAGCATTGGCGAAGAAGGCGCTCAGGGCAGGATACTATTGGCCTACTATGGATGAGGATGCGAATCTCGTGGTTAAAAAATGTGACAAATGCCAAAGACACGCTGATGTCCACCTCGCTCCCCCAGTCGAACTGAACAGCATGACTGCGCCATGGCCGTTTGCCTGGTGGGGAATCGACCTCTTGGGTCCCTTCACGGTTGCTGCTGGGCAGCTCAAATATCTTGTGGTAGCAGTGGATTATTTTTCGAAATGGATCGAGGCAGAGCCTTTAGCTACGATAACATCCAAGAACTGCCTTCGATTTTTCAAGAGGAATATCCTGGTCCGTTTCGGAATTCCAGAAGTGGTCGTGTCCGACAATGGCACACAATTCACAGACAATAAGTTTCAGGAAGCTTTGATCGAATTTGGGGTGAAGCAGCGCTTCTCTTCAGTTGAACACCCGCAGACCAATGGACAAGCCGAGGCTGCAAACTGAGTGATCTTGCGTGGCCTCAGAAGGCAATTGGATGAAGCAAAGGGAAGATGGGCTGAAGAACTCCCGTATGTGCTATGGGCGTATCGAACAACCCCACACTCCACCACTGGGGAGTCCCCCTTTAAGATGGTCTGCGGGACCATTGCTCTTATCCCGGTCGAGATCGGAGAATTAAGCTGGAGGACAACCAACCCCAAGCCGCCTAGTGAGAACGACCAGACCATCCGGGAGGAGTTGGACTCAGTAGAAGAGCTCCGCAGCAAGGTAGCACTTAGAGAAACTTTGATCAAGCAAGGGATGACCACGAGGCATAACGCCAAGGTCGTCCCCAGGGATTTCAGTGTCGGACAGCTGGTGTTGAGGAGAGCAGATATTGGACTGAGGAACGCAGCCATGGGCAAGCTCGCCCCCAACTGGGAAGGCCCCTACCGTGTCATATCCAAAACAGGCAAAGGTGCTTACATGCTGCAGACCATGAATGGTGGACTGATTCCTAAGACGTGGAACGCCATCAACCTGAGGAGATATTACATTTGATTAGTCCTTTTGTATTTCAACCAGTGAATTTTATGTTAAACTATGCGAACAAATAAACGGGCGGGACGCTCTTTTTCCCACAGGGTTTTTTATCGAGGCCCGCCCGTCCGTCAATAAAGACGAGGCATTTTTTTTATTGATGTGTGCTGTAATCGTTTTATTCACGAATGATCTATCACGAGCGAACCAACGATGGTTCACCCCACCACGCGAGTTAGAATTAAACCGAGTTTGATAAACTGCAAGGTGGGGAAAAACTTAAACGAATTTAAGTAAAACGAAGCGACCGAACGAACAGGCGCATTCCCAAGGGCGAGTTAAATCTGGGTAGGAGCCCGGTAAACTGTCTGCGGGCTAAGATCGATCCCACTCAAACGAAACAGGTGGAACATACAGATAACGCGAGATCAACAAGTCTAACACGTAAGGCTATCAAATAACTAAGTAAACCAAACGAACTTAGCGGTTTACATGATAATATAAACCAGATAAACGAATCATTTAGCGGGCGTGGGACGATCGTGACCTGGCAATACAAGGGACGATCATGCCTGCCTAAGGCGATCATGCCCGCCAGGGACGATCATGCCTGCCTAAGGCGATCATGCCTACCAGAGGCGATCATGCCCGCCAGGGACGATCATGCCCGCCAGGGACGATCATGCCTGCCTAAGGCGATCATACCTGCCAGAGGCGATCATGCCTGCCAGGGACGATCATGCCCGCCAGGGACGATCATGCCTGGCCAAGTACGACCTGACCAGGGGAGACCAAATATGGCCAAGTATAAATTGTCATGACGTTGCCCATGTAACAAACGTTTAGAAAAATGAGAACGCATGTCGAACATATCAGATATCTCGTCAAAGAGTTTGAGTGTCACACATGCGCAAAGAGTTTAGGCAAAATAAACCATGCAACAAAATGTCGGAGTATGAGCACATCGAGTATGAGTTACAACGAAATCAAATACACTCCAAAGCTAGAAAGTTAGAGCGTAAGTCAGGGTAAAGTAATATCAGAACTACAAAAGGGTGTGTAAGAAAGACCCAACCACCCTCATCGCCGTTGATAGATGACCAGGTTGGTCCCATCAGGCTTGCCGGTGGGCTTCACAATCTGGTCACCTAGGACGACATGGTTGGGATCGAAAACAGTCGTGTCAACCACCACCTCGGGATAACGAAGCTGAACTTGCTTCAGAGCATTAGCAAACTGCTCCTTTACGATCTCAACGGCATCACGGGTAACCCTGTCACCCCAATCTTTAGCCTCCTCCAGTGCCTTCTCATTCTCATCTCTCTCTTTCTTCAATGCTTCGACCTCATCCTTGAGTGCGGAAACCGATTTCTCAGACTCTTCCCTCATCTTAGCCTCAGAAGCCTCCTTGGCCAACTTCAGCTCTTGCAGCTCTTCCTTCATCTTAGCTTCAGAAACTTCTTTGGTGGACTTCAACTTTTGCAGCTCTTCCTTCAACATGCTAACCTTCCTCTCAGATCCCTCCAGGGCGTCTTTGGCTTTCTTTGCTTGATCCAAAGCCTTGTCCCTCTTCGCGGTCAACTCTACAAAAAGAAAGAAGTAATGTAAGGAAATCCAAAAGCAAGATATGTCGACCGGTCAAACTTAAACGAAAGGATTTACCTGCAAACCGCTCATCCTCTTCATTCTGAGTCCTCTTCAGCTGCTTGGAAGCATCCTTCAAAACGTCAATAGCGGTGTCGATAGGGTCTTCCACGAAGCGGTCCCGGTAAGCAGCACCCAACTGGTCCAACATCACCTAGGAGACTTGCCACGACCATGCTTCTTCTTCCCAGGTTGATCAGGTACGCCCGCGGAATGGTGGACCGCTCCATCAGACACAACATCATCAGCCCGCCTCCTCTTTGTTTTCTGAGGACGTTCAGGGTCACCCCCAGGATGTGGATGAACCGGAGGAGTTTGTAGATGCGCCTCGGGATGTGGTGGGGAAGGAATAGGGGTAGAGCCCTCAGCACGAACCGATGTTCTACGCTTCGGAGGCCCCTGTCTGGCACCAGCAACTAGCTCAGCAAAAGTCAACTGTCCGCCTGCCATCTCGTCTGCAAGAAAACAAACTTAGGTGTTAGAAAACAAGCAAGGCGACAAATAAGTGATAAGATAGTCAAAAGAAAACAAACGAGACCATTACACATGGAGAAAAATTAATAAGAAAGTCAGTCGACCTAAGGCTACAGCCAACTTGTCAGGGGAGTCGGACAGAACAAGTGGCTTGCAGGGAATCAGCTTCTCTTCAGAGGGTAAATATGGGAGGCCAAATTCCTGAGCAATCTCAAGGTCTCTCTATCAGTGGCACCCAGCTGCTTTAAACTGAACCCGTAAGTATGTGGCTCCCGAAGGTAGTGTCGCTGTGACCAAGAAATAGGAAACACGAAATCGATGGCCTCCCCGTAGTCGTTTAGACATCCCACCAAGTCTTGATCACCACGGGTGGTCGGGGCAACCCAAAGAAACTTGCTCTTCCACTTCAAACTGAGAAACTCCCACCTAGTTTTGTGACTATGCTTCTCTCCACGCCGGTTAGTATCAAAGATAGTGAAGAAGAGCTTCTGAGAAACCGGCCTATTCAGCGTGCATAACAGAACCTCAAATGCCTTCACAAAGCCCCAGGAGTTGGGATGAAGTTGTGATGGGGCGACATCCAAGAAACGAAGGACCCCACGCTCAAAGGGAGTAAAGGGTGGTCGTATCTTCATGATGTTGAGAACCCTCATGTACATAGTGAATTTCAGCTCCGTTGGGAAGGTAGCAATGTGCTCACCAATTCCCATGATCTCGACCTGCCACTCCTGGTCGTCATTGCCCACGCACTGGGCCGCCAAATCCAACTCCCTTTTTGTCACTTTCGATGCTTCATTCAGAATGGTGGAAGAAACCCAGGAATAATCAATGTCCGTTTGATCCCCGAAAGATGACCTGAGCCTGGCGGGTCTAGACGACTCGGCACTCTGGGAAGAAGAGCCGGACGACCTATCCCCTATAGAATGGGCATGAGACTCGGAAGAACGGCTAGACTCAGAAGAGCTCGTATCCCCCTCACCATCTGACATCTCGGGAGATCTCCCCTTTTTCAAGGTAGCAACTTGAGCAACGTGAGGATCGGAGGATGGAGACTTGCGTCGAGTTTGCTTGGTCCTCGCCACGATGCAAACCTGCAGGAAGGGGCGATCACTCGTTAAACGAGTACTTAGGCTTGCGGATGAGGGGCGATTGTCTCACCCCAAGCCTGATCGCCCCTCCCCGCCAAACCAAAGATAAACACAACAAAAAGAATAAATACGGAAGAAAGAGAGAATACCTTTGGATCCAGAGTTGCCGATAAAGAAGATCGAGTCACCTCCTAGGATGGTCAAGACAACTCACTGGATATGAAAATAAAGGGATCGATCAGACTCAAAGAAAAACGAAGTGATCAACTTATAATTAAGGCCAAACAACTATCTTCATCAATTTCCAACAATGAAGTTTGAGGCCGTGTACCTTGACAGAAAGTCGAAGAACCCGAAAGATTGAATCACCAAGTTGGAAGCGAGGTAAGATCACCCTCGAAATCTTCAAAAGGCATAAAAGACAAGAAGTCAAATTTCTACGTTACCGCATCAAGACACGCTCACCTCGCAATTACGAAACGAAGGTGGTAAAGCTATAAGGAAAATACCTAGAGTAAAGCAGTGTGGTCGCTTGTGATAATAGAAAGAAAAGTCGCCCGCCTTTAGACACAACTTGTAGATCATACACCAACAGATATCGGAACTTATACAAAATTACGTTCATGGCAAATCCGAGGAACCAAAGTAAGATAGCGGTCCGCGAGGTCTAATGTGAATAAAAATAAAGAACTTACAACCAGATAACGATAAGGAGAGAAGAAGGGAAAGGAACTGACCTTGAATAAGGATGTGAATCAGGCCACCTCCTTTCCGTGAAGCACAAGGTCACCTCCTACTCTAGAGTCGGGTCGCCCCTTTTCTAACAACAGGTCGCCCCCTTTATTCCTCTTCAGGTCGCCTCTTTTTTGAAGAAAAACGATTCGCCTCTCCTTCTTCTTCGGGTCGCCCCCCTTTTCGGTGAGAGAAGTTGCCTCTTCTTCTTCTTCGGGTCGCCCCCCTTTCGGTGAGAGAAGTCGCCTCTTCTTCTCCTTCGGGTCGCCCCCTTTCGGTGAGAGAAGTTGCCTCTTCTTCTTCTTCGGGTCGCCCCCCTTTCGGTGAGAGAAGTCGCCTCTTCTTCTCCTTCGGGTCGCCCCATTTCGGTTGGATAAGTCGCCTCTCCTTCTTCTTCGGGTCGCCCCCCTTTTCGGTGAGAGAAGTCGCCTCTTCTTCTCCTTCGGGTCGCCCCCTTTCGGTTGGATAAGTCGCCTCTCCTTCTTCTTCGCGTCGCCCCCTTTCGGTGAAGAGGAGCAGGTCGCCCCCTTTTCTTGTTCGCGCAAAGGAGGGCAGGTCGCGCCTTTTTGGTGGCACCAAGGAGGGGAGCGGGTCGCCCCTTTTCGTTGAGAAGAGGGAATTGAAATTCTGATTTGGTGAATGAGTGATGAGAATGAGAGAAAGAGGAGACCCCTCACACTAACATATATATATAAGCCCACGAAGATAGGCCCAACAAAAAAAAATTCTTTTTTATTTTTATTTGATTTGAAACACTTTTTATATTCGAAATATTCACCGGAATTGGGCAACCAGAAGAGTGTCTATCAATTTTCGATCGATCCGATACCATATCAACCGCCGAAAATTTACAAGTCATTAACTGTGGGCAAGACCTATCAAACTATCGATCGAGCACGACCAGCATAACTGCGCATCAAGCCTACGCCCGCTCAGCGATCGACCTTGGCTTGGGGGGCAACTGTTCTGGACTGGGCCAGTCGTCAGGCCCAATCCAGTAGCAACGATCCAACCCAGCAAGGGAAGGGCCATCTTCACTGGGCCTGATCCAACAGCTAGTCAACCAGCCCAATAACGAAGTGGTCAGCTCCACTGATACTTGGGCCCCCATCGCAAATGGGCTATCCGACGCCAACGATCCAGACTATTCACTATAAATACCTCCAATCACTAGATGTCAGGTACTCAATTCATTCACTAGATATTACTGTAGCTCGATATAGCTGACTTGGGCGTCGGAGTGTTCTTGCAGGTACACCCCCTCGCGCGATCAGGTCCTCAGCAGCCTACAGTATCAGACGATCCGTCCCTTGACTGTCTCCGCAGATCATCTGTCTCCGCGGACCATCTCAAGGTACGGTTCACACATGTTTCGGGTCTTTTATTTACAACTAGTTATGGACAAATATACAAAACAGAAATGCTAACATTTTTGGAATCTAAACAATCAGATGTTTGGTAGAAAAAAGGGAATGTGAACTAGCACCAATCTTTGAACATTTTAGTATTCACATGTTCTAAAAACAGTATAGAAATTAGTAACAGAAACACTAATCTTTTCTCCAGCTTCTGATGAGTCTCCTAGTACTCGATACTGCTACTGCTATTGCTCTACTTGTTGTTCTTTCTTGCTTCAGAAATTCGAATTAGTGTTTTTTGTGATTAGGGTTCAGATGCTGTACCACTAATCTTTTGATTATTTTCTAAATCCTTTCTCTGATTTTCGTGTCTCCCCCTTTCTATTGAATTTTGCCTTCTTTTATGGGTGAAAAATGAATCAAAATATTAATTGATTCAATATTTTCATTCCTTTTTCAGGCTTCAGCCAGCTCAAATCCAACTAGGAGAAGGCTTCTCCAACAAGATTAGGGTTGAAGCAAAGTCACAGCAGCCTTGGCCGAATTGGGTCTTGGGCTTTCAGCATTTTTTGTAATTTTATTTATTTATTTTCGTTTTTTTTTTTGTGTTTTTTGGACATTTTTTGATAATTGTAAATATTATTTTTAAATTTTGACTTTATTATTATTTGTGATTTTTATGGCCTTTTGATTAAAAGAAAAGTAAGAAAACACAATTGAAATTGGGCCAAACCCAAGAATAACAACTGAGGCCCAATCGCAAACGCCAACACACGTCCAATCATGAACGTCCGATTATTACCAAATTGTTAATATTAGGCCCAAAAACTAACTTGCGTAATTTAACGAGTAGTAAAATGAACCGGACAAAATTAGGGTATGACAGCCAAACTCACCTCCTCTTCACCCTCTTCTCTCTCTCACCATCTCTCTCATTGTTTTCTCTCTCCTGCTTCTCCTTCGGAACATGCACATTGCGGTGCATTTCTTCCTTCCTCCTCCATTTTTTATTCCCTTCCTTTGAATATGGACATTGAATCAATCAATTATGGGAAGAAAGGTAAAAAAGCTTGAGCAAACCTCTCTTTCATTTTTGCTTTTTTCCCTCTGATTTTCATGACTCCAACATTACACGTCTTTGTTTCTTTCTCTTTTCTTTTTCATTTTGGCTTTCTTTAATTATATATAGACTAGTGCGCATGACCCGTGCGATGCACGGGTATAAATTTTATTGTTAAAAAAATTTGGAAAATTAGAGGTGATATATAAGTATTTTATTTAAACAATTGCATATCAATCAAATAAAAATTAAGAAATCTAAAGTTGTTATTTATTTGTTGATATACATGCTATATTAGTATTTTAAAAAAATGAAAATAAATATTTATTTGGTATAGTAAAATATTTGATTTCATTGTATAAAGAATAATAATATTCAATTTTATATATTATGACAACTTTAAAATTATATCAAAGTTCACTTGTCAAAAGTTTTTGTAATTTGAAGTGTATATTTAGAGCTATTTATATTAGCAGTTTAGTAAAATAAATAGTCATAGTAATAGTAATACATGCTTCCAAGTTGAAAATAACAATTCATATTAATTATATATTAATATGCTAAATGACATTATCCTAAGTGACATTGAATTAGATAATAACTTTTTCAGGAACTCGTAAAATAATTTGTTAGGTACGATAAGGTGAATGTCAAAAGGAAAGTAGTGAGAAGAAAGATGTTTCTTTTAGAGTATCGTTACCATTACTAAGAATAGATTAAAAGATATTATTTATAGATTAACAATAGATTTCCAGATATTGTTTGTAAAATAAAATACGGATATTGTTAATTTTAAATTTAAAAATCACTTTGCAAAAGGTAAGTGAGGGTTAAATTCAATTTACTTTCCAAAATTAGGTTTTGATCTATCCAACCATTGATACGGGACGGTCACTCTCAGCCAAACGCTATACCTACCTCCAAATCAACTCGCCGCCGTATAGCATCTCGTCAATACCTCCCTGCAGACCCACCGCCACTAACTCCCTGCAGAGAAAAACGAAGAAGAAGAAGTACACCGACTTCTGTCCCTCCTCCTTATGAGTTTGTCTTGATGTTTCTGCTCCCTTCCTTTGCTTATTTGTGATTATTCTGTTTTCTTTGATAGGACGTCACAACCATCAGCGGGAGAGGGTGGGTGAGGATGAACAGGGATTGCTACCAGTGAATTGCTAGAAACATAAGTTTTTTTTCAATTCTTTTAATTTCTCATCGTTTATTAGGTTGATTGATTGATTTTTGGGTTCTAATTTGTTTGATGTCTTTTATTTAGCAGGAAAAACTAAAAGGTCCAAAACCATTCTGAGAGTAAGACTCCTCCATTTGGCCGAAGAGATAAACCATTTATATCATACCAAGTAAGAATAAACCATTTAAAGGTAACACAATTGTTAAGTATTTACCTGCCTTTTTTCCCTAAGAATGAGTACTCACAATAGAATTTTAATCTTATTGTTTGCATTCAAGTATGGTTACTGGGGATGTTTGACGTGGATAAAAATATGGCTTATATGAGTTACTGTTTGAGTTGTTATAGACAATAAATACTATTTGTGGGAGAAAATTATGAAATAATAATGTGTTATTAGCAGTTTATTTAAATAACAAAATGACATGTTGCGTGTGAATACCATGGGAAGTTAAGTTCTTTATAACTTTGAACATTGCAAAATATAATAACGAAGTGTACGTGATCTGAAAATTCACCCCTGAAAATGAATTGTTTGTTTAAATATATGCAGGAGGAGTATTTCAATATATGCATGTTGAAAAATCACCACAAATAATAGAGCTGTAGAAAGTGTGCTAATATGCTGCACTTAAAAAAAAATACAAAAGCATGTGTATCCACATTTTATTGATATCAAGTTGAAAGCCCAGATAATGATATTTTGAGTAGAAGGGAATATAAGTTGCATATTTAAAACGTTTAAAGAAGACAAAAAACTGCTCAATTGTCATTCAGAATTGCCTAAGTAAATTACACCAAAGGTGGAATTTCAGGGAAGTGGAGAAAACACATTGTCTGAAAGCCAATAACTTTAAATAGAAATGCCGGGAAGTTAAACCATCTAAAATACCGTTAAACAAAATCTGAGTAACCATAAGCAATAAACTTTAAAAGACAAAATGAGATCACTGAAATCACTCCTTTTCAATCTTTATCTTCTTGAGGACAATTCCATTAGAGTGAGACGGGTCGGTGACAGATGGGCAACCTTTCTTGAGTATAGGAGTGTGGTCACTATCATTGCTGAGGTCAACAATTTCTGTGCTGCCCTTAGCAACCTCAGATCCATCACCAGATTCAGAAAACTTTGGTAGGAGATCCTGTAGATTGATTTGGCAAATAGTTACAAAATCAATTAAGAAATAGTTAAGCATCAGTTGAAGCAGTTAAGGAATTCTAGCTAATGACTATGTTCTGGGAATTGCAAAAAGATTTGTAAATGGAATTGGAATAGTATGTAGTATATGTTAATCAAATAGGGAGTGATAAACACCTGAGATACCTCTGCGATACCCCGATCGTCAGTAACAATGGAAGTACTCCGTGTATTAGGGACATCACCAGTAATATTCTGTAAAAAATGTTCGACATGGATAGTTTAAATATCAGCCCGAAAAAAATGAATATAATTTGAAATTTATAACAAAAAATATAGATGACATAATTTAGAAACAGTTGATGACCTTTTGACATGGGTAGTTATAGACGCTGTTCTCATAACATTGCGAGTTAGAATGACACCTTGGTTAAATCTGCACTCACGCCACTGTCAATAACCTGAGCAGAACTGTTCACAGCATTAGGGGTACCAACCGGGGTATTAGTTTTCTCTTTGAATTTGTTGAGTAAATATATTTACTGACTAAATATATTTGTTGCTTCTAAGAGCAACACATATTGTGCCATCTGATTTCAACCTTTTCTAATTTCTTTCCATGCTCTCCAATGAGGATTACGATGTTGTTAGTAATGTAAGCACTTCGTACGATCTTGATTAATTATGTAAGCGTAAAATTATATAGCAACTTAGAAGATCCTGGAACATCGCATGGGTGGCAAATAGATGTAATATTAGTATACTCTTTTGTCTTCAGTTGTTTGTGTTAACTTATTGTTAGTTAAGGAGTACACATAAATAAAATAGGGAGTGGTAAATACCTTAGACACCTCTGCGATATTACGATCTTGAATTACACTGGAAGTACTCTGTGTATTAGGGACATCACCAGAGGTATTCTGTTCAGTGATGCATAACATACATAGTTAAATTGCATAAAAAAACAAATCGAATATAGTTGTATAACTTGAAGTATTATTTTAGACATGATGTAATTAAACATCAGTTGAAGTAAAATTGATATTGGTATTTATAGAGGCTAATAACATAGTCATGGGAATGAGAATGGCACCTGGGATACATCAGCACTCAACTGACTTGTCGCAACCCGAGTGGAATGATTTTGTTCATTGGGGGCATCAGCTTGGGTGTTAGTTTTTTCTTTGAATTTGGTGAGCAACCCCCTCGTCACTGCCAACTCCTCGGACACGATAAGTGTGTTCCCACATGCTTTAGAGAAGAACTCACCTTGGGGTTACATTCACCACATGCTTGTTGCACTTATCACAAAAGTACACTTTTTAACCAGCATACACTTTCTTATTACACCGACAGGCAGGATACCACCAGTCCCCTTCCCCCGCCATATTATTGACGGTGGCGGCGTACACAATGAATGTAGATTCCTGATTTATGATCAAAGTACATATATAGTTGACCAGCCAAATAAAAGCATAAAAAGAAAATTGGTGAAATACAAAATATGATTAAATGATACCTTCCTACAGCTCTTCAATTCATTAACAGTAGCAGGTTTTGCGTTGTTAAAGAAAGCATCATCGACAGGCGATGCCTTAGGGGTTTGCAGATTGCTTAGTAAAGTACTGGGAGACTCAATGGGTTGAACCATACTGATTGTAATTAAATAGAACAGAATAATTCAAGAAATAAACACTTGTAGTGCTGTGATCTTTAAATAGAAAACACAAAATATACAAATACACACCTGTAGTGCAATGATGTTTAAATAGAAAACAAAATTTCACGGAATCAAGACCTGTTTCTGACGTTTGCAGCTTCTGTTATATCAGGATTCAACAACAGCTGTGAACTTCCCATGCTGCTTTGTAGAGTCATGCGACCTATAGCATTAGAAAGCATCATTTTATATAATAATAATGATAATAATAATATATATGAATACTTTTAAGACTATATTATACAATCAATTTGATCCATTAAAGATTTAAAATACCTTGGAAATCTCTGAGCTTCGCAAATGTCAAAACGACAATGACATTCGGTTTATCAGCAGATGCTATATAGGCTGTAAGTTCATCAACCAATTCCCCAAAAAGAGTGACATTAAACCGATACCTAAGGTGTCTATAAATGCAGCCAAAATTATAATTATAATATGAAAGAAATATAAGTTTAATATTGATGTGGTAGTGGGATGTTTGGAGGTTAAACCCTTGGTTATTTAGCTCAATTTGTAGTAGTGGAGTTTTGACGCCATTCTTCATGAACGTTCGCTGCTCATTGACACCAGTAAGGACACCAATGACATCTGCTCGATAGTTATAATACCGAATGTAATTAAAGAAGACAAAATTCATTAAAATTAAATATGATAACGCAAAATAATTAGAAATTTTGTGAATGAAACCGAACAGTACGCACCCACTAAATAGTTTGCATCAAAACTGGGCTGCCATATAGTTGATGGAGATGTGAAAGTGTAATTGTAAGGCTGCTGCACAAGTTTGATATCCACTCTCCGGATGACAGATCCTCGCTGGAAGTTGATTTTCCAAGCATGCTGTGTTGCCCGATAGTCACCTAGATTGGCAGTACTGGTTAAGTTGAAAATGTTGTACACAACACCTTCAAACAGATCAACCTTGAGCTTGTAGAAGAGTTGACGTTTGAGGACCAAGCTCATTTTTGTGCCCTAGAGTATTCAGATAATATATCATGTTAGATATCGTATTTGATATAATATAAGGAAAAAAATCTATACAGAGTACAAATACAGATTACTAATAAGTGTTCTATGTATGCAGACAATCAACACACACCATATTAATAAGTTGATTGAAATCAAAGATAAAATGAAACACATAGATTCATATAACAGGAACGTATTGATTGTCTGCATAACACTGATTAACACTGATTATTTTTTTTGTGATCTGATTATTTGCTTTCACATCCATAGGTGGTAAGATTGTAATAATCATTAGCATGTAATAACCACACAAAAATACGCACAAGAAAAATACAAACTGATATAATCATTAGCATGTAATAATTAGTGTTATTGGGAATAATCAAATAATCAAATCTTAAACAATCACCACACTTTATCAGAAGGAACAACATTTAAATTTACCTCTGAGTCAATCACAAGCATTTCAATGAAGCAATGAGGCTTATTGGGGTCACTATCAGCTACACGCCACAACCTCACTACACGAACGAGGACATTCCAGTTTTCCTTGGTTCCGTTGATCTTCGCAACCAATTCAGAGGAGGTGGGGGGGATTGAAGACATTCTGCAGGGATGAAAATATAATAGGGTTTTTTGATAGGACTATAGGAGCAGACTATAGAAGCTCACTGAAGCCTTTTTTATAGGTGCAGAGTAGTATTGTGGTATGAATATAATTGCTATTAAATGAAAATTATGGTGCTTGTGATTTCAGGCCCAAAAATAAGGGATTAATTTATATTGTTAAGCTGGAATCGTTGTTGATATTGACTGTTAATCCTGCTAATATTTTCGTGCAGGTTCTGATTTAGGCGCAGTGTTTGGTTCAGAGAGAAAATTGGAAATTCAATATATGAATACACGTTAGAGTTTCCCAAAAACTTCCTGATTGCTTTGAGAGATTCAAATAATGGTTGAGAACAATATCAGAATTAGCTTTTTAATTTTGGGTCATGAATTAAAGTGTAATTAAATTCCAATAGAATAAGGGAGCAAATTGTGGATTAGGAGAATGTCATTGAAAGTATTTCCTTTTTTGTAATCTCAACCGTATACAGGAAGTTTTGTTTTTTTATCACAGCTTGCTATGTAAGTTAAGGGGTTGATGTTATTTTCGGTGAATATTATTTTTGGCAGATATAAATGTCAATTTAAAATACAGGTCAGCTGTTAATATGGCGATATGTAGTTTACACGTCAGTTTTGTTTCCCAGGTGGACCAATAGAAATGAATCTTTAATTTATTTCCTTTCCAAGCAATCAAGATGTTTAATAAAGCAGCAATCAATTGCTGTCCGTATTGAATGAATTGTTGGAACCGGAATTGTTGCTGTTTAATACTTTTAATTTTCAAATTTTTTTGATTTAAAATTTCAGATCTAATGTGCAAGGGTTAGGTGTCAAGGCAAATCCAATAGTAGCATGACATGTCATATTTAATAATTGACATGGACCAATCAGAAGCTTTCTTTTAAAAGTTGCCTAAAAGAGTTTGTTCGTAATTGTATTTACTATAGATATAGATTTGGATCCATTTCAGTTAATAGAAAAGAGGCAATAGTTGAGGAGAAAAAAATTTCTATCAAAATTTTGTTTTTATTCCCCACTCAAAACCACAAGAGTATAGACAAGAACACACACCTCTTCCATTCTTTTTCTAATTTGGGGTAAAATTCCGCTGTTTTGGTCATATTTAAGCATCGTGGTAAGGATGATTTCCAACTTCAGAAATCCCTCTTCGGTGTTATGTGGAATCGCTCAAGATGAGGCTAACAGCAAGTTCTCCAATGCAAATCGCAATAGGCAAAACCAATCACATGCCTGGTATTACTTCTATTTATTATTTCATCAAAATTTTCATTCTTTCTTTCAAAACCCAGAAAGAAGAAGCAATCATGTCTACAAGTTGAACAAAAAAAGTTGATGTCTATTTATTATTAGTCTGTTGGTTTGATTGCAATTTGTTATTGTGCAGGAGACAAAAGCTTGGACAACAGAGGAAGTCTCTTCTTATTGCTTCGGGTATAGACTGAGTTTTGAGTTTGATTTTTGATGTCTTTCATATCACTTTCTTACTTTCACTCTTGTGTGGTGTAGGCATTAATTCACAGTATGTTTATTGTTGGTGTTGTTTCTATCATCTTTTCTAGGCTTTTGGTAAAGTGATTTGATGACTTGAACTAAAGACTATCTCCATTATATGCCATTGAATATTTATGGTGAATGACTGTGGATCATGTCTTGGGATAGTGCTTTTTTTACCAGTGCTGGTACCTTTATTTTAAAGCTACAATTTTTGTTTAATTTTTATATATTTACCTGGTGAATGCATGTTGAGTACCTTTATATTAAACCATCAATTTTTAGTTAATTTTTTTTTCTATGTATTTCTGTTGATTGCAGCAATGGTGGGTTAAATTTTGGATTCGGTTTTATGTGGTGTGATTGAAGATCTGGGAAAGAAAATACTTGGCTTCAAGAACATTAAAACTGTTTACCGTAATAGATTAGATGTTTAAAATGTTTGTTTTATGATGTAACTTGGTTTTTCCATGGGAAAATCATATGGTTCCCCCTTAATCTGCATCCAGTTTAAAGCGTGCATATTTTGTGGAACATAATGGCTGGCATAGTTCCTAGCCATAGTTCATGTCATTGTTTTAAATTTAATATCTGGCAGATTTACATTTAAAGTCACTTTAAAAAAATTCCCCACTTTTTAGTAATGTTTCCAGTTTCTTGCCTTCTTCACTTGTGCATTCATGTAGGAAGCTCATGAGGCTCATGATAGTGCCAGTAAAGGGAAGTATACTATTGGACTTCGACAAGATTGTATGGCGTTTTCAGTTTGGTGTTGTTTTTTTATTTTTAACCTTCTAATGCTTCTATGCAATTAAATTTCCTTTTCTCCTCCACCCCCTTTGTTGTTCATTTTCATTTGTATTCTGGTTTGATAAGTTCTGTTGTGTATTTTGAGTCAGCAAGTTGATGTACCAACTGGAATGACCCAAATTATATGGTTCAGATGATGAAGATGATTCTCCACTCTGTCACCATCGCAAATCTCTACATTGCGTCTACAGTTTAAAACATCTTCTCCATCAATTATCAACTTCTATAAACTGTAAGTTTCCAAACGTTTCTCTTCTTTTATGTATTACCTGCATTATTGTGGCATTCAATTTCAATTTTTGTTACAAAACACTTCATTAGTTGCTTTCTCTTTAACCTTAATCTCTTTATAATTTACAGTTAAAATGTTTTTGGTCTAATGTTTAATGTTTAAATGCTATTAATATTGTTTGATTGCTTTATCTCTAAAAAATCTTAGCAAAGAGTTTGTGGTCGTGTCTTGCATTTTTGTGATAGTCTACTCTTTGGGAACCTGTCAGAAAACAAGTGAATGGATAGGTAATATTTATTGCAAAAGAGGACTTGCTTAAATATTAAGATGTTACTTACCATTACTCTTGATTCTGAGGTTCTTTTATTTATTTATTGAAAGATGCTGGAAAAAGTTCTTCTTGGAGAACTCATTACATTCAAGGATAAGAAATGGAAAGTTTCTTGAATCTAGAAGGTTGTTTTATGTCACAGCATACAAAAGAAGCTATATTTATACTATTTTCTGAAGGGAGTTTATTTAAAACTGACAAGTTGGGGAAGATTTTTTTTTTTGACAGGTGGTTATTTTAAAAAGAAAGGAGAATAATTTTTTGAAATTTGTTTATCATAATCTATGTTTGTCATCCACTATATAGTTTGCTGCTTAACTTTTATTAAAAATGTCTTTCTATAGAGTTATTGATAAGGAATCGTACATCATGTATGTCATTAAGCCAATTAGATTACTGCATCTCTTTAATAGCATTATGTTCTAAATGCTTGAATTTAAAACTAACTAGCTGGAATTTTATTATATAACCAACTCTTCATTGAAAGTTGTTGTATTTTTGCTCTTCAAAGAAGATTGACTTCTCTGGGCAGATTATATCCCACTTATTTCTTTTTAGTGGCTATACAATGTATTTTTCTGCTGATGATTTTAAAGATCTAATAATTTCTCTTGGAGAAATAAAAAGGTCCACATATTCCTTGCTATTGTTTACATATGCTCGATTAGATGTAATTACTTCAATGGGTAGGTTACAAAGTCATCTATGGCATATGGAAACTATAATACCCTGTGTGCATATCTACAAAGGACTATGGGGGTGTTCTTTTTATAAATTATTTTGGCTTAAATATGTATTCTGCCCCTGCAAATATCACCATAATCCAGTTATACCCCTGTAAAAATAAAAACTTAAAATTACCCTTGCAAATATAAATCGCTTACGGTTATGCCCCTCGATCAGCTTCCCATCCAAAAAAATAATTTAAATAAGGTTTAAATATATGTTCTGCTCCTGCAAATATCACCATAATTCAGTTATGCTCCTGCAAATATCAGCATAATAGAAAAATTAAAGATTTTGACAGGGGTATAACTGGATTATAGTGATATTTGCAGGGGCATAACTGGATTATGGTGATATTTGCAGGGGTAAAACATATATTTAAACCTTATTTAAATTATTTTTTTGGATGAGAAACTGACCGAGGGGCATAACCGTAAGCGATCTATATTTGCAAGGGTAATTTTAAAGTTTTTATTTTTACAGGGGTATAACTTGATTATGGTGATATTTGCAGGGGCAAAACATATATTTAAGCCAATTATTTTTTCAATTTTTGTTATTACATGTGATCAGAGCAAATACCTTTAATGCATGTAGAATGAGTCTTCCCTTCTGCTCACATTGCTTGCCTAGAAATAGTGACTGGAACCATGCTTAATTCCTTGCTTTTTACCGTTATTTACACCTTTCAAATTTCAATGACTATTTTAAGTGTTAACATCTTTGACACTATCAATGTGTAGACTCAGATGTTGAAAGATGTGAAGAGGTATCGCAGACATGCAATAGCTTGAAGTGGCCTTTGAAGACTTTAGTAACGTAAGTGGGTCCTCCCTATGGTACAATTAAAAGTGGCCTCAGATTACTGTAATTTCTTTCTGCATCAAGAAAGAGAATTGGACAGCAAATGATAACATGAATTAAGTTTCCAAACATGAACTGGAGAACCTTTGCTCTCATTTATGTATATTTACCTTATTGTTCTGAGTTTGGATCTGTTTTTCACTTTTTCCATTAATTTTTGGACTTTGAATTTGAAACATGTTTAATTCTTACCAATTAAGATCTCATCAGTTTATTTTTGGATTGTAGTTTGGGGTATGAATTTCTTCTCTTTTTTAATAGCTTTTATTTCGTTCATGATTAATAGTTAATTTGGAATAGTTTGAATCCATGATAACAATAAGCTTACAATTATCAAACAAATTCAAGACATGCTTAATGGTGAAGAGGTATTGTACTTACCATCATTGGAACTTTGTTATTGAATCATATCAAATTAAATTATAAATTCACATTACTCATCATTGATCATTAGAACTTTGTTATTGAATCGTATCAAATTGAATTAAATTAGAAATTCACATTACTCATCGTTGATCATCAAGGGATCATCAATGAAGTTGTTACAGGCTCCTGCTGTTTCCAATCTAGAAATGCAACTTGAAACTGTATGAATACTCTTTCATTAAAATTTCACTAAATATATTTACATCTTTGATAAAGAATTTACATCAACAAGTACGTATTATTACTAACTTTTTAAACTTTCTTCTCGACCAACAATGTTTATATGTAGCTGATAATTACAGTCACGCCTGCAAAGAGTCAGGATATCTGGAACTAAAAGAACTTAGTCAGCCAAAGTCAACTCCTCAGCAGTCATTCTTAATTGTACTTATTAGGCGCACAAATGTCACTTTGGGTAAATCATTGTTAAAACTTCTCTTATTGGCTACATATAAACTTCTTTTTTAATTATGCTTTGAGTGTAGTTTTCTCTTATTGGCTAAACATAACTTAGTTGTTAAAATTTGACTTCATATTAATCTAATTTTAGTCTTATAATACTTCCGTAGACCCTAAATCTTTGGCCCCGTGCATCGCACAGGTCACAGGGCTAGTTATATATATACTTTTGGTTTTGTTTGGTACTTACTTTTGGCATTTTCATAGATTGTAGTAAGAAGACGGTTTGTTACTCAATAGTATTTTATATTGAGACAGAATATACTATTATATTTATACAAACCTGGTAGAAGGTGGAAATATAATTAGTAATTATTAGTTGGTTTCATATTACCGAACATTAATATTCAATAATCCTGACCTGGAGATCCAACATTCCTTTAAACACACACCTAAGACTGGAATAGTTTTCATAAAGTCATTGACCAATTACTCCTCCGTTCGCGATTTTTGAAACTTTTGGCTTGTTAAACACAATTTAAAGTATCATCGATTTGTGTTAGTTTGGGATAATTGAAATCAAAATAAAAGAGTCTTGACACAATTAATTCATACTTTGGAACTCTAAAAGCCTCAATAAATATAAAGGATATATTTGGAAAAATTTGGTGAATTGTACATTGAGTTTTTAAAAGTACAATTATTTTGGAACAAAAGTAAAAGGCTAAACTCGCAAAGGTTTTGGCAAATAGGTTGAAGAAAGTTCTTCCCGGAGTTATTTCTTCGTGGAGGGGGAGTGGGGTTCGAAACCCGTACGCCTATATTTTCACCAACGATGTCCCTTTCACTCAACTACGTGAGCTACCATTCGGAGACTGTGGATGGTCCTTGTTACTTTTCTTCTCTTTTGTGTTTATGTGTCCTAGAAAAACAAAAAAGGAAGATGACGATGGACCGCCGCCGCTACAAAATGCGGACTCCCGGCGTCCCGTCACCGCCCCTACCGGCGTGTTTCTGACTTCTCATTTTTCCTTCATTTTCACGGTCTACGATTTTGCCTTCATCTTCATGCGTGAATTCTAATTTAGCACTACTTCTTTTCTGGTTTTCTTGTTTGATTAAATATAATCGAGTAGAGACAAATTAAATTTGGGTTTGGCAACTTGATTGGGGTAATTTTTTTTCCTAATTTTCTACGTTTTGGTTTTCTGATTTAGCATATTTTAATCCCGATTCTGTGTTTAAGTGCTGCATTACTTCTTTGCTCATTACGATCAATCGCGCTCAGCAAATGGATTTTGCACCAGCTTCTGAAAAACCCTAATTTATTCTCTCTTTATTCAGTACTATTTTCTCCGTTGGGTATGGTGAGGCATTTGCAATCTTCCAATTTAACCGATCAAAGGACACAAATGGATTCGGAAGAAGATGATGATGATCTTCTTTTCCGCCGTGAGGAAGAGTTTATCAGCCGCAAAAAGAAAGCCATTGCCGAATCCTCGGTTAAACTCCGACCACTCCCTATCCCTGTTTGGAAGCAAGAGGTAAGCGTTCTCTCTTTTCAACCTGTTTTGCAATTATTGTGCTATACTCCTGCGAATTGATAGGTTAGCTGGGTAAATCCAGGGCCGTCCCAAACAATTTGGAGGCCCTGTTCAAATCTTAAAAAAGGGGCCCCATTTGAGATTGAGCTAACTCTTTAAGTTTTTTTTTCTTAACTTCTCATAGCTAGATTCATACTTTCAAAACTTAGGAGATATAGTACAAAGAAAAAACCCAATAATTTCATTTTCCGGTAGTGATAGGAACAAGGATGAGCAAGAAAACTCCACAACCGCCAGTGATTTACTACATTAGTCAAATAGACGAACAAATCCCCCCCTCTTCCTTTCTAGTATCAAAAGAGAAATCGTTTCAATTTAAAAGGGAAAAGTTAACGAAGTAACCTATGATGAACAATAGCAAGTAGCAAGAAGAAATAAAATGCAAATTGAAACTTGAAAACTGTAATTATGTTTAAACCAATTATCAAACATTTGGTATATATTAAATATTTTATAATTAATTTATATAAACGTAATTTGTTTATGCAACTTAGGTATTGATAAATATTTATATATAAATGACGCGAACAAGCATGGTTAAAAAATATTAATAGGCTAAAATATATTGATAAATAGAATGAAATCACAATAGTTATTATTATTATTATTATTAAAATGGAGGCAAGGCAAATAAAAAACGGAAGTGCAAAAAAAACTAGGAAAGAAAAGAAATAGCAAACATTGGTCAAACGGAAGTGCAAAAAAAACTAGGAAAGAAAAGAAATAGCAAACATTGGTCAAATTGAGACTTGAACCGCAGACCTGTGAGGCACATCAACAGTAGGCAGAATCAATTTCACCATCACACTACTTATTGTGTTTTGTCAAAGAATTGCATAGAAGTAACATATACCGTATTTTGTTTTTCTGGGGGCCCTAAAATACTCGAATTGGGCTGAGGCCCTGTGCGGTAGCACGGGGTGAACAGCCCAATGGCCGGCCCTGGGTAAATCTAGTATCTGCAATTGGTTACTCATAATATTTATGCGTTTGAACATTGAAGGGCATCTTATCCTTGCCCTTATCTGCATTACTATTTGTTAACTTAAAATATCACTTTTGAATTCCGTTTGAATCATATTCTATGATGTGTCAGCAGTGCTACTTCTGTATATGTATATCAGTGTGGTATATGCGGTTTGCAATCAATATTGCTCCATGGCCTTGATGTCGAGCTTTGAATTCATTGTCAAGGACCCTTAAACAAAATAAAGAATATTTTTGCATGCCTTAACTAATACTGCATGTACCCTAACTTCATTTGAATTTTCACGACACTGTCTTCAGGTTACAGATGGAGAAGAGAGTAGAAGATTCCACAAGCTCCCTTTGCGGGTTAACTTGCCCGTCGATCAGAGAAGCAAAGGGTTCCCACTGTCACCTGAACTCTTCTTGAATCAACCGGCCAAGAAGCCCAGACATCAGAAAGAAAGGAGGCCTACCTCTCCGAAGGTCATCTGGGACGGTTTCGCCAGGGTTGAGTACGAGGCTTACTTGGAGGATCCCTTCGCAGCGTGCATGCAGGTGGGCAAGTATGGGTCGAATTTGCTCAATAAGTGGAAGGCTGACGCAGAGGAGCGCCAAGCAGGTAATCTTCTCTAGGCCCAAATCTCATGGTTGGAAGGCGAATTATTGGACAAATTGGATAAACTAACATGATGTTGTGACGTACTTCTTGTAGAGATGACGGAGTAACGAGATCGACTGCGACTAGAAAGGGATGAGCTTCAGAAAAAGCTGACTGAAGCTGAGACTCAAACATTCTCTTGAGGTGAGCTTGGATGAGGCGAGGAAGGAGAGGGATGAGGCGAGGTTGCAAGTAAAAGGAGTAGCACGCAAGGCGGTGGATTTTACCAAATGTGCTTTCCAGAACACCCTGGACCAAGTCCGCTGCCTGGACTCAGATTTTCAAAATTGATCACGAGGTCCGGGGTGGGAAGATTGTCAAGACCGACTTCGATGTCATTGCCCCCACTCCCCCTTAATCATGCTATGATTTGAATTTTGTTGGCTTGTAATGGCGGCCTTGTTGTTGACTCGGGGTTGCAAGTAAAAGGAGTAGCACGCAAGGCGGTGGATTTTACCAAATGTGCTTTCCAGAACACCCTGGACCAAGTCCGTTGCCTGAACTCAGATTTTCAAAATTGATCACGAGGTCCGGGGTGGGAAGATTGTCAAGACTCGTGCCAACAAGACCGATTTCGATGTCATTGCCCCCACTCCCCCTTAATCATGCTATGATTTGAATTTTGTTGGCTTGTAATGGCGGCCTTGTTGTTGACTCGGGGTCTCCTTTTGTTAACTTAAGTATTTGTGGACCTGGCCGTATCCGGGACAACCTTTTATTTAGAGCCTTTACTTATCAACATTTTGATATTTGATGGTTTATACTTGCTTAACGTCGGTTTAATTGATACCATGCGTAATTTCAGGAAAGCAATTTAAATAGACAGGTCATTAACGTCGGTCTTCGATTTTACCTCGGTTACATCAGGCCTTCAATGGCTTGACTTCGAACTCAACATCGATTTGATTTATACCATATGTACTTTAAGCTACCAACGTCAGTTTAATTTACACCATGCGTGCTTCAAGTTACCAATGCCGGTTTTTCTTTTTAACTTGTTTCGATAAAGACAATTGAGTACTCCCTCGGGACAGTTTCCCAGGACTCGACCCAGATTGAACTCGTTCCATAAGGGGTTGCGACATCCTTTAAAGTCGCGGAGTGGTGCGAGCCGTCCCAGCACTGCGTAGGTTTTTAGGGAAAACGCAAACGATCGTAGCGTTGATCTCATGCCGCCCTTTTTACACCAGGCTTTCCGTCACAATTGGCCTGGTGTTCTAACATCGGGCCTAGAAGTTTCATTCGTTAACCTGCAAACAATAATGAACAAGTGCAAAAGACGATATTTGCAAAACTTATTTCATTTAGTCATTTATACAATGTATTTCCTCAATTTCTCCATGTGTATTTATACAATGTATTTCCACATCAGCACATAACAGAAATGTTATGAGCTGTTAAGTTAGATGGGCGAATTTGCCCAAAGAGACTTATGTGTAACGAATTTGAAACTTGATGGACCAAACTGAGAAGAAAAAAAAACTTAAAGACCAAAGCGGAACAAATAAATAACTTAAAGGACTAAAAATGCATTTTAGCCTTAGAAATAACACTGCCATCCACACTTGGTGCAACACAACCTAGTTGAAGACTACGGGGGAAAACTTATTTCCTGCGCTCGAGATGCCGCAGTAAAGGCCAGAGATTTGAGCCACAATTCTCTAAGTAGAAGACTTAATCCCCACAACTCCTAGAAATTATTCCAATGGTGGGAATATAGGTAGTTAAATATCGTTTTTATTTACATTTCTATGATAACATTTTTCCCCACCTCTTTCCTTAGGAATAAATCATTGCAAATGATTGAAGTTGTTGGAGTTTATTTCACTCATAAAATAAAATCATTAAATATGGAATTAATTTTTTCAAACATTTAATAATCATGGAATATTCATAGTTTAATTTATACTATATACTATCTCTGAAAAGTTTTTTTTACACCTTCAACGAATCAAAATTTAACACGTCGTTAAAAATGGTAAAGTGTTTTTTCAACTACACGAAAACATTGAAAAGTCATTCGAATTGTGATTTGTGATTAGGTGTTGGTGTAAAAACCTTCTACACCGACAATGCATAGCAATTAAACTCAACATTCATTCCCTACCTATATATTTACCTAGACTTAAAAAATGAGTTTAATTGTTATACACAGTATGTGTAAAAGTTTTTTTTTACACCAACAATAAATCACAAATCACAACATGGATGACTTTTCATGTGGTTGGGCCTGGAAGAAGACTCAATTATTTTTAATGACGTGCCAAATTTTGATTGATTGAGAGTGAAAAAAAAATCCTTACACCCACAATGTATATAAATATAAATTAAATCTTAAAAGCTTACCATGTGGAAAGAATGGGTGGAATGGGCTTCTGGGACTTCCACGAGTTCAACTTGGCTACATTGGGGAAATATGGTTGGAACTTCATCACCAACCCGGATACTATTGTGACACGAATATTCAAAGCTAAATACTTCCCTAGAGGGGACTTTATGGGATCAATATTAAGGGATAATCCTAGTTACACTTGGTGTAGTATCTGGTCTTCCCGAATACTGTTTGAGGAAGGAACAAGGTGAAAGGTTGGAAATGGTAAAAATATAGATGTATCCTTGTTGTGAAATAAGGAAAATCCTAAGATCCAAACACATCCAGCTCTAACCAATTCAATCCATTATGTGATTGGTGAAAATATGGGGACATGGAATGAGCCCTAATTCTCAGTGCCTTTGTCCCTAAAGATGTGGAAGAGATTCTTCACATCCCACTCTTAGATGGGACTCAACAAGATGATATTGTTTGGTAGTGTGATCCCCGAGGGTGTTATATAGTGAGAATTGCTGACAGAAGCTGCATGGAAAGAGTAGTCGATTTGAGCCACCTCAACATTCCAGGTCAATGGGATCTCTTATGGGCTCTTCGTGTCCCCACAAAATTGAAACTTTTCCTTTGATGCATAGCTCGCAACTGGCTTCCCACTAGATGGCGCTTGAGGAGTCGAGGTGTTCCTTGTCCCCAACTCCGCGTTAGCTGTAATGTAAATACTTGGACTAGTTGGCATATTCTCTTTGAGTGCCCAACTAGTGTTCAAAGTTGGAAGAAACTAAATATTTGGGATGTGATGCAGCCACTGCTCGCCCAAACTAATTCTGTGCTTGTTTTTTCAGGTGTTACAAACCGTGGGTGTGCCTCAACGTTATTATTTTACTATGAAACTGTGGAGCATATGGATTGGCCGAAATCAGCACCTTTTGGGTAATGTACGCTCAACGCCCTCATATGTTAAGCATTGTTGTATGGACCTTTTGCAGCAATGGGAGCATGCTCGCGAGTCTCGTTCCAAGGCTCTAGTTTAGGATCTAGTAGATCACCCGAGGTGGAATAAGCCCCCAATTCACTAGATCAAGTGCAACTTAGACGCATTTGTTTTCCTTGATCATAACAAAATTGGTTGGTGTTGGTGCCTTAGGGACCACCTTGGAGAGTTCATATCTGCTGCTTCAGATTGGTGCATGGAAACTCTATAGCCTCTCGATGCTGAAGTTTTGACCCTTCTTAAATCTCTTGCTTGGGCTGCAAATCAGAATCTTTGAGATGGACTGCAAGAAAGTGGTACACGATATTTATGCTATGAACTCAGATCGATTTGAATATGGTTCATTAATTATTAAGTATAGATCCATTCTGGGTTTAAACAATGACTACAACATTGTGTTTGTGAGCGATCTATGAACAATATTGCTCTTGATATTTTTTTTGGTTCGGGCCATTCCTGGCTACCAAGGAAGTGTCTCAACGCTTTCAACCAAAGACTAATCTCCGCTCGTGCTTAGGATCAAATATTGCACTGGTCAACTCCGAGTTTGTCAACTGCGGAAGTCGAAATTGAGAGCAATGGGCCAACCCTCGTGTCTCGGGGAAATTAAGCCTCTAGGCCGGTGTTGGTTGGTATTGTTCTTGATTTTTGTGTGGTAAAAACTATGTATCCTCTACGCGCAACTGTAGACACTAATCCCTCGACATGGGTAGTACCACAATGAGCAGTAATGCTTTCCCTCAAGAAATTTAACACTGTTAGATGCCCAATACTGAATTCGAACCAGAACCTTAATTAAGCCGGAAGAAACTCATACCATCCCATCGTAGTGGTCTTCGATGGTATTGTTCTTGATTTTTTCGATACATTGTTCTTGAATGATATGTTTGATGTAAAAAAAGAAAGAAAATACCCCTAAAACTAATTTTTGACGGAATTATCATGTGAAAACACGCAAAAGTGTTCGTTCCCACATCACGAATAACAAACTGTATTCTCTTCGTCGCTTCTTCCTCTCCTAGCTGCCGCATCATCTACTCCACCAATAAGGTAACTCTTCTCAACTCCAATGCATAGTCCTCGATACTCTTATTCTGGTTTGTCTGTTTCCTTCCCTGTGCCCTCAAAAAACAAAAAGGGAAGAAGATGATGGACCGCCGCCGCTGCTAATTGCAGACTCCGGCGTCCCGCTCCCGCCCTAACCGGCGTGTTTCTCACTTCTCATTTTACCTTCATTTTTATGTTCTACGATTTTGCCTTCATCTTCATGCGTGAATTCTAATTTAGCACTACTTCTTTTCTGATTTTCTTGTTTGATTAAATGTAAGAGAACAGAAATTAAATTTGGGTTTGGCAACTTGATTGGGATAATTTTTTCTAATTTTCGATGTTTGATTTAGCATATTTTCCCCCTGATTCTGTGTTTAGGTGCTGCAATACCTCTTTGTTCATCGGTTACGATCAATCGCGCCGAGCAAATGGATTTTGCACCGGATTCTGATAAACCCTAATTTATTCTCTCTGCTATTCAGTACTATTTTCTCCGTTTGGTCTGGTGGGGCATTTGCAATCTTCCAATTGAACCGATCAAAGGACATAAATGGATTCTGACGAAGATGATTTTGTTTTCTACGGAACACCGATAGAGCGCGAGGAAGAGTTTACTAGCCGCAAAAAGAAAGCCATTGCGGAGTCCTCCGGTCAACTCCGAACACTCCCTGCTTGGAAGCAAGAGGTAAGCATTCACGTTTTTCAACCGTTTTGCAATAGGCTGGCTGGGCAATCTAGTATCTAAAACTTGTTTCTCATAAGAAAAATAGTTTTTTTATTGAAAAGAAGCTACTGGTGTATGTATTTGATCATTGAAGTGCATCTTATTATTGCCCATTACAACTGTTATCTTTTAAATTAAAATATCGAACTTCTGAATTCTGTTCGGATCATATTCTTGGAAGTGTTGGCAGTTGCTACTGCTGTATATGTGAATCGGTGTGGTATATGCGATTTGCAATCAATATTGGTCCATGGCCTTGATGTCGGAGCTTTGAATTCATTGTCAAGGACCCTTAAACAAAATAAAGAACATTTTGGCATGCCTTAACCAATGCCACATGTATCCTAACTTCATTGGAATTTTCATGTCACTGTCTTCAGGTTACAGATGAAGAAGGGAGGAGAAGATTCCACGGTGCATTTACAGGAGGTTTTTCTGCTGGCTACTATAATACAGTGGGCTCGAAGGAAGGTAACATTTCATTTGCGGATTATTATGCTCCTGTTATGGAATTGAAGTTTTGCTAGCCGGACAGTGAGCGGTAACTCTATAAATTGATGTGCAGGGTGGGCACCACAGACTTTTAAATCATCCAGGAAGAGCAGAGCAGAATTCAAAGAGCAGAGCATATTGAATTTTCTAGATGAAGATGAGAAAGCTGTATGTTGAATAATACTGTATACATGTGTGCATGATTTTGATATTATATGCTTGTGTTTCAAAGTCCTCCTATCTAGGAATTATAAATGTAGGCTGAGAAGTCATGCCAAGCAGATCCGACTTTTTGCCCTAAAACCATTTCACACAGATCTCTATTGATTTGGATCTCCTTTATTAAATGTATTTTTTATTCATTCATTTCTGATTTATCACGGCCTTTTTACCTCTGCACTGTATGCCATTTTGATATGACACTCTACGTGTGTAAGTGTGCGCACACGAGTGGGTATGAAAAATTAGAAGGCATTATTTTCCTGAATGTGCTCAAGTGTTTAAGCATCCATCAACATGCTTCATTTATATACATGAAGATTACAATGATAATAAATGGCATATACAATTTGCAAGGGAGTAATTAAGCTAGCACTACTTTCTAAAATACATTGAACATATCTTACTAGCTATATATAAATTATAATGAATCTAAGCTACTTGGAGTTGGAAAGTGGGATATTAAATTTAGTTTAACTTCCAATATAACATTTAATGCTTTTATGTCAAACACTCTCCTTCAAGCTCAGTGTTATCAAATAGTGGAGCCATGGAGGATTGCGATGGCAAATTTTTTACCAACCGCTATGACCAACTTGGGAAGGATAGTGGCACTATGACTTTTTATAGCGGAAGTTGTTCTTTAAAATAGCATTTTTTTTGACAAAAATGCTATGGTCCACCATCTGCAATCGATAACACTGCTCAAGCTAGAGAATAGGTGTTTTCCATTTTCAGCTTGCATACAGTTCTTTCAAAATTTGGACTGCAAAATCCTCTGGTGAGAATATTTGCAAGTTGATCTTGTGAGGGTACATATTGGGTACAAACCTACTCTCGAGTTTTTCCTTAGTAAATTGTCTATCCATCTCAATCTATCTTGTTTGATCATGCTGGATAGAATTATAACCTATGCTGATTGTTGACTTATTAGTTATTACCACAGTAGACCTTCCTAGGTCCATTCCATTTAAACTTCAAGTCTTCTATTATAACTTTGAACCAAAGTAGTTCACAGATGACATGTGTCATAGCTAGGAACTCGGCTTCAGCACTTGAGTGTGCCACAAGATTATGTTTTTAATTCCTCTAAGTTACTTAATTTCATCCAAGAAAATGTCAGTTACTGACATTGCATAGTCAGCATCAGTGTAAGCCTCAAGAGTTCCTTCAAGGCATTGCATAATTCTATTAGCTGTTTACAAATGGACTTCTCCTGGGCAGTGCATAAATTGGCTAATCAGACTTATAGCAAAAGAAATACTGAGTCTTGTATGAGACAAAGATTAATTTTCCCACCAAACGTTGAACCGTCTCCTTATGCACCACTCGCTATTAATTAGGATTGGAAGTCTTTGTCTTTGTATCCCTATAAATAAGGATTAGTGCTTAGTCTTTTGTAACCAGGCTACTATCATGCATTATCAATAACATTCAAAGTCTCTATTATTCCCTCTCCTCCTTTTATCTAAATTCCCATAACTTCAATACATTTAATGCTTCTATTTCTAAAACATATATATACACACACACACACACACACACACATGTATGAGATTTTGAAATATTACCAAATACCCTCATAAAATGGAAAAAAGTTAGAAGCACATCGTTTGGGTAGGACAGAAAGGGCGTAGACCAAAAAAAAACAGAAAGGGATATTCGTTATATTAAAATTAAAATTCTCAAATAAGGGAAAGTTTTTTCTGAGACTTTACAGTTTACACTAGGAAATTTCTTGTAATTTTTCTTGTCAGGGCGTGGGGGAGAGGGGACGTTATTTGTAATATTACAAAACCTTCAAGAGGGGCTAATGTATTTCACCTGTATCATTACCATGCTTTTAGGATAGGGCTATGCACTTCCGTGCTTGTGTGAAGGAGTTTTAACCAGAAATTTTGTTGTAAAAATTGGTGATATTATCATTAACTCAACCATAACAGATGTGGTGAAGTTAATGAAGTAGGTAGGCTAGTTACTCGGTTGGTTGTTAGCGGTTCAATATTCGTTAGTAGATCAAGTTTTTGATTCCTTGTGTTCTAACCTACCTTTGCACGTGTTTTAGGACTTGGAAGGTCGGTTTTTGGGGACATCTTCACAGTTTGACACATTTGGTTTCACAGCTGCTGAAATTGCTCGCAAACAAGCTGAGAAGGAGCAGAAACAGAGGTGCTTTTTGTTTTCCTTCATTTTTTAATATAGAATCATTACCTATAGTATCTTACAAAATGGGTTTAGTTTAAAATATTCTTGCTTCTTTTTGGAATTTGAATGGAAGTGTTATGATATGACGTGTTTTACATGCAAATTATCACAATGTATCTGTCACAACACTTATTTAGCCTAGCAAGTCTCTAAGGATAGAACCATAACGCATTACTAACAAAACCAGCAAGCTATAAAAAATTAGGTAGTCTCCCCTAAATCTATAACAAAACCACGTCAGTTTCACCTGTACAACCTGATTAGTGTTTAAAAAGAAAGAGGATTTATACAAAAGTATGTTGTGTACATGTCTGCGCTCGCGCGTAGGGAATGTTTTACTGAGAGGGCTATTTATATGTGAAAAAGTAACAAAAGTAAATCTTGACTATACAGCTACACTACATATGGGTCAAGATTGCAAGTTTGTAAGTTACATTTAAAAAACTCACATGGCTTTATTGTTTTAATCTTGATCACTCATGGTTAGATCTAAGGGTCAAGATCTACCCATCTCACTCTCCCATAAAAATTATCCCGTCACATTATTTCTATTGCTGCATTATATCAGATCTGAATAAAATGCTAGCCACAGTTTGCAATGGAGGCCTACCTAAAGATTAGTAACTCCTAATGATGCTAGAGTTGTTGATGCCATTTTGTATGCCAGTTGGTTCTCTTGTATCATGAGAATAATGAGCCATGGCATACCAGTCAGTATCTTGTTTAACCCATGATAATTTTTTGGGGACATTCTTGTAAACATTCAAGTTCAAGGGATTGGAGAGCTTTGCTTTACTCAGTGACGTTTTCCTCTTGTAATTTTGTTATTCACTTCCTTAATCGAAGTACTTTCTTTATGTGTATTTATTCTCCTTTTTTATCAATTGAATATGTGAACATAACATGCATATAATAATAACCTGGCGATCATTCTACTTCGAGTGATTACTGATCTATTCATGTGAATCAAATATTGTTATGGTTACTTGTTTATTCAGAGTAAACTAAGACTTCATAACTTTTTATTTATTCTCGATATTTTACTTTTTTTGTTACTATTCTGATGGGACTTCATAGCTTGATTGTGTTTGTTTGTCTCATTATAGGCCGTCCATAATTCCTGGACCTGCTCCAGATGAAATAGTTATTCCAGCCACAGAGTCTGTAGGTCAGTTCCACTTAATTTGAAAAACATTTTCCTTAAAAATATTGCGTCTCTAACTCTTGCCTCTTTCATGTTGTTTTTAAGGCATGAAGTTGCTGTTGAAGATGGGATGGAGTCGTGGTCGCTCAATTAAGGATTCACATGCTGATGCACTCTACGGTATGGTGTTCCATTACCATTTTTGTCATTTATTCCCTTGCATTCAATTTAATACCCAGTTAACCTTTTGATGCACATTCATCAAACATAAACTGGATCGCAAGGAAGGGTTTTCTTAAGTTTTACCCCTTATTTAATTATGAACATGAATTGTGGTACTCCTGATTTCAGATCCATGTGGTTTTTGACTTGTACATGGATCCCCCCCCCCCCCCCCCCCCCCCCAACCAATTGCATTTGATATAAATTTTGACGTTTATAATTTTCTAAGATTAAATAAGCATGTGTAATTTGGATTTATAAGCTTTCTGCGTCTAAACCCGCATACAAAAGGGGAGTAATATAGGTGAAACTTTTTGTAATTTGTAATTTGGATTTATAATGGGAATGTGTATACTGCATTAATTTTTTTCGTGTTATTCATTTGTATGTTCATCTGCCTTTTACTATAATCCTTTCTGAAGGGTAGATTCATCTAATCGACTAATCCAAATAATACATGCAAATCTTATATGGGATAGGAATACGCTTGGCATTGATGCTCTTTCAATTTATATTATATATTCTTGCAGGATAAATCTTTTCCTCTTATTAATTAGAATAACCTTTTGGAAGGTTTTTTAGATCTTATTTGGGCTTATCTCATGCCATGAGTACCTATGTGTGTGGATGTTCTTATGAAAATAACTTATGCCATGACTGTAAACAGTTTTCAGTTTATTTCAATAAGCTCCTCATAATAGCATAATATTAATAAGTGCTTAAGTATATTATTTACCCAATGAGTCCAATTTATTGTTTTTCCATCTGTGTAATTTCTGTCTAATAAGCAGGTTTCCATGCAATATTCATGTAATAATGTCTGTGCAGATGCCAGAAGACAGGCTCGGAGAGCTTTTTTAGCATTTTCTTCAGATGATACAAAAGTGAAAGTTACCGAGTCCGAGCCTATCAAAAGTGATGTTAAAAGTTATCCTGAGCAGCCTGTGTATGATGATGTTCAGTCTTCTAAGAGCACACCGGTGAGAAATTTCCCTCTCCAATCCAATATAATATTAAAGATTTCTTATATGATAATCCTTTTAAATATGGTGAAATGTTGCTTCCTTTTCCAATGTGTTTCTTGGGGATTCTGATATGGTCAGGGTGGATGCTTGTTCACTGAGTCTTTGAGTTTCAACATGGACAGGTGCTTTTCCTTACCTGCAATGAAATTGGTGCCATTTGCAAGAGGATGGGGGTCAATTGACACTTATGTCACCGAACTCCTTTAGAAAATGATTTTTAGTATTTGGAGTACCCTTTAGCGACAAGCACTTGACATATTGATTTTGTATTCCAGATTCTGGGATAATAAGAACTGGATTGGATTATTGATATTTCAATAGATTCCAAAACAATACTAATGTTAATTTTTAGATTTTTGGATTAAGTACAACACAATCTCGAGTTAATTTGAATCCTACAAGCTTGATATACGTTATACAAACTTTCAACCCATTGGTGATATCATGAGTTTATCTGTATCTCTTTTTACTCAACGAACATACACTGTCTTAATTATTTTAATTCAATTTAGCAATTGTATAAAGTTTTTGCTTGCTGTAAGTATATCTATATGGATAGTGGCCATATGTCTTATGTATATCTTATTTTCAGCAGGTTTATGTGCTTAACCCAAAGCAAGACCTGTACGGATTAGGTTTTGATCCTTATGAGCACGCTCCTGAGTTTAGAGGTATGTTTTTTCTTGTTATATGAATGTGGCACCTGTTGATGTGGTTGCAGGTAATTGACATTTAACTGTCGTCTCTTAAAAATTTTCAGAGAAAAAACGATCACGCTTATCCAGCAAAACAGGGTCTGGTCTCAGCGAAAACTCTTCCATAAGAGATAGTCTTTTTGGTTTGAAGTGTAAGCTACTTAAAACTGGATATATCTTATCCACAATCTTATTTTCCATTTGCTGATATCTGTAACTTTTTGTCACAATATTTATCCCTAAGTTGATTTATTTCCTGGCTTCAATTCATCAGCAGGAAAGGCTGCCCCTGGTTTTGGCATTGGTGCACTTGAGGAACTTGATGTTGAGGATGAAGATGTCTATGCCACTGGTCAGTAGTTCTACTCTTTCTTTTACGCACTATAGGATAAGGCATGGTAGTATCAAAGAGTATGAAACAAGGCCTGATAAAATTTTAAAACTTTGTAGTGTTTCAGTGTGATGTGACATTGTATAAGATACAATTTTTTGTTTGGTGGTGTACTGTATTGGACAAAAATTAACACTTGTTACAAAAAATACTCTTTGCTTAAACATTAAACTGCATTAATCTAAATTTGTCATGTTTTCCTAACATTTAGAGAAAGAAAGCTCTCAACACCTAAGGAATAAACTCATGACCACTATCATTCAATTTAAAACAAAAAATCAACTCTGCATGCAGTATAAAAACCCGTTATCTGACCTGGCTAACTATTTCCAATCAGTACAACATTATGAAGTATCGCACTTTATGAAGTGCATGAGTGGCATAGGGGGTGTATTGTCCACCATCTTTTTTTACAGTTCGATTGGGCAGTTCCACCGTTTTGAGGGTGAAACAATCTGCACCGAAGTTTCATTCTCTTACTAATACTACTCTCCCACCAAGTCAAGCGAAGTTGCTCACCGAGCCTCGCTGCAACAAGCCGCTGTACTTGTGTGCGGCATTCTACCGCCGTAGGAATGCAGAAGAGATGAGAGCGAGATAGAACCTGGACCAGAAGAGACAAGAGAGAGAGAGAGAAATTTGTCTCTGCATTTTTTCCCTAGGTTCCTCTCTGCGTTTCCCTCTGTAGAAGAATGAAGAATCTGGTCGCTGGTTAAAATGAAGGAAGGTGAAAACAATGGTAGCTGTAGGAGGCCACCACGGTACTGAACTTAAGTCTTCTCTCCTCTTTTCTTATGGTGCTCCTGCCATGGCTCCCATAAAGGTGGTAAACAAAACCACGGTGAATGGAGGATAGTGCAACTAGAAGAAAATGGTGGCTTAGTCGCGATGGATGGTGATGGTGTTGGCGGCGATGTGAGGAAACTATGGTGGGGGGGGGGGGGGGGGGGGGGGGGGCGGTCGCAGAAAGTATGAGGGAAGGTTACTGGAGCTGTGGGAGGAAATTTTCGGTGTGTAGAGTCCGCATCAAATCCAATGGAATTTTTTCATGATCCAAGGGGATAAAAAAAGAAATGGATGGAGAGAAATAGCCATCCTTCAGCTATACACTCGAACAGTTTCTAGATGGAAATAAAAAAGGTTGAAGGGAATAAAATCAAGAAGAGCCCTATACTAACCCTTTTGTTTCTATAATTTGGCTTTGTCTACACATCATGCACTATATGTCCTAATTGTCATTCAAACTTACCTCCTCAGCTCCTCAACAAGTTTAAATTGTTCAGTTGTATACATTTATTCACCCCATCACTTATTGCTGTATTATAACCAAACTGCAGACTATCTGGAAAAAAGTAAGAACAGAAATGGAAAAAACAAAAGATAGCGTATTATATGCTATTGCGAACTTCAAACTACTGAAGCATGATACTAATTGACTGAGAAAAGTAAATGCGTGTCAGTTTTTGAACTTGTGCAGCACACCTGGCATGATATTTGTCCAAAAGTTACCCCCACCCCCCATTATAACTCACATTATAACCAGGTTCACAATCACAGCTAACAATGCCAGTAAAGTTTCACATCAAAGATTGTTGATTCTTAATATTCACTATGAAAAGGAAGCAAATGTTAGGTGCTCTTCTGACTTAAATTTTGTATTAAAGAAGCTCATACAAATTTTCCGAAATTGAAATATTTATAGTAAACTAAATTACGGGTTCCTTTGTATGCAGCTTGCAATAAGCCCCATGCTTTCCATCATTTGAGGAAACTAAAATTTAGCTACCAACAAATTTCCTATCAAAGCTAGTGATTTCTCCAGATGAGGATCCAAAACAAACATGATCTAGCTTTATATTCTTTTAATATATTTATAAAAATACATGGTACTAAAAAAGCATATTAAAAAAGAACAGAACTTATATCTAAATTACAACATAGAAAAAGAAATAATGTCAGAGATAAGTACATCTGACACCATTGGAGTTGCATTGAGAATGGAAGTTAGGCTAAACTAAATGAAATTGGCGACAGGCTGATGGCAACAACGCTGTTGGATAAAAGCTAATTGGAAGCAAATGGGGAAGGTATAAAGGTGTTGGGGTGTTCACAGCTGTAACATATAATTTTTACACGAGTCGAGGGGGACCTTAATGATGACACTTGTGTCTATAAAATCAGTGTTTCCTTCTGAGAACCCTAGTCAAATGCACTTCTGACTTTTCATGTTTTAGATAATGATTTCCCCCTATGTATGTGTATGTTTTAATTTTTTAGTAAGAGAATAAATTTATTTAGTAAGTGAAAAAAGGGCATGAGTGAAGCTTGTCATAACTTGCTCTTTCTTCCTCTTTAGGTTATGAATTTGCAGATGCTTATGTTCAAGAGGTTGAGGAACCTCCAAAGTTGACCTTGGAACATCAGAAAAAGAAAGATCGGAAGGACCAGGGTAATCTGCCTGGTTTTAGAGCTGCATCTAATTCTGACTATAAAATGGAAAGGTTAGTGAGGCAGTTTAAAATTCTTTCTTATGTTGGTTATT
Organism: Astragalus glycyphyllos; assembly: GCA_963573325.1. Taxonomy (NCBI): domain Eukaryota; kingdom Viridiplantae; phylum Streptophyta; class Magnoliopsida; order Fabales; family Fabaceae; genus Astragalus; species Astragalus glycyphyllos. The sequence goes on along the minus strand of OY754308.1, from coordinate 59,229,593 downwards.
GCTTAACATTTCTAATATCCTTGATTAATAGTAATGCTTGGGGTCTAGGGATCTAAAATCTCGACAGTATTTTAACACTTTTTTGGGATATGGGATCTATGAATGGCTATCTTTTTTATTTTTTATTTTGTATTATATGTTCCGCTTTTGATCAGTATTGTGTAAATTGCTTTTCAGATTTGAAGCTCCTCTGATTCCCAAGGATTTTGTGCCCCGCCATGCATTTTCTAGACCTCTCGATATTAACCGTCAGAACTATGAAGTCCCACCACCTGATGTTCCTCCTCCCGAGGACAGCAATTTAAAACTATTAATTGAAGGGGTTGCAAATCTGGTAGCTAAATGTGGTAAATTATATGAGGATCTATCTAGAGAAAAAAATCGGTCAAATCCATTATTTAATTTTCTTTCTGGAGGAACTGGCCATGATTATTATACAAGGAAACTGTGGGAGGCACAACAGAAGTGCAATGATCAAACTAAACTGCAGTTGGATGGAAAAACGCGCCCTGGCGTACAGAGGCTGACAGCTGAGAGCCGGGGTCAGATCTTAGGGGAAAAACCTCTAGAAAAAACCATTGAAGATCAATCCTCATCTGTTCCTTCTACAGATGTTCAGCTCCAATTTAATCTTACAGATACATTTACCAACTCTGCATCATTTGTAAGTTGCATAATCTTTCTGCTTTAAATTCCTAATTTGATTATTTGAGAATATTTCTATTTTGCTTGTGGTAGTTTGGTTGGATGATCACTGTGGCTTTAACTCAAAACAATTCCTTCGACGTGATTCGTAGTTTCCTCGCCACGGAAACTTAACAGTTAGGGTACAATCAAACCTTTATTGGCCAGGCTTTTGAAACGACTGTCATTGTTCATGCCGTTAACTTTGGGTTATGCTCGCTTCTATATGAATTCTACTAAAACCTATAATTTGATTTTGTCCTCCTCCTTGTGGAGAGACACAAAGCCCTAATCCGTTGCCATACTTTGAACCTTCTACTAAAGCCCTCCAAAACTTCTATTATAGCTCCTTAAAACTTAGATCTTTACTCACTATTTCCTTATTTTTGACCCAGAGTGAGTTATCAGATGTTGAAAAGCCTTTCAAAGATGATCCTGCCAAGCAAGAAAGATTTGAGCAGTTTCTCAAGGAGAAGTATAAAGGGGGACTACGCTCTGCAAGCTCGAGTTTAGCTGGTAATATGTCAGAAGCTGCTCGTGCTCAAGAGAGACTATCTTTTGAGGGTGCAGCTGCGGCGATTGAAAAGCAAAAGCAATTCACACGAAGCAAGATTTCAATTCCATCTCCCATGAATTTCGTCGCTGGTGGTGTAATGGAATTTACTTCTGGTGCAATAGAGGTATGACCAAGGTTATTTTCTTTTTGTTTCTTTCCTTGTGGCTTTGGCTTAAGTTATTTGATGTGTTCTGTGCAAACAGCCAAAGAAAGACCAGCAAACTGATGATTTTATTGGGAAGAAAATGTACCCAAAGAGGGAAGAGTTTCAATGGCGCCCTTCGCCTCTTCTCTGCAAACGCTTTGATCTTGTTGATCCCTATATGGGGAAGGTACTTTAAGTAGCTTGCTACACTATACTGTTATTCTTATATTGCTTTTCTTGTTTGATTTAGTTTCACTCTTTATGATCTGTATTTAAATTATATTATGCTCTTTGTAGCCCCCACCTGCTCCTCGAATTAGGAGTAAGATAGATTCATTGATCTTTACATCAGATTCAGTCAAAGGTACCAAAGTGGAAGAACCTGTCACTGCAAAGAAAGACATCTCAGCAGTTGAAAATATTGAAATTGAAGAGGATGTCGAAGTTGAAAATATTGAAAGGCCGGTTGACCTATACAAGGTAACATCCTATCTCTAATCCTCTATGTTTCATACTTTCACGTGAAACTATTTTATTTCTTTTGTCCTTAGTAAAACTTATCGAATGCATGTTTCTGATGCCTTGTTTATAGATTACCGTAAAAACTTGGGATGTTTTTGCTTAGACCAACATCTATTTTGGTTTGAATCTCAGAGCTGAGCATGTATCCGTACATGGAAAACTACTTTCATGAATTCTTATGCTCATTTATTAGCTCAATTCATGTATAAAAGTTGTGTCTTCTCAGTAATTAAAAGTATATCATCATTGAGTTTTGAGTTGGCCTTTGCAAGTCTGAAGTTCTGGTTGTGAAAGCAAAATTCTTATACTGGCACCCAGTGCATCTTATTGGGAAAGTGATTATGAAATCCAATCCATAATATTGGTTTTTTATTTGGATATGGAATGGATACTAAAAAAGCCAATCCTGGTACCCATAAGAATTTCAAATTTAATTTTTGCAGGCTATTTTCTCTGATGATTCAGATGATGAAGGGGAAGACTCTAGTACTATAAAAGTGGAGAATCAAGAAAAGAAAGCTGAAGTAGCTAATACAGCATTGAGCCGTTTGATTGCTGGTGATTTTCTGGAATCTTTGGGCAAGGAATTAGGGCTTGAAGTTCCTCCTGATACACCGTACCTTGCACAAAAATCGGGGAAAGCTGCTCCTCCTCAGAAAGAAAATGTTAATGAATATGCAAAAACCAACATCCTGAATGGTGAAAATAACAGCAGATATATGCCTGAGAGTAGCAGCATTAAAATAAAGGGAACTAGTATCTCCGACAGTAAATTGATCAAGTCTAATGGGGATAAGTGTGAAGATGACAAAAAAATTAAACCACCTTTAGTCAGCAGACAGGACTCTAGCAGCTGTTCAGATGAGGAAAGGAGCAGAAAGCACTCTGGTAAGCTTGATAGAAAAAAATATGAAGATGACAAGAAAGTTAAAATGCCATCGGCAAACCGCCAAGATTATAGAAGTAATTCTTCATCAGAAGAGGAAAGGAGCAGGAAACGCTCCAGGCATCGACGTAGGAGGCGTGATGCAGGAAGTGATTCATCTATTGATGATGAAAGAGATAAACACAGCTCAAGGTCAAAAGGGAGAAGAAGGGAAAGGTCTTCCAGAGATAAAAGCAGCGGAAGTAAGAAACACTCTAAACATCACAAGCACAGAAAGCATGAATCTCCTTTTAGCACGGGGAAGGACGATGCATATTGCAAAAAAGAGAGAAGACGGAGGGAATGAGCAAGAGACCTGTTTCCTTTATTTTCAATAACTTCTTTGAGTTTTGTTGGGGGTGGTGCCGTTGCTGTATTAAAATTTGTTAAACACACCCCAGAGCTATATTAACAATTTTTTAAAATTCAGAAAGTTAGCAAGAATGTCTAGAACCTGGATAATGGTGGGAGGTAATAGGTAATATAGCTCAGCATAGAAAATCACAATACAAGCCACGGGATATGCGCCCACAAAGAAGTTTAATCTACGTTCGAAAATTTATAAATGTCGAGGTCTGGATTCAAAAAGTAAGTTGATTTCAAAGTGTCTTAACTTAGCACGGCGATTTGCAAGGGCGACGTAATGGTGTATATCTATAAAGACACTCAAATTTGGATATATAAAAGGAGATGCAATATGTGGATTAAACTTTTTTGTTACCTAACTTATCCCATATGTGGATTTTTGTCTTAAAATTGTTTCATATTTTCATTTAGTTGAAAAATATTCTATAAGTAAAATAATATATTATTACCTTTTTCTTAGCATTGTCATAAAATCATGTTGGAGCAGAAAATATTGCTTGTAAATGAAATAAACTCTAATGCATTGCATGTGATATTTACTAATCATACAACTATTTTTCTTTTAGGGTTTTGGTAGAAGAGAAAGCAACTTTTTATTGTTTGGTTTAGGAGAGAAATAAGATAGAGAGACATGGAGGAGACTAGTTTAGCACTATTTTACACTAATAGTGTGTTTGGTAGAAGAGAGGAAAAAAGAGAGTGTGTCAAACAATAAAAAAGTCACTCTCTCTTCTTTCTTTTTCTTCTACCAAACTTCAAGGCTGGCCCTACCATAGGCTGAGAGTGCGACCGCCTAGGACCCAAGTTTGTAGGGGCCCTAAAAAAAATTATACTAAGGTTATAACAAAAAATTTAGGTAAAAAAGATCCAAAAAAACCTACACTATGACCGTTTCTCTTCCTAAACTGATTCTCAGCATGGAGAGATGAATATAATAGATACATGCTCTTTAAAGAGGCAAAATATTTTTTGATAATTCTTGATTGTAGCCCTGATTGAGATTGAGGAGTTCTTTTTAAAAATTTTAAAAGTTAATGATACATCGGGGTTAAGACTTTTTAATGAATTACTAAATGTTTTAAAGGCTCTTGATCTAGATGTTGATGATGTGAGAGGGCAAGATTATGATAATAGTTCCAATATGAAAGGCAAGCATAAACAAGGAGTTCAAAAGAGAGACTTCTTCAGTTTTGTCAAAAAAAAAGAGACTTCTTCAGATTAATTCTAGAGCATTATACATGTCATGTGTTTGTCATAGTATTAATCTTACTCTTGGTGATATGACACATTCTTCTGTTACGACTATTTCATTCTTTGGTATTCAACGCTTATATTCATTGTTTTCAGAATCTTCAAAAAGATGGAAAATTTTGCTTGATAATGTTCATGGTTTAACTATGAAACATTTGTCTAATACTCGTTGGGAAAGTCGAATTATATGAATGTTGTGATAACGATGCAAAGACAAAGAGTGATGCGGAGAGTTTGATTAATGTCACAAGAGAGATTGAACGGTTTGACAACTTGGTCAATTTAGAATAATATGTTGGAGAACATTGATGTTGATGTAATTATAAATGATTTTGCGTCTTAAAATGCTCGAAGAAATTGCTGCTTATGACTTTCCGAGAAAAGATGAGTTTTTTTTTTTGAAATTTTGTAAAACTATTATTATGTATCAAGGCGTATTATGTTAAATGAAATAAGTTATTTTTTTGTCTTTTATTATAATATTTTCAAATTAAAAAATGGGTATGTAAGAGAGCCATTTTATCACGATTAGCCTAAGAAACATAAAATGTCAGGAACTGGGCTGCAAAACATCAATATATGTTCATTCTTATAATTTTATTTAGTGTATGCTTCTCATCAATTAGACATAGTCTTAATTAGATCCGTATTTGTTGTGAGTGTTTGGGGTCTAAGGTAGGGTTTCAGTTCTAGAATTTAGATTCAACTAATATTTAGAATAAGGTAAAATTTTTTTATAAAACTCAATCTAATTTATTCCAGGGTCACCCATAACTTAAGTGTGATCGACAGGCCTGCATGTAGATCTCGAGTAATTCATTTATTGTTGTGGCATCTTTGAACTGGTCCCCAACAATACATCGTTCACTCCATTCTCATGTTTCGAGGCATATATTTTCTCTAAACAATGTTATGAAAATGAAAATTATAGTATAAATTCTTGGAAGTTTATGTAGATTTATAACAACAAATTGGAGTGGCTATATGATATCCCAAAGAAGTTCATAAAAAAAAAAGAATGCGTTAATTCTTAACTACAACGACATTTTCAAAATATATTGGGTGGCTAACGGTGCATAACTTCTTCACGCCCCATGAAGGTTCTCAAATCAGACCATAGGACAAACAAGACAATAAATTATCTAAATTTTCCTGAAACATCAACAATCAAAACTATATTCAATGTTAATTGAATTACTTTTTATCATCTCCAAGGTGCATTGGCTAAAATTATAGTTATAGGTTTATACTAGGAAATGTAGGAGTACTGATATACCAACTTAAAGTTGTATTGAAATGTTATTTACAATTTAAATACAATAGTTTGAGTTTTTAGTGATTCATTTGATAAAAGTATAACTAGGTGCTCAATTTTTAAGATTTGAACACCTTCAAATTGTTTGAGACAATCGCTGCTGCACGTTCATGAAATCTCACCATGTCTTCTTCCTAATCTTTTTTTTTTGGTCCAATCTTCTTCCTAATCTCACATTGCTATAGACTCCCTTCCAATCTGTTTGTTTGCACGGCCGCAGAATGAGAATACCATCCCTCTTGTTTTTATTTTATGTTATTATTTTATTATCTGCACCCCACGTTTTTAATTATTCAAACCTTAAACGAGTGTTTAATTTTAGTCCATTTCTTTTTTTAATACTCAAATCGATTGATAAATTTAACTCATATTTTTTATTTGACTTCAAATAATAAAATGCATATTTCGGGATAATATCTCAAATTTCAAAAATCATAATTTCAAATTTTAAAAGTTAAGTTGTTTGCAATGACCATTTAAGTTTAACTTGATTGATCATAGGGATGGCAAAAAAAAAACTGCATCTGTAGGTACTCGCGGGTATAATCCACGACGGGTACGAGGCGGGTAGCTTAATTATGGGTACCCAAATGTTGAATAAACGGATCATTAGACTATCCGTCAATAAACGGGGTGGGGCCAGATATTGAGGTAACAAATTACAAATATACTTATTTAAAAAATTTCCTATTATTAGTATTAATTTTAATATTATTTATATTCTTTCATTAACTATTATAAGTTAACAAATAAATGATAAAATAAAAGTATAATGAAATGCCTAATTTTTTATATGAATGAAGAGAAAAAGTGGCGTTCAAAAATAATTCAATTAATATTAAAAGTATCTGTGAGTATCCACAGGTACCTGCGATGAGATAATGTCTGTGAAAAATCCGCTACATAGGTACGCGCGCGGGTATCGAGCGGGCACGAGTAGCGGATATGATAACTACTACTCGTATCCGCCCTGTTGACATCCCTAATTCCTTTCCAATACTCAATCTTTCTCTTCTCGCTTTGTTAGGCTTAGTCATGCTTCTCAACATTGTATCAGAGTCATGACATCCATCTTGAAGAGATTATCCTAATTTAGTCTTCTTTTCTTTTCCATTTTTTTATTCTTTTGCTTTATTGGTTCATAAAAATCATCTTTTACATCTTTGTTCATTCAAGGATGATTTTCAGAGTTTGATTTTGTGTTCAGTGTTTAGTATTTTTTGCTCATTGGTTATTTATTTTCATTTCAAGAATCAATATAATCGCTACATTACAAGCATTTACCCTACGGTAGTTAAAACATTTTTAATTCTCCCCGTACTTCTATGCTATGATGGTTAAGCATTATTCAATCTCTTTACGTACGCTTCTACCTTATGGGTTGTTAAGCTTTGATTGCTAGCATAATTTGGGTGATTCAGCATTTTTTTTGATAAAAAAATGTGTCACTTTTAAAAATGAGAAAATACGAATCAACAAACATATTTGAATATAATAGAAAAATACTAATTTATCTACTGACTCATGAGATGTCCGTTTTTTATTGAATAGAAGTTTAATATGTGCTTTTTTTTACAATTAGTTTAAAATGTGCTGATGTGCGTAGCAATCTATTATTATTGCTATGTCATAGCTTACGTCAGCTTAATGTTTCCATCCTATGATCCAATGAAGCTATGGGATAGTTACTTTCCAATAATTTTTTATTAAATAATAATCGTTCACAATGCCACAATATCCGGAAAAGAAATTCATATACTTTGTCTCATGCATACTTATTTCCCAAATATTTGCCAAACTTGTACATGGAACAAGTTTTCTTTGTCCATTACAATTCTATAATAAATTTTTGTATGTGAATAGATAAGTTATTAATAGATAAGTTATTAATAGCATCCACAATGGGATTTCTTATCATTCAAGAGTTGAAATTTATATAGTCTCATTGTGGAGAATAAAAAGTGGATACCTATTAAGGTAGACCCATTTAATTACTCAAATGAAAGTTTCTCCCATTACCGATGTTAGACTACGTCAATATGGACCACAAGGCACAACAAATTTGTAATGATTGAGTAAAAAATATATTGTTAATGAAAATGTAGGCGAATAGAGTTTGAACCTCCCTCCTCCCACCTTTAATAACCAACACACTAATATTACTCTACATTTAAGAAAAAACTTTTTTTGGGTCAACATGAATCATACCTCTTCATCTCATTTATATGCATGCTGTCGGGGGTCTCCACTCTCTTGAGCATATATAAGATTGTTAACCTATCAAAATTCACTCTAGAAAAATCTATAGTATTTAGTTTTAATTAGAGGTGTCAATTTTGGCTTAGTTCAATAGATCGGCCCAGTAGCTCAGTGTTTTGGGTTGAGTTGAACTCGTTAAATAGAGGCTCATAGACCATTTTTTAACATATTTTGTGATTTTCTTTGTTAAAAATTACATTGGGAGAGTCGACTTTTGAGTTTTGGCCCATTGGACCGGGCTGCCAAAATTGCCCTCAACTATAGAGAATCACAATACTAAAAGACACCGAGGACTATCGTACTAACTCATTTCAAGGCAAGTCTAATATATTCAATGAAACTTATTCCACTACAAGAATTTCGGTAATTTCCGGCGGACAAAATCCGTCGGTAATGGCCAAAATCCGCCGGAAATTGGGCATTACCGGCGGATTTTTTCCGCCGGAAATCCGCCGGTAATTCACTCGTCGGTAATGGTTACCGGCGGAATTTCCGCCGGTAATTACCGGCGGATTTTTCACATTACCGGCGGATTTTTCCGCCGGTAATTACCGGCGGATTTTTCCCTCGGTAATTACCGGCGGAAAATCCGCCGGTAATGTGCATTACCGGCGGATTTTTAAAAAAAAAAAAAAATTTTAAAAAAATTTTAAAATTTAAATAAGAATTTCGTTTTTTAAAATTTAAATGTTAATGTATCTAAATTTTGCCCATATTTCAAATTTTCCCTTGTATTTGTACCGGTTGGGGTGATAATGAAGAAGTAGGAAGGAATGAAAGAGAATATGTGAGAATAAGAATGAAGTGTGAAGAATGAAGGAGTGAAAATGAAGAATGAAGGAGTGAGAATGAAGAATGAAGGAGAGATGAGAAGTATTAAAATTGGAGAGAATAGGAAAAAAGAAAAAGAATGAATGAGTGAGAATGAATAAGAATGAAGAAGAAATGAGAGATGTATAGAGAAATTTATGTAGATTGGAGAGTGTGAGGAAGAAGAAGAAGAAGAAGAAGAAGAAGAAGAAGAAGAAATATAAGATAAAGAAAATGTATAAGAGAAAGAGAAGGAAATAAAGAGTGAAATGAGAGAATGAGAGGAGTGTAGGAGAAAGTTTTATTTATAGGTGATTTTTTGAAATTACCGGCGGATTTTTTTCCCTCCGAATTTTTCCGGCGGATTTTTGAAATTACCGGCGGACTTTTTTCCCTCCGAATTTTACCGGCGGATTTTTGAAATTACCGGCGGATTGGAATATTTTTTTTTTTGCGAAATCCGCCGGTAGTTTCAAAAATCCGCCGGTAAAAACCGCCGGAAAATTACCGGCGGAATTTTGAAATTACCGGCGGATTTTCGCAAAAAAAAAAAAAAATTATTATTATTATTTTTTTTGCGAAAATCCGCCGGTAATTTCAAAATTCCGCCGGTAAAAACCGCCGGAAAATTACCGGCGGAATTTTGAAATTACCGGCAGATTTTCGTAAAAAAGAAAATTTTTTTTTTTTTTTTTTTACGAAAATCCGCCGGTAATTTCAAAATTCCGCCGGTAAAAACCGCCGGAAAATTACCGGCGGATTTTTGAAATTACCGGCGGATTTCGTAAAAAAAAATTTTTTTTTTTACGAAAATCCGCCGGTAATTTTCCGGCGGAATAAATCCGCCGGAAATGCCAAACATCCGCCGGAAATGTACCGACAGAAAAAATCCGCCGGTAAAAATCCGCCGGAAATTCATGTTTTTCTTGTAGTGTTCACTATAGTGGTTTTGCAACCTTCTTGGTCATCGTTCTCCGTCATCAACACTTTTCTAGCTAATTGTATATCCACATACTTCTATCTTGGCCATTGCTAGCTATGCAAGCCCTTCAGCAAGAAGCCTTGTGGCCATCGTCGCCAACAATGACAGAGAAAATTTCAATAATACCCAACCAAATAAACAACATCTCCCGCACTTCAGAGATGCCACACATATGAGAAGGTTGGGGTTTTGACCAGTGGCGGATCCACACGTTAGAGTGTGGCGTCAATTGCCTCCATAAGCTAAAAATATTTTAGTTGTTGATTTGATAAAAATTATTTTGCCCCCATAAAAAAAGATGTTGCCACCATGAGCTAATTGTTTTTTAAATAAAAGGTATGAAGAATACTAACTTATTCTCTTTTATTCTTCTAATTTTTATTGTTTTCGGTCTCTTCTAGCACTAAATATACGAAATGAAAAACTTAAGTGTTTAAATTTTTAAGGAGTAATGACTCGAAAATTTGTTCACGAATAAGAGAGACCTATTTGTTCTCTAAGAAATAAAAATTACTAATTTGGCCATTAAAAACTCAAATATTAGTCAAATTAATTTTTAGAGTGACTAAAATGATTTTAAAAGGACTAATTTGACTGATATTTAAAGACTAAATTGATTTTTTTATTTCTCAATGACCAAATAAGTTTATATTTTCTGTTAAGTAATAATACAAGGTTAAGTAATAATAAGGTGATGTGCCAATCTTTTTAGGTCAATTTATGTTTTTGGTCATTTATTTTATTTCATATTTTGAAAGGGCATTTCGCGAACTAAACATTTTTCACGTCGGTTCCAATATCGTTCTAGTTTTCTCTGCCACGAGGAGAATTTGCGGCGGTTTGCGCAACTGTTGGAATAACCGCTGGGTGTAGTATAGTTAGCAGCAGTTTGATATTTGCGGTGGTTTTGAACCACAACTCAACAGTTGTTGAGTAAGAATAATCCCCATCCTTCTGTGGCGCTTGGGGAGATGTTTGTAGCGGTTCTTTTTTATTTGCGGCGATTGAAAACTGCCACTATTTTTTGTTTGAGTTAGAATAATCCTCGGCTTTGTACGACAGTTTTGGAGTTTTTTGCGGATATTTTTATTTGCGGCGGTTTAAAACTGTCACCGCTAAAACTTGAGGACGAAACAAAAAATATATATTGCTCAAAATTATAGTTTAAATTCGTTTTTAATATTTTTGTCAATATCATAAAAACCATTTGGTTAGTACATGTTAGTTGGAATTTAAAACTTCAACGTACATAAAGTTGGGAGACAATAGGGGGAGACCCCTTAGTTGCAATTTGGGGAAAATATAGAGGATCCAATTCATGTAGTAATTAAAAAATAGAAAAGAAAAATCACACAATCGCAATACATGGAAAATTGAATTGTAATCAATCTTAAAAGTTAATTGTTCTTAGGAAGAAAATTATTTTGTTGAACTCCTTAAAATATAATAGCAGTATTTTTTTTTGACAATAAATAGTAGTATCTTAGAATCCCTTGCATTGTTTTCGTAAAAAAAAAAGAATCCCTTGCATTGAAAAATGCCAAGTAGGATCCAATTGAGTAAAGCAAAAAATCTGGGGTTTGTTTATTTTAATCTATGGTTGTATCAGTATGAATAATTATAACAATAAGGTGAAGAGCCTCTTATTTAGTATTTATTTTGGTTGAAATAAAGTGAAGAGCCTCTTTGACCCTTCCCTCACGCATCATCTTTAACCGATTTCGCCGCCAGCTGCATCACTTCTTAGACTTTTGTTATCTTTGGATTTACACCTTCCTTTTCTCTCTCAGCATCTTGACAACTACATCAATTTTTCTTTAGTTATATTTTTGGTCCAACAGTCATCATGAAAATTAGTTGTTTTTTTACCTTCCATTTACTTAGGAATGTCACTATGCTCGACTCTGAAACTAACCTTCATACAGTGGATATAAATAAGTTTAAACATATACCAGATTATATAGTAGAAATAAATGAACAAAGGGAGTTTGGATTTTATTAGTAATATTCTAAAATGATTAACTTGCAATTATAAAAAAATTATAAGATTTTCCATCAAAAAGGATAGGTTAGTGGATAACAATTTAACAAATGATGTGTTTGGTAAAATTAGCATAAATGTAAAATGATATAGAATAATGTGTTTGATCAACACTATAAAATATGACAATATTTTTTGAGTTATTATTTCTATGAATCTGTGGTAATTAAATTAGATATTAAGATACTTAGAAGTTAAAATTTTGAAATTACTATTTTATTATTCTAATTTTCATTTAACTATTTCTACAAAAATATTATGTATTAATTTAAATTTTGTTCATATAAGATGCATAAAGCTAGTTGAATAACATGCCATTACTTATGTATTGCCATATACTAGTTTTATATGCCATTACTTATGTATTACCAACAAATGTTGGTTCAAGTGGTAATTGGACTTGGATTTTATCTCAAAGTCTCGGGGTTCAAATATTGAGTGTAGCAAAAACTGTATTGGGAGGGGAGAACCACACGGGCCGACATAGTCGGGTACTCGTGACCAGCCAAGTTCCCCAGTGTAGATTAATCATCGGCAAAATCGGTGAAAACCACCGATGATATGGTAAAAAAAAATATATAATATTCAAAATATAATGATAGAAGGGACTGCTGCGTTTCTTAAATGTCAGCAAAATTAGGTATTTAAGTTTTTTTAGTTTATTAATTCGAGGATAGAGAAAAAACTTCATAAAAATAATGTGGATGAAAACGAAAAAAAGGTGATATGTTATACACTAGCTTATTATGCTAAAATACTATTTGAAGTAGCGGGTGAAAAGAAACTGGTCCAGAAAACAGCAGAATATAATACTCACTCTAAGACGAATTCTGTCTCTGTTTCTTTTTGATCTGACTCTTGTAAGTGGGCCTTAGGTTTTTCAAAAAAATCAGTTTTTGGCCAGAGTTTGGTTAGTTATATCTCCCGATTCAAGGCCATATTCCGTTAATCCGTTTATCTAACTATTGTTAGTTAGCATTATTTTAGTTTCTAGGATGAGTGTCTTTAGCTTCTCTTGTGCCAAAAGTTTTGGTCTAGTCCCCTTGTGCTATTTATTGTCTTATTTCTCTTTTAATAAATTATGGCAGGATGTCTATTTGCTTAAAAAAAGTAGCGTGTGTGAAAAAATGCTACTAAGGATGTTCACGGGTCAACTTGGATTGAATTTGGCTAAATCCGTTGTCCGAACCAAACTAAACCAATATTGGACAAACATGTTTGGATTGGACTCATGGCTCATGTACTAATAAAATATTAATTTTCTAAATTACCAAAAAAAAACTACACTTTTTTTTGTTGTAATACCCCATCACTTCTAAATAGGCAAAAAAGTTCAAGAATTTATTTATTTGTTGGCAAAAACAGAGGTAGTGGTCTTGTTAAAACTTTTTAATGCAAAACTCTCCTTAGGAAAAATCACTTAAAAGGAAAGAGTACTCTCCCTATTATTATTATTATTATTATTATTATTAAAAAAAGGAAAAAAGAAGAATGAGAGAGAGAGCAAAAACAGTGATGCTAAATGACATTTAAACACCTGATGCTAAATGCCATTTTTCAAACAACAAAAACAATGATGAAATGGACATTTAACATTGGTTATTTGGACACCCAATGTTAAAAGTGACATTTAGCGTCGGTTATTTAATCGCGCTAAATCTCTCACTTTTAACATTGCGCAATTTAACATCGGACAATAACCGATGCTAAATGTCTTTTTCTGCACTAGTGCAAATAATATCTTGTGCTTCTAAAATTACAAAACTATCATGACCTAGTATGCGTTGGTTTGAGTTCACGAATTTCTTTTTTAAAATTTGTTGTCCGAACCAAACAAGTATGGGTTGATTCGAGTTTGGCCCGAACATGAAAGTTATCCGAAGCTAACATATCAGTTTTGATTGGTTGTGGGTTGGTTTGGATTTGCCCAAACCAACGAACACTAGCTAAATGTTACCCCAAAAATGCTAAATACTAGTACTTGCTGAATATGTCTATTTTTTTTAATCTGCCTTCCACTAGTCAAATTCAATACCCGCTAGCGAATATTAGGGCTTATCAAACAAAGTATACCTCTTATTTATTATGAAAAATGAGAATATTTAATTATAATTTATTAGATTAAAATTAAAGATTTAATTATAATATCTCATATGGTCGATTTTAAAGAAAAAGTAGACGATGATACAAGATTTCATATTTAATAACGTAATCCGGACCTTTAATTTAATCTAACAGTTATAATTAAATAATCTCACTTCTTATAATAAACAAGATTAATTAGATGTATTGAATTCCATTTCATCTATACATAGCTAAAATAAAATCTTATTTCATCTTAATATTAATTCTTAATTAAATATATTCCATAAAACATTTCATTCCAAATCTAAAGAATATTCATTGATTCAATCAAGTCTTGCTTTCTAGATAACGGGTTTTCTAGAAGCCTTGTTGATTTTTTGCACCAGTATAGCCTCGCCGATTTTATTTTACAGGTGTCTAGTTAGTTTGGTTTTCATAAATTTTGAGCCTATAGCAAGGAAGCAGACAACAACACAATTAATAGTACCTAGTATAACTTAATTCCAAAAATGTGAAAGAAAAAATAGACAATTTATAATTCAATAATAATTTAATATTTTTTTTACCATAAATTATTTAATCTAATTCAATGAATAAACACGACTTTCATGTTTCGTCTTGTATTATTTCTTCTACTTTCTATAAATAAAAACAATAAGCAGTTCTAGATGTTTTTCATATCTGTTTCATCAATCTTTACATAAAACAGTAAGAATTACTAATTATTTTTATTTATGAAAAATGTTGGATGTCGCGAGAGAGTATCCGTGAACACACCGACGAACTCCTTGTTGTGTGATGTGGCGAGGAGATGTGATTTCTTTTTTACAAGCACTACCATGTGTCACTATTTGCATCTATTTTTACATTTAAGAGACGTGAACACGTCATTCGTGGGTAGCTTCTAAGAAAATCAATCCATTTCCTTTTTATTTATTTAAGGGAAAAGAAGAAAAGAGTGTATTTATATTTGTCAAAAGAAAAAAGAAAAATTATTTATTACTTTTATTACTAAAAGTGACACTTTCGTATGAAAATATGTCTATATGTTGTTGAATTGAAATGGTCCTGTTATTGAAAAAGAGAATATCATGTTATTAATATGAAGTGTTTGGAAGCAAATGATGGTAATAAGCGAAAAGAGAGAGAAAGTTCTATTTCCATAAGCACGTTGAAAAGTCTATTATTGCTAGCCACGAGCCCACGACTGGTCAAACTAAGATAGCAGCCAAACCCGATCAAACAAACAACTAGGTTGCCTTGCCTGCCATCTTTCTCTTTCCTCTCACTCTCTCATCTCATCTCATCTCATCTCATTTATAAGTTATATTCCTTTCATCTCTTCAGAAGAGAAAACTCACATTCTTGTACAGCAAAACACATCCATTTTTTTATTAACACTTCATTTCATTATTTCATTTCATTCCATTTACTTGAAACTATTGAAATCTGAAAAAAAATAAGATATACAAAAAACTCTATTATATGGCTGGAGGTAGTGGAGGAGGAAGAAAAAAGCGGCATCATTTCAGCAAAATCCATGCATTCACGCGTGGTGGTAAATCAGCAGCTTCAGCTTCTTCAATGAAAGAAGAACAATCACTTATTGGAGGACCTGGTTTTTCAAGGAAAGTTTATTGTAACGATCCACAACGTGCTTATTCTAGTCTTTTAAATTATGGTGATAATTACGTTAGAACTACTAAATACACACTCGCCACTTTTCTACCTAAATCACTTTTTGAACAATTCAGAAGAGTTGCCAATTTCTACTTCTTAGTTTGTGCAATTTTGTCTTTCTTTCCTGTTGCTCCTTATTCTGCTGTTAGCAATGTTATTCCTTTACTTGTTGTTGTTGCTGCTACAATGGCTAAAGAATTCATTGAAGATTTTCGCCGCAAAAAACAGGTATTTACTTTTTTTAATTTTTTAATATATAATTATAAATTTATTCTTCTTCTTCTTATTATGTTTAGGTTAGTGATATTGATTTTATAAATTTATTATCAGGATATTGAGATGAATAATAGGAAAGTTAAAGTACATGGTGGAAATGGTGTTTTTGATTATTCTAAATGGAGGGATTTGAAAGTTGGGGATATAGTGAAAGTTGAAAAAGATGAATATTTTCCTGCTGATCTCATATTGCTTGCATCTAACTATGATGACGCGATTTGTTATGTTGATACTATGAATCTTGATGGAGAAACAAATCTTAAGTTGAAACAAGCATTAGAAGGAACTTCAAAGTTGCAAGAAGATTCAAGTTTTAAGGATTTTAAGGCTGTTATTAGATGTGAAGATCCAAATGCAAATTTGTATGCATTTGTTGGTAGTCTTGAGCTTGATCAACGGTATCCCCTTGCACCTCAGCAGCTACTTCTTAGGGATTCTAAGTTGAAGAACACGGATTTTATTTATGGTGTGGTGATTTTTACTGGTCATGATACTAAGGTTATGCAGAATTCAACAGATCCTCCTTCTAAGAGAAGCAAAATTGAGAAAAGGATGGATAAAATTATCTATTTCTTGTTCTTTGTTTTGATTTTGGTTTCTTTCATTGGATCTATTTTCTTTGGAATTTGGACGAGTAAGGATTTTAAAAACGGAAGAATGAAGAGATGGTATCTTAGACCAGATGATACTAAAGTTTTCTATGATCCAGATAGACCAGTGCTTGCAGCAGCTTTGCATTTCTTGACAGCACTGATGTTGTACAGTTACTTTATTCCGATTTCGTTGTATGTGTCGATTGAAATTGTGAAGGTTCTTCAGAGTATATTCATTAACCAGGATGTGAACATGTACCACGAGGAAACTGATAAGCCAGCACATGCTCGTACATCGAATTTGAATGAAGAACTTGGGCAAGTTGATACCATACTTTCAGATAAAACAGGAACATTGACTTGCAATTCAATGGAATTTATCAAGTGTTCAATTGCTGGAGTTGCTTATGGAAGAGGGTTTACAGAAGTTGAAAGAGCTCTATCTAAGAGAAGAGATTCACCATTTGTTCAGAAGTTGAGAAAAGAGAACAATACTGCAAATGCTGCTGAATCAAAGTCATCTATTAAAGGGTTTAATTTTATGGATGAGAGGATAATGAACGGAAATTGGGTCCGAGAACCAAATGCCAATGTAATCCAGAATTTCATTCGGCTTTTGGGTGTATGCCATACTGCAATTCCTGAAGTTGATGAAGAAACTGGTAAAGTTACATATGAAGCTGAATCACCAGATGAGGCAGCTTTTGTTGTTGCAGCTAGAGAATTTGGGTTTGAATTTTATGAAAGGACACCAACAACTGTTTTACTGCATGAACTAGACCCCAAATCAAACATGAAAATTACAAGGTAAGGTTACTTTTCTTGTTTGTGAAGGCTTAATTTTCTAATATCTGAAATATGTCTGTGGTTGAAACTTAAGTTATGTATTAAAAACATTTGATTTCACTTTTGCAGGTCCTACAACATTTTAAATGTATTAGAGTTTAGTAGTGCAAGAAAGCGGATGTCTGTTATTGTAAGAGATGACGACGGGAAACTACTACTACTTAGCAAAGGCGCTGACAGGTTGGTAATCTGTTTTGATTTGTTTTTCTTTCTGGCTTTCAAATGTAATCGCTAATCAATTTTGTTTTAAAAGTTCGAAACACTAACTTATTTTCTTTTTGCTTTTCACAATCAGTGTCATGTTTGAACTTCTTGCAAAGAACGGAAGGGAGTTTGAAGAGCAGACTAAACAGCACATTAATGAATATGCTGATTCTGGTTTGAGGACCTTGATACTTGCATATCGTGAACTTAATGAGGAAGAGTACAGCAAATTTAATAAAGACTTGATAGAGGCTAAAAACTTAGTGAGTGTAGACCAGGAGCAGATTGTGGAGGAAGTATTGCAAACTGTTGAAAAGGATTTGATTCTTCTTGGTGCTACTGCAGTTGAAGACAAGCTACAAGATGGGGTATGTTAGCTAGTAACTTTTCACCTTTTCAAGCAATTATTTGTGTGTTTTGATATTTTCCTGTTCTATTATAATGTTAGAACATGTGATAATAGTTTTATGAGTTGCTTTTCTAAAGAATCGGTTGATGTTGTATAGGTTCCTGAATGCATTGACAAACTAGCACAAGCTGGGATTAAGCTATGGGTTTTGACCGGCGATAAAATGGAGACAGCCATTAATATTGGGTAAGTTGAAAGGTTATATATAAATTTCAGAATCGTATTTCCAAATAGTAAAAACTCACTAATGTGGTAATCTCCCTGTGACTGCAGATATGCTTGTAGTTTACTTAGACAAGGAATGAAACAAATTATAATCAATTCAGATACTCCAGAAATCAAAACACTGGAAAAAATGGAGGATAAGTCTGCAGCTGAAGTGGTAAGCCTCGAGTTTGACCCTTAATTTTTTGTCAATATGCATTAAAATTGATATAGATGGCCCTTTATTTTTTGCCAATAATCTTGATTTTGATGGAATCTTACTGATTCTTCAGGCAATTAAGGCAAGTGTTGTCAAACAAATAAAGGGGGCAAAGGCAATGCTTTCTAAGTCAGCTGACAACTCTGAGGCGTTAGCTTTGATCATTGATGGAAAGTCTCTTGCTTATGCACTAGAAGATGATGTAAAGGACTCGTTTCTTGAACTTGCCATTGGTTGTGCATCTGTCATATGCTGCCGCTCATCTCCCAAGCAAAAAGCACTTGTAAGCTTTCCTTGTTACTTTGTAATTCGTCTATATATTCACCGTTTCTTTATATATGAAAATTCATTCATGGTTAATTTGGAAAAGAGAAGTTTACTATAAAATAATATACTCAAAAAGACAAATCACAGTCTCCTCTTTCAACGATTTCCACATGCTCGGTCTCTAAATGACTTCTGTTGTAAAATGCAGGTTACGAGACTGGTTAAGACCAGAAAAGGTAGTACAACTCTGGCTGTTGGAGATGGAGCAAATGATGTAGGAATGCTCCAAGAAGCAGATATTGGTATTGGTATCAGCGGTGTCGAAGGAATGCAGGTAAATTTGCAATACAACCGCTTCTTGTTTTCTACTTACCTTTCTGTAACCATGACTCAAAATCGTATTATTGTTTTTACTTTTATGCCTCTTATGTTCTTACTTTACTTCATTTGAACCTTACAGGCTGTTATGTCAAGTGATATCGCCATTGCCCAATTTCGATATCTAGAGCGCTTACTTCTTGTTCACGGACATTGGTGTTACAGAAGGATCTCATCCATGGTAACAATCTTGTCTTGTCTTCACTTATGTTATGTAACATTATAATATTCTCCTTTTGACATATTGCAAAGCTTCAGTTCAACTAAGATTAGCAAATTTATTCATAGTTTTTGACAAACTTCACTTTTTCTTTGGCAGATCTGCTACTTCTTTTACAAGAATATCACCTTTGGCTTCACTTTGTTCTTCTATGAGATGTATACCGCATTCTCAGGCCAAGCTGCATACAATGACTGGTTCATGTCATTCTATAACGTATTCTTCACCTCGCTTCCCGTGATTGCTTTGGGAGTGTTTGACCAAGACGTCTCCTCCAAATTATGTCTCAAGGTATGCCTTCAAACTCGATAGCTTCGCGATAAAAATCAGTTAGAAATTCAGTTTCCTCATAGACAAGGAAGGACTACATGGTTGTTCTCTTCTCATGAAACATTTCATTTGTGTTTATTTTTCAGTTTCCATTACTATACCAAGAAGGTGTTCAAAACTTACTATTCAGCTGGAAAAGAATAATTGGTTGGATAATCAATGGTGTTTCAAGTTCTGCTATTATATTCTTCTTCTGTATTCGCGCCCTGGAGCATCAAGCATTCCGAAAAGGCGGTGAAGTTGTTGGCTTAGAAGTTCTTGGTACCACAATGTACACTTGTGTTGTGTGGGTAGTGAATTGTCAAATGGCATTATCTATAAGTTACTTCACATACATACAACATATATTCATATGGGGAAGCATTGGAATATGGTATATTTTCCTTATGGCATATGGAGCTATAGACCCTTCAATCTCAACAACTGCCTATAAGGTCTTCATTGAAGCATGTGCACCATCTCCATCTTATTGGATTATCACTTTGCTTGTTCTTATGGCTGCTCTTCTTCCATATTTCGCGTATTCGACCATCCAATTACGTTTCTTCCCTACTTATCATCAAATGATACAGTGGATAAGAAAAGATGGACAAACAAATGATCCAGAATTCTGCGATATGGTGCGACAGAGATCGATAAGACACACGACAGTTGGATTCACAGCTCGTCTAGAAGCTTCTAGACGTTTTGAAGCATCCAGACGTTCTGAAATATCTATATTACCTTGTGAAGGGAAATCTGGTGGGAACCAATAACCAGATATTTTTGTTGTATTTTTCCCCCTTGTTGGATATAATTCATTAGTCAAAACATAGATGTAAATGTTTTTCCTTAGGTTTTGAACTTCTTACATTTTGTACATATATAAGGTGAAGAGGCATTCTTTCCTTATGCTGCATATTATTCTTTAATGAAGAAGCAAATTTGAGGCAATCTTTCCCTTGTATTTTGTTCAGAAGATTATAATAAAATTTGGTTGCTTAAAAATCAGCATGAAGGTTACGGTCAACGGCTCATATGCACTGCACCGATACCTGACTTTTGCTGCCCGTATCCAATATGGTATATATCCGTATCGGATACTTCCCGATATGTCTTATAAATGCGAGAGAGAAAAGCAGAACAAAGGTAATATGAGGCATACAAACATAAAAGTTATAGCCAGTCTCTGTTTTTTAAGTGCGGCTTGCATAGTTTTTTCGTGTCTCTCTTTTTCTGCACTAGTCTATGTTTCTTCGCGACTATGTTCCATGACTTTGTTCCTAGTTCCTCCCTACTTCCTAATATTATGCACCTCTTCCATGACTTTGATCATAATGAGAGCAAATTGACAATAATTTGGAACGTGGTCAGCTGTATCATTGTAATGTTATTATGTTAAGGTCATTACCAGGTAATAATAATGTAATAAACAGTTGGATAATGGGTGCAGCAGCGCATTATATCATCAGCTTTTATTATGCTTGGATGACACTGCATGACAAGCTCAGATCTAACAATAATATAAGTTAATGGCCAAGTGTATGTTTGAGAAACATGATTTTGAATAAACTTGATTTTTAAAATTAAAAGTAACATTTTTCATGTCTGAATTTTTTTAAAATCTAGAGGCAAGTTAGCTGCAAAATTTAGTACAAACTTTTCAACTAAATGCAAAACTTATTTTTAATGTTTGAAAGTAGCTTTTGTGCTTTTTTTTTATTTTATAAAAGAAAGAACAGTCTTTGTTTTAGGTTGAAAATTTCACACAAATTTAGTGTCGAAGTTGCATTCATCAAAGAAGAATATTCAAACATAATCACTTTAATTCAAATCAAGATCATTCAAAGTCACTATTGTCAAAGGCCAACAACAAGCTGAATTAAAGTCTGAACTGAATTACTCATATTTTTGGGTACATGAGAGTTGGTCTTTCTTTAATGCATTGACTTTCTTTCCTCTAAAATAATCTGGTTGATTGGAATATCAAAAATATAAATAAATCTGGTTGATTGGAATTAATATGAATATGTAGGTAAATAATTGACGCTTCACCCACCTCCATGCATCCCATCAAATAATTTGCCTTATTTTCTTTTTTGACAAAATATAAATTGTCTTCTAGAGAGGTGGGTCCTTTAGTTTTAAATTTCTTCTAACATCAATAATTGACTGTATATTTAATTCATGTTCCATAAAGTTTTATATTGACAAGAAAAAATATAGACCACTTCCAATGGATTGCTTTAGTGGAATCGCCATGTGAGGTAAATATAATTTTCTTTTTAAATGTCCAAAGGGCCAAAAGTTTTTCATATCTTAAATTAGGACGTTATTCTTTCACCCTAAAATTTCGTTTATAAACGAAAAAAAAAAAAAATACACTGATCAGATGACCTGAAATTCCAACTTAGTAAGATATATGCAGAATAGCTTATTTGTGGTCAAAAGTAAACTCAGAAAAGCTGAGTCAGAATATATTTGATTCCATTCCATGATTCCATCCTTGTAAATGATTTATTACAGTACAATCTACACATTCAATCCAACAAAACAAGAAAAAGAATCGAAAAATTAATCTAAAGTTACAAGTAAAACAAAATAAATATACTCAAATCCTATAACCATGACCTAAAAAATCAGAAGCAGAACGAGCCATAATAGTAGAAAACTCATGAAAACTAATAACACCATCACCATCAACATCAGCTTCTTTAATCATATCAGTAAGTTCTCTATAAGTAAGTGGTTGACCCATTTTAGCCATTGCACCAGCCAATTCAGCAGCTGATATGAAACCATTTCCATCACGATCAAAACACTTGAAAACACCAACAAGTTGTTCTTGATTCAACAATACTTGTGCATTAATATCAGGCATTATGGTTTTCACCAATTCATCAAACTCAACTGAACCGTTTCCATTTGAGTCCATTTTGGATAATAAGACTTGGATTTGGTCACCTGAGGGTTTTAATCCTAATGAACGAAGAAGTGCTGCTAACTCTAATGTTGTTAAACTTCCATCTGAGTCCATGTCAAATCTTGAGAAGATTTCTCGCAGTTCATTTAGTTGATGAACTTGAAGTTTTGACATTTTTTGATGATGGTGTGAATGTATTTAGTGGGTTATTGAATTTCTAGTATACTATGATGATTATGGAATGGAATGTGGCTTTTGAAGGGATCAGAGTGATGGAATGGAAAGCGCGTCGGTGGCTTATTCACCTAATATTTCTTTGGGGTTACTAGCTAGAGCTTCTGTGGTGCCTTCTAGGAAACTCACGGGACAACGTTGTTGTCTTTTTTGGGTTATAGTTTTTTTTTTTGGTTACTTTGTTGTCTTTGATTCTTGGCATTAATTTAAAAGGGTACTAATTATTAACTAACGTTAGTCACTGGGTATTATTTATGCGCGTGAGCTAGATGGAGACACTTCACTCGTTGTTTGAACATTTTTACTTTGAATGCAAGTTTGAAACGTGTGAAAATTTCAACCTAAAACAAAGTCTATTTTTCTTATCAATTTTTACACTAGGTATATACTGAGTGACAAATTTTCGCCTAAACCCTTTGAATAGTCCTTTCCAACAAGCATAGTTTTAAAACTCTGACTCGTCGGTCCGGTCGGTCCAACTGGACCCATGACCGATCCAAGCAGTTTCTTCGATCGGAAAAAAAAGTAACTCGGTCAAATTAGTGAAAAATCGATTAAACTCGGCCAATTGACTCTGCACGCTGCATTGTTCAGGCCTTTTAAAAGTTTAGCAAACAGGAAATCAAACCCTAAAACTAATGGAAGACACAATACCTTCTTACTATTGCACTGGACTAGAGCTTTAATTTGGTATATATTACGAACAATATTGATTCACGCGGTTCATCTACTGACATATCGATCCGACTACTAACCAAGTGATTCAGTGTCTTCACCGAGTCGGTTACCGATCCGAGTTTTAAAACACTGCTCACAAGTTACAACAATAGTAGTTTGTTGAACTGCTAGTATCTACACCCCTTGTTTTTTGGTAGGATGCACCCCCTCATCGGCTTTTAACCTTTTATTTTTTTTAATATTCTCCATAAATAAAATGTTATTTGCATCCTAAAAAAATGGGTTTAAAATATTTACAAGGGGTTTTGGAGAGGATAAAAACAAAATAAAAGGGGTATTTTTTTTGGCATAAATCGAGTATCCTCTCCGCGTAACTGCAGAGACTAATCCCTCGAGCTGGGTAGAACCACAATGGGCGGCAAAGCTCTTCCTCAAAAGATTTAACACTGCTGGATGCCCAAGGGGTATAGATATCAGCAATGTAAACAAAATGGCAGTTAGAATCAAAAGTCGACAAGGGGTGCATTCTACCAAAAACAAGGGGTGTAGATATAATGGGAGCTACTACCTATCCATAAACATATTCATGGATTGATTATTAAAAAAAAAATGCATTTATGAAAACCACTTAAACTCGTTTTCTAAAATTCGCTCCTTTTTACTTCACTTTCACTAATCTTAAATCTTCCTCAAGACCTCAACTCCAATCACAAACTACTTATTGACCGAAATAAATCTACTCTTCCATATCTCACACATTGTCTCTTTAAACCCCTTCATTCTCATTAAAAGAAGCACAAGATACCTCATTCTATCGCCATTTTTTCATTTTTGTGCGTTTGAATTTTTGTATGTGGTGGTTATTCGCATAGACTAAAGAAAACCTTTTGTAAACAAATTTACGAATGTGTAAAAACATTGCCTAAAAGTATCATCTAAATACTTATTTACAAATGACGGTTTCATGTAACTCATTAGTAAATATGTCCAAAAAGCCAACATCCGTAGTTTTAGTTCTGAGTAGCATTATGTTTACCTTGGATTTTGGTAAACACCGCTAGTTTGAAATTGCTTCTGTTTGCAGGATCAACTAGTAAATCCTAAGACCATTTGTGTTAAAGTTTTTCCCAGAATTGTACGTGTTCTTGCAGTTTAAAAGTAAAAAGAAGAAGATAACTGTCGATCTCGCGCGAAACCGTCGAGTTTCCTCAATAGGGAGAATAAAACAAAGAAAAAATTGCAGAAAAGCGAAGAAGAAAACAAATTAAAATTGCATTAATTGTAAAGAGGGTGGGTGCACAGATCATACATTCTTCTCTTGGCTCATTTTCTCTGTAATGTGTTGGAAGTTAGAGCGTGAGAATTCTGTAATGAGTTTGTGACTCCTTTTTCCTATGAGAAACTCCTATTTATATGAGGAGGGAAAACGCTAAAATTAAATAACTGTACAGAGAATTTAAAAAAAAGGAAACTCGTTTTTCCAAAGCTTTGACAGCGAGCACTTGCTTTTGACTTGCTATTGAATTCAATTTTCTTCTCGTCGAAATATCACCCTTCAAATCTAGTTGAGTCTGAAGCTTTGTCGAATTTGCCTTCTGACACAACTCTTCTGTGTTAAAACCAACACCTTCTTCTAAGAAAACTAAAGTCAAACCGCGTTGACTGCATTTAATTTAGTCTGTCGAAATTACAGGCTAACAAATTGCCCCCCAAAAATGTCTTTTTCGACAGGGACTATGTGAATGGCAGAAAAAGAGCATTTTTGAAAACCCTTTTCAACTGCTCTGATGACGTCACTTGCATCACGTTGCAGAGTGATACGACGTTTCAGTGTAAAAACAGCTTTTGGCGCCTCCATTGTAAAGTTAGTGGGCCACGTTTCACCCTGAAACTCCCCACTACTCATGCGAGTAACTGCTCCATTAAGAGGGAAACACAAAAGTTTTCAGCCTTTGCATTTCAAACAGCTATAAAAACCATCGCTTCTCCTTTATTTCACTCTTTCTGAAACCTTTGTAACCCTTTTTTTCTTCTTCGCGAGAACACTTGTGCTCACTAAACCCAGAAAACTAGACCTTCATCAATACCTTCCTTTCACGTCAATGGCAACTTCGTCTCAAACTCGCGCACCAATCACTGACAAGCAACAACCCTTCGCAGAGCCTGCTCTAACAGATGAGGAAGCAAAAATCCTCCAATCTCAGGTACTAATCCCTTTCCCTGAGCCTTTAAAGTACGCATTTTTAGGGCCTGTTCCATTTGCTTGCGATGACACACCTGAAGTTAAGGAGGTTTTCCCAAGCTATCACCAATATAACCCTTAAATTTTCCAAAATGAGCCTTGGGTCATGAATTTCATGAATAGCCCAAGTAGGGTCTTTAGGTCATCACCCCCCGTCGACAAAAATCACCTACCTTACCTCAATTGGCTCAACAAAGTGAAATCCAAAAGGGGAAATATTTGGAAAGAACAGGGGATCTTTGACCTTATCCAACTGTCGAAATATGGCCCTAGATACCAAAGCCCCATGCTCCTTGCATCTCTGCATTTCTGGGAACTCACCACCAACAGTCTGCACTTGAAGTGTGGCATGCTTACACCTACCTTGTTGGATGTAGCTGCCATCACAGGCTTAAAACCAACAGGGGAATTTTCGACCCCAGTACCACTGGGACTGACCATGAATTCGATTTCAAACGCCCTTCCTTCAAAAGCTATATCGAAGAACACCATATCACAGATAATGACGAAGTTTCTGATACTGAGTCTATCGCCTTCCTCACTTTCTGGCTTTCATTCTATGTCTTTTGCTCCTCTTCGCTCCAAGTGACTAAATTGTTCATTCCCTTGGCCATCCAACTACATGAGCGTCGAGAGGTAAACCTTGGGCAACTCCTTTTGGGGTCGCTTTATGAAAGTTTGCAACTAGGAGCCTATGAACTGAAGACTCTCAAACCTGATGGTACACTTCTGGTCTCAAGACCAATTTGGTTGTTCCAACTGTGGCTCATTGCCACTTTTGAGTCGAAACTCTAGATGTATATCCCAAGTGATTATATTGAAACTGTTGATCAGAGAACCATCGAAGGGATAAGGCTTGCACTTTTGAAGCCTAGGCAAATTGGAGTTTCTGATGAAGATTTATTCATTTCAGCATTCAGAATGTTCTTAGACTGTAACACTTTCACCCACACAATGGCTCCCTTCCCCAAAAGGACTATTGGGCCTGCTTGGTTCACTAGGGATTTTTCTGCAACCTCGTTGGTCGAAGAATAAGAGAGTAACCAAATTTGGGGCGCTTTCTTAACTCCAAAACTGCTTTCTGCAAGAATTTCACCTCGGAAGGCTGCTGCTTTGTTTGGAGTATATGCATACCACCCAAGTCTTGTCGCTCGACAATTCGAATTATGCCAAATTCGACCAAGTCCTTTCTTTAAGTCTAGAACAGAAATGATGATGCCCAAGAACGAGAGGGAATGGCGTAAATGCCTCAACAACTTCGTCAAAAAACCTTTTATCTTTGCACCTGTTAAGTTTGTGCATGTATTTACTTGCACCAAAACCTTTTCTGAGTGGTGGAGAGATTACTTTATGAGTAAACTATCTGCTGTTGAAGAAGCCACACTGCTGACAAATCTAATCTCTGCTTTTTCCTCTTCCGCAGAAAAAGAAGACCAAGACACCAGGTATGCACATACAGGAAATTCGAGCTTTTCAAAAATACTTTGAAGTTGTCTATGACCCAACGCATCTTAATCGAACTATTTCTCAAGCTGCAAAAGTTTTAAAAGAAAAACTTGTCGAAAAAATTCCAACTATGGTGTTTCCACCATATGTGACCAACAGATATGCTTTCGCTTTGGCGCATAATAAACTTAAATTTCCAAGTTTGCCCACCAGTAAATTGGCTTTATCTATTCACTCACCACTTCCACCATGGTTTATATGTGGTGGGT
The DNA here is from genome assembly GCA_963573325.1 of Astragalus glycyphyllos. Lineage (NCBI taxonomy): Eukaryota > Viridiplantae > Streptophyta > Magnoliopsida > Fabales > Fabaceae > Astragalus > Astragalus glycyphyllos. Next base: position 59,202,254 of record OY754308.1, on the reverse strand, counting down.
TTTCAGCTCTTAAAAACTTTTTAACAACTAAAACAGCTGAGAAAGTAGTTTCGACCAAATGTGACATAGATACCTTTGATGGACATCTCCATCTCGACATTCAACATGTCCGAGTTTTATCCGCCACCGCAGAAGGTGATACAAAGATTACTAACATACTTGTCAAAAGACTACTAACATATTTCATGTAAAAAAACTACTAACATACTTGTCAAATGTCTGCAGCTATCCCCTTGTCACCTACTCCATCAGAAGAAACAACAACTACAACAACCAAGAAGGTTCCAAAGAAACACACAAACACTTTGTCGAATGAGAAACCACCGCAATCAAAGAAACAAGAGGTAAAATTTTCATTATTTCTCTTTAAATTGAATTACTAGACTCAACGCTTATCAAATTTCCCATCTTTTAGAGCAAGAAGAGATCAACCAGCTCAGCTACTGCTACTCCTCCAAAGAGGAAGAAAACTAAACAGATGGTTGTAAGCGACGATTCAGAGGTTGAAACGTTCAAACGCTCTTTTTTCTTCCTTTCAATACTTGTATACTTCTATGCTCTCTTACTAACAAAATGCATTGAATTCTTTCAGTCTAATGAAAGCCCACCAAGGATTTTGAAAGTTGTCTCCAAATCTCCTCCAACAGAAACTATCGAAAAACAAACAGGGAGGGATGATGCGCCGCAAGAAAAAGCTCCAAAGAAACTTAGGAAGAAAAGGGAGATCCCAAAGCCTGCTAGCGCGCATTCACGTGTCGAAGGAGACACTTCAAAGGTAACTAACGCACCTTCTACTCACTTCTATTCAACAATTTGACTTAACAAAGTACATAACTCCGTTTATACATTTTGCCCAGGATCTTGAAGATCAACTTGCCACAATCTCCACCAAACAAACAACACCAACTTCGACCCCCACCATCTCTGCACCAACTAATGATCCATTGGTCGAAAGCAACGTTTGAAGAGAGTAATCTCCTTGTCATAGCAGATGAAAGTACTCCAATGACTCTTGATGATCTCCCTCTACAGCGAGAACGAACAGAGGTCGAAGACCAAGGGCGTGGAGGAACTGATCTAGCAGTGACTGAGATTCAGGCCCAAGACCAGCCACAAGAGAAAAATGAAGAATTGGTCGAAAATGCCAACCAGAATCAAAATCCAGAAGGTGATGATCTTTGGGTCGAAAAATCTAACCAAGTTCAAGCAACTGAAGACGACGTTATTATGGATCAGCCACTCGTTAATGATCCAAATCAACCCCAACAACAAATCGAAGAAAAAGAAACAGAACAAGAGGGAAACATTGAAGAAGCAGAAAATGATAAAGAGATTGAAAAATCCAATGAGGATAATAACAATGATGATACCGCAGAACACGTCGACGAATCCCCCACTAAGGAAGATTGCTCAACTGGCCTTACCATGAGTGAAGAAGAATGGAAGGAATTCAAGAGTAAAAAACCCCTTGAGGCTCTACAATTGCTGCTAAAAACTAAAACCTCAAGTGAAAAGAAATCCATTTCTTCAACCACTTCTGCGGGAGAACACTCTGAAAGCTCTAAAGTGAACCTGTTGCAAGAACTTCGCACTAGAGTCCTTGAGGTGGACCTGTTTCAAGCAATTGAAGAGGACCATATGGTTGCCTTTAAAATCAAAGACCTGCTGCACAAACTCAACAACCCAATGGCTAGCACCTCTCTCATTGGATTTCTTGTTTCTTTTGAACCTCTTCTGGAAAAAATCACTAAGGATCTTGAAAAGAAGAAGAAACATGCTTCGCTCAAAGAGCAGGAGAATGCCATGAAACTAGAAACATGGACTGCCGTTGAAGCTTCACAAAACAAAATCTCTTCCCTACAAACCAAAGCAAAGACTGACATGAAAGCTTTAGAGGGATATGATGCTGAAATTGCTGGTTACCAAAAAGAGATTGACAGGTTGGAGTCACTGATCAGAGCAGCAGAAAAGAAGAAATCTTCGGTCTTGAGGGGCATGAAGACTTCAAAAATGTTGGAGGCTGAAGTTAATCAAGAAGCAACCCACTGCCTTGGCCTCTTGGAAAAATTCGACGTACATGAAACCAGGGTCAACCAGTTGGTCGAAGAGGAAAACTTTATCAAACGAGATTGGAGCAAGCTAAGGCTCTTTTCGAAGACTTGAAAAACAAACTCGTTTCGTAATTTGCGATTCCATTTTTCCTTGTATTGGCACTTTGTAATTTTAACTTCCAATTCCAAGTATTGTAAATTAACAATAGCCTTTGTTGGCAATTAAAATTTTTAGCTTGCCAAATTCGCAATTTGCTCATTTTAATCATGCGTTATTTTGACTTCTTGCAAAATTTGCATATATTTCTTTAAGTACTTGCCATTTATTTGCAAAACTCGACCATCAGCGCCAAGTTCTTCGACTTCATAGGCACCGTTAGTATACACTTGTAGAATGCGAAATGGTCCTTCCCAATTTGGTGACCATTTACCCAAGACTCTATCTTTTTTATCCATGGGTAATATAACTTTCCACACTAGATCTCCTAAGGCAAATGTTTTTAGCTTAACCTTTTATTGTAGGCTTTAGCCACTCTTTATTTTTGCCTTATAAGAACATCCAACGCATGTAGTCTTTCTTCATCTAAATCAACCAATTCATTTAACATCATATTCCAATAAGAATCTGATGGAATTTCAAACTGTCTTTGAATTCTGGCTAATTGTAAACAAATTTCGACAGGTAAGACTGCGTCATGTCCAAATGTAAGTCTATAAGGAGTAGTGTTGATTGATTCTCTGGGAGAATTTCTACATGCCCACAACACTTGATCAAGCGTTTTATGCCAATTCCTAGGCTTTTGCCCAATGTGTTTCTTGATCAAATTGATAATAATTTTGTTGGCAGCCTCCACTTGACCATTAGCTTGAGCATAATATGGTGTCGAAGTTAGTAACTTGAAACCAATTTCAGAAGCAAAATCAACCATTTTTCGACCAATAAAAACTGTGCTTTGGTCAGTCGTAATGGTTTCAGGAATTCCAAACCTATGTAAGATATGGTTTTGAATAAAACTTATCACAGCTTCCTGATCAACATTAGTTAAGGGAATAGCTTCCACCTACTTGGTGAAATAATCTATTCCTACTAAAATAAAACGGCGACCCTTCGACGAAGTTGGTTTGATTTCACCAATTAAGTCTAAAGCCCAACCCCTAAAAGGCCAAGGTTTTATTATTGAATGCAATTCACTTGCAGGCACATGTTGTATTCCTGTGTGTTTTTGACATTCTTGACAACCCTTGGCAAAATCTATGTAATCTTTCAGCATATTTGGCCAATATACTCCTTGTCGAAATAAAAGCCACTTCATTTTGTGACCTGTTTGATGAGATCCACAAGCACCACTATGAGTATTAGAAATTGCTAAATATGCCTCACTTTCACTAAGGCATTTCAATAATACTCCTTCAGGAGTCTTTTTAAACAATTCATTCCCAATAATCACATAGCTTAAGGCTCTGTACTTGGTTTTTTATCAGTCACTCCTGTTGGATTCTCCAAGTATTCGACAATTTGCCTTCGCCAATCATCATTCGACATATTGTCAATGGCATAAATTTCCACTTCATATTTTTCAAAAAGTTGAACATTTTCCACCAAATTTAACATCTCTGCCCCCTCAAGTTTTGGCATTGACAATTGGGCATTGGATGGATCTGTCGAAATCAGTTTGTGCTTTATTTCTATTAGCTCCAATAGCTTTTCTTTTGTCACTTTGTACCCTGAAGCTACTTGTGCCAAATCATTGGCCTCTTGATTTTCTATTCGAGGCACATGTTCTATGTGAACAGTATCAAATCTTTTTAACGTGTTAGCAATGGCAAAACACATTATTAAGTTCTCTTTGATGCATTTGTATTCTTTTGTTAACTGTTTCACAATTAGTTCTGAATCTCCTTTGATTTCGACATGTTTTGCCCCCAATTCTAACAAGATCTCAAGCCCTGCTATTAAGGCTTCATACTCTGCCTCATTATTGGAGCACGTCCCTTCAATTTTAAACTTATGCCTTGTTGGTATTTTTGTTGGTGAAATTATTAAAACTTCAACTCCAACACCATTTTTATGGCTTGAACCGTCGAAGTATAACTTCCAAGGTTGTATTTCCACTAAGTTTATTGTATTTTCGACCACTGAATGGTCAACTATGAAGTCAGCCACTATTTTATCTTTTATTGCTTTTAATGGCTGATAAGTCAAAGAGAATTCAGAAAGAGCCAAAGCCCATTTACCTATTCTACTATGTAAAATTGGTTTCGACAGCATATGTTTAATAATATCGTAATGCGAATAAACATACACATCAACAGGCTTTATATATTGCTTCAATTTTGTACAAGAGAAATACAAGCATAAGCACAATTTTTCTATAGGATGATACCTAATTTCTGCATCATTTAGAATTCTACTAAGGTAATAAATGGCCCTTTCGACACCATTTTCGTCTTCGTGAGCTAACATGCTACCTATAGAAAATTCTGAAGTTGCTATATACAATTTCATTACTTTATTCCTAATTGGTGGTAACAAAATTGGTGGCTTCATCAAGTATGCTTTAATCTCGTCGAAAGCTTGTTGGTGTTCTGCATCCCACTTGAACACATCTTCTTTCTTCAGTCGAAGTAGTGGCGAAAACACTTGGGTTTTACCACTTAGATTTGAGATAAATCTTCTAAGGAAATTGATTTTTCCTAGTAATGACTGCAAATCTTTTTTGGTCGAAGGAGCTTTCGTTTCCAAGATTGCTTTCGTCTTGTTTTGATTGATTTCAATGTCTTTTTTATGTACAACAAAACCCAAAAAAGTCACCTGCACGAACACAGAAGGCACATTTGATTGGATTCATTTTCAATCCATATTTTCTCATTCTTTCAAATGATTGTCGAAGATGGTCTATATGACCAATTCCTGAAGAAGACTTAATTACAATATCATCTATGTACACTTACATAAATTTTTCAATAAAATCATGGAACATAGAATTCATTGCCCTTTGGTACGTTGCACCAGCATTTTTTAGGCCAAAAGGCATTACAACCCATTCATAGACACCTAATGCCCCTGGGAATCGGAATGCTGTGTTTGATGTATCTTCTTCAGCAATATATATTTGGTTATATCCAGAATAACCATCAAGCATACTTAGGTATTCATAACCTGCAGCTAAATCTACTAGCATTTCTGCCACTGGCATGGCATACTCATCTTTAGGTGTAGCATTATTTAAATCTCTAAAATCTATACACACCCTAAGTGTACCATTTTTCTTAATTACAGGCACTATATTAGCAAGCCATTCAACATACCTGGCAGTTCTGATGAACTTGCTCTTTAGTAACCTTTCTATTTCTGCCTTGATCTTCACCAAGATTTCTGGTGCAAATCTTCTTGGAGTTTGCTTCACTGGCTTCTTTCCTGGTCGAATTGGTAGTCTGATTTCAACAACTTCACGACTCAACCCTGGCATTTCATTGTAATCCCATGCAAAGCAGTCTTTGTACTCCTTCAGCAATTCAACAATCTGTGCCTTCAACTCTTGATCAATCTTAGCACTTATGTATGTTGGCCTTTTTATTGAGCTATTGATAACTCTATTTTATATAGAGTTATTTGTGCTTTTTCACTTAGATAAATGCCCAATATCAAGTCTATTATATGTTAAATATGTTAGTATGAATAAAATAACAACATTTATGGTTTACAGATAAGAGAAGTCCATAACTTAGCGTTTTATTGTATATTGGTATGTTTGATGTGTTTGTTCAGTGCAGCCGCAGTTTAGTGCAATTGCACCAGTTGATGCAACTGCACCAGGCAGTGCAATTGCACTTGGTGCAACTGCACCACTCTGTACCGAAGCAGCTCACAACCCCACATTGGAAGCACCTCAATTCTTACCATTGCCATAATGCTTAGTTGGATTGTTGCTTGCTCAGAAGTCACATGGGAACACATGGCCACTTGCAAAGGAGGCGCCTACAATCAAAAAGGCTTCACAAAAATCTATCTTACAAGACATGTGGCAACCATTTGTTGGACCACAAATTAAGGATGAGTGTTGAAAGCCAAGCTGATCTTCAACTTTTAAAAAGTAACCATGGTTTGGTTAACTTAACTCAGCAAGGAAACCTCAACATGAAGGAAATCTCCAAGGCTATAAATAGGACTCAAATTCCTCACTTGAAAATATTCCAAATTGTAGAGAATCATATCATATATCATATAATCTTTTTATTTTAGTTTTTCTTAGTTTTAAAGTTTTATTTTTCTTTTAGTTTCATAGTGTTAGTTTGAGAGGAAGGTAAGAGGAAATTGACAACTTCTTTCTTCACTTCTTCAAAGAGCTAATAGGTGCAAGAAATTAGTTGTAAGCAAATATATGCAAGAGTTTTCCATTTGTTACTCTTTTGAATTCTCTTGTACTTCTCTTTATTGCAATATGCTTTCATTCACTTATATTTGCTTTATCATGCTCATCATGAGCTAAACTCTTTTGAGTTTGGATGTTCTAGCTTTCCAATGATCTTTTGAGGAAAGTTATTGTGTTTTCAAGTGGTGTGCACTTTAGTTCTTGTGTTTAAATTCTTAATCTTGTTTTAATATTGATCACTTAGAACAAGTAGAGTTATATTCACTTAATTGGCTTATAACTAGAAATCAAGAACTAAGTAAGGATAAGTGTTTAATAAAGCTTCTTATTAAACTTGTTTTAATAAAGTTAGCTTGTTAATTCCATGTTAATTCTTAGCTTAAGATTAACATAGTCCTTACAACAAAAGTGTAGAGATCTTAAGATACAAGAGTGTACTTACTTAAGCAACTTAGATTATCTGTAAGGGGGCGAGAGAGGCACTGACAACCCTACTCTTTACCGCAAAAAAACAGGATCATATAGAGCTTGTAACGAAACTCTGACGAAAGTAGCTGACCAGCACACACTGATGCAACTGCACTAAGTGCAATTGCACCACAAGAAAACACAATATTCTCAAAAGTGATTTAGTTTGTGAAAACATCCCAACTCTCATTCTCAACTGATTTCTTACACAATTTACTTGCTTTCTGTTTATTTCTGTTTTCATTTCAACTTCAACCAAAACCCAAAATTTTGAATAGTGTAGTCACACTAGTTTGCCTTTCTTTACAAACAACACATAAGAGTTAATCCAATCTCTGTGGGTTCGATCTTTTATACTATAACTTGTGACTGTGTATACTTGCGCATTAATGTTATCTTATTTTCACACACCAGCTATCTCCCAAATCAATTTCTTCTAAGGGATCTTGTGCTTGGATCCTTTTGGTTGAACCCATTGGATCTTTTTCAAAATCTAAAGGCCCGTCATCATAGACGCAATCAAGCCTCTAGTTTTCGACAATGTTGTCTTTATTCTTATCTTCAACGGCTTCAGCAACTAATTGTTGTTGTAAGTCAGCTTCTAAAACCGCTTTTTGCTTATTTTCGGCCACGTAGGCCGTAATTCTATCCCATACAGTGGGTTCATCTATAAATAACTATTTATGGTCCTTCCCACCCTGTAGGCTTGACATAGCCTTGTGGGTAGTTGTCTTCATCAATGACCTCTCTATCCCAAATGAATCCATAGTTGGGATCAAGAATCACTGAGGTCCTCACATTATCTTGGCTTTCATAACCATGTTCAGAGGAAATGCATGGCGCAATGCTCGCCAGTTTCTTGTCGAAGGTTTTCTTGGTGATAGTATTCACCTCAGCCTTGAAATAGCTTTGATCACCCTCAATATTTTCGACTAGGCCATCTTCTCTCAAAATAATGAGCCTCTGATGAACTGTCGAAGGGATTGCCCCCACAGCATGGATCCATTCCCTTCCCAACAGCATGTTGTAATTTGCCTTGGTTGAAATCACCATAAACATAGTTGGCCTTCTAATGCTTCCAACAGAAAGGTCAACTTCAATGGCTCCAAGAGAGTAGCCACTTTTACCTTCATAGTTGGTAAGGATTACGTTGTGTGTTTTCAGATTTGTTTCACACTTCCTAATCTTCTTCAGCATATGTTGTGGCATCAGGTTCACAGCAGCGCCACCATCAACCAAGATCTTGCTTACCCCAACATTGTTCACCTTTGCTTGGATATACAAAGGTTTGAGATGATTCCTCATCCCACAATTAGGTCTCTCAAAGACAGCGTGTTGCTCTTCACACAACCATTCTTGAGGACATAGTAACAGATGGGTTTGTAAGTGGTTTCTTCGTCGAAATCCTCTTCAACGTTGTTTACCTCAGAAACCACGTCATACTCAATTGGGAGGATTGAAACTACACCACACAAGACGTCAAATTCTGACCCAGAATCAGCGAAATCCGAGCCTATTTCTTCATCTAAATTGAGACCCTCTTTGATCACTGAAAGTGGTGGAAAAATCCTTTCAGTAGCTGGCTTTCTAGCCATTTCAAGAGACTTTGAAGGTGTTTGTTTGCCTTTCTCTTTGTTGAAGTTTTCCACCTTGCCTGCAGCAGCAACTTTTTTCTGGCGTTGATATCTGCGCCATTGCGTTCTTGTCATAGGGTTCTTCCCTTTGTAATTATTGTTATAGGCATACTTGTTAGATTCAGTTGCCTAATTTTGGCTAGTAGCACTAGTGCTGCCCCTGACCAATTTTGCTGGTTTCTGTTGATTTTCAACATTCTTTCCAGCATAATATACTGGGTAATATCCAGTACTCTTTCCACCCGGATGTACCCATTTCTCGACAGGTGATTTTGCTAGAGGAACATAAGTTTTAATTTGTTCCTTTTGAGGATTTCTTCTCGAAGTGACTTTGTATTGAATTCCTCTGTTGTTGTAACTGAACTTTGGCCTTTTGTCGACCCACTTTCCTTTACGTTTCAGTTGAGGCTTAAATCCCTCAAGATTCTTGGCAGCCTCTTTGTCGAAGACAGCACTGCACCTAGGACAAAGCATAACTTCAGTATTATTGATTTTGCAGCGATTGAGAAAATCAATCAATTCTTCTTCAGCCCTTGGATACACTATCTTCATTTTTTCACCATACTGGTCCTCAGTGACCATTTCGACATCAACCTTGTCGACAGCTTTCTCTACCTTAGCATTTTCAGCAGCAACCTCTGTGACCTCAACCACATTGAGATTAACTTCAACCAGCAATGCATCAGCTGTTGGCAAGGGATCGGCATCAATCTTCATTGGTGGCTTAGATTTGTCACCAAATTTCAACCTTCCTTCGTTGATAACATTTTGAACCAAATCCCTAAAAATGACACAACGGGAAGTGTTATGACCTAAGAAACCATGAAACTTACAAAAGCCTCTTTTCTGTCATTTTCTAATGGTGGAATCTTTAGGCCCTTAGGCACTAAGATTTGACCATTAGCCACAAGCAGATCAAATATTTCGTCACATTTAGATACATCATAAGTGTAAGTTTTTGCGACAAATTTATCATTCTTAGGTTCCACAGGATTTTTCCCATTAGAAGGTTTTAACAATTTGCAAGTATAAGGAGGTCCTGGTTTTAGTTCTGCAATGTTAACCTCTTCTTCGACATCTTCATAACATATGTCGTATTCTTGGTCACTGTCATTAGCTTCGACATAAGCAACCTTTTCTTTCTTACTTTGGAATCTACCTGTTCTGGCTTTTTTGGCTTTGAGTCTTTCGACTTGTCGAACTCTATCAGTCAATTGTGCCATATCTCTTAAATGTAGTGTGTCTAGTTTCTTTCTTATAGTATAATCTAGACCACGAGCAGCCATTTCGACTAACTCGTGCTTAGGCACTTGGGTAAAGCACCTTGCTTTGAGTAATCTAAATCTATTGAGATAATCGTCAATAGATTCTGCCCCCTTGCGTCGAACGCTAGCCAGTTCTTTAAGACTAATCTTACATTGACCCATATAGAACTGCTCATGGAAGGCCTTTTCCAATTGACTCCAATTAAAAATTGAATTGGGAGGCAGTGTAGTGAACCATGTGAAGGCATTCTTAGTTAGAGAATTTGGAAAGTACTTCATCCTTAAATTCTCATTATGTGCTAGATCGCCAGCCTCACTCAAATAACGAGCCACGTGTTCGACGGTAGATTCACTGGTTTCTCCAGCGAACTTTGTGAACTTGAGAATTTTCCATCCCCTAGGTAGCTCTGTTTGTAAGGTGTATTTTGATAAGGGCGACACAAAATTAGGCCTATGTAAACCTAAGTTAAGGCCATTCTGGGTTAAAATAGTTTCGACCATATTAGCCAGATTGTTTTGTGCTCCAAAATTGTTTTGTTGCACTTGTCTGACCACTTCGTCTGCATTTTGGTTTCTATTCACCAACACAACTTCAGGGATTGCCTCTATCCTCATAGGCTCTTCAACAATTTGTTGTTGTCCTTGGTTTCCCTGATTCATAGGAATTGCATTGTTAGGCCTTTCTACAGGTATCTCTACAGGCCTAGCATTTTGGATTTGGGGGATTTGCTGGTTATGTACTGGTGGAGTACCAAAGAAATCAGCAATTCTTCCCATTTGTGTTGCCAACATTTGGTAACTGTTATTAGTGTTTTGTATCAAAGGATTAAACACAGTACCAATTTGTTGTGTCAACATATTGACCATATCGTGATTGCTATCATCCATTTGTTGTCTTAATGCCAACAAAGATGTTGTAGTCAGATTAGTTTGGGCATTTCGACTATGGATGCCCTCTGTTGAACTATGAGTAGGAGAATACCCTGCAATTGCATTATCTGTAAATGTTGACGAATTTGTCTAAAGGTCTGCCATCAATGTTGTTGGCATGCCATACGGTAAAGCCCTTCCACTCATAGTAAATGGCATACTTCCAATCATTGGATTTGCCATCAAAGGACTCGTTGGTCCCACTATTGGTGGCACAGAAGCCATTGTATTAACATTTGTTAATGCTGCAGTGGTCATCATTGACACAAGAGTAATTATGGGAGAAGTTATAGCGGTTACTCCCATTGTTGTCGAAGAAGGCATAGCAACGGTTATGCCTGCGACATTTGCAGCGTTAACGTCACTAACTGACGCTTGTTCTTGTGTACTTTGTGCATTTGATGCAGAAGCATTACTTGTACTAGAGCGTGCCATCTCTGGAAGATGTTTACCACTCCTTAATTGCATGCACAAACAAACACAAAGTTTAAGAATTCAATGAAAAACTTTAAAATTAGCACAAATGTCCCACTAGGCGTGCCAATTTGTTTACCTTGGATTTTGGTAAACACCGCTAGTTTGAAATTGCTTCTGTTTGCAGGATCAACTAGTAAATCCTAAGACCATTTGTGTTAAAGTTTTTCCCAGAATTGTACGTGTTCTTGCAGTTTAAAAGTAAAAAGAAGAAGATAACAGTCGATCTCGCGCGAAACCGCCGAGTTTCCTCAATGAGGGAGAATAAAACAAAGAAAAAATTGTAGAAAAGCAAAGAAGAAAACAAATTAAAATTGCATTAATTGTAAAGAGGGTTGGTGCACAGATCATACATTCTTCTCTTGGCTCGTTTTCTCTGTAATGTGTTGGAAGTTAGAGCGTGAGAATTCTGTAATGAGTTTGTGACCCCTTTTTCCTATGAGAAACTCCTATTTATATGAGGAGAGAAAACGTTGAAACTAACTAACTGTACAGAGAATTTAAAAAAAGGAAACTGCTACAGCCTTCGACTAGGATAACTACCAAAGCTTCGACAGCGAGCACTTGCTTTTGACTTGCTATTGAATTCAATTTTCTTCTCGTCGAAATATCACCCTTCAAATCTAGTTAAGTCTGAAGTTTTGTCGAATTTGCCTTCTGACACAACTCTTCTGTGTTAAAACCAACACCTTCTTCTAAGAAAATCAAAGTCAAACCGCGTTGACTGCATTTAATTTAGCCTGTCGAAATTATAGGCTAACACACTGAGAAGCTAGTTAGAATACCGACTTTGTTAGAGCTGAGTTTAGGCTATGGTCTGTGATAAACTCATTTTTTAGGCTTGACATGACCTAGAATCACTAAAAACTTACGTATTTTTTTCCTTATAGTAAATTGTCAAAATCTTAAAGAAATGGGAAAAAGGTAGAATACTAGCTAGGGTTTCTTTTCTTCTAACCAAACTCTTTCATTAGCTAGGAAATAATATTTTCATTTATAATTTTATTATAAGATTTTCATATTTATGCTCCACAGTTCATTTTTTTTACATTGTATGAAAACGACACAACTCATTCCTATGTGTTACAGGCTCATCCATGAGGTGGCTGTGTCTCAATCAATAAAGGACCATTCATTGTAAGAAAGGATGGGTTTTGTTTCATTATTGTAAGAAGGTACATCATGTACAAAGACACACACACATATTTAATGTTCTTTTGCATATCACCAGCCAGCCAGTACTGATACAACTTTCCTTTGCTAATTAAAAAAAAAACTAGTACAGAGACACAACTAGTACTAATCTTTATTTATTCATTTTGCATGTCTTTTATTCAAAGTACATTAATATAGGTAAAACAGCTATTTTATCCCTTCAAAATGTAATTCATTGTCACTTTAATACTTGTAGTGGTATAGCCAAGTCGTCCATTAGATACAAATAAACCACTTTAATACTTGTAGTGCTTGAGGGGCTTTGCATTGCCTGTTAAACGGTTCAAGTAACCTGGGTACATCTTGCCTAGCACATTTGGCCCAATCAATAATGGGCTACCCATGATTCTATTTAAGGGGATTCCTCCTACGGAAGAGTGGGCGATTTCACTCATTGTTCTCACTATGCAAACACAAGCTTGCAAACAAGTCGTTTTTTCTACTTTGATGTAAGAACCGTTCCTAACTTTAAAGATGTTACAAATTAATTCTCCAATGTCTCATTCACTAGCCACTTGGCCCTTGGTATTAACTCAAGGAATCAAATTCATTCATAGTTGACATCGTACTAAACAGATTAGCGTTGTATTTTGCAATGTAAACAACCAAGTTATCTACAAGAAACTCACCATCTTGTTTGCTTCTAAGTCTTGATTTGACAATCTTCAATACCGAGAAGCTCTCTCTGTAATTGTTGTACAGATTGAAAGTGCCAAAACAAGACGAGCAATCTATTTATCAAGTGATTTTTTTTTATTTTCCTATTTCTATTAATTTTTTACACAACTGATAGTGTTGTTGTATTTTGGAAAGTTTGATGCATCAAAGAGGCCAAGCAGTACTATGCTGGGTGCGAATATTTGTACAATAACAATTTTTTGTAACCATATTATTTTCATAAAAACTTTCTTTATAAAAATGTTGAATTATTCTCACAAACTTAGTTTGGTGGGTCAAAAATCTAGTATAACTTATAAGCATGAAGCTACGCATATTATTAAATAATAGTTGATAAAGAAAAATATATAATATTTATGCGACTTTGGGGATTTATGATACATTTTCTTCGACTTGTTAAAATCGAATCACTTGATCAAATCCAAATTGCAATGATTCGAATTATACTGGTTAATTTATATTTTAAAGAGAAACATCCAAATCAAACCACAAGTTATTTACCTCTTCGAATCATATGACTTTTTACTTTAAAATCGAACGAAACAACACCACAAACACTCTTGCATCTTACAGGATTTCTTCGTTAATATAGTCATTTTTTCTCTATCTTATAGCAGACAAGCTTATACCTTATAGCGAATGAGCTTTAACCTTATAGCAGTCGAGCTTGTGCCTAGTTCTGTGACATTTAAAGTTTTTCATAAATTTATCGGTTGAACTATATTTTATAAGTATAAAGTAAGATATATGACATTTAATACTTAAAAACGAGGGAGACTTTTCATTTAATGCAAAATAAATAAATAAACAAATAAATAATTTTTCAATTAATAAAAAAATTAATTAAAATAATTGTGGTAAAAATTAATGAGAGAGAAAATAAATACTATAAGATATGAACACAAATACTACTTAATAGCATCTAAAAAAATTCATAAAAAAAACTAGCATTTGAAAAAAATTATAATCTATTGAAAAATACTGTAGTTTAATTCCTTCTAATTGTGTAACATAATTGCTGTAAATATACGTGTATCATGTAATGCACAGATAAACAATTTTTTGAATGTACATATTGTTTTAATTAGGCTCTATTCGGTAAAAAGTAGTGGATAACATATAAAGTAGTGGAGAAGCTAGCGGATATCAAATCATGTGTTTGATAAAACTAGCGGTTAAACTAACTAATAAATGTAAAATGACATAAAAATAAATATTTAAAATTTGGGTGCTTCTAGGGTGAGGGAGCAGACCAAATTCCTCACCAGTTAACCACTGAAATTGACCGTAGAATACAGTGTAAAATGCTATGAGCGGTTAAGATTTTATCAACCAGTATTAAATCTCAACTGTTGATGAATTTTTATACTACATCATACAATCATATTTAATGGTTCACCAGTGAGGGAATTTGATTTGCTCCCTCGCTCACCCTAGAAGCACCCTTAAAATTGTTTAGTTTAATTTAAAGAAGATAGAGAAAGAATTTAAGAAAAATAATGAGGGTAGAAATGACAAATTAAAATGTGAGACGCTATAAGCTATCTGCTAGCATTTCAAAAAACGCTACTTGAAACAGGGCTTGAAAAAATGCTAAACGCTACCCAGTGGCGGACCCAAGACCCGGAGTCGAGGGTTGAAAATTTTTAAACGCCCACATCGCTAAAAATATAATTATAAACAACTTTAATATATTTAAAAAAATAAATTATACAACTCATAGTTGTCCTCTACGTGATTTCATATTTTGAAATCATGCATTGAATAATAAGCACAAAGTCAATGTTATTGAATACATCACTCTCAATGTAAGTCACTAGACGGTGGAATTTGGGTCGTTGGTGCGAATGCGTACAAAATTTGGACAACGAATGCATTTTTAAATTTTCAGGTGGTGCAAAAAAATTATATGGGGTGGTAAGCAGAATTTTTTTCCAGGGGATTCAACTGAATCCCCACAACTCTATGTAGGCTGCCTCTGACGCTACCCCAAAAAACTTTAAACACTAATGCTTACCAAACAAGTCTATTCATCATTAGATAGTCAAATTCGCTATTAGCTAGTGAATGAGATTTGGCAAATAGAGCCATAGTCTTTATACACAACATGCATATAATTTATAGGTTAAAATTCTCAATTTTCGACATTGGTGTTAGTATTTTCAGTTGTGGGTAAAGTATATCTAGTTTACATAAAAAAAATAGTTAAGGACTGTTTGATTTGCAAACAAGTAAGTATTGGACTGAACAGTACTGAACAAGTTTTTGTCCAGTATATTGTTTGATGAACAATGGACAATACAAACAAAAAAAATGTAAGTTCTACTATAATTCTATTAAAAAATTATAAAAAATGTGTGATGGAGAAGATAGAAGAGAGATAAAGAGAGAAAGAAAGACCATGAGATGAGAAGATATAAGAGAGATGGGAGGAGAGAAGTAGAGAGAGGGAGAGAGAAAATTGAGATGGGAGAGAGAGAGAAGAATGAGATAGGAGAGAAAGGAAGAATAGAGGAGAGAGAAAGAATTATTGGGTAGGAAATCAAAAAATATTTGGGTATCTTTTGGGTGATCAGACCATTGTGTTTTGGGACAAAAAGTTGTATCGTGTGATATTGTGAGGTACATGAATCTGAGTTCTTGTGTTCTTGTCCTCTACTCTTGTTTTTTGTCTAGTGTCATGAACGGTATTTAAATCAAACAAATACAGCTGTAATTGTCCAATTTAATCCCTTGCTTTTTAGAAATCAACTGAATACTTGCAAAAACATCTATTTTACTTACACGACCTTATCCGCATTAAAGATAACCTTTATTATTTTCTTAAAATTAAAGGGTTTTTGTCGAGCGAAACAAAAAGGCAGGAAATGAGTTTGTAAAACAAGGGGTGCAAAAGTAATTACAAATTCCATTACTAGTATAAAAACAAACCAATTTTTTTAGCATGATTGGCCTTTGAAAAAGTCACTGTGGATCTGTGACTCCTACATAACAAAGAAAGAAAGAGAGAGAGTGACGCATGCGGCAATGGTGCAATGGTGTCTTCATAGATACCTGGTTCACATATATTCTCTCCTCCTTTAACTCTCTATTTTCTTCCTCGAATTATTCTCTTTTCTCTCTCACTATTTATTACTCCTTAGGTTAAAATTAACTCCATTTATTACTTTTTTTAGGCGTTTTATGTATGGATGGTGATTCAAGCGAAACTGCTTCTATTTTACGTTCAGATCTATAATTTCTACTTATTCGGATTGTGTTTTCTGTTTTTAGATTCCGTCTTTGACATCATTTTCTGAATTGCAGATCAAAAAAAAGAGAAAAGAAAATCTAGCAGGCTGTATTTTCAATTTCTTTGATATTTTTTTTTAATTTTAATTTTAACTTTAATTTGTATGATATTGTATAGAGCGGAGGTGAAGTCACTGGAGGCAGCGGTTCATCGATCTCTTCCTGAATTTGGTTGTGGAAGAACACAAAACAAGAATCGGTCGATAAACCTCTGCATCCAGCGCTCATTTTACCTCTATTTCTCTTCATATTTTTTTTAAAAAAAATTTTGTAGCGATTTTTATATTATTTTGTTTTTTCTCTGGTTCATCGATCTATTTTTAGATTATATGTTGTAATTGAATTCAGATGCGTCTTATTATTGTGGTTGAGTAGTAATTTTCTATCACTTTTGTGATGCGGATTGCTGATCTGCTGGTGTGGATCTGTGAAAGTATTCACTTTTTTTTTTTATAGTGTTGCAGTCGTCAATGTCTCGATTTATGATGAATTGGTGAATGATGTTGTTATGAAGAAGAAAATTAAATTCAATATTAATTGTGTTGAATAGAAATAGAATGCATCATTGTATTGTCAATTGCTGCTTTTAATTTTTTTTTTCCTTTTTCAGTATTCCTGCCTTGTAATGTTGTTGCTAATTTTAAGGTTTATAATAGATCTAAATTAAGCATCGGCGTGATTGAAGTGTCCTTGAGGACGCTGATTATTCTTTTTTTTTTTATGGCTGTTAATTAATGATTAATATTCTTGATTGTTGGTAAGGTTTTTCATTTTGCTTTTCTGAACAAGTTTTTATAAATCTTAATACTCCTTTAGTTGATGATTTTGGTGTTATTGCATCTGAAAGGGTGTGATTGTAACACTCACGGTATTTCAGCCCTTCAGCCCTTATACCGGACGGAGCTCGTGGAAGTTTCTGGCTCGCAATTGTTAAATCTCTACCATTCAACACCATTTCCCCCATTTTTCTTTATCACTATGTTATCAACGCCATGTGTTTAAGTCTCTTTTTCTCTTCTTTTTTAGTCAATAGTTTAGATTCCACATAACAAAAAAGTTCATAGGGTTCTTTTGTATAAGAAGAGTTCTTACATATGGGTATATCATTGGAGGTGGAGGCCAATAATTTTTGATGAAACCCACTAAAAAGTAAGTATTTCAAGATTGGTTTTTACCATTGGAGTGATAATTAGTAGATGTTAAAATTTTATGTGTCATTTTAGAGCCCACCAAAAGAGAGTTGAGAAACAAATTAAGTCCTACCATTGGTAATTCTCTTGGTTGATGAACTTTATTGTTTTTGGGTCAAGATTATAGGTGATAAACTGTAGTAGCTCTTTAAAATGGTTCTATAATTTGCCTTTTCGTTTAAAATGGAGTGAAGCTTTTTGAAGAAGCTCAAGGGAGCGCATTACTCAGACTGAACCTGTCATTTTCATCCCCGTTAAATGTCTGTTTCTTTCTTTCTTTCTTGTGTAACAGAAAAGCTATTTTGGAATGTAGGTTTCCGATTCCGAATGGTAGGCAAAACACTGTACGCTAATTAATTATGCTGTATATAGGTCTTGGTTGCATTGCATGAAATGAAAGTCAATAAAGGTAGACACTCTTAAAGGGTGTCCAGTTTGCAAGAGAATATCTAGTTGATGTTTATAGGAATCTAGTATCAAATTCCTCTACATATGTTGAATGAAATCGAGTTAAAGCATGATGCAATTGGGGTCATTTTGCAGAGTAACAATGTTGTGAAGTGTCATCTATCCGAAAGGATATTCCGACAATTCATTCCTTTTTTGCATTCCCTAACTCAGTTTTTGACATTCTATATCCTTATTCACATAACTCTAGTAGCTCAGTTGCCCTACTCTGAACAGTATTCGTATTCAGACTATTTGTGTCACAATGTTCCAACTTTAGTCCTATAATACTTAATATTTTCAGCAACTTAAGGGTGAGTAACTACACACTTAATTGTGTATGAGTATATATAATTGTGCAAGAATGGATTAAGGCGTAATAAACAAAATTTGTGAGGTTTTTTTTCATGTAATATGAATGGAAAAACAATCCTCAAATTTAAATGCGCGTTATCACCTAAACTGCTTTAATCTCATGTTGCTAACTTGTCAATAGTTTAAGTTTTGGAGGTGGCAAGTAGAGTATATATGGTAAGTCAAGTTTCCCAATGTAGATTTATCGGTGATAAAATTGATGGATATTGTGCATTAATAGTACGGTAAAAACAAAAGAAATGAACGAATGAAGTGTTTTCCATTCCAATCACAAGGCAACCTTCTGTGTTTTGTTATTGAGTCTATTTCATACAATTTGTACTATATATAGCACGCCTCAAACTAGAATGCCAAAGGACATTTATTGAAGATCATCTGCACTATCAACCGTATAGATTATTAAAAATAAGATAATTGCGTATTTTTCACGTTGGCATTAAAAAATAGTAGCTGTTTAATTTTTAAATCTAGATAATTGATGATTGATGCCCATGACTTAGCGCATTATGATGGGGCAAAAGTCCAAGATAGTGATCATAGAAATTAAGACTGAAAATAACAAGGATTGATTTGTATAGTAGCGTGGCTAGTGACCTACCATAGAAAATGACCATTATAAGATGCCAGATTCCATGACAATGGCTTTTGTCGTCTATAAAATGGCGATAATGAGAGGAACTTGTAGCTTCTGTCAGTGGTATCAAAAGAATTTTTTTAATGGACTCATCGTAGAGCTGGCAAAATTGGCGGAGCCCGCAAAACCATAGGGCTTGAGCTTAAACAATTGAGCCCGTTTTTATATCTGGACCTTTTGGCCCTATCCATAAAAGCCCGAACCCATGTCGGGCCGGCCCGGTCGGGCCATGGGTAGCCCGTAAGTCCGCAAATGCTATATGTCAAGACATAATTCCCTAATGAATATCCTAAAGTGATTAATTTGACACTAAATATGTTATGTTTTTAATATATAAACATAAACTACGGTACGTATCAGGAAAGCATCCGCATTGTTATCTATATTCTATAAGGTGTTGTTTATAATATATACGCACCTCATATTCACAAGTTAACATGTACATACTTTTTTTTTTGACAATTTATCATGTACGTACCTGTTATGTTTTTAATATTTATTTATAACATGTTTGTTATATACATGTTGATTATAAGAATGTATATTGCGGTTTTGAATTAGGCAGTAAACATGTTGCAGCCACTGTTTAAGTTTAAATGTTTTAATCTTTTTATTTTAAAATAATCTACTCCTAAAATATAAATAATGAGCATTTATTTTTTTTAAAAAATTATCTTTATAATTAATATATTGCGTATAACGCGGGCTAGCCCGAAAAGCCTGTGGCCCGTGGCCCGCATAGGGCCTGGCTTGGGCCACAAATGTTGAGCCCGAATTTTGATCCGGGCTTTTTAGCCCGGTCCGTAAAAGCTGAGCCCGATACGGGCGGGGTAGCCCGTTTTGCCAGCTCTAACTCGTTGTGTGAATAGGTATTTAAAACAGCTTATCCATTTGTCTTCTATGTTGAGTTTAGTGGGAATATATATATATATATATATATATATATATATATATATATATATATATATATATATATATATATATATATATATATATATAAATATAGACACACACACTAGTATTTTACTCGTGCATACGCACAGGTGATACTGTATGGTCGGTGTATTGTCATGAAGTCATAATAGTAATTTGGAAGATATTCATAAGTTGTGAACAATGTCCAAAATGTATGATTTGAAATTCAAAGGGGAAAGAAATAGGTATTATGTCATATAACATACAAATGCAAATTATATTGAGTCGAAGAAATTAAAGGAGATTGACAATCAGAATTACATTGATCCTTAATAATGTATTTGGACATTAGAGTTAAAATATGCATCCCCGTTGGCCCTCCCGTCGGCACTCCCGTTGCGAGTCTCTCATTGTCCCTCCCGTTGCCACATGTTAACTCATGTTTTTTTATATGATTTAACATTAATTAAATTATATTCGTTTAATTATAAGTAAGTTATTTTGTAATATTTGGTAGTGGCTAAAGTTACTTTTTTTTACAATTCTTAGTGGTTAAATTGAGTGATTTTAATAGTTTTAATAGAGATATTATAGTAAATAATAAATTTTAGATGAAGTAAAAATGAAAAAAAAAGAAAAAAGAAAATAATATTTTTTAAAATATGCACCCATGTTGGCGTTCTGTTGGCGCTCTCGTTCCCACTCATGTTCCTGTTGTAGCTCTCGTTGTCGATTGCATTGTCAATCTGGCATCGTCGCTCCCGTTGTCACGTATTATGACTTATTTTTTTCTATACGACTTAATATTAATTTAATCATACTCATTTATTTATAAAAAAGTTAATTTTAAAGTTTTGTTTCAGGTACGTCTTTTTCTGACAATGGATAGTGGTTAAAATAATTAATTTGACCGTTGTAAAAAAATTAATTTTAGTAGTTTGACTAAATTATAAAAATAATGAGTAATTATTTTTAGTAAAAAGGGGTAAAAAATTTAATTTTTATGACAAAAAGAAATTGGAAAAAAAATTATGAATAAAATATATTTTATTTAAGAATCTGTTTAAAAAAACTATTTTTTTTAAAGTTAAAACTGTTTTAAAAAAACAGTTTTTAAAAAAATAAAAAATATTTTTAAAAAAAAACAGTTTTTTTTAAAGTAAAAACAATTTTAAAAAAAACAAAAAAAAAACTGTGCTGACAGCGCGTCAGATGCTGTTTTTTTTTTGAAAAAGCTGAAAAAAAGCTGATTGTTTTGTCTTTTAGTGGTGAATTTACTATTTTACCCTTATTTTTTGCCAAATGGCAAAATTTTAAAATGTCTATGAATGTCAATTTGCTAGCATATGTTTTGATTATACCTCCACCAGACACCATACTCCCACCAGATATTTTTCTTCCCATTTTACCCCTGTATATTTAGCAAAACAGATTTATCTCATCAATTGGTAAATCTGTTATGTAAAAACTGAATAACGGAATTATTTATTAGATAAATCTGTTTTTTATTAAAAAGTAAAATTTATTTTATTTAAATTTTTAAAAAAATTATAAAAACACCACTAATAATTCGTTAAACAATCAAGAGTAATCTAAAAATTATAAAAATACCACTAAAAATCTAATAAAACCAAATAAATGTTATGCAATTTTTTTTTGATTTTTGGGAAATTTGGAACAATTAAAAAAATTAATAAAAAATAATAAATGATTGAATTTGCAACTTTTCAAAATCAGAATTATCTATTTAATAGATAAATACGTTTTGAAATATTGCAAAACGAATTTATCTTTAAATCTGTTTACAATTTTTTTTTGCAACAGATTTATCCTAATAATAGATAAATTCGTTTAATCAATTGCATAGGGACAATATGGGAATAAAAAAATGGTGGGGGTATGGGGTATAACGGTGGAGGTATAAAAAACACAACCCAATAAAGCATACATAAGAGGATAAAAGGGAATGCGAATTGAGTCAAAAAATGCGAATTTCACTTGGGCAAACACATTCGGTAAATGTATATCTATATTTTTTTAGAAAAAGATAGGGATAGATAATTATGGCTATCTCGTACAACAAGATAGGTAATTTTTATGGTGTAATATTTCGTTGCATTCATGATAAGCAAGGCCTGAACATCACACCGAATGCAACAAAATGAGCCAATATTAGGTGTTGAAGTGGTCTCAGTTGCGATCAACCTTGCCTTCTCTAGAATCCTCTTCGAATCGGATTGCTTTATGTTGGTGGAAGCACTAGTGCAGAAAAAACATTTAGCATCGGTTGTTTTGGACATTTAGTATCGGTTATCCGACGATGCTAAATCCCCAGATGCTAAAAGTGGGACATTTAGCATCGGTTATTTAACCGATGCTAAAAGTCACATTTAGCATCGGTTGTATAGTATACCCGATGCTAAATGTCTCTTGCATGTACATTTAGCATCGATTGTATAGAATAACCGATGCTAAGTGTCTCTTGCATGTACATTTAGCATCGGTTGTATAGAATAACCGATGCTAAATGTCTCTTATAAGTACATCTAGCATCGGTTATATAGAACAACCGATGCTAAATGTCTAATTTTTTTTTAAAAAAAAAAAGTTCCCAGTTCACTCTTACAGACTACTATCCTCCCCCTTGTAATCTAATTTCTCCCCAACCAAAATCAAGTAATCAAAATCAATTATCATTTAATAAGAAATAGTAATGATACAATAAATAAGAGAAATTGAAGAAATGAGACATTTACAAATGAAGCATACACTAATCCTAAAAATGAAACAAATGAAACATGACTAGACATGCCTTCTTTGATTTCCTTCTAAAAAAAATGAAGCAAATGAAGCATACACTAATGCAAAAAAAATGCCTTCTTTGATTTCCTTCTAAAAAAAAAAGTTAACTCTGGCTATCTTTGGCTTTCCTTTCAACCTTCTCTCATTTCCTTCTCCATATGAAATTGCCTTCTTTATTACCTCAAAGCCTCCATCTTCCCTCATGCCTTCTCATTTCCCGCACCATTCAAGTCACCCTGTCAAAGTTAAAACCCAAACAATTAGTATAAGTAATTCACATTGAATTAGAAATAACTAGCAGGTTTTCAAGTCTATTCCATCTGCAATGGACCAGATCAATTAATATTCAAGTATACAAAGTTGATTTAAGCATAAATAAAAACCCAAATATAGCATAGTAGGCCCATTTACTTTACTTAAAACATAGATTAATAGGTTTCTCATTGGAGCTACTCTAAGATAAGATTCCAGATAGTAAAACAGTCACTCTAAGAAAAAGGTAGAAAAATACCTATAACTGAGTACACGCACCAGCAAACTTATATCGATCTTCCATTAACACTTTCTTACTGCTTCTCTTTAAGCAACTTGTAAAGGAGATGGATTAAAGTGTGAACACAACTTGAAGCTGAAAAAACAAGAAAAACAAATGCAAATAGAAAAATATTAGAATATGTTAATCCATATTGAGTGGAAGAAGAATCAGATATCTCTATTTATAATTAGCCAGTTTTACACTTAAAACCCAACTAATAACAATTTCTGTACTATGGTTTCGTTACTAAAGTTACCTTCTCAATTTAGATTATGTCCCTTTTTCATCTGGTAAGAAATAATATCAAGGTCAGAATAACAAACAACATTAGTCTGATGTAAGAAGTTATAAATATATAGATGCTCTTGAAGAGAATACCTTAAATTTCTTGCTTGAGATTTTGAAGAGAATACCTTAATTTTCTTGCTGAAATTTCTTTCATTTCTTTTCTTCATATATCTATGAATCTTTTCTTTGCTCAACAGAAAGTTTTCCGACCTTGAAGGATGAGTCCTCCAAGTTTGATATTTCAGGTGTCAGAATTGCAGAACTCCCAGCCCCAGCTACTAGTGGCTGACTCTCAAGTGTCTAGGCAAGGAAATTTTCATGAACTTTAGTTAGAGTGTCGAAAGCGATATACAAAAAGAACCACCCATCAAAGTTAATTGGAAATATCTTGCAACCAATGGCTAATACCCAAATATCCTGCAAGCAACATTCAGAGGGATCTTACATGAGCAACATTCACAGGAATCATACATTGAGTATTTTTCTAAATCAAACAAACTGCATGGAGGGTTGGTAAATTTGATAATAAAATAATAGACAGTAAGACAGATGTGGATGTTAACAATTAGATCGTGAGTACCAATTAATCAATATTAATTAAAACAAGCTCAAAAAAAAAACATCAGTTAGCACTGTAATTAAGCTTTGCAGCAAAGCACCAAAATTTCATGTTCTAGCTACAATGAAGAAAAGAAGCAATCAAAAAAAGGAATGGTTCTAATCACACACTTGTTGACTCTGCAAATGAATATAAATCTGGTGAGCCACTTTCTTTTAGTGATGCTGCCCAAGTTCTCTAGGTATTACTTTAGGGTTTAATTTGACATGGTCTGCAGCAGTCCTAAACTAGAGAGATGAACAAAGAACTAGAGAAAAGTTCATGGATATACTTGGATTTGTAAGTTGTTTTATATCTGGTCAATGTTAATGTATCTAAGAAGCCAGTTCAAGTTATATTTTGATAAATAGAAAGCTACTTCATGGCTTACCAGATTTCAACTTTGAGACAATCCCAGACGACGACGACGAGCAAGGCAACGGCTAGCGAGCGATGACAACGAGATAACAACGGTGACGGCGACAATGTTGATCTTAGAATCAACTCTCGGGTTAGTCTGAACTCTGAAACACAGCATCATAGAATAGATAAAATTGCAGCTACATACGATTTATACAGAGTAATCACAGAATAAGTTAAACGAATTAAAACCCAATATTCAAGTAGTTAAGGATTCAGTGTGTGGTGTTGGCAACAATTAGTTTAAAATTAGCTACATACGATTTATCCTTCATCAATAAACGCAATAAGTAATAAGTAATCACAAACAAAGCAGAACAACGATACGATTTATACAGATTCGCAGAAAAACTGGTATAAAAAACTGTTGCGTTAAAAACACACTTAGAGCAAGTGTACTCTTTCGCAGAAGTAGTATAAAAGATTATCGTCTCCACAGGGATTAATTAACAAGTACCAAACTAATCGAGATTATTTATTATTTAGACGAACGAATATTTGAATTGTAATGGAGCAAACAAAAAAAGGGAAATAAATAACAATAATAAAATGCAAGAATTAATTCAATGGCTTCGATTCCTCTATGTCTAATTCTACCTGAATTTCCTTATTTTATTTAATTACCAATCCCTTTACTAAAGCTATTAATCCGTTTGGTCATTCGCGATTAATATTCTTTTTCCTAAAAACCCTAGTTTGGTCATGCTAAAATTTAAATTTAAGAAAAGCATAAAGTACAAAAAGGTTGAATGATTGGAAGACTAAATTAAAGTTTGGTCATGCATTAATTATAGCCCCAATTATCCTATAGGTCCACCAACTAATTGCAGTACGGTCGCTGATCAACTAATTGATTATTAACATGAAAAGGGTAGCTAATCCTAATTATGTGATAAAAACAATAGAATAATATTAATTGAAATAAAAACAGGAATTCAAATAAGAAATTAGAACATAAAGAGGTTTCTAAACATGCAAGATCTACCTAAGACCCTAGACGAGGACTTAGGTGTCCATAATAATAAAGAACAATAAAAGAAAAATAAGGTTCATGAATTACAGAAATAAGAATAACCCGGAAATAGAGAAAGTCTTAATCTTTGTCTTCAATCTCCTTCTTTTACTCCAAAGCTCTTTCACGGTGCTGAAAAACTCTTCTCTCCCTCCGTAGCGTTCGTGTAAATCGTTTGTTTATGTGGTGTGTCTCTCCCATTCACAAGTGAAGCTCTCCTTTTATATTAATTCCTTTTCTTTCTCTCCAAGCAAAGGATCAAGTCAAGATTGCTTCCACTTTTAATTGCAAGATATGTCAATCCCTAAATATTAGGATTTAGATCCTTCCTAAATATGTGTTGCTTGCTCTCCACTCCATGTCTCTTTCTTTCTCTCTAAGTCACATGTGCATCACTTTTAATTGAAATCTCCAAGAGGATCTTCTTCTTTTTATCACTGTGGGCCTTCTTGCATTAATGGGCTTTGGGCTTGTTTTCTTTTATTTGTTAGTCTTTCTTCTAATTTCAGCCCATATTTGTGTCATTTTGCTTTTTCTACCTTTCTGCAAATATAGAGTAATTTAAGTTAGTTATTTATTTAATCAGTAATAATTACTCTAAAAACAACTCAAAATATCTCTAATAAATGCACTAAATTAGAGTTTATCAAAAACCCTAATCAAACCCCCAATCATCAAGCGACAAATTTAGACAAATCAATAATCAATAGAACGGCGACTAGGTGTAAACCAAGAAAGAATCGAGAAAAGAACTTACCAGAATGAGATCGAAGAGCGTTTTTGATGTCGTTTCTGGGTATCTTTCAGCGTAAGACCTGATATCTTTCGCGAGGCCTGGTTTCTGCGTTTTTTATGGGTTTCTGCGCTTTTGATGGTCTGGGTTTCAGCGTAAGGAGAACGAGTTCGAATGGGTTTCACACAAGAATAGCGATGAAAATAGAGAGAACGAGAACGAGAAATAGTCTGGGTTTCACACAAGAACAGCGATGAAGAGAGAAGACATGATGGTCGTGTTGAGAGAGAGAGAGAGAGAGAGAAGAGCAGGAAAACAGCGCACGATCGATTTGGTTCATTTGCGAGAGAGGAGGAAGAAGGGGTTCTGCATTCTGCGAGAGAGTTAGGAAAACAGCGCACGATGGATTTGGGAAAATAAAGTTGTGGATGGTTCACCAAAAGGACATTTAGCATCGGGTTTTTAAGACAACCGATGTTTACTGACCAGGGCAAGCACCTTTAGCATCGGTTGTTGAAAAAATCGATGCTAAATGTCTGCAGGAAAACTTAAGTTGTTGGTTTAATTGCAAAATTGCCACCGGTTCAACATTTAACATCGGTTGTTCAAACAACCGATGTTAAATGATGCTGTTTAAAGTCCTTTTTCCACTAGTGAAGCTTGTAGAGGAAATTTGATTAGAAGAGAGATTGAGAATATCATTCAAGATTTATGATTATGAAAGAACAATTTACCTCAGTTGGTAGGGGTGGCAATGAACAGAACCAACTCAAACATAGTTCGAAACTCGACTCGATAAATAACTCGTTGAACTTGGTTCATGAACCAACTGAGTTGAACTTGAGCTAAAGATTGAACTCGTTAAATAAATGAGTCGAACTTGAGCTAGATGTAGTTCGACTCATCTGGTTCATGAACCAGCTCGATAATTATATATATATATATATATATATATATATATATATATATATATATATATATGTATGTATGTATATATATTATGTTACCATTTTTTTATTTTAATATGATTATGATCTCTCATTTTTCATGTTATGCATTTTGTGTTTCTAGAGCAAAATTCTTTGTTTATTGGTTGGTAGCAATAACTATTATATCATTATGCTATTCTCAATTTTTTTATTATTATGCTTGTTTATATTTTTCATTAAACTCATGAGATAGGTAAACAAAAATGTTATAATTATATTTATATTTTCATTTTGGTAATTATTTCATTCACAAACCACCAAAACCACCAGTAAATTGCTATTTGAAAATATCCAAAATCTAGAATTTTTCAGTTTTTTTAACTTTTCATCCTGCAAGCCGAGCTAACGAGCCGAACCGAGCTGCTCGCGAGCTTGAACCGAGTCGAGTCGAGCTGGAAAAAAAAGTTCATGTCGAACTCGAGTCGAGCTACGAGCTGAACCTATTCTTATCGAGTCGAGCCGAGCTGAACCAAGTTTGACTCAGCTCGACTCATTTCCAGCCCTATCAATTGGGTTTCTCTGGGTTAAGCGTGAAGGAAATGTCGCGACCGATCTTGTTGTGAAGCTTGCTGCAACTAACTCTCTCCACCGCAACTGGTCCTTCGCTCCTCCGTTTTGGATCGCGACTTTGTTGGATGTATATCGGAAGAATTGTGGTTAATTTGTAATGGTGATCAGCGAGAGTCGAACTGAATATTATCGTTTAGGGTTCAGCGGTTGTGCGGTGAGCTTGATCAATTATTAGAGTACCACTTTGGTGAAAGTGGTTTATTTGCTTTTCTTATTTCGCTGCATTGTGATATGGGTCGGGTTGTGGTCGTTGGTTGCTTTTCCGAACTTTGAGTTGGACTGGACTGTGGTTCATCTTATTTCCTTTATTGTTTTGTTGCTCTGGTTGTATTTTGTACGGGCCTAGACCAGTTTATCAATGCAAAATTCTGAACCATTTGATTAAAAAAACGACGAAGACCATTTGGTTGGAACCAAGCAATTAATCGTCCTCCCTCCCTCGTTGCGACAAATCGTCCTCCCAATTCTACCTTACTCTCAATGGTTATGGTAGAATTCTCCCAATCATCAAGAGACTTTAGTAGATTAGGGGAACCTCACCCCTTCTCTCTGATTCAAACCCCCACAATCTGAGAAAGTAAAACTCACCAATAACAAGATTCAAACACTATTATAGTTTTAGTTCTATTTAAGTTTGGCTTATTTTTTCTTTTGTACGCCCGATCATTCCACAATGAGCACACATAAGGCACTCTTTCTTGGCTGTCCTTGCCGCACTTTGAGAGTCTGAACTGCACAAGCCAGAGGCGAATCTGTGGGGTTGGCAGCAATAAGAACCTCACATTGAGAAACCATAGACAAAGCAACATCTATAGAGGGAAGGGGATCCATGAGCAAGATTTACCCACAGACTTGATTAAAATGTTCATTTAATTCCATAAGAAATGTAAAAATATATTCATCTTAAAGATGATCAATAATATGTTGTATGTACACCACCACAATTGCAAGTGTGTGTGGGACGAAACTCACCATAAATTCGTCCCAAAGTGAGTTGAATTTTGCAAAATAAGCACAAACAGTGGAAGATCCTTGATTTCACTTGTGGAAATTTCGCTGGACATCGAATTTAACAACCAGGACTTTCTATCTTTTTAATTTTTAATCATATTTGTTCAATGTTTTGTGCATCTAACTTTCTTAATTTTGTTTCAACATTAGTCGTCTTGGAAAATTCAATTTTTGACTCAGATTCATTTCTTTCTTTTTCACATGTTCTCTCACTTTTCAATTGTTTCCATTTTCTTAATTTTTTCGAAAAACCAAAAGTGTTTGGATTTGATTTTCTGTTCCGTTCCTCCGTATGAATTTCTTTGATCTCAATTATGGATCAATCGATTGATTCATATATTCTAATTGATTCTTTCTCATCATTTCTTAATTCTCCTTTGTGGGCGTTTCGTTCACCAATGTGTCAATTATAACTATGTCTTGCCACTACTCATAGCTCCATAGCCAAATATTATGGCATTCCCATTGAAGGCCAGAGTTTTTCAAAGCAAGAATATCACCAACATTTCAACTGAAAGTGTCAAGAAGAAATCTTCCATCATCTTCTTTAAATATCGACAATGGTGGGATGGGAAAACAAGATTCCACGAGTATTGGTATTTCTCAATTCAAAAGCAATCAAATTAACTTTTCTTGCCAGACCAAATACATTATCTTCCCTTTTAGTATTTTGTTATAACATTTCTGACTAAGTTATGTTGATTCGAATTTTATGTTATTCAAATATTGTATTCTCAGAATTTTTATTTTAAATTGTTTTAGCTATTTTAAAATTTATTATTTATTAATAAAATAAGCAGGTATAAAAGCAGGTTTATAAAAAAATATATTAATCAATTGGGAATTAGCGAGGGAAATTGGACTCGTGACTGTTAGAATTTGGCCACGCGGCTGTCATTATTTGCGACAAATTTAAATCCCTTGCTAATTAGTGAGGGAACTGTCACGCGCAAATTAGCGACGGATTAAAATTCTCTCGCTAATCTATTAGCGAGGAGCAATTTAGCGAGGGAATCAGTCCCTCGCAAATGGTGATTAGCGACGAAATTTGGACGTTTTGCGACGGAAAAATCCCTCGCTAATAACCAATTTTTTTGTAGTGTTATCTCCCCCAAATCCCTTATATATGTTGATATATAAAGCATAAATTCATTAACTCAGTTGGTGAGCTAAGAGATATCAAAGGAGAATGAGGTTCAAGGTTCAAACCCTTGAAACTAAGGTTTTCTCAATAAATTGCTCAAACGATATTTCTAAAAACTGGACGAGTCTGATATGGAGTGTGAGGAGCCTACTTTTAACAAGCACGTACCACCTCAAGTACACCATGCATGCATCTTACAGTCCCCCTTCCTCTGGGTCATGCTATGCTGGAAGAAGAAGGAGATGCTTACCACCAATATCTGGAGATAATCTTCCATAAATCTGTTACATGCACTCACCGCTTAGGTGCATGGACGTTGTATATCATGGAAGGTTTATTAACAAAACCCACAAAAGCAAGAATTTTAGGGGGTGCCAGACTCTTCCACCGCTTTTCTAGAGCTAAAATCTCCAGAGGAGCCCTAATGATATCAAAGATGGGGAGCTTTTGATAAGTAAGTCATACATAGATTTAAGAGAGTAGACGCCCTCACCCCTGCCTCCCAGATCCAGCTATCCTCAGCCCTCACCCGGTGGGAGAACTACTGGGGCTAATAAGGTCATAAGATCCACTAGTAGCCCTTCTTCCCATGCAAAAAACCTTCTCCTCCAAGAGATCCTCCAACCCACCCCATTCTTTTATTTTATAATTTTAAATAACAATGGTAGGTGAATGCAAGAAGACTATTAAATTTTTTGGTCGAGACCAACGTATCCACCGCCAAACGCAGTGATTAATCCCCTCACTGGATTGGAGGGACCTCGAAGGGTGGGAAAGCTGGCCCAGAGATTTAAAGCTGCTCCATACCCAAGGCACCTCGAAGAAGACTAATAACTTTATGAAAGAAAATGATAAATTAGAAAAATAATGTGAACATCGGAAGAGATAAATTTTGGCTACATAGATAGCTGATGAAAAAAATGATTGGGAGGAATGTATATTAAAGTTAATGGTAGTAGTGACTAATAAATTAAGGAGGCTCCCTAATCTTACCCACCAAATTTAATTAAGCACTTATTCATAATTTTGATTGAAGTACAGGATAATATATGAATTACACAATCTTTCCAAACAGCTAGGTCTTGTTAAGTTATAACCATGCATATCCCAATGATGTATATATACTACATATATAGTGCCACCAACCTCAAATTCTACTGCACATGATTCATGCATGTCCTTGGGTTTTACTAAGTATGTTTTTTAATTTTGTATCCCATTCTCTTTTTTGTCTTTTAGAAACCAGACTCATAGCCCAATTCCTCTCTAACACCCTGAATTTTTATTTCCTTTGTATGTATTATAATTGTGTATTTACTTCAATTGAGATAATAATTAGTTTAGTATTTAGAGAGTGTTTTTAAGAAAAATAATTTTTGTAGAACTAAAGAGAAATGTTATAGAAGACTATCAGAGAAATTTGAGTTTAAAATTCTATCAAATTATAGCTAAAAAGTATCTGCCTGTGTAAATCGGTACAACACTAAAAAGTCCAAACTTATCAGAAGAATTGGAAACTTAGTTCGTTAAGTCCTATAAAATATAAAGATCGAAATTTTATCTGCAGAATTTTTATTTACCTTAAAATACGTCTTTTATTACCAGTATAACAAAGAACTAGTAAAATAGGGAATGACTATGTGTGGTCCATTTTTCACCAACACGTACCTGGAGGATTAAATCACCGACTATTACCACTATAAATAACAACTCACCCTTCACCTTTATATCACACAAAACGTCACCATCTCAGAAGCTTATTCAAACAGGTTCCAACTTTCTCTTCTCTTGGTCATTTCTTGTCTCACTTGATATATATCTCTTATATTTTACTTTTAGAAGAAAAAAAACCAACGCTTTAAGCTTGGTCAATACACATTATTTCTTCACTTTTAAAGAATGAAAACTTTCACACCGAGAAGAAGTACGTAGATATGATCCATCTCTTTAAACTTTCCATAAATTCTATCTAGTCTTTCTATTACTATTGTTTCCAGTTTTTTTTTCAAAGAACTCCTAGTAAACTACATGATCTTCTTTTAAAATCAAAACTTTGTTCTATATATATATATATATGCATATACTTCTTTTACTCTCTCTATGATACATCTTGTTACACTAAAATGTTAGCAAACTTAAATTTTATATACGTAGACAATAATACTGATAGACTTAGATTTATATGGTGCAACTCTTATAATATGAATTATAGGAAATAATTCTTTTGGCCATGCATTCTTATGTAGATCATCAATAAGTGATTCTTTATCCAGACACCTTGTTTAACCGACTTGATTGAACTTTTTTTTGGTTGAAAATAAATGTAACCCTTTATACTTACTTTGTCTTTTATTTAGCCTATTATAATAATCACTTTCATATTTTCTTTATAAATATATATATATATATATATATATATATATATATATATATATATATATATATGTATGTATAATGTCGCTTGCATTTGTACCACACAAGTATTGAAATAGGATTCTAGTAAAATATTTTAGTTATAATTTTAGTTATGGTTATAGTGTATTAAGACATAGTTGTTTTAATGAGTAATAGGTATTGTCGAAATTGAAGCAAGTGCGGATCAACAAACTCTTTTGAAAACAATTCAAGGTAAGGGGAAATACTAATAATAAGTTGATGGGCACAAATTGTATGTTGCTTGTATATATATTATTTAGATATTCGTAGGTGATTTGTGTGATTTGATGTGTTTGAGTTATTTGCAAGTGTGTCAAAATAAGTATATTGTGAATTTGGTCGAGAGTATTAGTTGTCTAGTTATCTAGGGATATGACCTATGAGGATTAAATTAGTTAAGGTATATCTCACAAGCTGTTTTATGGATTCTAAGGACTGAATTGTCAAATTGATTATGGATTCGATTAGTAAGACTGATGATTTTACTAAGAGCTATCACAGGTTGTTTCTTATAGTACTATCAAGTATATAAGACTGAGGATAGGTTCGGTTGGGTCGACTACAAACCTTCTGGGGGCACTTGTGTTCCGAATTCCTACCAATGGTCAGTTGTAGCAACTCTGGCTGGGAGAAATCGTACTACCCGACACGGTGAGCCTGACTGTACAGAACTATCTATAATAAGGTGCAGCGCTCGAGCCAGAATGATTGGGGTTTAGATTGGATATCTGCTCATTGCAAAACAATCATGTTATGGCAGTTGAAACGGCCTTACGCTCAAGATGATAGAGAAATCTCCATGGAGTAGGTTGAGTATATTATTTCTAGTCAGTAGACTAACCTTGTTGATGAATTACAGGATAAGTATGATGTCTAGTACTTAACTAACTATCGATAATTATTTTCATTAGACTGTTAATCATGTTTTTGCAGGATTTGGTGATTGTGTGTGGTTAATTTCTGAGTTTTGAATTAGTCTGATGTGGGTCACTTATTGTGTCTATATATTATTATTACTTGTGATTGTATCTTATTATATGTAACTTGTGTAACCATCGTGTTGCAAACTTGTGTACGAGTATTTCACCCCTTACATTTCAGATGGCATCGGGGGAGCCTCTCAGACACTCTGGACTCAGGAGGATTAGATTCCTGGAGGATATAGGAGATCCCATCTGGGAGATCGACCCAGTAGCTCAGACCATTACTTATACTGGTGTAGTTGAGATCACTGATGGGGCACAGGGAGTACCCATAACTATTATTACTATTCATCAGACTTTAGAGATCAAGTTGCCTATGAACCGTATGATAGCGGCCATGTTTCCTGGTGTAGCAGTGCCTGGGATTGTAGTTCAGGAGGCTGTGGTTCCTGATGTACCTGTTGTACCTGAGTGGGAGCCGTCTGAGGGCTCCAATAGTAGTGGTACCATTGGGGGTGTCCCCAATGGATATCATTACTGGTTGTTGGAGGTTGGGTCTTTATGGTTCTACTTAGAGTATAAGAGTTTTTTTTTTGGGATTTAGTCTGGCTTGTAATCTCTTATAACTCTACCTTTTGATGCAGTGTTTATCAGGCGTTTCAGTATATTAGCTTGACTGCTTAGATTTTAGCCTAATCTATGGTATATATATAATCTTATAGAAAGTACCACCTTTTGGGACATCTTTGTGACGTGGTACTCAGACGATAGCCTATGTAAGCCTAAGGGCATGACTATGATCCAACTAGTAGTGATCAATATATGATGCATATTTATATATATTTCGATGATGTATGATTATGCCTTATACTTTATGCTTCTCATATATTTAGAAAATATATTTTTTCTCGTAAGTTGAGAATCGAAATTCATATCTACTTTGAATCGATATTTTCTTCAAAAGAAATTAGAAATGGGAAAATTAGTTAAGTGTAGCACCACTTTTTAAAGGTTAGAAAAAAGGGGTGTTTCATCCTCCATCTCCTCTTCATGTATGCACCAATTAATCCAAGAAAGAAAAGTTACAGATGTAAATGAAAACAAAAGAATACTACATCTATTCCAAAGATAAGTATGAGGATTAAGGAAATATACATCATTGTTAGATCAAGAAATGAAGTTATGAAATTTTGGCCCCCATATAGAAGTAATAAAAAGATGACATGGGAATTATGGATCACCATCTGGTGGCGCCAACATGCATGTAGCAGATATATATCAGATACATGTATAATAAACATAATCATATTAAATAAATTGGTAGTTTGATGTCTCTTTGTCACTCTTGCAAGCAATATTGTGAAACAAAATAGGTAAAACCTATAGTAATTTAAGACACTGATTAAAAACATACTCTTATTTAGGGGATTTCCTCATATGACAATGAGAAGCACTAAAAGAAGGAGCTACAATAACAGAAGAATAAACCTTAGAACTTCCAAATGAAATTCCACTACAACCTGAACCTTCATCAACAATAGAACAAACTATAGTTTCCTCAACAACTGTCTCATTTTCCTCTCTCATCATCTGATTTTTCCAAGGCATAGATGAGGATGAAAGTGCATGGTTCTTCATAACTGCATGCTTAAGAAGCTGATAAGCTCTAGGATTCTTCCCCAAAATGTTGCTGAAATCTTCCTCATGAGTATTTTTCATATTTCCCTTGCTTGTAAAGTTTGTTTTAGCATTTCTTCCTCTAAGAAGCCTTGCAGCACAATCATAAGCCATTGCAGCTTCTTCTGCACTATCAAAAGTTCCTAACCATAGCCTTAGTTTCTGTGAGGAGTCTTTGATCTCAGCTATCCATCTTCCAGAAGGTCTCTGTCTCACTCCTAGAAATTTCTTTTGATTTTTGGTTGATATTTTTGGAATCTTGTTAATAGTACTACTCACTTCTCTCTTCTCATAGGATTTGTCTATTTCATGAGGCATCAAAGACATATTGTTTTTGTGGTTTTGAGTTTAGTTTATAGATTTTGAGGTGCCTTTGTTTTCCATGAGAGTAGGAGAGAAAGGGTTGGTTTTAACTTAGGTCCATGTAACAATGAGGTTGATGATGATGAGGTAATAGCATGTGTTTGTCAGATTTGGGTTTGTCTCTTTCTATAAGCTAATATTATCTTATACTTAAACTACAACCCTAATTTTTTTATGCTTAAAAATCCCTAATTAACATCCTTCCAACACATCAAATTTTCTCAATTTCTCTCTTCTTATTACCCCTAGATAGGGTAAGTAAACAGATATACGTGAGTAATTAAATTTAACGAGTTGTTGCATCACACATTAGTTAATAAGGCGAGGACGGGAATGAGGTACTCGTTCTAGTGGGTACTGTACTTGCTAAAATGACTTAATATTAATCTTTACAGTTAGTAGTTACTTTATATTAAATATAATAGAATAAAGTTATAAAAAAATTAATAGGCTAAATGATTAATTTTTTTTATAGCTGTCGAATAAACCTATAAAAAATGTTAATTTTGTTTGCAAAATCATTTTTTGGTAAATTTAATAATAGTCGTGGGTTATCTGTGAGTATCTATGAATATACATAACCTAATTGTTTTTCATATTTGCAGATACTCAAACGAGTATTGGGCGGGTACGAGGGCATTTCCACCCACACCGAGGCCAGTAACATTGGACTAACTATTTGGTGGGTTGGTGTTGTTCGATCATTTTTAAAGACATTAAATGAACTGAGAAGCCGATTTATCACAATTTTAAATATAATCCAAACTCGTAATCTCTTTTTTTTTTTTTGATAAGCTCGTAGTCTCTTTTTTAAGTAAATTAAAGTTGGTCATTGAAAATTGATGTATATGATACAAAAAATATGATCAAATAAATCAATTTTTTTTGTTGACCAATTTGTAAAAGAGACTATCCAGATTCTAGTTTTCCTATAAATAAACTGATACATATAAGTTAAAACAATTCATTAAAGTAACATTATTGCACGTATATTTGTGCATTTATGGAATTGCATGAGGGTATTTTACCAGTACACGAAAAGTAGGGCAAGATGGTGGTTTGTACACCTGTTACAATACTTGAATTTATGATATGATTATGATGATTCAAGTTGCTGAAGAAAAATGAAAAATCCAAGGGAATGAGGCAATGAGCTTACGTAAGTTGCTATAATTGTGATTAATATATTTGTAAACGAAATGTGTTTGGTTAACAAGTACCCCCAGATGCAAAATTCCAACAGCCTACAAACAAAATTCACACCTCAAAAGCCCGAAAACAAACAGAACCCACATGCTTATATACTCAAATTAAAAACCAATGAAGAACATTTGTCACATAATGTGTGTCTTTGTTGTTGTCATTGTTAGTTTCCTCCAAAGTATATATATATATATATATATATATATATATATATATATATATATATATATGCTCTTTGCAATTTTAAACAATAATAATAATTATAAACCTCTCAATTAATTCTGACGCACTGCAAATTCTCAGTAGGTAGCTTTCTTGTTGGATTATATTAAGTTCTGTTTATATGCTTTTAAACATTATGCTAATCCTGTTTTATTAGTCAAAGTTGTTTAGCTTTTTGCTTAGGACTCTGATTAAATGACCGACAGGAATTCTATTGCCAATCACAGCCTTATCCCAAAGACAAACAATATATATATATATATATATATATATATATATATTAAGTTACGTATATTACCTATAACGCTAATGAATAAACATTATAGTAAACGATACCAATTGGGACAGAAATGATATGGGTTGGTGCCAAGCTTAAATCCAAAATAAGCTGCTTTTTGTAAATTAAACAAGCTGCTTTGTCTAGTTTCCCCAAGGGTATGAAATTAAACAAGCTGCTTTGTCTAATTTCCCCAAGGGAATGAAATGAAAAGCTAGAAATAGAAATCTGACGCCATGGGTTGCGAAAATGAGAATGAGATACATTGCTGTCAAATGACACCATGCGCCAAGATTAACAACTTCTTATGGATTAAGATATTTAAGGTTTGATTTGGAAAGAGATTGGGGAGAAAGATGATGACTAGATAACTTATTTGAAGAGAAATCCAAGTCATGTGTTTTTGTCACTTAATTAATACTAGTTGTTACATGTGCCACATAAGCACATAACAGACACATCAGCATCTCTAAACTCAGAAGAATGGCTGTCCAAAAAAGGATTTATGTTTAACGAATTTGAAACATAAATGACCAAACTAGGGGGAAAATTTAAGTGACAAAAATAAAATTTTAAAATAACTTAAAGGACGAAAAAAGTATTTTAGCCAATTTCAAAAAATTATATTTCTTAATAGGAGTGTAGCATTATTTCCTTTTTTATAAAATTTTGAAAGCCACTTCTTCACAAAGTTATGTCTTTAATCAATGTTCCTCCACGTTTTATTATTCACTAGTTATACTCTAATTGATAAGCAGGGGTTAGAGGTTACATTTATATATTATCCACTTAAATACATGCCTTTTTAATTTATAAGCAGAGGTTAGAGGTTAACTAATTAGAGGAGGGGGAAATGTTAATGTCCTGGGTTTGATCCCTAGACCTCATACATCGAACTCTTTCAATATCTCTTAGTTCACCAACCAAGCTACCTACTTGGAAAATTATTTTGAAAAACTATGTAGAATGAAATAAAATGGTTCTGCCAAAACTTGCGAAGTTCATTTCTCCAAATCATTTCATTTCTTCTCTTTATGTACAAATTGAAGTTAGAAAACAATTGTTGTGCAAAATACCATTTACAATTGGTTGAAATAATATGTTCGTCCTTGTATTATTTCGCACAAACTTTGAAGTCTCACACAACGAATTATCATTTATTATTTATTTTTACAACATGTTCATCTTTATTCAAAGTTGAATCTTCTATTGTTTGTTCTTAATAGTTATAATATCCTCACCAACATTTCTATGGTTACCAATCTCCAGGTTATAATAAATCAAGTATAACATTACTTTAAAAAGTGACCTGGGATTTCAAAGGTTCAAATGTGGTAAAAGACAAAGAATTCATTGTCAAAGATATGTAGGAGCGTAGTTGAATTTTGTAATAGTAACATACATGAAAAAAGACAAGACAAAACGGACTATAGCCCATGTTCATTGCCCAAACGGACTTACCTCTTGAGGCCCAGATTCTTAAGAATTAAGAACCGATTGTCTGTCTACTCATGAGTAGGAGAGTGTAGAAAAAGAAAAAGACAAATGGAAGAGAAAAGAACAAAAAATGTGAGGTGTTACAAAATCGGGTGCCTCTCTCTGTTTGCATAATAATAATAATTGTGTAGTGAGTAGAGAGCAATGCCAAATTAAGAGTGTATCTATCTATCATGTATTATTGGCATTGTACAATTGAGATGAATGAATTAGAATCACATACACAGATTAAACTTAGGACTAGGAATGAGAATGTTGTTGGAAATTCAATTCTCGACCAAAGAGGATTCCACGTGGAATGGTGATTGTGTTGGAGCCTCAAATAAAGATGGGTGCATAGGTGGACATAAAGTGCGCAAATAGGTAGTAAAAAAAAACACTCTGGATTTCAGCCACACATCTCTGATCTCATCACACAAACACAACTCCACTTCATTGCAACATAATCACAAACAGCTACCAGCCACTACCAAGTTGCAACTGGCAATGGCAATGGAGATTACTACTGCCACTGCCATGGCTTCACCATCTTCAAGACTAAGACCTTCTCTTCCATCTCCTTCAACTTCTTCTCCTCCTCCTCCTCACGCCATTTGCAAACCCTCTCTTCAACTAAGACTTCCCCAACTATCATTACCAACTATTTCACTACTCGCTCTCTTCGCACCTCACAACGAAGCTAGAGCCGCTGTCAATATCTCCAAGGACCAAATTGTCTCTTCACTAACCCAAGTAAGCTCTCCTCTCATGCAACTTTCTTCGAATGGTTCACATGCATGCATTGCATTTGCATAGATACCTAATTACCTAGTAACTAACTGGAAGAATTGCATTTGTTTCAATATAGGTGGAGCAGACGATCGATCAGGTTCAGGAGGTAGGTTCGGGTTTCTTGGATACCGCACAGCGTGTTGCCGAAGCTGTAGGAAATGTTTTGAAGCCAGGCATTGAAACCGCGTTGCC
Source organism: Astragalus glycyphyllos (assembly GCA_963573325.1). NCBI lineage: Eukaryota > Viridiplantae > Streptophyta > Magnoliopsida > Fabales > Fabaceae > Astragalus > Astragalus glycyphyllos. Next base: position 59,162,651 of record OY754308.1, on the reverse strand, counting down.
AATTGTGCAACAGGCTGGGGGTGAGGCCTTCAAATTTGCTTCACCAGCTTTCTCTGATGCTTCTAAAAAAGCTCAAGAGGCTCTTCAGACTTCCGGTGTTGATACCCAATCTGTTCTCAAGGTTTGTTTGCTTAATTCACTCTCTTTGTGTTTAATAGGGGTATTTTTTTTATAAGCTATGTTCGTGGGGAGGGAGAATGTTAGTTTCTCGGGTTTGAACGGGACCTCCTACTTGCACCCTTTTGGTGCACTCCTTCGGAATCCTTTAACTCGCCAACTGAGCTACCTACTTGGGATGTGTTTAATAGGGGTTGGTTAGCTCAATTGTTTTGACCTAAAGGGAGAGGTTACAGTATGTTAGCAAGCAGATACAAAAACTCTAATAGTATACAGACTATACACCAATAGGAAAGCTTTAAATGCATTGGTATATTCCATGTGAAAACCGTTGCTACAATGAATTAGAAAGTTAGTTTAGAAGTTAGTTAAAATTAGTTTTTCTTTTTTAACAACTTTTCTTAGTTTGTTAGTTTAGTTAGGTTTTTTTTATTTACTTTCACTAGAAAGGTTTATAGTAGTGATCACTTCTTCATATTGTACTAACTTTTCACTTCATATTGAATTCATGGATAGAGTTTGTAACTCTTAATATGAAGAGATTAGTTTTAACGAGGCTTTCTACCTTTCTTTGCCGCCCTTAAAGAGTTAGAAATTCTTGGTTACATTTGCTTTGCTACCACTTAACTATAGTTATGTTGGTTAACATTTGATGGGATAAAAGTTTTGCAATGTTGAGTGTGCTTCCTATTTGAGCAATAGTTTGCTAATACACTTTTGTGATCCAACAACATTCCCTTTTATGTTTCTCCTTTGGAGACATTTGAATCGATATATTTCCACGAGTGCCTTTGGAGACATTTGAATTGATATATTTTCCTTTGACCAACTGAACATTTTCTTTTGGAATTCTTTTTTATTTTCTCCTTTTCAGATGTCCAACTAGATGCTGTTATGTTGTTCTGTGATAGAGACTCAGCTTTATAAACATATTGAACTTGGAATTGTTTTAAACCGTTTTGGTAATTTGTTTGATATTTGAAGAACCAAGTTTGTTTATACTCTCTTTGATTTCAGACAGTGACAGATGCAGCACAACAAACAACCAAGGTGCTTGAAGGTGCCAAGCCAATAGCTTCTTCAACCGTGGAAACAATATCTTCTTCAGATCCCACAGTGATTGCCGGAACAGCTGGGGTGCTATTTGTTGCATACCTTTTGTTTCCTCCTATCTGGTCTGTCATCTCCTTCAATTTTCGCGGTTACAAAGGTACATTTCACATGTTCTGATGCAATTTTTCCGTGCTTGTATGGTTACACAAACCAAAAACATTAGGTTCATGAATTTTCAAGCTTCCCGAAACCACAATACTTTATTAGTAAATTTATTTGGCTGATACTTTTTTTTGACAAGTTATTTGGCTGATACTTGTGGATTCTAATTCTATTACTTTGTATAGGAGACCTGACTCCAGCTCAAACACTTGATATGCTATGCACACAAAATTATATCTTGATTGATATTAGGTCAGAGAAGGATAAAGACAAAGCTGGTATCCCTCGCCTTCCATCAAGTGCTAAAAACCAAATGGTTGCCATTCCGTAAGTTATACTCATACTCATTCTACAACTTGAGCTTTTAAGCTTGCTTAATTATATGATATCATGATCTAAGGTTTTAAAACCATTATTGTGGCTGCAACATCATGTTTTTTTGATGATTTCCCAATCACAATTGGGGTGGCACCACCAGTCGTATTTAACTGCAATTCTCTACAATATGAAAGACTGCACACAACCATGATTGCAAGTGCGAATTAACACATTGTGATGATAGAATAATTAAACATGAAAAGAAAGAAGCATCAAAACTAGCATGATCAAACCATGTAGTAATTAATACTACTTGTTGTGGCTTTTAACTCACAGTTTAGAAGAACTGCCAAGCAAGTTGAGAGGACTGGTGAGGAATGTGAAGAGAGTGGAAGCAGAAATAGCAGCATTAAAGATTTCATATCTAAAGAAAATCAACAAAGGCACCAACATTGTGATCTTGGACACGTGGGTTTCCTTCCTTCCTTCCAAGTCTATCTGATTATGGTTGATTCAACTTTTACCTGGTCAATTAACTTTTCATTTTTGGATAAAATTTATTTATTAGGTACTCGGACTCGGCTAAAATAGTTGCAAGAACACTCACAGGACTTGGTTTTAAGAACTCATGGATTGTTGCTGATGGATTTTCTGGAAGCAAAGGGTGGTTACAAAGTAGATTAGGAACAGATTCATATAATTTTTCATTTGCAGAGGTTCTGTCACCGTCTAGAATCATTCCTGCATCTGTCCGAGGTTTTGGTACAACCAGCAGCCAAAAACTTCTTCCTGGGGCTGACTGATTCTTTCAAATTTGAACTCTTCTCTTCTATGTGTGCCAAATATAAAGAAATCCTTGTTTTTTTTGACAAATGAAGAAATCCTTCTATTTGATTGTAATTTTTCCCATCATTATATTTACATATTTCATAGGCTTTCATAGGCTCATTCCCTTTTAATTAAACCTTTCTCCATGTGCATGTTTTGAGTGGCTACTTTCCTTGGATTGTGATCACAATACTAAGTAAAAACTAAGGGTATGTTTGGGAGGGAGTTTTGCAAGGGGAAGAGAGGGGAGGACTTAAAAAAGATTTGTCTATATTTTATTATGTTTTAGAGATTTTAAAAAATTAAAAGAACAAGTTTATAGATATCAATGTAACATTTTTAATCACATTTGATTTATGTTTAGAGACATTCTATAGCTTCCACAATTTAGATTTGAAAAATATGTCCTCCCCACCCTTCCCCTCCCAAAACCCCCTCCCAAACATACCAAAGGAAAATGCCGGATAGTACCGACCGAAATCAACAAAAATACACTGAACACCACAACCTCTCCTTGTTGTGTTATGCAGTGTTCTTAGTTGGTTTCTTATCGTACTGTATATCATCGGTACTCAAAACTAAAATGTAAGTGCTCATCATATTGGATGTATGGTCCTGCTAATGTTTCTGAAGGACTATCTTCATGGCATTAGGAGGTTACCTAATACAATTTCAAGAATGTCCTTATGTTTGTTTGATTTTAAATTTAATTTGATTTAAAGTGATTTTTAAGGAGATAATGATGTACAATAAACACTGAGTTGTTTTGGTAAGAGGGAGGTGCAAAGACCGACGGGGCTAACACTAAAAATTTTCGTATCTCAGAGCTCAATTGATATTTTTTTTTTTGACAATTGAGTTCATTTGGTTGGTTATGTGATTTTCGGCAAATTGAATTCGGCTGGATTTTATTTCATTTCTTATTTTTCGGTTAGCAACAGAGATTTATATGGTGTGTATTTGGTGTAATAATATTTTTATAGCTGGAAAAAAAATTAAATTACTACTATTTTTGATGTGTTTCTCATAGTTCACGTTCTTATTTACATGTTTTTAACGTGTGATTTGTGTTCCACTCATTCAACAGTGAGATCCACATTTTGCACCTACCATCTTCTCACACGGGTTTTTTCTCACATGATTTGCACCCATTTTGAAAAATGCTGGTTGCAACTTTTATTTCTATAACTTGAGAGCTTTGTTCATTTCGAAACTTGCACCGAATACTTGAAGCATTTATGAGTTTCCTTCTATTTTCTCTTTTGTTTATTTTTCTTCCTTAAAAGTTCAAGTGGTCTTAGTGTCATATATGAGGGTGTATTTTTCAAAGTGTTTTCAATATAGTTTAGTTAGGTTGTTTTATCCGGGCACAGTATTGCAAAGCATATTAAAAAAAGTGACCTAATAGGCGACTCAACCCGTAATTTCTTGTGGACATGGCATCTCAAATGTGTTGTTTTTTTTTTTAATTTTTACTAACAAAGGTGTATTGCAAATTTGCAGGGGTGTATTTATCACAAATACCACAGTTGGCAGGCCCAATTTTGCTGCTTAACACAGGCCCAACACTGGTTGACCTGGTCAAGCCCAAAGGAGAAAACGCAAAGTTCTCCAAACCACTTCAGAAGCACAAATCCACTCTCTCTCTCTCTTCTTTCTTCGATCTTTCTTCTCTCTTCTTCTCTCAACTCTTCGTTTTAGAGTTTCTGCAAATCAGCCTCAAATCCAACGATTTAAGACTTTCTTTGATGCAATCAGGTATCACAAATCACACGAATGTAAAAATCTCGCAAAACCCCTTTGTTTTGCTGCTGATTTCACACTGAATAGCAAACCCTAACTTGCGTATTTCTGAAACTTTTGTATGCGAGGTGTTCTTGGAGAAACAGCAAATTTGACACCTTCAAATCTGTCCAGAAACACTACGAAGGTATAATGTTCCTCACCCTCTTCTAATCTCTCCTTTCCTTTCTTTTCACACACTTGTGAACCTAGAACTAACTCACTGTTGCTCTTATTTGCGAGGTTTCAACCACTTGTTGAAAAACTCACCAATACTCTGCAATATGAGGAAGCAAGAAAAGGATAGGAAGTTGAAGACTTGAAGAACAAAGGCACAGAAAGTAAATGTAAAACTGTAAATGTTTATTGCTAAATTTTCTGTGTAAATTTACAAATGACTGTGCATATATTTATATACATTTGATTGAGAGTTTGTTGAGAAGAAATAACAAACTCAAACTACTTGTTAGTTAGACTAACTAACAATTTTAACTGTTGTAACAGTTTTATTTTTCAAACTGAAAAATAACTGTTTTAACTAACCTAAACAGATTTTGAAATTAAAGCCAACACTTCCCCTTAATTTCAAAACTTACATAAGACACTAAAACTTAAGACTTAGGATAAAACACATAGAGAGATAGTAGTTCATCCAAGACATGGCCTTGGGTCAGACAATTTAGAACAAACAGCTTGGAACAAGCCTCCAAGCAATGACTTTAGATTGTTGTTTTCTTAGTTAGAAAGCAACAAAGCCTATCTCTCTTCTTAGCTTCACAAAAGTCTCTCCTTTGAGACCTTTGGTGAACATATCTGCTAATTGCTCTTTGGTTGAGCAATAATCCACCTTTAGCCTTCCATTTGTGACTTGATCTCTCAAATAGTGGAACCTTGCTTCAATGTGCTTGGTTCTGCCATGAGAGACAGGATTTCTTGCCAAATTTAATGCTGACTTGTTGTCAAGCAGCAGTGTAGATGGTCTGCTTAGGTCAACCAGTAGCTCTTTTAATAGTGATTCAAGCCAAGCTGCTTGGGTAGCAGCTCCACACCCTGCAACATACTCTGCCTCACATGAGGACAGAGCCACAATTTGTTGTTTCTTGGAGCTCCATGATATGGCAGCACCTTGAAACTTAAACAGGTAACCTGATGTGCTTCTCCTGTCTATCTGATCACCACACCAGTCAGAGTCAGAAAACCCCACTAGAATATTTTCCCTTGGGTTAGATCCTTTAGGAAAAAATATGCCATAGTTCAGTGACCCTTTTAAGTACCTCAGAATTCTTTTAGCAGCAGTTAGATGAGCCTGTGAGGGTTCATTCATAAATCTGCTTGCCATCCTAGTGGCAAACAATATATCAGGTCTGCTATGGCACAAATACCTTAGAGAGCCAATAATTTGCCTGTAATAAGTAGGATCAACCTTTGAATCTTCATCAGTGTCCTTCTTGCTCAGATTTCCTTCTGCTTGATTAATTGCAGCATTGCAATTTGACAGCTCAAATCTAGCCAAAACCTCCTTAGCATACTTTAGTTGATGTAGTATTAAACCTTCTGGTTTCCTTAGAAACTCTAGGCCCAGAAAATATGACAACCTACCAAGGTCTGTCATCTCAAATTCTTTCTCCATAGACTGTTTAAACTTCATTACTAGTAGATCATCAACATAAAGACATACCAGTAGCACATAGGTTTGTATGCTACCTTTAACATACACTCCATACTCATTGGAACACTTAGTGAACCCATTTTCAATAAAAAAACGAGTCTATTCTTTTAATCCAAGCTCTAGGGGCTTGCTTAAGCCCATAGAGTGCCTTGTGTAGATGATATACCTGTTCTTCCTTGCCTTTTATCTCAAACCCAGGTGGTTGAGATATGAACACTGTCTCTTCTAGGGGACCATTCAAAAATGCAGATTTCACATCCATATGGTAAAGTTCTCAGCCTCTGCTACATGCTAGGGCTGTCACAAGCCTGATGGTTTCATGCCTTGCAACTGGGGAAAAAACTTCTGTATAGTCTATTCCCTCCTTCTGTTGAAAACCTCTTGCTACAAGCCTTGCCTTGTACTTTACAACTTTGCCATTAGGATCAAGTTTTAACTTGAACACCCACTTGACACTTATAGCCCTTTTTCCTTTAGGCAATAGTGTTAGTGTCCAAGTTTTATTTTTTTCAATAGAATTTAATTCCTCCACCATGGCCTGCCTCCACTCTTTTCTTTTAAGAGCTTCAGCATAGTCCATAGGTTCTGTGTCAGCCATCATGGCATAGTGAATTAAGTCACCATCATCATCAATTTCAGCATCATTGATTAGATCATAGTCTGCCAGCCTCCTAGGAGGTTGCCTCATTCGTTGCCCTCTGGCCAATACTTGTTCTGCAGGTTCTGGAACAGGTGTTACATGTTCCTCCATTTGAGGGACTTGTTCTTCTTGCTGATGAGTAGTATTTTCCCCATCTGAGGTGTCTTCATCTTCATGATGAGGCACTTCTGGTTCAATATCTTCAACTTGTAGGATAGTATCTTTTGAGTTAATTGTCTCAGCATCACCCCACTTCCATTGTTCATCTTCAAGAACAACATCCCTAGAAATTTCAATTTTGCTTGTAATAGGATTTAGTAATCTGTAGGCACCAGTTGGATGGTACCCTATTAGAATTAAAGGCTTGCTTTTATCTTCTAATTTCTTCCTTTTACAATCCGATACGTGGTTGTAACATAAAGACCCAAAAATTCTTAAATGTTTCACACTGGGCTTATCCCCAGTCCACACCTCTTCTGGCACCTTGTCTTCCAGTTTCTTTGTTGGACACCTGTTAAGTATATAGGCAGCAGTTGTTACTGCCTCTCCCCATAACTTCTTAGGTAGTTCCTTGTGCTTGATCATGCTCCTTGCCATGTCAAGGAGACTTCTGTTTCTTCTCTCTGCAACACCATTGTGTTGTAGTGTGTAGGGAGAAGTAGCCTCATGAATTACTCTTTTGCTGGTGCAGTAACCTTCAAACTCCTTTGAGGTGTACTCACCACCTCCATCAGTCCTTAATATTTTCAGCTGCTTTCCACTTTGCCTTTCTTCCATGTCCTGAAAGTTTTTAAAACACACCAAAGCTTCTCCTTTGGTTTGGATTAGATAGATCCAAGTCTTTCTTGAGTATTCATCTACAAAAGATAAGAAATATTTGTTACTTCCTATAGACAACACATCAATAGGCTCACAAATATCAGAGTACACAATGTGTAATAGGTCCTTAGATCTATTTTCAATATTAGTTTTAAACACTTTCCTAGGTTGTTTCCCTAGTAAACATGCAGTACAGGTTTCTGTAGGTATCTCTATCTTAGGCAAACCCGTTATACCTGGTACATAGAAAACATTTCTAATGAGTATTACCTGTCCACATTCCCTTTGAAATTTGATATTACCCATACCTTCAGCAATAATGGCTTTGTTGCTGGCACATCTGATCCTTGTCCTCTTGCTTGAGTCATAATCAATTAACCATTCCTTATGGCCAGTCATATGATTTGAACATGCAGAGTCTAAGTACCAGACCTCTGTTATAACTCTGCCATCAATTGTAGTAATAACAAAAGTAACATACTCATAGTTGTCATCTATACTAGGTTCAATATTAGTAATTTCTGCAATTTCAGAAATCTCAGAGTCAGTTTCAGACTCTGTTTCAACAGCTTCATCAGTAATCATACTGAAGGCTACAGAGGTGTATTCTATGTCAGAACCAGAATCCTCTTTGGCCACATTGGCCTCATCTCCTGAGTCCTTAGGAGTGGTGTCCCTCCTAGTGGGACACTCAGTGGCATAGTGACCCATTTTGTCACACCTGTAGCACTGGACTTTGGATTTGTCCTTCTTTTTCTTAGAGTTTGAGTTTTTGTTGGAGGAATCCCCCTTACCTTTGGGTATTCCTCCCTTACCCTTTGACCATTCTTCTGCTGGCTGTTGCCCTATCTGGTTACTCTTTCCCTTGCCTTTGGCTACAAATAAAGCCTGGTCTTCATCTCCTTCTCCTTCTAGGATGTTCAATCTGACCTCCTTAGCTTCAAGCTTTGCTTGAAGTTCACCAATCTTGAGATCAGCAGGTCTGGTTGTGTCTTCTATACTGTTGGTAATCCATCCAAACCTTTTGGAGCAGGATCTCAACACCTTCTTGCACACAACCCTGTCAGTCAAAATTTCACCATAGAGAGCCAAACCATTAGTGATCTTTTTTAGCCTTATAAAAAATTCAGTAATGGTCTCTCCCTCTCTCATTTTTAGATTCTCATATTGAGCCCTTAAGGCTTGTAGTTTTTCTTCTTTCATGGAATCATCTCCATTGTAATAGGCATCAAGTGTGTCCCATGCCTCCTTGGCATTCTTGATGTTCCTAATTTTGTCAAAATTCACCTCATCACATCCCAGATGAATGAGGTAAACAGCTTTCCAGTCTTTTTTCTTTAATTCTTTGTGCTCAATCTTTTGCTTAGGGGTTGCATCTTAAGCTAAAGCTGGTACACCTTCCTGGACAATATCTAAGACATCATGAAAACCAAAGATGGCTTCCATATGCAGGGACCACCTATCCCAATTGTTCCGTTTCAATTTTGGAACTTGAGTTGAAATATTTGTGCTTGTCATACTGCACTTGAGTCTTGATTAAGATACCTGCTTGTACTTCAGAAACAGAACACAAGATATGTCAGAAAACACTATACACAGCCTCTGCTGTGTAAAATATAGAAAAACTTTTAAAGAAAGTGAATAGAGTGAAAGAAAGGTTGTGAAATGCCCTGAATCTTCTAGCTCTGTTTTACCATGTTTTTTTTTTAAAATTTTTACTAACAAAGGTGTATTGCAAATTTGCAGGGGTGTATTTATCACAAATACCACAGTTGGCAGGCCCAATTTTGCTGCTTAACACAGGCCCAACACTGGTTGACCTGGTCAAGCCCAAAGGAGAAAACACAAAGTTCTCCAAACCACTTCAGAAGCACAAATCCACTCTCTCTCTCTTCTTTCTTCGATCTTTCTTCTCTCTTCTTCTCTCAACTCTTCGTTTTAGAGTTTCTGCAAATCAGCCTCAAATCCAACGATTTAAGACTTTCTTTGATGCAATCAGGTATCACAAATCACACGAATGTAAAAATCTCGCAAAACCCCTTTGTTTTGCTGCTGATTTCACACTGAATAGCAAACCCTAACTTGCGTATTTCTGAAACTTTTGTATGCGAGGTGTTCTTGGAGAAACAGCAGATTTGACACCTTCAAATCTGTCCAGAAACAGTACGAAGGTATAACGTTCCTCACCCTCTTCTAATCTCTCCTTTCCTTTCTTTTCACACACTTGTGAACCTAGAACTAACTCACTGTTGCTCTTATTTGCGAGGTTTCAACCATTTGTTGAAAAACTCACCAATACTCTGCAATATGAGGAAGCAAGAAAAGGATAGGAAGTTGAAGACTTGAAGAACAAAGGCACAGAAAGTAAATGTAAAACTGTAAATGTTTATTGCTAAATTTTCTGTGTAAATTTACAAATGACTGTGCATATATTTATATACATTTGATTGAGAGTTTGTTGAGAAGAAATAACAAACTCAAACTGCTTGTTAGTTAGACTAACTAACAATTCTAACTGTTGTAACAGTTTTATTTTTCAAACTGAAAAATAACTGTTTTAACTAACCTAAACAGATTTTGAAATTAAAGCCAACAAAATGTTACCCGATTAAGCTTTTCATATTCACTACATGATATTTATCGACCATGTACAACATTTGGTTTAGGACTGTTTTTGGAGTCACTCCTCTCCCATAGCCGTTAGTCATTTAATACGCATTGAAACGGAGACGCGACATTTGATACTAGGGCTATATTGAACTGATTTACCGGTTTGCTATATTGAACCGATTTATCGATTTGCTATATTGAACCGATATACCAGAACATTCATTCTTGTCTTGTTTCTTCTTCTTCTATTCAGTTCAGATTTCATTTTACACTTAAACGTGCAAACGAAACCTTAAACCCTCAAATCCCTGAACCCCAAATCGCGTTCTCCATTGTTACACAGAATCGATTTGTTACCACTCAATCCATATATTCAGCCTTTCCTTTCCGTCGCAACCAATTTCTTCCTTTCCATCTCGTTTCACGTCTCTGTTCTACGTAGAGGAGTATCTCTGTGCATCCAAATCCAAATCTGAATGGGTTATCTTCAATTTGGCAGACATGGTGTTAGATAGATTATTAGATATAAAGATGCGATAGTGTTGTTGTAAACCCTCTCTTGTATGCATCTCAAGGATTACGATGCAATAAAAAACTTCAAGTCAAATTTGTTTGCTGGTGTTTTTAGCAAACAATCACTAGTTTTATTAGAAGGTTTGTGAGATCAAACTAGAAAAATCTCAAAGCAATTGCCTTTGAATTGCAAAAGTTTTTGTTTCAGAAAATGTAGAAAAGGGGACGATTTGCAAATGATTAACAGAATTGAAAAGAAAAGAAGCAGTAAATGGTGCAGGAATTGTAAAGAAAAGAAGAACAAATTGCATTGAATCATAAAAATGGTACACGATCACATACAGGGATTCTTCCACTCGTTTTTCGCTCTGGCTTGGAAGTTAGAGTTTCAGGAATCGGGTGTGTATTGTGATTTTCGCGACCCCTGTTTCTTCTCAGAAACAGTTATTTATACAAAGGGAAAAGGGGGGAAATTCGAACTAAGTAACTGCCTAACAATTTGAAAATAAGTAACTGCTCCTACTTTCGGCCAAGTAACCGCTCTTACTTTCGACCAAGTAACCGCTCCTATTTTCGACCGAAACCGCTCTGTCATGCTTCGACCAACTGCTAGTCTTCAACGCATAACTGCCCTGATTTCTGTCTGTCGAAAGCCTGTGTCGATTTTCCTCTCTCTTGCTTTTGCTTCCCTGGAAACTTGTCGAGTTTACCTTGCGCATGACCATTTTCTTTGTCGAAATAATATGGTTTTTGTGAAATAAATATAAGTCAGGCCATGTTGACCATCTTTAATGAAGCCTGTCGAAATTACAGGCTAACAAATTGCCCCCCAAAAATGTCTTTTTCGACTGAACTTGATGAGGAAGAAGAGAAAGACATTTTTGAATTCATCATCGAAATAACTTTGCACTTGAGTAAAATAGCTGTATACCTGATGTCACCACTGTTGAGTGTTGTTTCCATATTCAAACCTTGAACTTGAACAACCTGTAATTTCGGCCTTTGACTATGTTTTGGCAACTTAAATGCCATGTTTTTACGCTTTCTTTATATTTATTCCAGCGTTATTTTAACTTCTTGCAACGCTGGCTTGTACTTTTTCAAGTATTTGCCATTTATACGCAAAATTCTTTCATCAGCGCCAATCTCTTCGACCTCATATGCGCCGTTTGAATAAACTTGTAAAATTTTAAATGGTCCTTCCCAACTTGGGGACCATTTACCAAAGACTCTATCTTTTTTATCCATAGGCAATAGGACCTTCCACACTAGATCACCTGAATTAAAGGCTTTAGACTTAACCTTTTTGTTATAAGTTTTAGCTACCCTCTCTTTCTGTCGAATAAGCGTATCTAAAGCTAATAACCTTTCTTCGTCTAAATCAACCAATTCATCAAGCATCATATTCCAATAATAATCAGAGGGAATCTCCCACTGTCTTTGAATTCTTGTTGATTGTAGACAAATTTCAACAGGCAACACTGCATCGTGTCCAAATGTTAGCCTATAAGGAGTAGTGTTGATAGATTCTTTGGGTGAATTTCGACAAGCCCATAACGCTTGATCAAGGGTATTATGCCAATTTTTGGATTTTTGCCCAACATGCTTTTTAATTAAATTAATAATAATAACTTTATTGGCAGCTTCTACTTGGCCATTGGCTTGCGCATAATATGGTGTCAAAGTTAATAACTTAAAACCAATTTCGGAAGCAAACTCTACCATTTTTCTACCAGTGAAAACTGATCCCTGATCTGTAGTAATGGTTTCTGGAATTCCAAACCTATAAATGATATGATTTTGAATAAACCTTATCACTACTTCCTGATCAACATTGGCTAAAGGTATAGCCTCAACCCATTTGGTGAAGTAATCAATTCCCACAAGGATATATCTATGGCCCTTCGACGAAGTTGGCTTTATCTCTCCAATCACATCTAGAGCCCAACCTCTAAATGGCCAAGGTTTGACTATGGCATGCAATTCATTTGCAGGTACATGTTGTATCCCAGCATGCTTTTGACACTCTTGGCATCCCTTAGCAAATTCTATGCAATCTTTCAGCATAGTTGGCCAATACATTCCTTGTCGAAATAATAACCACTTCATTTTCTGGCCTACTTGGTGTGAACCACACGCTCCACTATGTGTATCGGATACTGCTAAATATGCCTCATTTTCACTAAGACATTTTAATAGTACTCCTTCGGGAGTCTTTTTAAACAATTCGTTTCCAATTATCACATAGCTCAAAGCTCTGTATTTTACCTTTTTATTGGTATTTCTTGTGGGATTTTGCAAATATTCCGCAATAGGCCTTCGCCAATCATTATTGTTCATATTGTCAAGAGCAAGAATTTCTGCTAAGTCAAAGTCACCAAAAAATTGACGTTTTTCGACAACAGCTAGTTCCTCGTTTGCATTTGTATCTGTTGCCCCCCCAGTTGTTGGTGTTGACAATAGTGACGAAGAATAGTCATTAGAAATGATTTTATCCTTTATTTCAATTAACTCCTCTAGGCTTTGCTTTGAAACTTTATAGCCTGAAGCGATTTGTGCCAATTCATTTGCCACTTGATTATCAATTCGTGGTAAATGTTCTAAGTGAACAAACTCAAATCTTTTTAACAAAGCATTGGCAACAACAAAGTATCTGATAAGGTGCTCTTTAATGCATTTGTACTCTCTTGTCAATTGTTTGACAACCAACTTAGAGTCACCTTTTATTTCGACGTGACTTGCCCCCAGCTCAAGTAAAATTTCAAGGCCTACTATTAAAGCCTCATACTCAGCTTCATTATTGGAGCAAACATCTCGAATTTTAAACTTATACTTTGTTGGAATGTTAGTAGGAGATATTATTAAAATACCAATCCCAACTCCATGTTTATGGCTTGAGCCATCAAAATACAACCTCCAAGGATATACGTCTACAAAACTTAATGTTTCTTCAACAACAGAATGGTCTACTATAAAATCAGCAACCACTTGTCCTTTAATTGATTTTAGAGGTTGATAAGTTAAGTTGTATTCTGACAAAGCCAAAGCCCATTTACCAATTCGGCTATGCATTATTGGTTTCGACAACATATGCTTAATAACATCAAAATGCGAATAAACAGAAACATCAGCTGGTTTTATATATTGCTTTAACTTTGTACACGAGAAATACAAACAAAGGCACAACTTTTCTATAGGAGTGTACCTCGTTTCGGCATCATTGAGGACCCTACTGAGGTAATAAATGGCTCTTTCGATACCACTATCATCCTCTTGTGCTAACATGCTACCTATTGTTCTATCAGAAGCTGCTATATACAATTTGAGCACTTTGTGTTTAATAACAGGCAACAAAATTGGTGGTTTCATCAAATAAGACTTGATTTCGTCGAAGGCTGCTTGATGCATTGGTTCCCATTTGAACTCTTCTTCCTTCTTCAGTCTTAATAATGGCGAAAAAACTTGTGTTTTGCCACTTAGATTTGATATAAATCTTCGTAGGAAATTGATTTTTCCCAGCAACGACTGAAGCTCCTTTTTGGTCGAAGGGGCCTTCGTTTCCATAATTGCCTTAGTCTTATTTTGATTGATTTCAATGCCTTTTTTGTGCACTATAAAACCCAAGAAATCACCTGCACGTACACAAAAGGCACATTTTAATGGATTTAATTTCAATCCATATTTCCTCATTCTTTCAAAAGAACGGCGAAGATGGTCTAAATGACCACTTTCTGAGGAAGATTTAACCACCACATCATTTATGTATACTTGCATAAAATCATCAATAAAATCATGAAACATAGAATTCATGGCCCTCTGATATGTAGCACCAGCATTCTTTAAGCCAAAGGGCATTACTACCCATTCATAAACACCCAATGCCCCTGGACATCTAAAAGCAATTTTCGCCACATCCTCTTCAGCAATGAAGATTTGATTATACCCAGAATAACCATCGAGCATACTAAGATAATCAAATCCTGCTGCTGAATCTATTAGCATTTCTGCCACAGGCATTGCGTATTCATCCTTGGGAGATGCATTATTTAAATCCCTAAAATCTATGCAAACTCTAAGAGTCCCATTTTTCTTTATTACAGGAACTATATTGGCTAACCATTCGACATACCTGGCAGTTCTGATGAATTTGTTTCTGAATAGCCTTTCGATTTCCTCTTTGATCTTAGCCAACACTTGAGGAGCAAATCTTCTTGGCACTTGCTTCACTGGTTTCTTCCCTGGTCGAATTGGTAATTGCATTTCCACTACTTCTCGACTTAACCCGGGCATCTCGTCGTAATCCCAAGCAAAACAGTCTTTGAACTCCCTTAGCAATGTAATGACTTGGGTTTTTAGAGAAACATCAATATTTGCACTAATATAAGTTGGCCTTTTTATTGAGCCATTTCCCAAATCAACTTCTTCTAACGGGTCTTGAGCTTGCATATGCTTTGTCAAATCTCTAGGATCCTTTTCAAAACCTAATGGATCATTATCATAGATACAATCAAGTCTTTCATCTATGACTATGCCATTTTCTTCATGTAACTCACTGGCTTCGACAGCCATTGTTTGTTGAATAATTTCGGCCTCCATAGCCGCTTTAAACTTGTTTTCGGCCATATAAGCCGTAATTTTGTCCCATGCATTGGGCACTGTCATAAGAACACTTTCAAGAACCAGTGTTGCACCCCGTTGGTCGAAAAACACCATCAGGATAGACACTATCATCTCCCATTATTTCTCTTTCCCAAACAAAACCATAATTTGGGTCAAGATGAACTGAGGCAAAAACATTATCCGCAGGAACATATGCCTCATTAGAAGATGAACATGGCGCAATCTTCGCCATTTGTTTCTCAAAATTTTCCTTGGTAACTTGGTTCACATCAGCACGGAAGTAGCTCTGATCGGCTTCAACATACTCTACCAAACCATCTTCCTTCCACATTACTAAACGTTGATGCAAAGTTGAAGGGACAGCACCAACTCCATGGATCCACTCTCTACCAAGGAGTAAATTAAAATTCGCTTTAGAGGCTATCACTAAGAACAATGTAGTCCTCTTTATGGAACCAACAATTAAGTCCACCTCAATGGCCCCCAAAGAGTGGCCAGTTTTGCCTTCATAGTTGCTTAAGACAATGTTATGTGGCCTGAGGTCAGTATCGAACTTACCAATCTTCTTCAAAAGACCATGCGGCATCAAATTCACTGCAGCTCCACCATCCACTAACACTTTGTTAATTCCAACACCATTGACTTTGGCTTGGACATACAGGGGTTTCAAGTGGTTTTGCATACTCATATCTGGCTTCTCGAAGGTAGCCATTTGGTCTTCGACACAACCATCGTTCATCACATAGTAACACATTGGCTTATGATGAGCCATATCCTCTGTAAAATCCTCTTCAACGTCATTTGGTACTGTGATAACATCGTACTTAAGAGGCAATATTGACACCACATTGCAAACGACGTCGAAATCATCTTCAGAATCATCAAAATCCGACTCCCTGTCTTCATCCATGTTGAAATCAGCATTCTTTTCTTTCACTGTTGATAATGGAGGAAATATTCTTTCAAGAGCAGGCCTTCTTGGCTTTTCTGTTACCACAGCCTTGCCTTTGGCCTTATTCGCTGCACACACATGACTAGCAGCATCAGCATTCCTCTTTGTGGCAACTTCAGCTTTGTGAACCTCACTCTTCGCCACTATCATGCTGCGTGGAACTTGATTATTAGCCAAATGACTTGGAACCTGGTTAATGTCAAAGTGTGCCTTCTTCTTCTGTTGTCTTTGGTAACGACGCCACTGTGTTCTAGTCATAGGGTTCTTACCCTTATAGTTATTCTTATAATTAAACTTAATAGCATCAGTACCTGGCTTAACAGCTTTAGCACGTTGATTATTGGGTACCCACGCTTCGACAGGAGCACTAGCACTCGGGACAAAGGATTTACCTGTTGACAGCTTCAAATACCCTGTTGCTGAGGACTTCTCCTTAGCAATTTGTTGTTTACTTGTTGAATTCTTTGCTGACACATTAGCCTCATAGCCAGGAAGATCTCCTTTTGCAAAGTCAAATTTTGGCCTGTTATCAAGCCATTTTCTTTTGCGTTGTTGTTGATCCTGATAACCTTCGACAGCTTTAGCTGCTTCTTTATCGAAGACAGCACTACACCTTGGGCAAAGCATAACTTCAGAGTTATTCCACTTACACCGATTGAGGAAATCTATCAACTCTTCCTCAGCCTTTGGATACACAGCATGTATCTTCTCATCATATTCTTTTAGGGTCACTTCCTGTTTCTTACCTTCAGCATACATAAAACCTTTTAATTTCTCGGTGGCAGTCTTGACACACTTAGGAGGGTCTGCCATTTGAGCATCCACCATGCCTACATCAGCTTCGACAGGTTCAGAATACATAGCTTCAGCCTTAGGCAACGGATCAACATCAATCTGCATAGGAGCTTTCATTTTCTTGTCAGCAAATTTGAGTCTTCCTTCGTCAACTGCTTTTTGCACAATATCCCTGAAGAGCACACAACGGTCAGTGTTATGTCCCAAAAAATTATGGAACTTACAATAACCCTTTTTCTTTCTTTGGTCAAGAGTTGGTATTTTAAGGCCTTTAGGCACTAATATTTGACCATCAGTTACTAAAAGATCAAAAATTTCATCACATTTAGTAACATCAAAAGTATAGGTCTTAGGCATAAATCTATCATTCTTAGGCTCACAGGGTTATTCCCATTCGCAGGCCTTAATAATTTACAGGTATAAGGAGGACCAGGCTTAAGTTCAGCCACGTCTATCTCCTCTTCTTCGACATTACTATATGTAACGTCAAATTCTTCTTCGACATATGCCACTTTTTCTTTTTTATGATACCTATTTGACCTAGATTTTTCCTCTCTAAGCCTTTCAACTTGTCGAACTCTATAAGCCAAATGAGCCATATCTCGCAAATGAGATGTGTCTAATTTCTTTCTAATTGAGTAATCAAGGCCACCAGCAGCCATTTCGACAAGCTCATGTTCAGGGACTTGTGTGAAGCAACGAGATTTCAACAGCCTGAATCTGTTTAGCCTGAATCTGTTGAAATCTCGTTGCTTCACACAAGTCCCTGAACATGAGCGTGTCGAAATGGCTGCTGGTGGCCTTGATTACTCAATTAGAAAGAAATTAGACACATCTCATTTGCGAGATATGGCTCATTTGGCTGATAGAGTTCGACAAGTTGAAAGGCTTAGAGAGGAAAAATCTAGGTCAAATAGGTATCATAAAAAAGAAAAAGTGGCATATGTCGAAGAAGAATTTGACGTTACATATAGTAATGTCGAAGAAGAGGAGATAGACGTGGCTGAACTTAAGCCTGGTCCTCCTTATACCTGTAAATTATTAAGGCATGCGAATGGGAATAACCCTGTAGAGCCTAAGAATGATAGATTTATGCCTAAGACCTATACTTTTGATGTTACTAAATGTGATG
Source organism: Astragalus glycyphyllos (assembly GCA_963573325.1). Classification (NCBI taxonomy): domain Eukaryota; kingdom Viridiplantae; phylum Streptophyta; class Magnoliopsida; order Fabales; family Fabaceae; genus Astragalus; species Astragalus glycyphyllos. The sequence continues at coordinate 59,144,641 of OY754308.1, read as the reverse complement.
AAATTTTTGATCTTTTAGTAACTGATGGTCAAATATTAGTGCCTAAAGGCCTTAAAATACCAACTCTTGACCAAAGAAAGAAAAAGGGTTATTGTAAGTTCCATAATTTTTTGGGACATAACACTGACCGTTGTGTGCTCTTCAGGGATATTGTGCAAAAAGCAATTGACGAAGGAAGACTCAAATTTGCTGATAGGAAAATGAAAGCTCCTATGCAGATTGATGTTGATCCATTGCCTAAGGCTGAAGCTATGTACTCTAAACCTGTCGAAGCTGATGTAGGAATGGTGGATGCTCAAATGGCAGACCCTCCTAAGTGTGTCAAGACTGCCACCGAGAAATTAAAAGGTTTTATGTATGCTGAAGGTAAGAAACAGGAAGTGACCCTAAAAGAATATGATGGGAAGATACATGCTGTGTATCCAAAGGCTGAGGAAGAGTTGATAGATTTCCTCAATCGGTGTAAGTGGAATAACTCTGAAGTTATGCTTTGCCCAAGGTGTAGTGCTGTCTTCGATAAAGAAGCAGCTAAAGCTGTCGAAGGTTATCAGGATCAACAACAACGCAAAAGAAAATGGCTTGATAACAGGCCAAAATTTGACTTTGCAAAAGGAGATCTTCCTGGCTATGAGGCTAATGTGTCAGCAAAGCCTTCAACAAGTAAACAACAAATTGCTAAGGAGAAGTCCTCAGCAACAGGGTATTTGAAGCTGTCAACAGGTAAATCCTTTGTCCCAAGTGCTAGTGCTCCTGTCGAAGCGTGGGTACCCAATAATCAACGTGCTAAAGCTGTTAAGCCAGGTACTGATGCTATTAAGTTTAATTATAAGAATAACTATAAGGGTAAGAACCCTATGACTAGAACACAGTGGCGTCGTTACCAAAGACAGCAGAAGAAGAAGGCACACTTTGACATTAACCAGGTTCCAAGTCATTTGGCTAATAATCAAGTTCCACGCAGCATGATAGTGGCGAAGAGTGAGGTTCACAAAGCTGAAGTTGCCACAAAGAGGAATGCTGATGCTGCTAGTCATGTGTGTGCAGCGAATAAGGCCAAAGGCAAGGCTGTGGTAACAGAAAAGCCAAGAAGGCCTGCTCTTGAAAGAATATTTCCTCCATTATCAACAGTGAAAGAAAAGAATGCTGATTTCAACATGGATGAAGACAGGGAGTCGGATTTTGATGATTCTGAAGATGATTTCGACGTCGTTTGCAATGTGGTGTCAATATTGCCTCTTAAGTACGATGTTATCACAGTACCAAATGACGTTGAAGAGGATTTTACAGAGGATATGGCTCATCATAAGCCAATGTGTTACTATGTGATGAACGATGGTTGTGTCGAAGACCAAATGGCTACCTTCGAGAAGCCAGATATGAGTATGCAAAACCACTTGAAACCCCTGTATGTCCAAGCCAAGGTCAATGGTGTTGGAATTAACAAAGTGTTAGTGGATGGTGGAGCTGCAGTGAATTTGATGCCGCATGGTCTTTTGAAGAAGATTGGTAAGTTCGATACTGACCTCAGGCCACATAACATTGTCTTAAGCAACTATGAAGGCAAAACTGGCCACTCTTTGGGGGCCATTGAGGTGGACTTAATTGTTGGTTCCATAAAGAGGACTACATTGTTCTTAGTGATAGCCTCTAAAGCGAATTTTAAATTTACTCCTTGGTAGAGAGTGGATCCATGGAGTTGGTGCTGTCCCTTCAACTTTGCATGAACGTTTAGTAATGTGGAAGGAAGATGGTTTGGTAGAGTATGTTGAAGCCGATCAGAGCTACTTCCGTGCTGATGTGAACCAAGTTACCAAGGAAAATTTTGAGAAACAAATGGCGAAGATTGCGCCATGTTCATCTTCTAATGAGGCATATGTTCCTGCGGATAATGTTTTTGCCTCAGTTCATCTTGACCCAAATTATGGTTTTGTTTGGGAAAGAGAAATAATGGGAGATGATAGTGTCTATCCTGATGGTGTTTTTCGACCAACGGGGTGCAACACTGGTTCTTGAAAGTGTTCTTATGACAGTGCCCAATGCATGGGACAAAATTACGGCTTATATGGCCGAAAACAAGTTTAAAGCGGCTATGGAGGCCGAAATTATTCAACAAACAATGGCTGTCGAAGCCAGTGAGTTACATGAAGAAAATGGCATAGTCATAGATGAAAGACTTGATTGTATCTATGATAATGATCCATTAGGTTTTGAAAAGGATCCTAGAGATTTGACAAAGCATATGCAAGCTCAAGACCCGTTAGAAGAAGTTGATTTGGGAAATGGCTCAATAAAAAGGCCAACTTATATTAGTGCAAATATTGATGTTTCTCTAAAAACCCAAGTCATTACATTGCTAAGGGAGTTCAAAGACTGTTTTGCTTGGGATTACGACGAGATGCCCGGGTTAAGTCGAGAAGTAGTGGAAATGCAATTACCAATTCGACCAGGGAAGAAACCAGTGAAGCAAGTGCCAAGAAGATTTGCTCCTCAAGTGTTGGCTAAGATCAAAGAGGAAATCGAAAGGCTATTCAGAAACAAATTCATCAGAACTGCCAGGTATGTCGAATGGTTAGCCAATATAGTTCCTGTAATAAAGAAAAATGGGACTCTTAGAGTTTGCATAGATTTTAGGGATTTAAATAATGCATCTCCCAAGGATGAATACGCAATGCCTGTGGCAGAAATGCTAATAGATTCAGCAGCAGGATTTGATTATCTTAGTATGCTCGATGGTTATTCTGGGTATAATCAAATCTTCATTGCTGAAGAGGATGTGGCGAAAATTGCTTTTAGATGTCCAGGGGCATTGGGTGTTTATGAATGGGTAGTAATGCCCTTTGGCTTAAAGAATGCTGGTGCTACATATCAGAGGGCCATGAATTCTATGTTTCATGATTTTATTGATGATTTTATGCAAGTATACATAAATGATGTGGTGGTTAAATCTTCCTCAGAAAGTGGTCATTTAGACCATCTTCGCCGTTCTTTTGAAAGAATGAGGAAATATGGATTGAAATTAAATCCATTAAAATGTGCCTTTTGTGTACGTGCAGGTGATTTCTTGGGTTTTATAGTGCACAAAAAAGGCATTGAAATCAATCAAAATAAGACTAAGGCAATTATGGAAACGAAGGCCCCTTCGACCAAAAAGGAGCTTCAGTCGTTGCTGGGAAAAATCAATTTCCTACGAAGATTTATATCAAATCTAAGTGGCAAAACACAAGTTTTTTCGCCATTATTAAGACTGAAGAAGGAAGAAGAGTTCAAATGGGAACCAATGCATCAAGCAGCCTTCGACGAAATCAAGTCTTATTTGATGAAACCACCAATTTTGTTGCCTGTTATTAAACACAAAGTGCTCAAATTGTATATAGCAGCTTCTGATAGAACAATAGGTAGCATGTTAGCACAAGAGGATGATAGTGGTATCGAAAGAGCCATTTATTACCTCAGTAGGGTCCTCAATGATGCCGAAACGAGGTACACTCCTATAGAAAAGTTGTGCCTTTGTTTGTATTTCTCGTGTACAAAGTTAAAGCAATATATAAAACCAGCTGATGTTTCTGTTTATTCGCATTTTGATGTTATTAAGCATATGTTGTCGAAACCAATAATGCATAGCCGAATTGGTAAATGGGCTTTGGCTTTGTCAGAATACAACTTAACTTATCAACCTCTAAAATCAATTAAAGGACAAGTGGTTGCTGATTTTATAGTAGACCATTCTGTTGTTGAAGAAACATTAAGTTTTGTAGACGTATATCCTTGGAGGTTGTATTTTGATGGCTCAAGCCATAAACATGGAGTTGGGATTGGTATTTTAATAATATCTCCTACTAACATTCCAACAAAGTATAAGTTTAAAATTCGAGATGTTTGCTCCAATAATGAAGCTGAGTATGAGGCTTTAATAGTAGGCCTTGAAATTTTACTTGAGCTGGGGGCAAGTCACGTCGAAATAAAAGGTGACTCTAAGTTGGTTGTCAAACAATTGACAAGAGAGTACAAATGCATTAAAGAGCACCTTATCAGATACTTTGTTGTTGCCAATGCTTTGTTAAAAAGATTTGAGTTTGTTCACTTAGAACATTTACCACGAATTGATAATCAAGTGGCAAATGAATTGGCACAAATCGCTTCAGGCTATAAAGTTTCAAAGCAAAGCCTAGAGGAGTTAATTGAAATAAAGGATAAAATCATTTCTAATGACTATTCTTCGTCACTATTGTCAACACCAACAACTGGGGGGGCAACAGATACAAATGCAAACGAGGAACTAGCTGTTGTCGAAAAACGTCAATTTTTTGGTGACTTTGACTTAGCAGAAATTCTTGCTCTTGACAATATGACCAATAATGATTGGCGAAGGCCAATTGCGGAATATTTGCAAAATCCCACAAGAAATACCAATAAAAAGGTAAAATACAGAGCTTTGAGCTATGTGATAATTGGAAACGAATTGTTTAAAAAGACTCCTGAAGGAGTACTATTAAAATGTCTTAGTGAAAATGAGGCATATTTAGCAGTATCCGATACACATAGTGGAGCGTGTGGTTCACACCAAGTAGGCCAGAAAATGAAGTGGTTATTATTTCGACAAGGAATGTATTGGCCAACTATGCTGAAAGATTGCATAGAATTTGCTAAGGGATGCCAAGAGTGTCAAAAGCATGCTGGGATACAACATGTACCTGCAAATGAATTGCATGCCATAGTCAAACCTTGGCCATTTAGAGGTTGGGCTCTAGATGTGATTGGAGAGATAAAGCCAACTTCGTCGAAGGGCCATAGATATATCCTTGTGGGAATTGATTACTTCACCAAATGGGTTGAAGCTATACCTTTAGCCAATGTTGATCAGGAAGCAGTGATAAGGTTTATTCAAAATCATATCATTTATAGGTTTGGAATTCCAGAAACCATTACTACAGATCAGGGATCAGTTTTTACTGGTAGAAAAATGGTAGAGTTTGCTTCCGAAATTGGTTTTAAGTTATTAACTTCGACACCATATTATGCGCAAGCCAATGGACAAGTAGAAGCTGCCAATAAAGTTATTATTAATTTGATTAAAAAGCATGTTGGGCAGAAACCCAAGAATTGGCATAATACCCTTGATCAAGCGTTATGGGCTTGTCGAAATTCACCCAAAGAATCTATCAACACTACTCCTTATAGGCTAACATTTGGACACGATGCAGTGTTGCCTGTTGAAATTTGTCTACAATCAACAAGAATTCAAAGACAGTGGGAGATTCCCTCTGATTATTATTGGAATATGATGCTTGATGAATTGGTTGATTTAGACGAAGAAAGGTTATTAGCTTTAGATACGCTTATTCGACAGAAAGAGAGGGTAGCTAAAACTTATAACAAAAAGGTTAAGTCTAAAGCCTTTAATTCAGGTGATCTAGTGTGGAAGGTCCTATTGCCTATGGATAAAAAAGATAGAGTCTTTGGTAAATGGTCCCCAAGTTGGGAAGGACCATTTAAAATTTTACAAGTTTATTCAAACGGCGCATATGAGGTCGAAGAGATTGGCGCTGATGAAAGAATTTTGCGTATAAATGGCAAATACTTGAAAAAGTACAAGCCAGCGTTGCAAGAAGTTAAAATAACGCTGGAATAAATATAAAGAAAGCGTAAAAACATGGCATTTAAGTTGCCAAAACATAGTCAAAGGCCGAAATTACAGGTTGTTCAAGTTCAAGGTTTGAATATGGAAACAACACTCAACAGTGGTGACATCAGGTATACAGCTATTTTACTCAAGTGCAAAGTTATTTCGATGATGAATTCAAAAATGTCTTTCTCTTCTTCCTCATCAAGTTCAGTCGAAAAAGACATTTTTGGGGGGCAATTTGTTAGCCTGTAATTTCGACAGGCTTCATTAAAGATGGTCAACATGGCCTGACTTATATTTATTTCACAAAAACCATATTATTTCGACAAAGAAAATGGTCATGCGCAAGGTAAACTCGACAAGTTTCCAGGGAAGCAAAAGCAAGAGAGAGGAAAATCGACACAGGCTTTCGACAGACAGAAATCAGGGCAGTTATGCGTTGAAGACTAGCAGTTGGTCGAAGCATGACAGAGCGGTTTCGGTCGAAAATAGGAGCGATTACTTGGTCGAAAGTAAGAGCGGTTACTTGGCCGAAAGTAGGAGCAGTTACTTATTTTCAAATTGTTAGGCAGTTACTTAGTTCGAATTTTCCCCCCATTTCCCTTGTATAAATAACTGTTTCTGAGAAGAAACAGGGGTCGCGAAAATCACAATACACACCCGATTCCTGAAACTCTAACTTCCAAGCCAGAGCGAAAAACGAGTGGAAGAATCCCTGTATGTGATCGTGTACCATTTTTATGATTCAATGCAATTTGTTCTTCTTTTCTTTACAATATCTGCACCATTTACTGCTTCTTTTCTTTTCAATTCTGTTAATCATTTGCAAATCGTCCCCTTTTCTACATTTTCTGAAACAAAAACTTTTGCAATTCAAAGGCAATTGCTTTGAGATTTTTCTAGTTTGATCTCACAAACCTTCTAATAAAACTAGTGATTGTTTGCTAAAAACACCAGCAAACAAATTGGCACGCCCGGTGGGACTTTGCCTTTGATTTTGTTCATTCTCGTACTCTCTTATTTGTGTTCGCTGTTGTATGCACTTAAGAAGTGGTAAAATGGTTCGTTCTGGTACGAATAATGCATCTAGTTCCAACCCTGTGGTTTCACAAGGGCAAGGAACAACAATGGATTCTGCAAACATTAGCGCAGGACCATCATCGTCGATAACCGTTCCTTCATTATCAATGACTAATGTTGGTTCAACACAGTCAGAAATGGCATCTTTGCCTATGTCTTTGCCGTTAAGTGCAGGGCTTCATAGCCCTCACATGGCAATGGGAAACGGTTTAGACCCACGTTTTAATGACGTGTATCTACCCCCATTTCCTCTGGGAATGTATGGCATGCCTACTGGAATGCCACATATTTCGACCTTTTCCCCTACACATGTCTCTTCTGAGAGCGTATTTGGTCGAAATCCCCCAGCATTAACCAATACGTCTTTGTTGGCCTTAAGACAGCAAGTAGACGAGAGTAATCACGATATGGTTAATATGCTTACCCAACAAATTGGTACAGTTTTCAATCCATTGATTCAAAATACTAATAACAGTTACCAAATGTTGGCAAATCAGATGAGTAGGATTGCAGACTTTTTTGGGGTTCCAGCGGTTAATAATAGGCACGTACCTATTATTGCAGGTAATGCGTCGCCAGTTAACCCCTAAGAAGCAGTTGTAGTCAAAGCGTCGACAGTTGTAGGCGAACTACAAGGGGTAGTAAACCACGTCCCTGAAGTAGTTTTGGTAAATAGACACCAGAACGCTGATGAAGTTGTTCGACAAGTGCAACAACACAATGTTGAGGCAGAAAACAATATAGCTACTTTAGTCGAAACTATTTTGGCGCAAAATGGCCTTAACATAGGTCTACAAAGGCCTAACTTCGTATCACCATTATGTGAATATGTATTACAAACTGAGTTACCAAGGGGATGGAAAGTTCCCAAGTTTACTAAGTTTGGTGGTGACACAAATGAGTCCACAGTCGAACACATTGCTCGTTTCTTGACTGAGGCTGGGGACTTAGCACAAAATGAGAATTTGAAAATGAAATACTTTCCAAATTCTCTAACTAAAAATTCTTTCACTTGGTTCACGACCTTACCCCCTGGTTCTATGTACACATGGGGGCAATTAGAAAAGGCATTCCATGCACAGTTTTACATGGGCCAGTCGAAAATTAGTCTTAAAGAATTGGCTAGTGTTCGGCGCAAAATGCCTGAAACTATTGATGATTACTTAAACAGATTCAGGCTGTTGAAATCTCGTTGCTTCACACAAGTCCCTGAACATGAGCTTGTCGAAATGGCTGCTGGTGGCCTTGATTACTCAATTAGAAAGAAATTAGACACATCTCATTTGCGAGATATGGCTCATTTGGCTGATAGAGTTCGACAAGTTGAAAGGCTTAGAGAGGAAAAATCTAGGTCAAATAGGTATCATAAAAAAGAAAAAGTGGCATATGTCGAAGAAGAATTTGACGTTACATATAGTAATGTCGAAGAAGAGGAGATAGACGTGGCTGAACTTAAGCCTGGTCCTCCTTATACCTGTAAATTATTAAGGCCTGCGAATGGGAATAACCCTGTAGAGCCTAAGAATGATAGATTTATGCCTAAGACCTATACTTTTGATGTTACTAAATGTGATGAAATTTTTGATCTTTTAGTAACTGATGGTCAAATATTAGTGCCTAAAGGCCTTAAAATACCAACTCTTGACCAAAGAAAGAAAAAGGGTTATTGTAAGTTCCATAATTTTTTGGGACATAACGCTGACCGTTGTGTGCTCTTCAGGGATATTGTGCAAAAAGCAATTGACGAAGGAAGACTCAAATTTGCTGATAAGAAAATGAAAGCTCCTATGCAGATTGATGTTGATCCATTGCCTAAGGCTGAAGCTATGTACTCTGAACCTGTCGAAGCTGATGTAGGAATGGTGGATGCTCAAATGGCAGACCCTCCTAAGTGTGTCAAGACTGCCACCGAGAAATTAAAAGGTTTTATGTATGCTGAAGGTAAGAAACAGGAAGTGACCCTAAAAGAATATGATGGGAAGATACATGCTGTGTATCCAAAGGCTGAGGAAGAGTTGATAGATTTCCTCAATCGGTGTAAGTGGAATAACTCTGAAGTTATGCTTTGCCCAAGGTGTAGTGCTGTCTTCGATAAAGAAGCAGCTAAAGCTGTCGAAGGTTAACAGGATCAACAACAACGCAAAAGAAAATGGCTTGATAACAGGCCAAAATTTGACTTTGCAAAAGGAGATCTTCCTGGCTATGAGGCTAATGTGTCAGCAAAGCCTTCAACAAGTAAACAACAAATTGCTAAGGAGAAGTCCTCAGCAACAGGGTATTTGAAGCTGTCAACAGGTAAATCCTTTGTCCCAAGTGCTAGTGCTCCTGTCGAAGCGTGGGTACCCAATAATCAACGTGCTAAAGCTGTTAAGCCAGGTACTGATGCTATTAAGTTTAATTATAAGAATAACTATAAGGGTAAGAACCCTATGACTAGAACACAGTGGCGTCGTTACCAAAGACAGCAGAAGAAGAAGGCACACTTTGACATTAACCAGGTTCCAAGTCATTTGGCTAATAATCAAGTTCCACGCAGCATGATAGTGGCGAAGAGTGAGGTTCACAAAGCTGAAGTTGCCACAAAGAGGAATGCTGATGCTGCTAGTCATGTGTGTGCAGCGAATAAGGCCAAAGGCAAGGCTGTGGTAACAGAAAAGCCAAGAAGGCCTGCTCTTGAAAGAATATTTCCTCCATTATCAACAGTGAAAGAAAAGAATGCTGATTTCAACATGGATGAAGACAGGGAGTCGGATTTTGATGATTCTGAAGATGATTTCGACGTCGTTTGCAATGTGGTGTCAATATTGCCTCTTAAGTACGATGTTATCACAGTACCAAATGACGTTGAAGAGGATTTTACAGAGGATATGGCTCATCATAAGCCAATGTGTTACTATGTGATGAACGATGGTTGTGTCGAAGACCAAATGGCTACCTTCGAGAAGCCAGATATGAGTATGCAAAACCACTTGAAACCCCTGTATGTCCAAGCCAAGGTCAATGGTGTTGGAATTAACAAAGTGTTAGTGGATGGTGGAGCTGCAGTGAATTTGATGCCGCATGGTCTTTTGAAGAAGATTGGTAAGTTCGATACTGACCTCAGGCCACATAACATTGTCTTAAGCAACTATGAAGGCAAAACTGGCCACTCTTTGGGGGCCATTGAGGTGGACTTAATTGTTGGTTCCATAAAGAGGACTACATTGTTCTTAGTGATAGCCTCTAAAGCGAATTTTAAATTTACTCCTTGGTAGAGAGTGGATCCATGGAGTTGGTGCTGTCCCTTCAACTTTGCATGAACGTTTAGTAATGTGGAAGGAAGATGGTTTGGTAGAGTATGTTGAAGCCGATCAGAGCTACTTCCGTGCTGATGTGAACCAAGTTACCAAGGAAAATTTTGAGAAACAAATGGCGAAGATTGCGCCATGTTCATCTTCTAATGAGGCATATGTTCCTGCGGATAATGTTTTTGCCTCAGTTCATCTTGACCCAAATTATGGTTTTGTTTGGGAAAGAGAAATAATGGGAGATGATAGTGTCTATCCTGATGGTGTTTTTCGACCAACGGGGTGGAACACTGGTTCTTGAAAGTGTTCTTATGACAGTGCCCAATGCATGGGACAAAATTACGGCTTATATGGCCGAAAACAAGTTTAAAGCGGCTATGGAGGCCGAAATTATTCAACAAACAATGGCTGTCGAAGCCAGTGAGTTACATGAAGAAAATGGCATAGTCATAGATGAAAGACTTGATTGTATCTATGATAATGATCCATTAGGTTTTGAAAAGGATCCTAGAGATTTGACAAAGCATATGCAAGCTCAAGACCCGTTAGAAGAAGTTGATTTGGGAAATGGCTCAATAAAAAGGCCAACTTATATTAGTGCAAATATTGATGCTTCTCTAAAAACCCAAGTCATTACATTGCTAAGGGAGTTCAAAGACTGTTTTGCTTGGAATTACGACGAGATGCCCGGGTTAAGTCGAGAAGTAGTGGAAATGCAATTACCAATTCGACCAGGGAAGAAACCAGTGAAGCAAGTGCCAAGAAGATTTGCTCCTCAAGTGTTGGCTAAGATCAAAGAGGAAATCGAAAGGCTATTCAGAAACAAATTCATCAGAACTGCCAGGTATGTCGAATGGTTAGCCAATATAGTTCCTGTAATAAAGAAAAATGGGACTCTTAGAGTTTGCATAGATTTTAGGGATTTAAATAATGCATCTCCCAAGGATGAATACGCAATGCCTGTGGCAGAAATGCTAATAGATTCAGCAGCAGGATTTGATTATCTTAGTATGCTCGATGGTTATTCTGGGTATAATCAAATCTTCATTGCTGAAGAGGATGTGTCAAAAACTGCTTTTAGATGTCCAGGGGCATTGGGTGTTTATGAATGGGTAGTAATGCCCTTTGGCTTAAAGAATGCTGGTGCTACATATCAGAGGGCCATGAATTCTATGTTTCATGATTTTATTGATGATTTTATGCAAGTATACATAGATGATGTGGTGGTTAAATCTTCCTCAGAAAGTGGTCATTTAGACCATCTTCGCCGTTCTTTTGAAAGAATGAGGAAATATGGATTGAAATTAAATCCATTAAAATGTGCCTTTTGTGTACGTGCAGGTGATTTCTTGGGTTTTATAGTGCACAAAAAAGGCATTGAAATCAATCAAAATAAGACTAAGGCAATTATGGAAACGAAGGCCCCTTCGACCAAAAAGGAGCTTCAGTCGTTGCTGGGAAAAATCAATTTCCTACGAAGATTTATATCAAATCTAAGTGGCAAAACACAAGTTTTTTCGCCATTATTAAGACTGAAGAAGGAAGAAGAGTTCAAATGGGAACCAATGCATCAAGCAGCCTTCGACGAAATCAAGTCTTATTTGATGAAACCACCAATTTTGTTGCCTGTTATTAAACACAAAGTGCTCAAATTGTATATAGCAGCTTCTGATAGAACAATAGGTAGCATGTTAGCACAAGAAGATGATAGTGGCGTCGAAAGAGCCATTTATTACCTCAGTAGGGTCCTAAATGATGCCGAAACGAGGTACACTCCTATAGAGAAGTTGTGCCTTTGTTTGTATTTCTCGTGTACAAAGTTAAAGCAATATATAAAACCAGCTGATGTTTCTGTTTATTCGCATTTTGATGTTATTAAGCATATGCTGTCGAAACCAATAATGCATAGCCGAATTGGTAAATGGGCTTTGGCTTTGTCAGAATACAACTTAACTTATCAACCTCTAAAATCAATTAAAGGACAAGTGGTTGCTGATTTCATAGTAGACCATTCTGTTGTCGAAGAAACATTAAGTTTTGTAGACGTATATCCTTGGAGGTTGTACTTTGATGGTTCAAGCCATAAACATGGAGTTGGGATTGGTATTTTAATAATATCTCCTACTAACATTCCAACGAAGTATAAGTTTAAAATTCGGGATGTTTGTTCCAATAATGAAGCTGAGTATGAGGCTTTAATAGTAGGCCTTGAAATTTTACTTGAGCTGGGGGCAAGTCATGTCGAAATAAAAGGTGACTCTGAGTTGTTTGTCAAACAATTGACAAGAGAGTACAAATGCATTAAAGAGCACCTTATTATATACTTTGTTGTTGCCAATGCTTTGTTAAAAAGATTTGAGTTTGTTCACTTAGAACATTTACCACGAATTGATAATCAAGTGGCAAATGAATTGGCACAAATCGCTTCAGGCTATAAAGTTTCAAAGCAAAGCCTAGAGGAGTTAATTAATAAAGGATAAAATCATTTCTAATGACTATTCTTCGTCACTATTGTCAACACCAACAACTGGGGGGGCAACAGATACAAATGCAAACGAGGAACTAGCTGTTGTCGAAAAACGTCAATTTTTTGGTGACTTTGACTTAGCAGAAATTCTTGCTCTTGACAATATGACCAATAATGATTGGCGAAGGCCTATTGCGGAATATTTGCAAAATCCCACAAGAAATACCAATAAAAAGGTAAAATACAGAGCTTTGAGCTATGTGATAATTGGAAACGAATTGTTTAAAAAGACTCCTGAAGGAGTACTATTAAAATGTCTTAGTGAAAATGAGGCATATTTAGCAGTTTCCGATACACATAGTGGAGCGTTTGGTTCACACCAAGTAGGCCAGAAAATGAAGTGGTTATTATTTCGACAAGGAATGTATTGGCCAACTATGCTGAAAGATTGCATAGAATTTGCTAAGGGATGCCAAGAGTGTCAAAAGCATGCTGGGATACAACATGTACCTGCAAATGAATTGCATGCCATAGTCAAACCTTGGCCATTTAGAGGTTGGGCTCTAGATGTGATTGGAGAGATAAAGCCAACTTCGTCGAAGGGCCATAGATATATCCTTGTGGGAATTGATTACTTCACCAAATGGGTTGAGGCTATACCTTTAGCCAATGTTGATCAGGAAGTAGTGATAAGGTTTATTCAAAATCATATCATTTATAGGTTTGGAATTCCAGAAACCATTACTACAGATCAGGGATCAGTTTTCACTGGTAGAAAAATGGTAGAGTTTGCTTCCGAAATTGGTTTTAAGTTATTAACTTCGACACCATATTATGCGCAAGCCAATGGCCAAGTAGAAGCTGCCAATAAAGTTATTATTAATTTGATTAAAAAGCATGTTGGGCAGAAACCCAAGAATTGGCATAATACCCTTGATCAAGCGTTATGGGCTTGTCGAAATTCACCCAAAGAATCTATCAACACTACTCCTTATAGGCTAACATTTGGACACGATGCAGTGTTGCCTGTTGAAATTTGTCTACAATCAACAAGAATTCAAAGACAGTGGGGGATTCCCTCTGATTATTATTGGAATATGATGCTTGATGAATTGGTTGATTTAGACGAAGAAAGGTTATTAGCTTTAGATACGCTTATTCGACAGAAAGAGAGGGTAACTAAAACTTATAACAAAAAGGTTAAGTTTAAAGCCTTTAATTCAGGCGATCTAGTGTGGAAGGTCCTATTGCCTGTAGATAAAAAAGATAGAGTCTTTGGTAAATGGTCCCCAAGTTGGGAAGGACCATTTAAAATTTTACAAGTTTATTCAAACGGCGCATATGAGGTCGAAGAGATTGGCGCTGATGAAAGAATTTTGCGTATAAATGGCAAATACTTGAAAAAGTACAAGCCAGCGTTGCAAGAAGTTAAAATAACGCTGGAATAAATATAAAGAAAGCGTAAAAACATGGCATTTAAGTTGCCAAAACATAGTCAAAGGCCGAAATTACAGGTTGTTCAAGTTCAAGGTTTGAATATGGAAACAACACTCAACAGTGGTGACATCAGGTATACAGCTATTTTACTCAAGTGCAAAGTTATTTCGATGATGAATTCAAAAATGTCTTTCTCTTCTTCCGAAAATCAAGTTCAGTCGAAAAAGACATTTTTGGGGGGCAATTTGTTAGCCTGTAATTTCGACAGGCTTCATTAAAGATGGTCAACATGGCCTGACTTATATTTATTTCACAAAAAAACCATATTATTTCGACAAAGAAAATGGTCATGCGCAAGGTAAACTCGACAAGTTTCCAGGGAAGCAAAAGCAAGAGAGAGGAAAATCGACACAGGCTTTCGACAGACAGAAATCAGGGCAGTTATGCGTTGAAGACTAGCAGTTGGTCGAAGCATGACAGAGCGGTTTCGGTCGAAAATAGGAGCGGTTACTTGGTCGAAAGTAAGAGCGGTTACTTGGCCGAAAGTAGGAGCAGTTACTTATTTTCAAATTGTTAGGCAGTTACTTAGTTCGAATTTCCCCCCTTTTCCCTTTGTATAAATAACTGTTTCTGAGAAGAAACAGGGGTCGCGAAAATCACAATACACACCCGATTCCTGAAACTCTAACTTCCAAGCCAGAGCGAAAAACGAGTGGAAGAATCCCTGTATGTGATCGTGTACCATTTTTATGATTCAATGCAATTTGTTTTTCTTTTTCTTTACAATTCCTGCACCATTTACTGCTTCTTTTCTTTTCAATTCTGTTAATCATTTGCAAATCGTCCCCTTTTCTACATTTTCTGAAACAAAAACTTTTGCAATTCAAAGGCAATTGCTTTGAGATTTTTCTAGTTTGATCTCACAAACCTTCTAATAAAACTAGTGATTGTTTGCTAAAAACACCAGCAAACAAATTGGCACGCCCAGTGGGACTTTGCCTTTGATTTTGTTCATTCTCGTACTCTCTTATTTGTGTTCGCTGTTGTATGCACTTAAGAAGTGGTAAAATGGTTCGTTCTGGTACGAATAATGCATCTAGTTCCAACCCTGTGGTTTCACAAGGGCAAGGAACAACAATGGATTCTGCAAACATTAGCGCAGGACCATCATCGTCGATAACCGTTCCTTCATTATCAATGACTAATGTTGGTTCAACACAGTCAGAAATGGCATCTTTGCCTATGTCTTTGCCGTTAAGTGCAGGGCTTCATAGCCCTCACATGGCAATGGGAAACGGTTTAGACCCACGTTTGAATGACGTGTATCTACCCCCATTTCCTCTGGGAATGTATGGCATGCCTACTGGAATGCCACATATTTCGACCTTTTCCCCTACACATGTCTCTTCTGAGAGCGTATTTGGTCGAAATCCCCCAGCATTAACCAATACGTCTTTGTTGGCCATAAGACAGCAAGTAGACGAGAGTAATCACGATATGGTTAATATGCTTACCCAACAAATTGGTACAGTTTTCAATCCATTGATTCAAAATACTAATAACAGTTACCAAATGTTGGCAAATCAGATGAGTAGGATTGCAGACTTTTTTGGGGTTCCAGCGGTTAATAATAGGCACGTTCCTATTATTGCGGGTAATGCGTCGCCAGTTAACCCCCAAGAAGCAGTTGCAGTCGAAGCGTCGACAGTTGTAGGCGAACTACAAGGGACGGTAAACCACGTCCCTGAAGTAGTTGTGGTAAATAGACACCAGAACGCTGATGAAGTTGTTCGACAAATGCAACAACACAATGCTGGCGCAGAGAACAATATAGCTACTTTAGTCGAAACTATTTTGGCGCAAAATGGCCTTAACATAGGTCTACAAAGGCCTAACTTCGTATCACCATTATGTGAATATGTATTACAAACTGAGTTACCAAGGGGATGGAAAGTTCCCAAGTTTACTAAGTTTGGTGGTGATACAAATGAGTCCACAGTCGAACACATTGCTCGTTTCTTGACTGAGGCTGGGGACTTAGCACAAAATGAGAATTTGAAGATGAAATACTTTCCAAATTCTCTAACTAAAAATGCTTTCACTTGGTTCACGACCTTACCCCCTGGTTCTATGTACACATGGGGGCAATTAGAAAAGGCATTCCATGCACAGTTTTACATGGGCCAGTCGAAAATTAGTCTTAAAGAATTGGCTAGTGTTCGGCGCAAAATGCCTGAAACTATTGATGATTACTTAAACAGATTCAGGCTGTTGAAATCTCGTTGCTTCACACAAGTCCCTGAACATGAGCTTGTCGAAATGGCTGCTGGTGGCCTTGATTACTCAATTAGAAAGAAATTAGACACATCTCATTTGCGAGATATGGCTCATTTGGCTGATAGAGTTCGACAAGTTGAAAGGCTTAGAGAGGAAAAATCTAGGTCAAATAGGTATCATAAAAAAGAAAAAGTGGCATATGTCGAAGAAGAATTTGACGTTACATATAGTAATGTCGAAGAAGAGGAGATAGACGTGGCTGAACTTAAGCCTGGTCCTCCTTATACCTGTATATTATTAAGGCATGCGAATGGGAATAACCCTGTAGAGCCTAAGAATGATAGATTTATGCCTAAGACCTATACTTTTGATGTTACTAAATGTGATGAAATTTTTGATCTTTTAGTAACTGATGGTCAAATATTAGTGCCTAAAGGCCTTAAAATACCAACTCTTGACCAAAGAAAGAAAAAGGGTTATTGTAAGTTCCATAATTTTTTGGGACATAACACTGACCGTTGTGTGCTCTTCAGGGATATTGTGCAAAAAGCAATTGACGAAGGAAGACTCAAATTTGCTGATAGGAAAATGAAAGCTCCTATGCAGATTGATGTTGATCCATTGCCTAAGGCTGAAGCTATGTACTCTGAACCTGTCGAAGCTGATGTAGGAATGGTGGATGCTCAAATGGCAGACCCTCCTAAGTGTGTCAAGACTGCCACCGAGAAATTAAAAGGTTTTATGTATGCTGAAGGTAAGAAACAGGAAGTGACCCTAAAAGAATATGATGAGAAGATACATGCTGTGTATCCAAAGGCTGAGGAAGAGTTGATAGATTTCCTCAATCGGTGTAAGTGGAATAACTCTGAAGTTATGCTTTGCCCAAGGTGTAGTGTTGTCTTCGATAAAGAAGCAGCTAAAGCTGTCGAAGGTTATCAGGATCAACAACAACGCAAAAGAAAATGGCTTGATAACAGGCCAAAATTTGACTTTGCAAAAGGAGATCTACCTGGCTATGAGGCTAATGTGTCAGCAAAGCCTTCAACAAGTAAACAACAAATTGCTAAGGAGAAGTCCTCAGCAACAGGGTATTTGAAGCTGTCAACAGGTAAATCCTTTGTCCCAAGTGCTAGTGCTCCTGTCGAAGCGTGGGTACCCAATAATCAACGTGCTAAAGCTGTTAAGCCAGGTACTGATGCTATTAAGTTTAATTATAAGAATAACTATAAGGGTAAGAACCCTATGACTAGAACACAGTGGCGTCGTTACCAAAGACAACAGAAGAAGAAGGCACACTTTGACATTAACCAGGTTCCAAGTCATTTGGCTAATAATCAAGTTCCACGCAGCATGATAGTGGCGAAGAGTGAGGTTCACAAAGCTGAAGTTGCCACAAAGAGGAATGCTGATGCTGCTAGTCATGTGTGTGCAGCGAATAAGGCCAAAGGCAAGGCTGTGGTAACAGAAAAGCCAAGAAGGCCTGCTCTTGAAAGAATATTTCCTCCATTGTCGACAGTGAAAGAAAGAAATGCTGATTTCGACATGGATGAAGACATGGAGTCTGATTTCAATGATTCTGAAGATGACCTCGACGTTGTTTGCAATGTGGTATCAATACTGCCTCTTGAGTACGATGATATCACGGTACCAAATGACGTTGAAGAAGATTTCACAGAGGACATGGCTCATCATAAGCCAATGTGTTACTATGTGATGAACGATGGTTGTGTCGAAGACCAAATGGCTACCTTCGAGAAGCCAGATATGAGTATGCAAAACCACTTGAAACCCCTGTATGTCCAAGCCAAGGTCAATGGTGTTGGAATTAACAACGTGTTAGTGGATGGTGGAGCTGCAGTGAATTTGATGCCGCATGGTCTTTTGAAGAAGATTGGTAAGTTCGATACTGACCTCAGGCCACATAACATTGTCTTAAGCAACTATGAAGGCAAAACTGGCCACTCTTTGGGGGCAATTGAGGTGGACTTAATTGTTGGTTCCATAAAGAGGACTACATTGTTCTTAGTGATAGCCTCTAAAGAGAATTTTAATTTACTCCTTGATAGAGAGTGGATCCATGGAGTTGGTGCTGTCCCTTCAACTTTGCATCAACGTTTAGTAATGTGGAAGGAAGATGGTTTGGTAGAGTATGTTGAAGCCGATCAGAGCTACTTCCGTGCTGATGTGAACCAAGTTACCAAGGAAAATTTTGAGAAACAAATGGCGAAGATTGCGCCATGTTCATCTTCTAATGAGGCATATGTTCCTGCGGATAATGTTTTTGCCTCAGTTCATCTTGACCCAAATTATGGTTTTGTTTGGGAAAGAGAAATAATGGGAGATGATAGTGTCTATCCTGATGGTGTTTTTCGACCAACGGGGTGGAACACTGGTTCTTGAAAGTGTTCTTATGACAGTGCCCAATGCATGGGACAAAATTACGGCTTATATGGCCGAAAACAAGTTTAAAGCGGCTATGGAGGCCGAAATTATTCAACAAACAATGGCTGTCGAAGCCAGTGAGTTACATGAAGAAAATGGCATAGTCATAGATGAAAGACTTGATTGTATCTATGATAATGATCCATTAGGTTTTGAAAAGGATCCTAGAGATTTGACAAAGCATATGCAAGCTCAAGACCCGTTAGAAGAAGTTGATTTGGGAAATGGCTCAATAAAAAGGCCAACTTATATTAGTGGAAATATTGATGCTTCTCTAAAAACCCAAGTCATTACATTGCTAAGGGAGTTCAAACACTGTTTTGCTTGGGATTACGACGAGATGCCCGGGTTAAGTCGAGAAGTAGTGGAAATGCAATTACCAATTCGACCAGGGAAGAAACCAGTGAAGCAAGTGCCAAGAAGATTTGCTCCTCAAGTGTTGGCTAAGATCAAAGAGGAAATCGAAAGGCTATTCAGAAACAAATTCATCAGAACTGCCAGGTATGTCGAATGGTTAGCCAATATAGTTCCTGTAATAAAGAAAAATGGGACTCTTAGAGTTTGCATAGATTTTAGGGATTTAAATAATGCATCTCCCAAGGATGAATACGCAATGCCTGTGGCAGAAATGCTAATAGATTCAGCAGCAGGATTTGATTATCTTAGTATGCTCGATGGTTATTCTGGGTATAATCAAATCTTCATTGCTGAAGAGGATGTGTCAAAAACTGCTTTTAGATGTCCAGGGGCATTGGGTGTTTATGAATGGGTAGTAATGCCCTTCGGCTTAAAGAATGCTGGTGCTACATATCAGAGGGCCATGAATTCTATGTTTCATGATTTTATTGATGATTTTATGCAAGTATACATAGATGATGTGGTGGTTAAATCTTCCTCAGAAAGTGGTCATTTAGACCATCTTCGCCGTTCTTTTGAAAGAATGAGGAAATATGGATTGAAATTAAATCCATTAAAATGTGCCTTTTGTGTACGTGCAGGTGATTTCTTGGGTTTTATAGTGCACAAAAAAGGCATTGAAATCAATCAAAATAAGACTAAGGCAATTATGGAAACGAAGGCCCCTTCGACCAAAAAGGAGCTTCAGTCGTTGCTGGGAAAAATCAATTTCCTACGAAGATTTATATCAAATCTAAGTGGCAAAACACAAGTTTTTTCGCCATTATTAAGACTGAAGAAGGAAGAAGAGTTCAAATGGGAACCAATGCATCAAGCAGCCTTCGACGAAATCAAGTCTTATTTGATGAAACCACCAATTTTGTTGCCTGTTATTAAACACAAAGTGCTCAAATTGTATATAGCAGCTTCTGATAGAACAATAGGTAGCATGTTAGCACAAGAAGATGATAGTGGTGTCGAAAGAGCCATTTATTACCTCAGTAGGGTCCTAAATGATGCCGAAACGAGGTACACTCCTATAGAGAAGTTGTGCCTTTGTTTGTATTTCTCGTGTACAAAGTTAAAGCAATATATAAAACCAGCTGATGTTTCTGTTTATTCGCATTTTGATGTTATTAAGCATATGCTGTCGAAACCAATAATGCATAGCCGAATTGGTAAATGGGCTTTGGCTTTGTCAGAATACAACTTAACTTATCAACCTCTAAAATCAATTAAAGGACAAGTGGTTGCTGATTTCATAGTAGACCATTCTGTTGTCGAAGAAACATTAAGTTTTGTAGACGTATATCCTTGGAGGTTGTACTTTGATGGTTCAAGCCATAAACATGGAGTTGGGATTGGTATTTTAATAATATCTCCTACTAACAGTCCAACGAAGTATAAGTTTAAAATTCGGGATGTTTGTTCCAATAATGAAGCTGAGTATGAGGCTTTAATAGTAGGCCTTGAAATTTTACTTGAGCTGGGGGCAAGTCATGTCGAAATAAAAGGTGACTCTGAGTTGTTTGTCAAACAATTGACAAGAGAGTACAAATGCATTAAAGAGCACCTTATTAGATACTTTGTTGTTGCCAATGCTTTGTTAAAAAGATTTGAGTTTGTTCACTTAGAACATTTACCACGAATTGATAATCAAGTGGCAAATGAATTGGCACAAATCGCTTCAGGCTATAAAGTTTCAAAGCAAAGCCTAGAGGAGTTAATTGAAATAAAGGATAAAATCATTTCTAATGACTATTCTTCGTCACTATTGTCAACACCAACAACTGGGGGGCAACAGATACAAATGCAAACGAGGTACTAGCTGTTGTCGAAAAACGTCAATTTTTTGGTGACTTTGACTTAGCAGAAATTCTTGCTCTTGACAATATGACCAATAATGATTGGCGAAGGCCTATTGCGGAATATTTGCAAAATCCCACAAGAAATACCAATAAAAAGGTAAAATACAGAGCTTTGAGCTATGTGATAATTGGAAACGAATTGTTTAAAAAGACTCCTGAAGGAGTACTATTAAAATGTCTTAGTGAAAATGAGGCATATTTAGCAGTTTCCGATACACATAGTGGAGCGTTTGGTTCACACCAAGTAGGCCAGAAAATGAAGTGGTTATTATTTCGACAAGGAATGTATTGGCCAACTATGCTGAAAGATTGCATAGAATTTGCTAAGGGATGCCAAGAGTGTCAAAAGCATGCTGGGATACAACATGTACCTGCAAATGAATTGCATGCCATAGTCAAACCTTGGCCATTTAGAGGTTGGGCTCTAGATGTGATTGGAGAGATAAAGCCAACTTCGTCGAAGGGCCATAGATATATCCTTGTGGGAATTGATTACTTCACCAAATGGGTTGAGGCTATACCTTTAGCCAATGTTGATCAGGAAGTAGTGATAAGGTTTATTCAAAATCATATCATTTATAGGTTTGGAATTCCAGAAACCATTACTACAGATCAGGGATCAGTTTTCACTGGTAGAAAAATGGTAGAGTTTGCTTCCGAAATTGGTTTTAAGTTATTAACTTCGACACCATATTATGCGCAAGCCAATGGCCAAGTAGAAGCTGCCAATAAAGTTATTATTAATTTAATTAAAAAGCATGTTGGGCAGAAATCCAAAAATTGGCATAATACCCTTGATCAAGCGTTATGGGCTTGTCGAAATTCACCCAAAGAATCTATCAACACTACTCCTTATAGGCTAACATTTGGACACGATGCAGTGTTGCCTGTTGAAATTTGTCTACAATCAACAAGAATTCAAAGACAGTGGGAGATTCCCTCTGATTATTATTGGAATATGATGCTGGATGAATTGGTTGATTTAGACGAAGAAAGGTTATTAGCTTTAGATACGCTTATTCGACAGAAAGAGAGGGTAACTAAAACTTATAACAAAAAGGTTAAGTTTAAAGCCTTTAATTCAGGCGATCTAGTGTGGAAGGTCCTATTGCCTGTAGATAAAAAAGATAGAGTCTTTGGTAAATGGTCCCCAAGTTGGGAAGGACCATTTAAAATTTTACAAGTTTATTCAAACGGCGCATATGAGGTCGAAGAGATTGGCGCTGATGAAAGAATTTTGCGTATAAATGGCAAATACTTGAAAAAGTACAAGCCAGCGTTGCAAGAAGTTAAAATAACGCTGGAATAAATATAAAGAAAGCGTAAAAACATGGCATTTAAGTTGCCAAAACATAGTCAAAGGCCGAAATTACAGGTTGTTCAAGTTCAAGGTTTGAATATGGAAACAACACTCAACAGTGGTGACATCAGGTATACAGCTATTTTACTCAAGTGCAAAGTTATTTCGATGATGAATTCAAAAATGTCTTTCTCTTCTTCCGAAAATCAAGTTCAGTCGAAAAAGACATTTTTGGGGGGCAATTTGTTAGCCTGTAATTTCGACAGGCTTCATTAAAGATGGTCAACATGGCCTGACTTATATTTATTTCACAAAAAAACCATATTATTTCGACAAAGAAAATGGTCATGCGCAAGGTAAACTCGACAAGTTTCCAGGGAAGCAAAAGCAAGAGAGAGGAAAATCGACACAGGCTTTCGACAGACAGAAATCAGGGCAGTTATGCGTTGAAGACTAGCAGTTGGTCGAAGCATGACAGAGCGGTTTCGGTCGAAAATAGGAGCGGTTACTTGGTCGAAAGTAAGAGCGGTTACTTGGCCGAAAGTAGGAGCAGTTACTTATTTTCAAATTGTTAGGCAGTTACTTAGTTCGAATTTCCCCCCTTTTCCCTTTGTATAAATAACTGTTTCTGAGAAGAAACAGGGGTCGCGAAAATCACAATACACACCCGATTCCTGAAACTCTAACTTCCAAGCCAGAGCGAAAAACGAGTGGAAGAATCCCTGTATGTGATCGTGTACCATTTTTATGATTCAATGCAATTTGTTTTTCTTTTTCTTTACAATTCCTGCACCATTTACTGCTTCTTTTCTTTTCAATTCTGTTAATCATTTGCAAATCGTCCCCTTTTCTACATTTTCTGAAACAAAAACTTTTGCAATTCAAAGGCAATTGCTTTGAGATTTTTCTAGTTTGATCTCACAAACCTTCTAATAAAACTAGTGATTGTTTGCTAAAAACACCAGCAAACAAATTGGCACGCCCAGTGGGACTTTGCCTTTGATTTTGTTCATTCTCGTACTCTCTTATTTGTGTTCGCTGTTGTATGCACTTAAGAAGTGGTAAAATGGTTCGTTCTGGTACGAATAATGCATCTAGTTCCAACCCTGTGGTTTCACAAGGGCAAGGAACAACAATGGATTCTGCAAACATTAGCGCAGGACCATCATCGTCGATAACCGTTCCTTCATTATCAATGACTAATGTTGGTTCAACACAGTCAGAAATGGCATCTTTGCCTATGTCTTTGCCGTTAAGTGCAGGGCTTCATAGCCCTCACATGGCAATGGGAAACGGTTTAGACCCACGTTTGAATGACGTGTATCTACCCCCATTTCCTCTGGGAATGTATGGCATGCCTACTGGAATGCCACATATTTCGACCTTTTCCCCTACACATGTCTCTTCTGAGAGCGTATTTGGTCGAAATCCCCCAGCATTAACCAATACGTCTTTGTTGGCCTTAAGACAGCAAGTAGACGAGAGTAATCACGATATGGTTAATATGCTTACCCAACAAATTGGTACAGTTTTCAATCCATTGATTCAAAATACTAATAACAGTTACCAAATGTTGGCAAATCAGATGAGTAGGATTGCAGACTTTTTTGGGGTTCCAGCGGTTAATAATAGGCACGTACCTATTATTGCGGGTAATGCGTCGTCAGTTAACCCCCAAGAAGCAGTTGCAGTCGAAGCGTCGACAGTTGTAGGCGAACTACAAGGGACGGTAAACCACGTCCCTGAAGTAGTTGTGGTAAATAGACACCAGAACGCTGATGAAGTTGTTCGACAAATGCAACAACACAATGCTGGCGCAGAGAACAATATAGCTACTTTAGTCGAAACTATTTTGGCGCAAAATGGCCTTAACATAGGTCTACAAAGGCCTAACTTCGTATCACCATTATGTGAATATGTATTACAAACTGAGTTACCAAGGGGATGGAAAGTTCCCAAGTTTACTAAGTTTGGTGGTGACACAAATGAGTCCACAGTCGAACACATTGCTCGTTTCTTGACTGAGGCTGGGGACTTAGCACAAAATGAGAATTTGAAAATGAAATACTTTCCAAATTCTCTAACTAAAAATGCTTTCACTTGGTTCACGACCTTACCCCCTGGTTCTATGTACACATGGGGGCAATTAGAAAAGGCATTCCATGCACAGTTTTACATGGGCCAGTCGAAAATTAGTCTTAAAGAATTGGCTAGTGTTCGGCGCAAAATGCCTGAAACTATTGATGATTACTTAAACAGATTCAGGCTGTTGAAATCTCGTTGCTTCACACAAGTCCCTGAACATGAGCTTGTCGAAATGGCTGCTGGTGGCCTTGATTACTCAATTAGAAAGAAATTAGACACATCTCATTTGCGAGATATGGCTCATTTGGCTGATAGAGTTCGACAAGTTGAAAGGCTTAGAGAGGAAAAATCTAGGTCAAATAGGTATCATAAAAAAGAAAAAGTGGCATATGTCGAAGAAGAATTTGACGTTACATATAGTAATGTCGAAGAAGAGGAGGTAGACGTGGCTGAACTTAAGCCTGGTCCTCCTTATACCTGTAAATTATTAAGGCCTGCGAATGGGAATAACCCTGTAGAGCCTAAGAATGATAGATTTATGCCTAAGACCTATACTTTTGATGTTACTAAATGTGATGAAATTTTTGATCTTTTAGTAACTGATGGTCAAATATTAGTGCCTAAAGGCCTTAAAATACCAACTCTTGACCAAAGAAAGAAAAAGGGTTACTGTAAGTTCCATAATTTTTTGGGACATAACACTGACCGTTGTGTGCTCTTCAGGGATATTGTGCAAAAAGCAATTGACGAAGGAAGACTCAAATTCGCTGATAAGAAAATGAAAGCTCCTATGCAGATTGATGTTGATCCATTGCCTAAGGCTGAAGCTATGTACTCTGAACCTGTCGAAGCTGATGTAGGCATGGTGGATGCTCAAACGACGGACCCTCCTAAGTGTGTCAAGACTGCCACCGAGAAATTAAAAGGTTTTATGTATGCTGAAGGTAAGAAACAGGAGGTGACCCTAAAAGAATATGATGGGAGGATACACGCTGTGTATCCAAAGGCTGAGGAAGAATTGATAGATTTCCTTAATCGGTGTAAGTGGAATAACTCTGAAGTTATGCTTTGCCCAAGGTGCAGTGCTGTCTTCGATAAAGAAGCAGCTAAAGCTGTCGAAGGTTATCAGGATCAACAACAACGCAAAAGAAAATGGCTTGATAACAGGCCAAAATTTGACTTTACAAAAGGAGATCTTCCTGGCTATGAGGCTAATGTGTCAGCAAAGCCTTCAACAAGTAAACAACAGATTGCTAAGGAGAAGTCCTCAGCAACAGGGTATTTGAAGCTGTCAACAGGTAAATCCTTTGTCCCAAGTGCTAGTGCTCCTGTCGAAGCGTGGGTGCCCAATAATCAACGTGCTAAAGCTGTCAAGCCAGGTTCCGATGCTGTTAAGTTTAATTATAAGAATAACTATAAGGGTAAGAACCCTATGACTAGAACACAGTGGCGTCGTTACCAAAGACAACAGAAGAAGAAGGCACACTTTGACATTAACCAGGTTCCAAGTCATTTGGCTAATAATCAAGTTCCACGCAGCATGATAGTGGCGAAGAGTGAGGTTCACAAAGCTGAAGTTGCCACAAAGAGGAATGCTGTTGTTGCTAGTCATGTGTGTGCAGCGAATAAGGCCAAAGGCAAGGCTGTAGTAACAGAAAAGCCAAGAAGGCCTGCTCTTGAAAGAATATTTCCTCCATTGTCGACAGTGAAAGAAAGAAATGCTGATTTCGACATGGATGAAGACATGGAGTCTGATTTTGATGATTCTGAAGATGACCTCGACGTTGTTTGCAATGTGGTATCAATACTGCCTCTTGAGTACGATGTTATCACGGTACCAAATGACGTTGAAGAAGATTTCACAGAGGACATGGCTCATCATAAGCCAATGTGTTACTATGTGATGAACGATGGTTGTGTCGAAGACCAAATGGCTACCTTCGAGAAGCCAGATATGAGTATGCAAAACCACTTGAAACCCCTGTATGTCCAAGCCAAAGTCAATGGTGTTGGAATTAACAAAGTGTTAGTGGATGGTGGAGCTGTAGTGAATTTGATGCCGCATGGTCTTTTGAAGAAGATTGGTAAGTTCGATACTGACCTCAGGCCACATAACATTGTCTTAAGCAACTATGAAGGCAAAACTGGCCACTCTTTGGGGGCCATTGAGGTGGACTTAATTGTTGGTTCCATAAAGAGGACTACATTGTTCTTAGTGATAGCCTCTAAAGCGAATTTTAAATTTACTCCTTGGTAGAGAGTGGATCCATGGAGTTGGTGCTATCCCTTCAACTTTGCATCAACGTTTAGTAATGTGGAAGGAAGATGGTTTGGTAGAGTATGTTGAAGCCGGTCAGAGCTACTTCCGTGCTGATGTGAACCAAGTTACCAAGGAAAATTTTGAGAAACAAATGGCGAAGATTGCGCCATGTTCATCTTCTAATGAGGCATATGTTCCTGCGGATAATGTTTTTGCCTCAGTTCATCTTGACCCAAATTATGGTTTTGTTTGGGAAAGAGAAGTAATGGGAGATGATAGTGTCTATCCTGATGGTGTTTTTCGACCAACGGGGTGGAACACTGGTTCTTGAAAGTGTTCTTATGACAGTGCCCAATGCATGGGACAAAATTACGGCTTATATGGCCGAAAACAAGTTTAAAGCGGCTATGGAGGCCGAAATTATTCAACAAACAATGGCTGTCGAAGCCAGTGAGTTACATGAAGAAAATGGCATAGTCATAGATGAAAGACTTGATTGTATCTATGATAATGACCCATTAGGTTTCGAAAAGGATCCTAGAGATTCGACAAAGCATATGCAAGCTCAAGACCCGTTAGAAGAAGTTGATTTGGGAAATGGCTCAATAAAAAGGCCAACTTATATTAGTGCAAATATTGATGCTTCTCTAAAAACCCAAGTCATTACATTGCTAAGGGAGTTCAAAGACTGCTTTGCTTGGGATTACGACGAGATGCCTGGGTTAAGTCGAGAAGTAGTGGAAATGCAATTACCAATTCAACCAGGGAAGAAACCAGTGAAGCAAGTGCCAAGAAGATTTGCTCCTCAAGTGTTGGCTAAGATCAAAGAGGAAATCGAAAGGCTATTCAGAAACAAATTCATCAGAACTGCCAGGTATGTCGAATGGTTAGCCAATATAGTTCCTGTAATAAAGAAAAATGGGACTCTTAGAGTTTGCATAGATTTTAGGGATTTAAATAATGCATCTCCCAAGGATGAATACGCAATGCCTGTGGCAGAAATGCTAATAGATTCAGCAGCAGGATTTGATTATCTTAGTATGCTCGAGGGTTATTCTGGGTATAATCAAATCTTCATTGCTGAAGAGGATGTGTCAAAAACTGCTTTTAGATGTCCAGGGGCATTGGGTGTTTATGAATGGGTGGTAATGCCCTTTGGCTTAAAGAATGCTGGTGCTACATATCAGAGGGCCATGAATTCTATGTTTCATGATTTTATTGATGATTTTATGCAAGTATACATAGATGATGTGGTGGTTAAATCTTCCTCAGAAAGTGGTCATTTAGACCATCTTCGCCGTTCTTTTGAAAGAATGAGGAAATATGGATTGAAATTAAATCCATTAAAATGTGCCTTTTGTGTACGTGCAGGTGATTTCTTGGGTTTTATAGTGCACAAAAAAGGCATTGAAATCAATCAAAATAAGACTAAGGCAATTATGGAAACGAAGGCCCCTTCGACCAAAAAGGAGCTTCAGTCGTTGCTGGGAAAAATCAATTTCCTACGAAGATTTATATCAAATCTAAGTGGCAAAACACAAGTTTTTTCGCCATTGTTAAGATTAAAGAAGGAATAAGAGTTCAAATGGGAACCAATGCATCAAGCAGCCTTCGACGAAATCAAGTCTTATTTGATGAAACCACCAATTTTGTTGCTTGTTATTAAATACAAAGTGCTCAAATTGTATATAGCAGCTTCTGATAGAACAATAGGTAGCATGTTAGCACAAGAGGATGATAGTGGTATCGAAAGAGCCATTTATTACCTCAGTAGGGTCCTAAATGATGCCGAAACGAGGTACACTCCTGTAGAAAAGTTGTGCCTTTGTTTGTATTTCTCGTGTACAAAGTTAAAGCAATATATAAAACCAGCTGATGTTTCTGTTTATTCGCATTTTGATGTTATTAAACACATGCTGTCGAAACCAATAATGCATAGCCGAATTGGTAAATGGGCTTTAGCTTTGTCAGAATACAACTTAACTTATCAACCTCTAAAATCAATTAAAGGACAAGTGGTTGCTGATTTCATAGTAGACCATTCTGTTGTCGAAGAAACATTAAGTTTTGTAGACGTATATCCTTGGAGGTTGTACTTTGATGGCTCAAGCCATAAACATGGAGTTGGGATTGGTATTTTAATAATATCTCCTACTAACATTCCAACAAAGTATAAGTTTAAAATTCGAGATGTTTGCTCCAATAATGAAGCTGAGTATGAGGCTTTAATAGTAGGCCTTGAAATTTTACTTGAGCTGGGGGCAAGTCATGTCGAAATAAAAGGTGACTCTGAGTTGGTTGTCAAACAATTGACAAGAGAGTACAAATGCATTAAAGAGCACCTTATTAGATACTTTGTTGTTGCCAATGCTTTGTTAAAAAGATTTGAGTCTGTTCACTTAGAACATTTACCACGAATTGATAATCAAGTAGCAAACAAATTGGCACGCCCGGTGGGACTTTGCCTTTGATTTTGTTCATTCTCGTACTCTCTTATTTGTGTTCGCTGTTGTATGCACTTAAGAAGTGGTAAAATGGTTCGTTCTGGTACGAATAATGCATCTAGTTCCAACCCTGTGGTTTCACAAGGGCAAGGAACAACAATGGATTCTGCAAACATTAGCGCAGGACCATCATCGTCGATAACCGTTCCTTCATTATCAATGACTAATGTTGGTTCAACACAGTCAGAAATGGCATCTTTGCCTATGTCTTTGCCGTTAAGTGCAGGGCTTCATAGCCCTCACATGGCAATGGGAAACGGTTTAGACCCACGTTTGAATGACGTGTATCTACCCCCATTTCCTCTGGGAATGTATGGCATGCCTACTGGAATGCCACATATTTCGACCTTTTCCCCTACACATGTCTCTTCTGAGAGCGTATTTGGTCGAAATCCCCCAGCATTAACCAATACGTCTTTGTTGGCCTTAAGACAGCAAGTAGACGAGAGTAATCACGATATGGTTAATATGCTGTTAGCCTGTAATTTCGACAGGCTTCATTAAAGATGGTCAACATGGCTTGATTTATATTTATTTCACAAAGACCATATTATTTCGACAAAGAAAATGGTCATGCGCAATTTATAAGGTTGATTTATATTTATTTCACAAAAACCAACACCACCGGCGCGGGAGAAGAGCGTTGTTCCTACGGTTTCACGTTCTTCCTCGTCGCGCCGACCGCGCCGCCCTATCTGGCGATCTACCGCGCGAGTTTGACAACCATGTTTGGCAGACATGGTGTTAGGCAGATCATTAGATATAAAGATGCCATCAATGATAGTGTTGTTGTAAATCCTCTCTTGTATGCATCTCAAGGATTGCGATACAATAGAAAACTTCAAGTCATCCTTACAACTGTAATTATCTATTTTTTTTAAAATTCTGAGATTAATTTTGATTCAAATTTCTAATATTTCCAATTTCCGTTTTATAGGACATAGATAAGCTGGGAAAGGCAGGTGACACTGTGAAAGTTGCTCCTGGATATTTTCGCAACCACTTAATGCCCAAGCTTCTTGCTGTCCCTAACATTGATAAGTTTGCTTATCTTGTTGCTGAACAATGCAAGGTGTTTTTTGTCTTTCCATTGATAACTGTTTTTCTTTATACTTCAGGAATAACTTATCCATAAACTTGTCATAGTAGTTTATGAAAAAACAACTTATGGAGATACAATTTTTGTTATGAATCAACATAAAAGCTTATTTATAAAACAACTTATGGAGATACAATTTTCGTTATGAATCAACATAAAAGCTTATTTATTTTCATAAGTTCAAAAATAAGTCAATCCAAACGGGCCCTTAGTCCCCGACATTTACTATATATTAACTTAGTCACTGACTTTTGTGAAAGTGCTTCAATTCTGTCCCTTTTTTTTGTAAAATAGAGGGACTAAATTGATATAACCGAGGGACTAAATTGAAACACTTTTGCAAAGTATATTTTAAATGTCAGAGACTAAATTAAACTTTTGTGAAATTTCCACTACCAAATTAACTAATAACTCTGTAATGCCATCAGATATCTGATCCTGAAAACAATATCATCCTCTCCCTTTGTTTCTGTGTTTATATGTGAGTTTGTGTGCAGCACACACTGTCAACATTCTTTTCTATGCCTGTATGCCTGTATGCCTGTATGCCTGTATCAAACTGAACATGTGCACAAATTGGTTTTATAAATCATAAATAATACAAGTAACAATCACAAAATGCCAGCAACAGGAAAAATCCAGAAACTATGAGCAACTGGATAACGCCATGGGAGACAAAAATTCAGTATCGGTAAATAAGAAAGAGAAAGAATTAAACCCGGAAATGAGAGATGAGGGGAGACGCGATTTGAAAGGGAAACGACGGCAACGAGGGCGTCCTTCAAGGCAGCACTGGGAATGCGGCGTAATAGCATGGCGACAGAAGCGGCAGCGGCGGTAGCAATGACGGCACAGAACTGGTGCGTAAGGTCAAAGGTGTGTTGCGTTTATATTTTTTTGGTGCGCTCAAAAATGTGTTGTGTTATTTTTCAGTTCTTTCAAAAGAAAAAAGGCCACGTGGAACAATATGGTACATTAGATTGATCAAACGGATAAAAATAATATAAAGGCACCACTCCTTCCCCACGCTCAATTCATGGAATCCAGACCCCTATATCCATCTCTCTCTTTAATTTTAAACAAAATTTTATTTTATTTTTAAATTATTTACTTTAATTACTATAGCCTACATTTTATAACCTAATATCAATTATCTTTTTCTTACATTATTTTTCTCAAACACCCTTTGATAGTTTAATGTAAACAAATAACATTTTTTTATATTTCTTATGTTAATTGTCTCCACTATATATTAGATTATGTTATACCAAATTCAAAAAATCATAAATAATTTTAACTTATATATATTTTCTTTGTGATTATTTTTAATAAAAAATATAATACGAAAATTTCTTACCGTGCGTATCTATATATTGTCAAAAAAACATTTAAAATAAATAATTACAACTTACAGTATTTTTTTCTTCTTTTTGGTCGTTAATTTCATATTTTAAAACAAATTTGTTCCTCGTGCATCGCACGGGTTACATACTAGTAGCATGGCAAAGAAAAACGAGAGTAGAATGAGAGTTGCAGTTGCAATGGGAGTAATTTGATGAGCAGCTTTAGATTTTGCTTTCTCATTTGCAACTTGAGGTGAAGGTGCTACAGCTGTTGGAATTTGCTCAATATCCAAAACCTTAATGATCATCTTTTAATTTGTCCTCTTGGGCAATGACCTTGAACACCACTTATGAAGTAGAACAATCCTGGCCTCTCAAATTTGAACACTGTGTCACCATTTTTTGAGAAAAATAGTGGACGTGATGCTTTGCATTTTTCATATTCTTCTTCTGTCACCACCAAAACTGAGTCCTTCTCGTACTTGAAATCTGTTATTCATAGGTAGTTTGAAATAATCAAACACTTCATTTCATATTATATCTTTTTGTTTTCTACATATATTGGAATGTACACAAAAAATAAAATAAATAAAACCTTGCATGTATGCATGTGTATGTAGATATATTATATATAGATCTAAGGATATTTATAATACATCACTTGTTAAGATGAGAAATGGTTTTATTAATTAATGTAATAAAACATGAGGGGTGTTATTTAGAGTTTTGAAAAAATGTAAGAAACATTGATATCTAATAAAAAAACACTCAATTTTAGATGCAATAAAACATTTTTATCAAAATCAAACAAAATACTAACACTTGTTTTTAGAAAAATGCTCCTTCCATCTCTATTTATAATACTTTGATATTTTTTACGCGTATTAAGAAAAGTTAGTAGTGTAGTTAATGTGTGCGATTTGTGTATGATTATTACTATATAAATTAATCTTTGTGTTTAGAAACATTCAATGTCAAATTTTCATATATCAAGACAATTTTTTTGACATCAAGATAATTTAGTAGTATTAATAAGGTTATATTTGAAAAAAAGAATAACAAAGCTAGGTACGTACCTAAATATTTACAAAAGGTCTTATATTTAGGCAAAAGCAAAAGTAGTGTCGGAAAAATCTTATAATCAGAGGCGAAGGGAGTAACACTTACTAACGGTGTCGCCAATTTTGAATCTGTTTTGGGATGCCCATTGGTTGTAAATTTCATTATTGCCCTTTGATTTGGGAACAACCCAACCATCTTTACCACCAACTTCAAACTCAGTTGAATTGACACTACCAGAAATCTCGGCATTACCTGCGGAATATTTCCGCAGGTATTTCTTGAGAATTTTCAAATCTGCAGGAAAGTTTTAGGTTTCCTGCGAATTTTCCTAAGAACATTATTCCGCAGAAAAGTTAAAAATCTGAAAAGTTTTTTTTGTAATGTTCTTTTTTAAATCTAATTTTTTTGACGTATTTAAATCTTATTTGTGAAAGTGCTTCAATTCTGTCCCTTTTTTGCAAAATAGAGGGACTAAATTGATATAACGGAGGGACTAAATTGAAACACTTTTGCAAAGTATATTGTAAATGTCAGAGACTATATTAAACTTTTGTGAAATTTCCACGACCAAATTGACTAATAACTCTGTAATGCCATCAGATATCTGATCCTGAAAACAACATCATCCTCTCCCTTTGTTTCTGTGTCTATATGTGAGTTTGTGTGCAGCACACACTGTCAACATTCTTTTCTATGCCTGTATGCTTGGCACATAAACATTTACTGACATGGCCAGTTTTATAATAACTTACTTCGCCTTCATGCTTCACTAATAGCTAGTGTTGTGTTTTAAATGCTTCAGATATATCAACCTACTGAAGAAGAAAAACAAGAAGATGTTACTCTAGTTACAGAGTCAAAGGAAGATATGCTGAAAGAGTATGAAAAGGCAGCACTGCGTCTTGATAAAGCTAAGCTGGTTTGTAGTTTACTCTTCAAAGCTTTTCATTGAATTTATGTGGATCTCACCGATTTTTACTGTGTTAATTTTTTTAATTGAATTTAAAAAGTTAAAACAATACAAATAACCTGGTTCAAACTAGTTCTTTATCACCAGTTTTGGATTTGTTCAACTGAACTCCACTGGTTTCTAGCAGTAATCAGGTAGTATTTTGGACTAAACAGAACAGATACCTAACTGGTTTGCAGGTTTTCCAGTTGAACTGGTTGATTTGGTCTGGTTTATACAACTATGGTTTTGATGATGATACTCCTATAGATTTTAACTGTTAAATCTTATAAATAGAAAATTTACTTGATATTTTGATAGTTTTTTCATGTTAAAACTCAGTAGTTGATATATGTTATTTTAAAATGGATTGTATGTAATGATCTACTAGGTCTTGCGGAAGTTAATCAACGTTAAAAAAGCGAAATTGCGGGAAACTAAAGATGAACCCTTGGAGTTACGTACACCCGTGACAACAAAAGCTCTTGTGGCCGAGGTAATATTTGTTCTTCATAGTTTACATGTTTTCTTAATAGCAACTAAGTAGGAAATTAAGTGTGTTAAAAAAATAAATAAATGCAACTAATATTAATTAATGCCTTGAGAAACTTTTCTTGGCTGGTGATCTTTTGATTTGTTTATAGATTCAGATAAACAAACACCAATAATTATGGGCCATGAACTTCCACTGTCAGTCACAGTGTGTGAGCTCTTTGGAAATAACTTAACTATTGACAAGAAATAAGAAACTGATAAGAAATCCCTCCAGAACTGAGAGCTAAGCCAAAGTGGCCAATTGCACTCCTAATATTTTTTCTGCACTCCCTCCCCCTTCTCTCTCTATAACTAACTCCCACTTATACAATTTCTGTGACTAAATCTTCCTTTCATGTTCTTCTCCATGTGTCCCCCTTCTCCTTTTGCTGTGAACCTGCCAAATTCTGGTCCATTAACATTGATTACCAATTTGCCTTTATTACCATCATTTGCCATCGTATCTTTCTTGCCATTGTTAGTTGAAACTTGGAAGTTTAGAAAACATTTTATTATATTATTATGTAATACCTCCATCCCTGTATATAAGACTCCTTTAACTAATTCTCAAGAATTAAGAAAGTTGGTTATTTTAGTTTGTGCCATTAAATTTGTTAACTTTTTTTCCTTCCAAAATTTCCATTAAATTGACTGTGGCTGTGGCTGATCACTCATCTTTCTCAAATCTCACAAGAGAGAGATGATGAAGTAATTAAGGGTATCTTAGTACAAAAGTAATTGATGCAAGAGAGAATTGGGAAAAGGTCTTATAAAAAGGGGCAAATAAATTTCCTTAGTGTCCTATATTAAGAGACAGAGGTTGTATCTTATTTAAAATTTATTACTAGTATACCACGCTAATTCAATCAGTTTCAGATGATTCAGTCTCTCTTTTCTGTCTTACCCTTTCTGTTAGTATTTCTGTTATTATTCAAATTGAGAGAACTCCAAGTTTTTTTCAAACTGTTAGTATTTCTGTGGCAAATGATATCTAATTTGAAAATTGGTTTCTGGTTAAAGAAAATTAGAATTTGTTTCATCTTATTACCTTCTCGAATCCTATGTGTGTGCAGTCGTACAAAGTGTGCAGTCATGCGATCGGTAAGCTTGGTGCCTTCCGATCAAAAATTGGGAGGTCTAGATTTTAAATTCAAATTTTGTATTAAGCAAAAATCAGAAATTGCACTTAAAATCTGGATTGTCCGATCAAGATCAGACAACTCCGAATTTTCGACTGCTTGATTGCACACTCTCTCCGACTGCACTAAATACAAATTCTAGCTTCTCGTGTTATTTCTCTTTTTCCCTTGTTTTTCTTGCACTAAGTTTTAACTGTTGTGCTATTTTTAGGTGGCAAGACAACTCTGTGTGAACATCACACCTGAAAATCTGCATCTTCCAACACCTTTATCAACTGTGGGAGAATATGAGGTGCCACTACGTTTACCGAGGTCCATTCCGTTGCCAGAGGGAAAGCTTAACTGGACTTTGAAAGTTAAACTCCGAAGTAAATAAATTAGGCATCCTGTTGAGTGCAAGTTCACAAGAAATGCCAGTTTTGGTTTATACTGATAATAAATTTAACAGGTGGACTGTAGAAGTGAAACCCGCTTTTGAAACTTTTCTTAGTTAGTAGGTGAATTCTTATTAGCATTCCTCTGACTTGCAATTGATTTTGATCATGTATTACTTTTGGGTCTTAAAACACATAATCCCTTTTCCTGTATTTACCTCCAATTTGGGACATTGTTGGACCAGTTTGTAATTTACCTCTTTGAGCGGAGTAAGATGCATTTTGAAATAGAACCACATTTAACTTTCTTAGTAGGCCACATTTACTGCTATCCAGCTCAGAGTATGCTGTTATATATGATGATGGTGATGAAAGCAATCACTAAAGAAGCTTGAATACACTTTATGTTAAACTATTAACTATATAAATAATTTACTTTTTTTTTGGTCGAAAAATAATTTACTTTTAATGTTAGTATTGTAGTTACTAGACACTTTTTTTCGAACCTTTCTAGCGATATTTACACTTGATCCTTTCTAGCGATATTTACACCTGGCCCTTTCGTGAGCTTACCTCTCAGAAATCACTAGAAGAGAAGTGTTGATGGAGTTTTGCCGATGTCAAGTCATAAGCCATAAAGAGAAGACAACTTTTTGAAACCAGTTGACCTAATTTTCCAAGACAAAAATACAAAAATACATGGAGTGTTGATAGCACCACAAAATCCACATAGGTCCTAATTAGAATTTTATTAGAATATTTCAAGGTCCATATCATTAATTAATAATTTAGGAAATACAATAAGAAGTTAGTTAAGAAAAAGAACTGAAGTCGTGGGAATTTTAAGAACTAGTTAGCAAATAGGCTAATTAGATTATATTGGATTGTATTAGTGAAATACTAAGAAGGAAAGAGTTAAAGTTAAATTAGAAAAAGAATATTGCTTTAGAGTACGAAATGAATGTAACAAAAATGCGTCCTTCACGGAGGACGGGATAATTTCTATCGTAGAGCAACAAAACAATCCTGTTTCTTTTTCAGTTTCTTTAATACAACACCAAATAGCAGTACTCTTAGGAAAAAGTATATTGGATTAGGACTAAAGTCTAACTAGAATTGTGTTAGTATATTCGAAGATTGATAATTGTAATCTTTAGTGTAATGCTTATTTTAATTGTATTGTCATTTATTTAAATTACACACATTTCATTAATTAAGTCTTAGGGATTAATTTATTGACCTACGCTTAACTGAATTGAGTATGTTAGTCAAGCCAATAAGATTACATTCGGTTATGTGGGAAGTATGGACATGACGTGATCAATTGCGGGCATAGGTTTGATGACTCATTTGTTCACAAGTACAAAATTTTTTTGTCACTCGTCAGCATTGAAATCAGGTTCCAGCACCTAACAGTCGTGCTATTGTTAGTCTCAACCTTCAACTACACAAGGATACCTATGGCCTTTGTTGCCACACAAAGAACTTAAATGCCACAATTCACTGCAGAATTAGCAGAATACCTCAAGGACTTGACTTCATGTTTGGTTTCTTGATTCTGAAGCTTCCCAGCAACTGGCCTCAGATCCTTCGATCATGCACTAGAGTGCTACCTATGTGGGCCCTCAACAAGTTCACACGTGCCACCTTCTCCTTACAAATTGATTTTGTTGATGCTTTTACCAAATACACTCGGATTTTGTTCATGCTCGAGTTGTTGAATAATTGCTAACGCAAATTGAGCAGGAAGAAAATATGATAAGGTTGACAGCGATTAACCTAGCATTTCAAACGAAGAGAGGAAATAAAGAAAAAAAGGATATAATAGTCTTTTAATAAATGATAAATATAAATATTATTGGTTGCACATTCCATCCCATTCCTCCCAATTTGGGAGGTAAGAAAAATGAGGGAAATCAATGGAATCGGATGGAATGGATTCCATCACTTATCATTTCATTTCATAGTTCTTTTAAGTATCCAAACAAGGGAACAACATACCACTCCATTCAATCTCATCCCATACCACCAATCCAAACATATAGCAATTTCATGCTTGTTACGGTCTGATTTGGTAGGAAATTTTCCCTATTACAAAGTACCTTACGGACATAGGTATAATACATAGATGAGTTTTTTTTTGGTACCCCCCCCCCCCCCCCCCCCCCCCCCCCCCCTATTGTACCCCATACCCGCAAAATGGCCAAACGGACGAAATTACCCCTAAAACCAAAAAAAAATCCGGAATTTCTTCATAATGAGGTAAATTTGGAATTCAGTTTTTTTTTGGATTTCCGGATTTACCTCATTTAGTGTATTTCCGGAATGTTAACTGTGTTCCAGAATTACACTAAAATGTGATAAATTCGAAAATCCAGAAAAAGTTAATTCTGGATTTATCCCTACTCTGATAAATCCAAAAATTGTTGCAGCATATTCACGTGATTCTTAACAATGCGAAAGTTGTCAGTATGAAGTAGCACTAAAAACTAATGGTTTATGAAGTGAATGGAGGTATAAGTTTAACCAATCACGTGATTCACTTCATAAATGTTCCAGTTAGTCATTGTTAACAATCCGAAAATCACGTGATTCATTGGTTCCAACAACTACGTGTCAACATCAGTATTCCAGTTTGAACAAGTTTTCCGGAAAAAAGTGATTTCGGAGGTATAAGTTTTTAAACTTTTCGGAAATACCTCTTTTTGACGTATTTCCGGAAATCCAAAAAATTTTTCCTTCCGAATTTATGTATAAATCTGAAAATTTCTAAAAAACAGTTTTTAAAAAAAAAAAGCATTTTGGAGTTTTTTGGGTAAAATGGGAGTATAGGGTCTAAGGAGAGGGGGATATGAAAAAAAACCCTACATAGACGAACATGTCCTTGAAAACACAAACATCTAAATGGAGCCGTGGAAAGAAAGCACAAACAAATTGTTAATACGTGTCTAAACTTACTTACCCATGCACCCATTCCTCTCACATTTTGGGATCATCTTCACTACAACTGTGTGTCTCATTTAAAGGATTCCTACCTCAACTCTTCCTCTTATTCCTCACCTTCTGATGCCCTATTTATAGGAAAAACCATGTCACAAAGAACAGTTAAGCGTGTTTGATTTCCTTTGTTGAGACCCTAAAGCAAACATAAACTACAATTTAGAAGTATTGAGTGCAATTTAGAAGTATTGAGTGCATTCTTCTTGCAATCTCAACAACACTGATAGGTACCAAAATTCTTAATCACTCAAATAGAACAATAAAACTGTGTATTAATGGTGGAATCCGGAAATAGAAAGAAAAGATAATAATTCTAGGCAATTCAAGAAACCTAGGTCTTCCAAGTTCTAATTCCAAATCCAGCCTACCCTTCACTAATCCCTCGCTCCCACCTTTATACCCTCATCCGAATCACACAATCTTTCCCTCCCATTTTCCAGTTGCCAAATCAGCAACTGGTTACAACAACCTCTCCTTTCCCTCCCTAAACCATGATCTTCTACATCTCACTCATTTATTCCCCCTTACATTTTATTTATTTTGAGGTCCTAACAGAGACAGGCTAGAAATGCTTAAGTGCTGGTGGAAGAGCGTGCATCACAAAGGATGTTGTTTTCAATGAATTCAAATTCCCATATCAACCATTATTTCCTTCCAAAACCACACACCAACTCCCCAGCAAGCTAGTTCTCTAATCCACTGTCCTACTCACTCCTACCATCCATTATCACTAATGTTTCTACTCACTCCTACCATCCATTATCACTAATGTTTCTTCTTTTAACTCGCCATCCAAAACTGCACCCGTTTCCTCTAATTATACTCCAATGAAGTTTCCACCCTAGTCTCTTACCTGTGAGTTCTCCATCAACTCTTCTTTGAACTTTGTCTTCCTCGACCGGGCCAACTTTTGTCTCTTCCAAGTCGCTATGATCCGTTTCTGTTTGTGTTCAAGACCTGTGGAGTTACCAAATATGCACTAGTATATGTAATGACATATTGGTCACGAGTTCCTCCTCACAATTGATACTTCTTGATCAACATCATCAATTTCAGTATTCTTGTTCATTTTGTAAAGACGGTTTTTTTCTTTCTGACATTCAATTGTAAATCCATGGATGTGATGCCATAAATCTGTTTAAACTTTTGTATATTGATCTTTATATTGAATGGAAAATAGAATCAAAGGCTTGAACAACTGAATTTACAGCCTCCTGTAGGCTCATGTTCTCTTACAATATTACGCATTCAATGCAACCGTGTATTCCTCTCCACAAGCACATTTTATAACATGAGAGATTTCCTGAAAATCAGATGCATATCCATAAATGCAGGGAAAAACTTTTAAGAAAAATTAAAACACAGGTTTGCCCTAAACAAGACAATGAAAATGTTACTTAATATTGCCAAATAATTATTCCTACTTTGTTTCCTTCATTTGAATACATGTTATAATCTTGTTGATAATTACTTAAGTACCTTGCAAAATTTCCAATCGATTAAACTTATTTTACCTTGAGTTTCTCAACTTCTTTCTCCGTAGACTGCAGGAATTCAGTTTCTCCGGCTTTGTCAGACAAAAGGGCATTGTATTCCGCTTCAAGAGCAGTTATATTTGCTGCCTTCAGCTCTGGCTAGCTCATTCATTGGGAAAAAAATAAATAAGATATTTCACAAAATCATCGATTAAGAAATAACCTTCCCATGAAGGATCAAATGTCAATCAGTATATAGAATTCTCTCGGTCTCTCTCAGTGTATATCTATCTATCTATTAATCGTGTGGGCGTATAAATATCTTCCACCCAACCATTTTTTTATGATAACCCCGCCCAAGCATCTGAATAAAGGAACAACGTAATAATCATAAATTTTTTAAGAATTCCTGCAGAATAACCAACCTTAAACTCATTTTCTCTGCACTTTGCATCTTCAATAGCTAGTTTTGTCTAAATCGCACAAGAAATAACAGTCAGATGAAAAGAAAGCATAAAGACAACAGAACCATATCAGCATAATGTAAATTAACTTAAAAGCTTCTCAATCTGATGTTCCCGAAAGCACTGGGATGAAAAAATTGTCATACGCGTGGCTGAAGAAGTTGCATTTGCAAAAGTTGCATACTTGCATTTGAGACATCCAACCCATAATTATTTTTTGGGACCAACTTTTGCATCTTTCTTTGCAAAATAGTGATTTTCAAAACCACCATCAATGGGAAAATGGAAGCATCTAATTCATTTTACGAAAACTTGAAAATTGGCTGTTGTGTAAACTAATTTTCTTGCCAAACTGTAATAACGTTCAGTTGTAAAGAACTTCAACAAAGATTAAATAAAACACTAATTAATTCGAATGAAATGAACCACTCTTAAAGTAAGAGGCAGCATAAAACTGGAAAAACAAAATGTTATGTTGAAGAAATTGTTCTGTTTGTCTCTCTTACTCAACGTTTTAATTGAAGGGGATGTGGGCAAATGTGCCCATGTATTAATTCCATTTATATTGGATGCCAAAAAATTCAGCTTATTCAACTTGAAAACACTTATATTAGATGCTCAACATATTCTGACTTCATCATTGCTGAGAAACACTTCTATAGCCTAAAAAGGACACACAGGCTTGCCTTATCAATGTCCATAAGAAGCTCGGCTTTCAGAACATGAATCTCATCAAGCCTAGCTTTAGCTGAATCCAATTCAGTGATTAAGTTCTTACTTGCATCATTCTCCTGTCAGACAAAGATAACTTACCAGATTGCAATTACATGCAGAACACATTGCTGAAAGAGGTAGTATACCAGGTTATCCATGATAAGGTTACCATCAGCACCAGCTTTCCCTGGAAGTTATGTTTATGATAAGAAAGCTAGGACATCAGGTTTAGTTTCAAAAAATGAATTTGAACTATAATAAGTTTGTAAGTTGCAAACTCATATCTTGTCACAAATGTAAACCCCCATGTATATGTACCTCTCCAGTGTTAAGAAACGGTTTTCATGATCCTAAGCTTCTCTTCTCTCTCAGCATACATGTTAAATTTTCTATATAAAAAGTCACTGCCAAATCCACAGTAATCCTCATTTTGCATAGCAATGCCCTAATTGATGATCCTTTTAATCTACACTCAAAAAGAACGGATAAAAATTGAAGAATTTAAAGAAATTATGCAAAAATAAAAAAAATGGTTTTAAACATCAAAATGAAATTAGTAAATGATGAGTTAGTGGTTTAGTGTCATAAAATGTAACAACAAAAACAAGCAGCCTTCTCTCATTAGGTTCAGTAGACTACATAGATTTATTGTAACCCTGAACTTTATCAAAAAACAAAATTTCAGTCAAATGATTTAGTGCAGGGTGTTTTAAATGTCTCCTCCTAATGACATCTTAGGTCTACCATAATCCAATTAATCGGATTATCTATTATTTGATTCACCTTTTCCACTAGAGCCTTTGTTGTTACTGTGCTTCTATTTTAGTTTAATGATCAAGAGATATGCTTAGTGAAAGAAAATTGGTAATGGAAGCACTAAATATGAATCCTCTCTGGCAATGAACTTCATGCCCAACCCCTATTTTGAAACCAAGATACTTTTCCAAAAATTTCGGGAGGATCTATTCCTTTGAAAAAATCTACCAAAGCTTAGTTAAAAAGAAAAAATCAGTACTGCACATATTTAAATAATCGATGACAAGTCAATTTGCTGTGCTCTGTAAAACATCACACAAAATCTTAGAGTCATGCCTTCATCTTTACTTCTTTGCCCATTACCTTTTTCCTTTACCTGCATAAATTCAATAGAAAAGTGACTAGCAGACAGATTGTATTTAAAACAGATAAATAAGGCCCGAGAATTGGAGGAAGTTTTTTTTTTCCTTTCTTTTTTCAATCTTTTGGTCAATAATTTATCTGATTCTATTCTTGCTAATAAACTAGTAAGCTCAAAGAAATTTACTGACATATATTCCACAGACTCGTATTTTCAGAGAAGCTGGAGTATATAAGGATATAATAGATACATAATTTAAAGATATTTGTTTGAATAAGGAAAAGGCATACCAATTCATGCTCTTTAGGTTCTCTGCTAATTTTCTTAGTTCTGATCCATTCCTGCAAAAAATTTCTTTCTATTCAGACTTCAATACGTAGTTGCAGCAAACCCATCAAAAGAGCAATGGAAAGTATTGAGGGGTTTAATCATTAACGTTAACTATCAAAAACGCCAAAACCAAATTTTCCTGTTAATCCCCTAACATAATCATTCATTTGATGTCAACATTTGTTGCCAGTTGTCCAAATATTATTTCATGCATTGAGCCAGAAGCTCCAAAGGCAACTACTTGCGCACCATTTTAATAACAAAGAAGAACAATAAAAGAAAACCTGTTGCTTCAGGAATTTGGCACTCATGCACTCTGCAACCGTGCTATAATAGGTTCTGAAGAAAGAAAGCAATTAAGATGAATACGCATTTGGTGTATAAAATCAGTCACTCAGTATCCTCATTTACCTCTTCTCTGAAAGTTTGGCAGATAACCCAACTCTCTCTTGCCGAATAAGCTCCAAAGTCTGTCGAAAGAGAGAGTCATGACAACAACATCAGGAACATCACAATTTTTTTTCACTTCTTTTCTTCTGTTTCTTCATTATCAATTCACGCACCAAAACAAGAAACAAGTTCCAAATTCTTCATAACCAATCCTAAAGCCCCATAAAGATTTATCAAGTTTTCATATCCCCAAATCGACTCCAGCCAAAATTTGGAAATCAAATAAAAAACACATCTATTAACATTTTTTTATTTTTTTGTTAAAGGTTCTAGCTGTTACATATGAGATTTCTACTTCAAGCGGTTTTTTTTGACGAAAGTGTAGTTGATGAGTGTAATATTAGCATATGACCTTATATAGTACGTACAAGCTAAATATGCCAAGTTATGCCAGTAGTTTTTGGAAAGTTTATCTAGAGCTGATTTGGCTTATCTCATTACATACACACTTTTAGAATAGCTTTCAAAAGTAGCTTATATATGAACATAAGCTATTTTCAGCCCTAAGATAGCTTGCAGAAACAGCTCATATAGTATGGAATCAATTGGAAGATATAGTATGGAATCAAATGGAATGAACACAAGCCTTATACCTGCGTAAGTCTGGATATATCAGACTCCATAGACACAATCTTTTTGTGTTTTTCCAATATCTTTGTGCATATCTCAACCTTCGCCATATTCATCTTTTCAGTATCTTCCTTGACCTGCGCAATATCAGATTTCGCTCCACATGATAATGAGAAATTTTAGCGATTCCAAATAGACAGTGTATGAGATTCCAAATCTCCGAGTACTATAGTTGAATATTCATAACAAATATTCAGCGTTTTGTCAAAAAAAAAAAAACAAATATTCAGCGATTTAGACTGTTTTACTTCTTAAGACTATAGACAATGTTTGGATTGATAAAATGGAAAGAAAACGCAACGCAGAGTGTGAAGAAACCCTAAATCGATGAATTTTTCCAAAGTGCGCATGTTCATCAAATTGCATTTATTCTTCCATTCTCAAATCGCTAAATATTGATATCAAATATTTAGCAATTTCAACTGTTTTACTTCTTAAGACTATAAACAGTGTTCGAATCGATGGAAATGGAAAGAAAACGCAACGCAGAGTGTGAAGGAAACCTAAATCGATGTCTTCTTCCAAAGTGCGCATGTTCATCAATTGCATTTATTCTTCAATTCTCAAATTTCTAAATATTCACATAAAATATTTAGCAATTTTGACTGGTTTACTTCATAAGACTATAGACAGTGTTTGGATCCATGGAAATGGAAAAAAACGCGCAAATGTGAAGGAAACCTGAATCGATGTCTTTTTCCAAAGTGCGAATGTTCGTCAATTGCATTTGTTCTTCAACCGTAGTCTTCGCAGCTTGATCCTCAGCATCTGAATTCAGTTTCAGTTTTCGAAATCAGATTCAATAAATTAACAAATTTTTTGAAATGGATTGGTTATTTGAAAGGTACCGTTCATATGAGAGCGCAAAGTCTTCATGTACGGCAAGTACTCCTCCATCTTTTTCAGAATCGTAGTTTCAGTGAGAATCAGAGATTTGTTTTCCGGTATTTCGCTTGTATCCGTTGATAGTAG
This sequence comes from Astragalus glycyphyllos, assembly GCA_963573325.1. NCBI lineage: Eukaryota > Viridiplantae > Streptophyta > Magnoliopsida > Fabales > Fabaceae > Astragalus > Astragalus glycyphyllos. The sequence goes on along the minus strand of OY754308.1, from coordinate 59,099,963 downwards.
CAAATTTGGAGGGAAAGGGTACTTATAGAAGCTCCGTGAGCTCCCCCTTTACGGTTGTGTCCGAATTTTATTTTTAATGGATTTAATTAATTTTTTTTGATCTAAATGGATTTAATTAATATTTACATTTAATCACGAAAAAAATTAATATTCACATTGTTACACTAATATTCTTTGGTAAAAAAAAAACTATCATGAATTCGTCTTAAAAAAACTCTCATGAATTCTTATGGTCATAAGTTTATGGTTTGATGGTAAAACACACGGAAATGCTATTTGAATATTGTGAGTAGGATTCAAACTCGATACACTTCGCTTATGTTCTATGAACTTTGCTTGCTTCCTCTTGCCTCCAGGGCTGCGTACAAGGTAAGGCAAATAAGGCTGAAGGGTTGTCGTGATAGTTGTGTTAGATCCCCGATTGTAGCCAGTACCAAGACACTAAAAGTAAAGGATTTGTGGGACGTTGGAAGGCATGATTGGAATCATCATTATACTTGGATCACATATTCCATCCACGAGAAACATCTCTTATCAAAGCAATGCCACGGTTCGACTTCAACGAACTGGACAAGTTATGTTGGTGGCGCAGTAAGAATGGTTGCTATTCAGTTCGTTCAACTTACTATGCTCTAATGGAGGATTTTATTGATAACTCTAATTTACGGGTGGACGGGGTGTGGATGACAATTTGGAAATGTAAAATCCCGCCGAAAGTCAAGTTACTATTATGGCGACTTGCAAGAGGGTGTCTTCCCACTCGTAGTAACCTTATTCAAAGGCACGTGGAATGTGAGGAAATTTGTCCAATGTGTGAAGACGATGCTGAAACCGAATGACACGCTTTGCGTGTAATAGAGCAACCATAGTCTGGGAAGGCAACGATATTCGTAGCGAGATCACATCTGCCATGGCGCAAGCATCTGATTTCCAAAATTGTTTTTTCAGTGTCATGCAGTCCTTGTCCGAACCAGATAGAAACAAATTCGTTATAATGCTTTGGGCCCTTTGGAGACGACAGAATGAGAAGGTGTGGAACAATGTTCAGCTTCCAGTTGCTCAAACAGTGAATCGGGCACTAGACTCACTACACGAATGAAGCTAGGCGAGACAACACAGCAATAATACGACGCTAGGGCAAGGACAGCCGCATGACACAGCTTCCAGCTGGCAAAAACCGTGTGCGAGTACGTTTAAATGCAATGTTGATGCAACTCTTTTTGCTTCTGAAAACAAATATGGCATTGGTGTTTGTATTCGGTCTTCAACAGGTGGTTTTAATAGAGGCAAAACTATGTGATTCACAGGAGTCCCAACACCACAAGAGGTATAGGCAATGAGACTTTGGCAAACCTTACTTTGGTTGGAGGCATTGAAGCTAACTTCTGTTTCTATAAAACTAGATTGCTTACCAGTTGTAAAGGGTTTAAAGATAGACTCGTTATCAAGAACCGAGTTTGGTACTTTATTATCTAATTGTAGGACTTTTCTTCAAAAAATTTCAAGCTTTCAGGTTAGCTTTGTGAGGAGACAAGAAAATATTGCCGCTCATAGTTTAGCTCGGGCATCAAGATTATATGTTGTTCCCATGTTTTCGATTTCATTCCAACCTGTATTGAGACTATTTTACATAACGAAATGATACGAGTTTGTTTGACTGCATAGTTATATCTTATAATAAGATTCTCGTAAACTTAATGGATTAGATTTAGATAGTTTTTTCTTTTGTTCGGACCATTGCTAGCTACCCACAGAGTGTCCCAACGCTTTCAAAGAAAGACTAATCTCCGCTCGTGCTTAGGATCAAGTTTCGCACTGGCCAACACCAAATTTGTCCACTGCGGGAAATGTATACGGCTGCATATAGGGGAAATGGGAATGTCACATACCGGGTTCGAACCCGGGAGCAGACGAAAGATGTCTCTAACTCCAACCACACAAGCTACACCACTGAGACACTTATTTAGTTTGTTAATGAAAAGAATAATTGATTTACTACTAAAAAAATAACGGATAGTTAGTTATTCATTGAATGAATAGAACTAAAATCGGAGGGTTTGTTATTAATTTTCTCATTAATTACAGATAGTTGTTATTCATCATTCATTTAAATTTAAAACACCACTCTCTCACTCTCTGGCCGACTCGAGAAGAGAGACACACACTTTTGATACAAACATCAAAGTTGAAACAAGATCCTTTGTGTTTCATTGTCCATCGCTATTCTCGTACTTATACTTGTTTGTCGTGTCGTGTGAGTAAGTGAGCTCTTAAGTTTCAATATGGCACCAACCTCTCATCATCATCATCATGAAAAGATAATGAAGGTTGATCAGAAGAGGAGGAAGGTCACTGCTGCGGCTGGAAAAGATTCAAGAACGTGAAGAACCCATTGTGAAACAAAGAACGATGACAGGATGGAATGCAAGAAAGAGAAAACACTCTTAGCGCAGACACAAAACTATAAGGTTAATTTCTTCTTGGACTTAAAAATTAAAATGCTACAAGAAAAATTTAGGTACTATAACTTCCTGATTATGTTTTCAATAATGTGCTCACGAATATATTGATAGCAAAGAGCAGATGGTTATGTAACAGGAATATAATAATTAGTTTTATGGGACTATTTTATTTTATGTCATTTACTCTTTTATCCTTGATGGTTGTATTTAGCCTAGTGCCTCATTTTGATAATCAATCAACATTTCACAAATATTATCTTCTCTCTAAAAAACTTTCTAGTTCTCTCTACGCTTTCTCTAATGTTCCGAATTCCATTCTAATAATTGGAGTTCCTATTTTAGAGACTGGGTTTTACCGGCGTAATCCCTAGAATCCAATTTCCCGTCTCAGGTTCTGCAGGTACTCATGTATACTACCCATTTTGTGAGCCAGAGCCAGACTAGATAATTCCCATGCTTCTGTGGCAGATGTAATGAACTTGCAATTAATGAGAAAGGCAGTCATTATAACTATGGTTTTAACTTTTAAGTACATGATTTTGATGTCTCTGCAATTGCAACTCAATAGTTATTGAGGCCGCATCAGTTGCACCATTTTTTTTTAACGTTGAAATAATTTCATTAAGACCCTCCAAGGTCGGAGGCCAAAGGAAACGAAATACATGGAGGAACTAAAGCGAAATACAAGGTTGGAGGTCAGAAGTGTTGGTAAAAAGAATTATCGCAAGAACATGCAAAACCCTTAATCACACACGACTAAAGCGATCTCCTCCATCGTGCTTTTTCTACCTTCATTTCTTTTGATGCCCCTCTCTCCTATGTGTTGATGCTTGATGCACGCAATCGAACTCCCTATCATCGAAGGTAAGAAGAATAAGAGGCCGAGAAAAATCTAGATCAACATGAGAGAGACATATTGAGATGTTGTGACAGAATGGCATTTTATCTCTCGCAAGAAATGTGTCTATGCAAACCCATTATTGACCATTGTTGTTTTATATTGGATCAATTTTGATATTCATTCAGAGACTAGAGATCTGCATGTTGTGAGAGAAAAAGAACATATCACGTGTTTTGGAAAAGGGTCTAGTGTATAGAAGAAACTTAAAGGTGTGTTTGTTTGGGGTGAAAAAGGGAAGAGAGAGTGAGGGAAGAGAGAGTAAGGGAAGAAAGAGTGATTTTGGGATGTTTGTTTAAGGAGATAAATAAGAAAGAGAGAGGGAGGAAAGATTAGTTTAGTGAGGAGAGAAAGTGGAGAGAAATTGGCTCTTTCTCTCTTCCCTCAATCTCTCTTCCCTCTTTCTCTCTTCCTTCTTTCTCTCCTATTAAAAATAATAGTAACTTTGGAGGTGTTACACTCTCTTAGGGACTAATTAATAATTTGGTAGTTAGTTAGTATTTCCTAGAGCTCTATATATAGAGCACTTTGTACTCATATTTACCATCTTTTTTCAATATGTCCTTATGAAGAGTTTTTACCTCTTTTACCGCATGAGTACATGGCTTTGATTATGATCCTACGATTCTTAACATGGTATCAGAGCGATACCCTAGAGATGAGGATTACGCTTCCAATTCCGACTCTGATTCGATCACCGATGAAGATTTTGATTTCGACGACCCACCGTGGTTGTTTCAAGATCTTGAAGATGAAGATGGCTCGATGATCCGACATGAAGGCGATCATCTTGACATTGTGTTCGGCAATTTCAGTCAAGATTCTGATCTTGATGGAATTTATGTGGCTCCACCGATTCCAATCATACCAAAAATTGAAGGAGGGACGATAAAGATACGTGTTCTCTTGCTGCCTTCAAAAAGAGAAATGACGGTGGAAGTTCTTTCGAGAGTGAAATTGCAACACTGTTTGTGGATCTTGAATCCAAGACTACGGAGATTGCAACCAGATACGTTTGTGATTGTATCTCTGATCGTGACAATCGTTCCAACATGAAGCAACAAGGAACATCTCAGATTCAAGGAGCACTTTCCGAAAAGAAATTACGAAGGAGATCATCTTTGTATCTACTGGAAAACAAAAGCATTTAGATCTGGTTTATCATGATATAGATGTGTTTGGCTTGGAAACCACTGTGTCGCTGCCGGAGAAGACGACGGAGAACGACTTTGCTAAGACGGCAACACCACAACTCAATGAAAAGCAAACAGATCTGATCCAAGCACTTCTACGACGTTGTGGTTTCCTTTTCGATCCCGATGTTGAGGTCTCCTTTCAGCCAAGCATCACTTTGATTTTACTTCCTTGTTTTGATTTTTTCATCTGCGATCTCGACAAGCCACCACTTAAGTCAGATCGTATTCAATCTCTTATGTTTCCATCGATAACCACTTTGATCTCTGCAATGCTTCCCGTCTTCAATCCCAGTGAAAATCGTCCGCTTCGCCGTCGTATGCTGCCATTTCGTGACTCCTCTTCGTTTGGGTTCCAGAATCTTCTCACTCCAGGACAGCCTTGCGTGGCCTTGGGCCTCATATATTCTATTTGGGCTCCAACTTGGCTTTTAGCCCATTTTCACTGGACCGCATTACTGTTGGAGAATTTCTTTTGCTATGATTAAATTTCTTTTGTTTTTTCTAGTGCTTGGAATAACTCTTTATTTCAAGCTGATATGGTGATCCTAATATCAGCTTGAGGGAGGCTATTAAAAATAATAGTGACTTAGGAGGTGTTACACTCTCTTAGAGACTAATTAATAATTTGGTAGTTAGTTAGTATTTCCTAGAGCTCTATATATAGAGCACTTTGTACTCACATTTACCATCTTTTTTCAATATGATTCCTTATGAAGAGTTTTTACCTCTTTTACCACATGAGTACTCTTATGCTCAATATCTCTCCTATGGCTTTGATCTATGCATGTATGATCCTATGATTCTTAACAATTGTACTGGATAAGCATCCACCACTTTGATTTCTGATAGGTACCAACTAGTATTATTGAACGAAAAGGATGATTACAATGTATCCCTAGAGTATTCGAGAGACTCTAGACTCTCCATAGTGCCATAAGGCCCCAATTCTTTACAAATGATTACATGATCTCCTCCCTAATCCCTCTTCTCTATTTATAGGCTATATGCCAAACTAACTCAACCAACTAACTAACTGCTAACTAATATAACAAACATTAACTAACTCTAACTACTATAACAGACCAAAACATTAACTAACTCTAACTACTATAACAGACCTATCAATACTCCCCCCAGGACATTCACCTTGTCCTCAAGGTGACTAAGAGAGAAAGAAAAAAACGAAAAAAAAAAATGTTGTAAACACAAACAGATTCCGAATCAACCAAACTATAGCCATGAATTATTATTGAACTGGTTCCTTGCTTTCTTCATCAATTCTTGCAACTCCTCTTGATTCTTGAATCACTTCTTGAACCTACACATAAGAGCCAATTTCTTGTTGAATCTTGCTAAGTATTTCTTTTCAACTTTGATCGCGCTTCTTCCTATTCGCCTCACTGTTTCTTCCTCTGCTTGCCCTCGGATCCGGTGGCTTCCACGGTGGTACTTGCCATGGAAGCGACACTATGTGCTGGCCGGAGTCACGCAAGTCTGGAGGCTTGGCTGGCGGACGACCCACTACTCGTCTCAGACGTGATCGACGCCCAACTTGCGATTTCTTTCTCATGTTGCAGCTAGATCCCTTCCGTGACGTCCCCATCGCTCGAATGGGTATCACACGACCCACTCGTTCTTGAACATCTTCTTGAGCCCAGAAATCAGAATCAAATTCCACAAAGAACTGCCCCCTAATCTCTTTGCTCGCAATTTTGCCCCATTTCTTTCTTCTTCGTTTTTCCTTGGTTGTGATCCCATCATCTTCATTGCTTGCTTAATGTTGTCCTTAGACCAAATTTGTGGGTTGCACTTCTCTGGCTTCGCACCACACCCCTTTTTCTGGTTATCTTTCTCGGTTTCCAGACTTGAAGACTCTTCTTTTTCAAGAATAGTTCCTTCAGTTCTGTCCTCCACAAGATTGGGCTTCACAAGACCTGGTTTTTCATCAATGAAATGCCCAAGATTGGGAATTCCACAGCTGTTGTTGGGGAGCACCACCGGCTGAATCGCATCGATGAGTTGCTCCATGCGAGTGGCTTGCTCATTGAGGCGATCGAAGCGACGCTGATTACGAACCTCAGATTCTTGCAGTAGCCGTTCCAATTTCTCTAAACGTGATTCCATTGTGGTTGAAACTGATTTTCTTGCACACAACGAAATTCCTTGCGGATCGGAACTCGCTTTGATACCAATTGATAGGTACCAACTAGTATTATTGAACGAAAAGGATGATTACAATGTATCCCTAGAGTATTCGAGAGACTCTAGACTCTCCATAGTGCCATAAGGCCCCAATTCTTTACAAATGATTACATGATCTCCTCCCTAATCCCTCTTCTCTATTTATAGGCTATATGCCAAACTAACTCAACCAACTAACTAACTGCTAACTAATATAACAAACATTAACTAACTCTAACTACTATAACAGACCTATCAATTTCCTAATGTTGATATGAGGACCGGATAAAATTGGAGGCAGAACCAAAGCAAGATAAGCAAGATATACAAGGAACATTTAGATCTATTGGTAGAAGTGGAAAATGCCTTTAACCAGAGTCTTAGCATATTTAGTTTGTGATAATAACTAATTTTCAATATTTGCTTGCAGCAAATAGCTTACTCTATTACGTTGGTAATAAACAAGTCATTGGTTTGGTTTATTTTGGAGTGGTATTAATTTATGCAATGCAAACTGTTTATCTTTTAGAACATGAAATTTTCAGTTCTGCAGGACAGTTTTCATCTGTGACATCAGCTGTTTGGTGGAGTGCCTTTAGATCTCAATCTATTTATTGGGTGAGTCTTATGGCCAAATGGAACCCCTTTTTATTGGAGCTTTCCAATTACATAGACTAACTTGCTCCCAAGCAGTTAGTAAGAGGAATTGAACAATTGTGCATAAAGGACATTCAAACCAGTTTACAGTCTTTCTAGATACTTAATATATTTTTCTGATTTAATATGCTTTGTTGGATAAAGCACAAGTATAATATGCAATTGTGTCATTTTCAGTAAATGAAGAAAATTATTTAAAGCTTTCATGAACCAACTCAGTAAATGTCTACACTAAAACTCGATTTCGTTTTTGCTTACTTTTGTGATTCCCTTGCATTTGGGAAACTTCTTGCTAGATCTATGGAAGATTAGGAAAGTTGGGCAAGTGAGAATCAACAAGCTCTTTTCCAAATATATTGCTTTGTGAAATGGTGTTTCATCTTAATACTTTAAAAATAAGGTGATGTTTTTAGGATCCCGACTTCTTTGTTTTGACATATATTTGATAATAAGATATACCATGCTGTCAGAAAAATAAGATAATAAGATATACCAGTAAGGTGGATTACATTTCATATTAGGAGATAGCAAATCAATCTCTAAAACTTAAATTTGGGCAAAAACTTAGCTGCTTGATTGTTTAATATTTTGTTTCTAGAATGGCAAAGAAAATCAAAAACTTGATTGTTTAAGGTATTGCATTTTTGTTTCCTAATTGACAAGTACTTCGGGGATCAACCTTTTTGCTAATGGACGGGACAAAACTCACTGCTAGGTCAAAAAACATAAGCATACTCCTTATCATTGTTTGATAATACATGCTTCAATTTAGGATTCACATGGTCTGTTAGCTTTGACTTAGTTTGATTAGAAAATTGAAAATTCATGTACATACTCTACTTATAACTAACCACATCATCAAAGAAGACATCAAGCTAGCAATATCATTTTCCTTAATGTTGCAAAGTGCTATTGAAGTCTTTTATAGCAAGCATATTACTAATTGAGATTGATGGATTCAAAGCTTTGACAACATACATAATCCTAATCCTTATTTGTAATTCATCTTTGCGTATGTTTTTAAAGGCTAATAGCATTTGACTGGGACTCTGGGAGGTTTTCAACTTCACTTGCCAATGAAGCTCATGGGTATGTAGTGTATCATTGTTCAGTTATCTGGATATGTTGTGGATGTTATTTTTATCAATGGTATTTCTGATATGAACTAGCTTAGCTTCTTTGTTAGATTTCCTTTAGTAGATCTTCTTATTAATAAATGCTGCCGACTAATTAAAACATCCATTGAGTGTTTTTATTGCACAGTTTGTGGCTTCGCGGCTGTCAATTTGAAGATTGTGTTCCCATCTTTACTAACATTTCAAATCATTATTCTCATTGACAATTTCAAGTAATATAGCTCCTATAAACCTTAACTCTTTTGGGTTATTATTTTGTTTTCGGCAAATCAATGGTTACATACTTACATATGTAATTTTCTGAATTCATTATACCTGTTAGATTAGATACCCTGGAAAACTTCTTCATTGTCTTTTGTTCTTCCTCTACTTGGATTTTTTTAGATCTTCATGATTGATGCACCTCATTGGGTTTGTTATGGTATGCTTTATTTTTTAAGTGATGTTTCTTTGGAGTGACCTCTTATGTCTTAATTACTTCTTAGTCATTTGTAACTGACTGATGTTTCTTATATGTGCAGAACATGCAAGGATCTAATATTAGGGAATGAAGAAAGCATGGTTGATGAACAAATACGGGAAACTCTTAATATACGTGTTTGATTCAATTATTGTGTAACCTGATTGTTGTTTAAATTACCAAAATTTTGGCAGTATTATTTTCCTACTTATCAGTTTGATTTTGACTTTGAACTATTTTTGATTGTAATGATAATGAATCTATTTTCAGGTTAATTGTTTAATTTTTTTAATTTCTCAATTTGTCTTTACAACAACAAAACTATTACAATCATTATATTGTACAACTAATTTTAGAAGAAATTGATTTTAGAAGAATGACATTTCAAATTAATATTTTTCATTGAGTATAATCATGCCACGAAACGCGATCAACCCGTGCGGATGCACTGGTATGTTACTAGTTCTTATAGAAACTTAAGAGATCCTTTACTTGACCTTTTAGCTTTAAGTACATAGACACAAAGAGATCATTTACGTGATCCCGGTGTTTATATTATGAGTGATTTGTTTATTCGGTGGGTTGTATTACTAATTAAGGTATACGATAGTTTTCTTGAGTGTCCGTCAAAAAAAAGAAAAGATAGTTTTCTTGAGTGTAGATATTTCTGTAGTTGGATAATTCTTTTGGGTGTACTATTATTGTGATTAATCGATTGTGTATATTACTTTTATATTAAAAATACAAATTTTGCTCTTAGCTAGAAAAAAATATTAAACCCACAAGACGTTGAGGGATTTCACAATGTCTTTATCTCATTAAAATGTTTGTACAAAGTAACAATGAGAGTGTGTATCAATACCCATGAAAAGGAAAATACATCCACAAGGACAAAGTAACAATCCTATCAAAAGGATTCCAATCCAAAGAAAGGAAAAATTGGCATGCAAGAGCATCACTATAGTGTCTTTCATCCCATCGGTATTGCACTTAATCATGTTGGGCACAGGGGGATCCAGATAACCTCTTTGATATTAGCAGAGCTTCTATAATTAGCAGCGATATTGAGTGTCTTGATTATCATAAACTCAACAACAGAGGAAGACTTCGACGACTTAGAAGCATTCCCAGCTAAAGCAACATTAGAAAGAATTAAGTTGATAGCCGAGTGTAAAAAGATCACATGATTATTAAATCTAACCTGATTCCTGCAATACCAAATGACCCATAATATATTTACAATAGCAGCAGAGACAATATATTGCAATTGGGAGCTCCATCCATGAGAAGACAAAAAGTCAAAAATATATGAGAAGACAATATCTTGCACCCGTCCAGTCTTATCCATACAAAATGTCAAAAATTAAAATATATGTCTAACATATTTACCCGTGCAATTATCATTGTGTCTATAAAAAGCAGTGGCACTAACAATTTTTATCTTCATATTCGAATTAAAAGTAGGAGCTTTAATATTAAGCACCATTGATTGATAATAACATCAGTTCTTTATACCGATGTTCTTATAGAAACTTAAGAGATCTTTACTTGACCTTTTAGCTTTAAGTACATAGACACTAAGAGATCATTTACTTGATCCCCATGTTTATATTATGAGTGATTTGTTTATTCAGTGGGTTGTATTACTAATTATTACTAATTAAGGTATACGATAGTTTTCTTGAGTGTCCGTAAAAAAAAAAGATAGTTTTCTTGAGTGTAGATATTTCTGTAGTTGGATAATTCTTTTGGGTGTACTATTATTGTGATTAATCGATTGTGTATATTACTTTTATATTAAAAATACAAATTTTGCTCTTAGCTAGAAAAAAATATTAAACCCACAAGACGTTGAGGGATTTCACAATGTCTTTATCTCATTACTATGAGAGTATTTACATTATAGTATCTAACTTTCTATGATTGTTGAATATTATAGTTTTATTATGTCATACTATGATTTTTTTTGTTTTTTATCCTTTATATATTGTAAAAAATATATTAAATAATCTATTTAATTAATTCCGGTTGAACCCCCCGATTCAACCGGTTGAACCCCCCGATTCAACCGGTTGAACCCAAAAACCCCTGAACCGCTACCTCTTCCGGTTCAACGTTCGGTCCGGTTTTGATTACCTTGGTAAAAAGTAACAATGAGAGTGTGTATCCACTAAATAAATAAATAAATAAATAAATAAATAAGGACAAAATACTTTTTTTAAGAAATCTAAATCACGTTGAATGATAGAAAAAGTCAATACTACCAACTAAGAAGGAAACTTTATTTATCATCACCCATGAAACTAACGACCTTCCAACCCTGACCAAAAAAAGCAACAAATCAAAGAAACTAACACCTAATAAAACTATGAGCAATTGGATACTGAAATTGATAATGGGGTTTTAAAAAAGACTCAGCTCTCCTCATTGTTGTTGTATGTCGCAGTTTCAAATCGTTGTCGCAACCACCACTGCCGTTGTGTACCGGAGTTTCAAATCGTCGTAGCAACCACCGCCGACCATCGTATCACTGTGTGTTTAACCCTTGACAGTGGCTTGTGTGATAGTCGGCGGCGAGAGAGTCATATTCCTTGGCACGGCAACTCCGTGCGAACGTCTTCTTCCTTGCTTCTTCGAATCCTCCATCGGCTTTGATTTCTTCTAATTTTCTTCACTCATCTCTGTTGTATCTTCAGCAGAGGAAGAGGGTTATTGTTTAGAGAAACTTTTAGGGTTTTCTTCAACTCTTGATGAACATTAAAATGGAAAAAAGAAGAAGAAGAGGGAAAAAAGATGGATCCTGGGAAGAAGAAAAATAGAAAGGGAAGAAGGAAGAATCTGGGAAGGAGATTGGGGAGGAAGAAGCGCATAGAGAGGAATGTGAGTTATGAGAGAGAGAGAGACAAAATTGGGGAGAATGAAAGGAGGGGGAGAAGAAGCGTAGAGATAAAAGAGAGAGAGCAGTGTTTGTGTTTGACTTTTTTTTAGCATGGGCCCTACCGCACGTTCGGTTTGGGTAATTATTGGATGTTTTGCGCCCATTTAGCTGAATTTCCAACTGCAGGAAGAGATGGGATTTTGTTATAGGATTGTATATGGATATTGCCAGCTAATAGTTTGCAATAATTCCATTAATTACCTTAATTGGTGTGGTCATTTATTTACAATTTTTTTTTGACAAGATTTATTTACAATTTTAAAAACAATCAATTCCAGTATTACTTGATTCAAAATGATATTAAAAAAAAAAGGTACATAATTAGATGGAAAAAAACCGTCCCATCATTTCAGCCAATTTAAATGCAATTCAATCATTAGAAATTATATCATGGTCAACCCATTGGATACCATTATAATTTAAACACAATGGATATATTAATAACAACGAATTACTTTTTGTTTCATAATCTTCACCTAAAAAATATACAAAAATGAATTGATCTACCGTATTCATGATTTACAAACATTTTATGTTTTATAGAATTGATTAATTTAGAGCGAAAAGTATGACCGCTTTCAGAGCTTCAGGATTAAGAAAGTAAAGAATGAGGAGAGGAGGGCAGCATATTTATAAGGTTTAGGGAGCAAGCAAACGGAACAACGTGACCTTTCACTTGTACGCGCCTTGAAAACTGAACCGTCATCATAACCAGACGCCGCATTTTCAAATTTCTAGGCACCATTAATGACCCTTGAGGAGACGTGAAACATCGCTTCATGACAGGTGCCACGTGTCATACAATCAGAGCAGGATCCATCACGAATTCGAACGGTCAACCGATCAACCTCGCATTTTCAAGAGTGAGCATTAGTACGGTGAGGCAACAAGCCTGCGCCCGCTCCAAGAACGACCTTGGCTTGGGGGGCAACTGTTCTGGAATGGGCCGAATCCCACTCCAACGACTCTACATGGGTCGGCCCAACGATAATGGGCAAAAGAGCAGGGAACCGGATCAACGGTCCCGATTGGTCCGTACGCATAAATCCAACGTCTAAGGACAACCCACTAACACTATATAAGCATTAATGGCATCAGTTGTCAAGGACACACTATTCATTGAGACATATACTCTGCTCGTTCGCTCCTGACTTGGGCGTTGGAGTGTCTTCGCAGGTACACCCGCCCTTTGAAGCGGAGCTTGGAGCACGATCAGAAGAGCATACAGAGATCTGATACCTAAGAAACAGCGGTCAAGCACTCTAGGGATCAGATCAATACGTGACCATCGGAAGGCCACGACTTTGGCGACCTCACTTAATCCAACTTACGGGTCTCGGCCCGATCTAGCTCGGATGTCGGAGGGCGTGACCATCGGAAGGCCACGACTTTGGCAACCTCACTTAATCCAGCTTACGGGTCTCGGCCCGATCTAGCTCGGATGTCGGAGGGCGTGACCATCGGAAGGCCACGACTTTGGCGACCTCTTAATCCAGCTTATGGGTCTCGGCCCGATCTAGCTCGGATGTCGGAGGGCGTGACCATCGGAAGGCCGCGACTTTGGCGACCTCTTAATCCAGCTTACGGGTCTCGGCCCGATCTAGCTCGGATGTCGGAGGGCGTGACCATCGGAAGGCCACGACTTTGGCGACCTCTTAATCCAGCTTACTCGCGAACAGGAGGTCTATATATGGTCGCCTTCAGCATGGAGGGGTTGAGAAGGAGAAGCAAAGGTCACCCTCTTCTGCTTCCTTGACTTCGTCTTGGCTAAAAGGGCTTCGAAGCCTATGCCCGACATTTTAGCTGAAAAATAAAAAGGGTTAGAGGCAAAACAAAGTGAAACGATCAAAACTAACGGACAAAAGAAGAAGTAAAAGCACACCAAGTTTATTTTCAGCCTGCTTAGACGTCCCAAGACAAGAAAATTTGTTACAAGGAATAACCCCTTCGGGCAGCCAAGTAACCAGGGTCTCTAGCATCAAGACGCTCTCAATATCGTAATTGCTCAGCCTCCTCTGATGCCTATAGTGGATAGTGTCGCGGTCATAGTGTGAGTGCGACCAACCAAGAGGGAATTTCATCGAAGTAACACGACCTTCAGTATCCACCGTTCCCACCATTTCCTTAGCCTGATCATTGACTGGAACGACCTAGAGGAAAGCATGCCTCCAAGGTTTGGCCGATTCGCAGAAAGGTTTGAAGAGTTTGATCGTGCCCTTTCGCTCCTTCAAAGAAACTTGTTCCCATCGCCTGGGTTTGCTCTTCATCTCCACGGTACGACTAACATCGAATAGGGAGAAGAAAAAATGGCAACATCTCATCACCGGGTGGAAAGACCAACCGTTCGTTGATTATAGCAGAGGAAATCTAGGAGCGGTCATCATCAAGCCTACCTCTCCAATCGTGCTCTTCCGGCAGCACCTCATTGGTCGGAACGGGAGGAGGTGCGGGGTTCGCTCGGGGAGATTGAACGGTGTCGACAGTGTTCGACGAGCGACCAGAGGATGATGAAGTGGAGAGATCGGTGGAAGAGAAAGTCTCAGACGGAAGCCCGCTTGCACCAGTATCTCCAGAGCGAGCAGCACACTCAGCCATATTTGTAGGTTGACGACCGAAAATCCTTGCAGTCTTCTTTGTTCGCGCCACTGCTTTACCCTGCAAGGAGAGGGAAAGTCAGGCTCACCCTAAACGATGATTTGCAGAAGGGGGCGACAAGGTCGACCCCGAGTCACACACCCCCTCCTCGCTCTACACAACGAAGAATAGAGCAAGCTAAAAGTAAACAAACAAAAAGTGCTTACCTGGAGTAGGAGAGAAGTTCGGACTCAAGGTGGTATACTCCTTGATGAGCAAAATCAAGCGACCGGACGAGTAGGATCGCCTGAGTTGAAAATCGTGTACGGGCGAGCACCTGGCCAGAATAGAACAGCAAACTATTGATCGTTCCGAGAGCAAAAAGTATGACCGCTTTCAGAGCTTCAGGATTAAGAAAGTAAAGAATGAGGAGAGGAGGGCAGCATATTTATAAGGTTTAGGGAGCAAGCAAACGGAACAACGTGACCTTTCACTTGCACGCGCCTTGAAAATTGAACCGTCATCATAACCAGACGCCGCCTTTTCAAATTTCTAGGCACCATTAATGACCCTTGAGGAGACGTGAAACATCGCTTCATGACAGGTGCCACGTGTCATACAATCAGAGCAGGATCTATCATGAATTCGAACGGTCAACCGATCAACCTCGCATTTTCAAGAGCGAGCATTAGTAAGGTGAGGCAACAAGCCTGCGCCAGCTCCAAGAACGACCTTGGCTTGGGGGGCAACTGTTCTGGAATGGGCCGAATCCCATTCCAGCGACTCTACATGGGCCGGCCCAACGATAATGGGCAAAAGAGCAGGAAACCGGATCAACGGCCCGATTGGTCCGTACGCATAAATCCAACGTCCAAGGACAACCCACTAACACTATATAAGCATTAATGGCGTCAGTTGTCAGGTACACACTATTCATTGAGACATATGCTCTGCTCGTTCACTCCTGACTTGGGCGTTGGAGTGTCCTCGCAGGTACACCCGCCCTCTGAAGCGGAGCTTGGAGCACGATCAGAAGAGCATACAGAGATTCGATACCTGAGAAACAGCGGTCAAGCACTCTAGGGATCAGATCAGAAGCTTATGAACATGGACACCGGACATGATGCAAACATCGTTAATGTTCAAAATTAGGACACCGGGACACCACACACACACACACACACACACATATATATATATAAGTGTTAAGTAATTAAGAAAACGTACGACAAACTCAAAATACAAATGTATGATAGAAGTATTGTTAGGAAAATTGAATTTTAGGCAAGTCAAAGTTGACTATTAGCAGGGTCCTTTTTGTAATTGTGCCTATCTAGTTACTGTTGTAATCCCTAACAAACCTAACGGTTTTGTAATTGAGTTGAAGTATGTGATATATAAATACTTCACTCACATTGAATGAAAGCGGTTCGCACATTTACACTGTCTCAACAGAACTAACAAATTGGCATCGGAGCTTCGTCGTCATCGGGGCCTGAATCGGTGCGAATTCAAGAAATCTCAATTTCTCATCAATGGCGAATGCGAATGGAAATGAAAACAACTACATGCAACCGTCGATTCCACGCCTTGACGGTCATTATGAGCATTGGAGCTTGCTCATGGAGAACTTTCTGCGATTGAAAGAATACTGGCATCTGATCGAAAAGGGGATTGTGGAACCAGCGCCGGGAGTAACGTTGACAGAAGCAGAACAGAAGAAACTGGATGAGTCTAAACTCAAAGATTTGAAGGCCAAGAACTACTTGTTTCAGGCAATTGATAGAGCTACGTTGGAGACGATCTTGAATAAGGATACTTCGAAAGAAATTTGGGAATCTTTGCAGAAGAAATATCAAGGAAATGCAAGAGTCAGGAGATCGACATTGCAAGCTGCAAGGAAAGAATTTGAGGCTGTAGAGATGAAATCCAGTGAGACAATTTCTGATTACGTCCCAAGAGTTATGCAAATTGCGAACAGAATGAGAATCCATGGTGAAAAAATGGAAGATGGTGTGATAGTGGAAAAGATCCTAAGATCCCTAACAGAGAAATATGGTTACATCGCGTGTTCAATCGCAGAATCAAAGGACACAGAAAAAATGTCCATTGATGAAGTTCACAGTTCACTGCTGGTGCATGAACAAAATTACCTAAGATTTGCCAAGAACCGTGGCGAAGAACAGGCATTAAAGATAGCTACGCAAGAAAGAAACTCATCTGTTGCTGGTGGTAGGGGAAGAGGAAGCACTAGAGGTAGAGGAAGGGGAAGACAATCCCGTGACACCCTGGAATGTTACAAATGCAAAAAATTGGGTCATTATAGGAATGAATGCCCAGAATGGGATAAAGAACACAGTGCAAATTACATTGAAACAAATGAAGACTTAATGCTGTTGATGACTAGCACAGAGAGTCAAGATGAAGGTGATGATGATGAAGAGTTAATGTTACTGATGGCTAGCACAGAATGTCAAGAAGAAAATGATGATGATGATGAAGAGTTAATGTTACTGATGGCTAGCACAGAATGTCAAGAAGAAAATGATGATGATACTGAGGCAACAGACATGAAAAATCAAAAAGAAAATGCTGATGATCTCAGATTGTTAATGGCAGGCACAGAGGATAAAGAAGAGGAAAAAGAACAAGTGTGGTTCTTAGACTCAGGATGCTCAAATCACATGAGTGGAAACAAGAGTTGCTTCATAAACCTAGATGAATCAGTTAAGAAGAGTGTGAGATTAGGGAATGGCATGAAGATACAAGTTGCTGGGAAAGGGAGTATCAAAGTCAGAATGTATGGCATTGCTCACCTAATCTCAGATGTGTACTACATCCCTGAACTCAAGAGCAACCTCTTGAGTATAGGACAACTGCAAGAGAATGGTCTCACAGTGCTGTTTAAGGGAGGAGAAGGTAACTGCAAGGTCTACCATCCTGAGAAAGGACTAATACTTGAGTCCAAAGTTGCTCCAAATAGGATGTACAAGCTATTTGGAAAGCATATTCAAGCAAAAGCACAACAGGAATTTATCTGTTTGCAGACATCTGTTGAAGATTTGACTCAGTTATGGCACTGCAGACTTGGACATTTGAGTAACAAAGGACTGAGTACACTTGAGAGGAAGGAAATGGTGATAGGATTGCCAAAGTTTGCAAGCAACAGTGGAGTATGCATTGACTGTATGAAAGGAAAACAGCACAGGGATCCAATCCCTAAAAGGAGCAAATGGAGAGCCAAAGTCAGATTGGAGTTGATTCATGCAGATGTATGTGGTCCAATCAACCCTGCTTCCAACAGTAATAAGAGGTATATTCTATGCCTTATTGATGACTACTCTGGGAAAGCATGGGTATATCTTATGCATGAAAAATCAGAGGTTTTCACTCATTTTAAGACATTCAAAAGCATGGTTGAAATGGAGACTGATTTGAAGATTAAGGCTCTTAGAACTGACAGAGGGGGTGAGTTTGTGTCCACTGAGTTTGACAAATTCTGTGCTGATGCTGGTATAAAAAAAAATCTGACCACTGCATACACCCCACAACAAAATGGGGTGGTGGAGAGAAGAAATAGAACAATAATGAATATGGTGAGATCCATACTCAGTTGCAAAGATATTCCAAAGACTTTCTGGCCTGAGGCAGTGAAGTGGAGTGTATATGTTCAAAACAGATGCCCTACATTGTCATTGAAAGATAAAACACCTGAAGAAGCTTGGAGTGGACACAAGCCATCAGTGTCACACCTCAAGGTATTTGGATGCATTGGACATGTGCACATTCCTGATGCAAAAAGAAATAAATTGGAAGACAAAAGCTGTAAGTGCATATTTCTTGGTATGAGTGATGAGTCCAAGGGATATAGAATGTACAATCCAATTGAAAGAAAAATAATAGTAAGTAGAGATGTGATCTTTGAAGAAAATGAAAAATGGAACTAGAGTGAAGAAAACCATACAGAAGTCACTGCAGAGTTAGACTGGGGTGAAACTGATTCCATTCAGGAAGATGAATTGGAAAGTGAAGCAAGTGATGGAGAGAGTGATGCTGAGAATGAACCACCAGGGAACAATGATGAACCAGAACCATCAAACAGTGATGCAGGGGTCTCAGAAGATGATTCTGAAGGTCCAAATGATCATGGTAATGTTGAAAATGGTGAGACTAGAACAAGGAGGCCACCAAGATGGTTAGGAGATTATGAGACCAGTTTTAGTGTCTGTGTTGAAGCAGATGATCTGAATTTAACAGGAAGTGAATATGGTGATCCAGAATGTTTTGAGACAGCTGTAAAGGAGACTAAGTGGAAGAAAGCAATGGATGAGGAGATTGCTTCTATTGAAAAAAATGAAACTTGGGAGCTGGTTGATTTACCTGAAGGCTCTAAAGTAATTGGAGTTAAATGGATTTATAAAACAAAGTTGAATGAGCTTGGTCAAGTGGAAAAATTCAAAGCTAGATTGGTTGTAAAGGGGTATACTCAAAAACAAGGAATAGATTACACTGAAATCTTTGCTCCAGTGAGCAGGCTTGACACTGTCAGGCTCATCATAGCCACTGCAGCTCAAAGAGGTTGGTCTCTACACCAACTTGATGTGAAATCAGCCTTCCTCTATGGAAAGCTAACTGAAGAAGTGTATGTGGAGCAACCAAAGGGATATGTATTGAAGGGAAATGAGACCAAAGTGTACAGATTACATAAGGCTCTCTATGGACTAAAACAAGCACCTAGAGCTTGGTTTAGTCGCATAGAATCCTATTTTGTGATGCAAGGCTTCACAGCTAGCAAAAGTGAGCAGACACTGTTTTATAAAAGGAATGACAGATTGTATTCTTATTGTGAGCATTTATGTGGATGACCTGATCTTTACCAGCAATGACAGTGGCATGATTGATGAATTTAAGAAATCTATGAAGAAAGAGTTCTCCATGACAGATTTGGGATTGATGAAATTCTTCTTAGGGATTGAAGTGACTCAAGAGAAGGAATCAATTCACATTTGCCAAAGAAAGTATGCTTTGGAATTGTTGAATAAATTCAATATGTCTGCTTGTAATTCTGTGACAGTGCCCGTAGTTCCTGGTACAAGAATTGACAGAGATGAGAAGGGAGAAAAAGTGAATGAGACTGTGTACAAGCAATTAATTGGCAGCCTGATTTATATAACTGCCACTAGACCTGATGTTATGTACATTGTGAGCTTGTTAAGTAGGTTCATGAGCCATCCAACACAACTTCACATGCTTGCAGCAAAGAGGGTACTAAGATATCTCCAAGGGACAGTAGAATTTGGGATCAGATACAAGAAGGGAGAGCACAATCAAGTCCTAGGTTACACTGATAGTGATTACGCAGGGGACTTGGAAGATAGAAAAAGTACCTCAGGATATGCTTTTATGTTGGGTGAAGGTGCTGTGGCTTGGTGCTCTAAGAAGCAGCCAATAGTTGCACTCTCCACGACTGAAGCAGAGTTTGTGGCAGCAGGCACAGCTGCTTGTCAAGCCATTTGGTTGAGAAAAATCATGAATGAATTGAACCTCAGTTCAGAAGGTAGCACAGAAATATTCTGTGACAACAGCTCAGCTATAAAGCTCTCTCAAAATCCAATACTGCATGGCAAAAGTAAACACATAGAGGTAAGGTTTCATTACCTCAGAGAATTGGTTAAGGCTGGAAGTATCAAACTGAACTACTGTGGAACAAAGGAGCAGATTGCTGACATATTTACCAAGGCTCTCAGCAGGGAAAATTTCATCAAACTCAGGAGAAAACTAGGAGTATGTGAACTGTCTGATGTAAACTAGATGTTTGTAGATGTACATCAAGTTTAAGGGAGAGTTTGTTAGGAAAATTGAATTTTAGGCAAGTCAAAGTTGACTATTAGTAGGGTCCTTTTTGTAATTGTGCCTATCTAGTTACTGTTGTAATCCCTAACAAACCTAACGGTTTTGTAATTGAGTTGAAGTATGTGATATATAAATACTTCACTCACATTGAATGAAAGCGGTTCGCACATTTACACTGTCTCAACAGAACTAACAAGTATTAAGGAAACTAAAATATATCTCACTAATTATGTTTATATATTGTATTTCAGGAAACTATGAGATACAAATATATAAGTATTAAGGAAACTAAAAAAGATTAGTTCTCGTGCACCCAAGCAAAGGATGGGCACCGTGCTCCTGTTGCTTGCTGATAAAGTGCACAGCCATAAAATAGTCTATCAAAATTTGCAACTGTTTGGGCTCTCCTCGCTGCACGAATGGCTCCACATAAACAACGATTAGGAAATGGTTCAGGTATACCTGATGGAAAGAGAAACCATCAAATAATAATATTAACTCAACCATTACTTTTACAAAGAAGAAGTAGGAAATGTAGCCTACCCAACATTCTGTTTTCGAGATAAGTTCTTTCATTAACAAGATGTCTATTAGGCCCATTCCAAATGATAGCTTCTTGCAGAATATCTATGGCAAGTTGTAGTCTTCCTACGTCCTTAGAGATGGCGATACTCAAGTGCAGCCAGGCTTCGATGAGTTCACGGTCCAACCGAGTCTGAATAACAAGTATAGATTAAATTATCATCAACAGTATGTTTATTTAATGGTCGAGATTACATGATAACTTCACGGAAATTATATTTACCGCTCTCCGAAGGTGTGCTTCGGCCTCTGGATAGGGAAAATCAAATACATTCAGTACACGACCTTCAAAATAGTGGATTTGAGCTCTGTTATTTTCTTTTATTCCTATAAAAGATTTAAAAGATTAATAAAAATAATAATAATAAAATTATTCCTATCAGTGGATACATGTGGATATGGAAGAGAATAAAATTTTAGGAACTAAAAAGAGAATAAAAATACAATTCATATTAATTGAACATTTGGTAGACGTGCTAGCCGCATTAAATGCAACTGGAGCAATATAAATGATTATGCATTAAGCAATTCATATTAATGAACCTTAGTTAGTTTAAATGATTATGAATTAAGCAATCCGCACTTATTTATTGAATTTGAGCTTTGACTTTCAAGACGCAAAATTCGCATTGCATGGTGGCTTATTAATTAGTTATTATACATGTAATACGTTTGAATTGACAACTATATCACTAACCCATGCAGATTCAAGCAAGATCGATTCCACCACTTTTGAGTGGAAAAGATGTTCTTGGTGCTGCAAGGACTGGTTCTGGAAAAATTGTTGCCTTTTTAATTCCTGCTGTGGAGCTGTTGTACAATGTTAAATTTACACCTCGTAGTGGAGCTGGTGTTATTGTCATATGCCCAACTAGAGAGCTTGCAATTCAGGTATAACATTTTGCCTCTTTGCTTAATTTTTTGTTTTTCCTTGGTCCTATAGGCCTGGTCATAATTAGCTGTTGGGATTGCGGCGAGTTTAGATTATCTTGTAGCTTATGGGAGCTTCTAAATTATAGCTCATGGTAGTTTGGATTCTCTTATGGCCCATGTGTCTGTGGAGAAGTTAAATGAGAGTGGCTCAATTTGGACTAGTTTGTAGCTAGTTTATGGGAGATTCTTAGTTGAAATAGGTTTATAATTCTTCACTTACAAAGAACTACTAATAAGATTTTAGATGTTTGTGGAAAGGTTAAATAAAATTGCTCTTGAAAAAAATTGAGATACAAAAGTAAATTTTACTGACATGAGAATCTTTTGTTAAAAACTTATAGTTGTTACCAGATTTTTTATTTATTTATTGTCTGACATTCACAAGTGCTTGTTGGAAAGTAAGAGAGATTTAGAACATGCTTAGAGCATTTACAATGGTGCACCCATTGATGAGTTTTTAAATTTAAATCATCAATTAAATTGTTTTAGAATATAATATCTGACTTGGTCAAAAAATATATGATATCTAACTTAATAATTAGTTAAATAGAAGTTAACTTTTTTTGAACAAACAAATTTTTTTTAACAATTAACCTTAACCTCATTTATTAACTTTTAATTTTAGTTAAAATATGATAATTTTTTTACAGCAATACATCAAAAATATAGTAATGGATATATTAACGCCAATACTTTTATCCGGAAAAACAAAGAAAAAATAAAGAAGCAACATATGAGAGAGAAGAGGAGGAAGAGAAGCCTATGAGAGAGAAAAAGAGGAAGAGGGAAAACGTGTTACTATTAGATAAGGGTAAAAGATTGGTTTTGTGTAAATTTAAAGACTTTTCTTTGCATTATGTGTCCATTGGGTAAAAAAGACTGTGAGAGGAGATGGAGTTGTGAATACAATGGCAAGAGGAGAGGCACAAAGAAGCGTTGCACAGAACCTATCACAAAGAAGAACTCTTCTTGCTTCGTTCTTGAAATTACTTTTTTTGCTGCTATATATCTTTCCTGTATAGTTTAAGATTAATTACTTCTTGTTGTTTACCCTCTTCATTATTCTGGATTCCACCATGGTTGCACAAACTTTATGTTATAAGAACTAGTGATTCAACTAGCTCTTTATATATTACTGGACCACCATAATATATATATATTTGCGGTTATAAAGGGGAAAAAGAATCTGAATCAATTATTTCAAATACCCAATCTATTATCTTGATCACTATCTTAATTCGATAAAAAAAAATCTTCACACTATCTTTCAACGAATCCTATCAATACTTTAGAGCTAAAAAAATTTAATTGTTGACGGCGAAGATTTTGGGATGGCAAGTACTATATAGTAACAAACTAGCCTGATTATCCGAATTAATTATTACATGCATCTTGATTTTTGTTTTGTTTTTTTTTAAATAAAAAGCTAGGCCACATCTTTAATTAATTAGTTTCAATTTTTTTACGGACATCTTTAGCTTCAAGTAAACATCTAAAAGTGGTTCATTGAAGATCACTTCTACTCATCATTACCAAATATATTGTTTTTTAATAACAAAAATAATATATTGCCTTCATCTTTTTTAATTCAGTTGTTTATATGAAAAATATATCCGATAGTGCTTAGTTTGTATACTCTTTTTAGTTAATGAATGAACAATAGAGTATACTTTTGTTGATAGTTTTTATTCGGTCAACACTCCAAAATACCCTAAAGCTTTGTTGGGTATGGTACGCAACAATTCAAGAACTTCCCCACAAATGGTTGAACGATTCACAAAATTTTCTTGGGGCTTCTCTTAATTGATGATTAACATATAACATACTTAAAAATCTAAGCATTTTGATGCGTCTAGCCTAAGATTGAATCGGGGTCATAGTTGACCCATTTTCTGAACTTCTGGGCGAAGAAGAAAAACAATGTGTTTTAACTGTTGGGCGAAGAAGACAAACAATTAAACTTATATAGTTGTAAATAATAAACAAGATCAGTGTGTGGTGCAGTGGTAAGGTTATAGTATTGTTTAGTTAGATGTTGTGGGTTCAACTCCTTGTTTTGACATTGTTGAATTTATTTTCAATTAGTAATAATCTGCCACGTGGCAGCCAACTATTCATTGGTTGCTGACGTGGCAGTCACGTATCTGATCCATCAGCAATCAACTAACGGGAGTGGATATCAGCTATATTTGCAGGGGGTAACAAGTATTTAACTCTTTTTTATTATGGTAGTATGAATCTTAGAACAAATACATCAACTCTTCTTTGACTATAGTAATTAAAATTTTAGTTTGGTCAGCATACGTCTCTATAGTAATTAAAATTTTATTGCTTAAAAAAGAATTTACTATTTATTATAATATACTATAACTACTAAAACTAATCAATTTAACCACTAACAATTGTATAAAAAAATTAACCACTATCAAAAATTGAAAAATTATTATTTATTAATAATTTAATTCAATAATTAAATTAAATTTATCTAATTAATATTAAATTATGTAGAATTTACTCTTTACTATAATGTACTCAAACTACTAAAACCAATTAGTTTAACCACTACCAATTGTCAATAAAAGCCATACAGCTAAAAAAAATGCCAAATTATTTTTCTTAGAAAATCAATAATTAAATCTCTTTTTTTTTTCGTGAGCCGTACGAGAGCGGCAACGAGAGTGACAACGAGAACGGTAACAGCGACAGCGAGTGCGGTAACGCCAATGCCAACAGAAGCGCCAACGCGAGCGGCAGTGAGAGAGGCATCAAGAGCGCCAACGGGGGTGCATATTTTATATTAAATCTCATTCCTTTTTTCTTGATTTTTACTCCATTATTAATATTATTAACTTTTTTTTAACTTTTATCCTGATTTTTAACTTTTATCGAGTTTTTCTTTTTTCCTTTATTACATTTTGCAAATTTCTATGTATTAATAATTTAATAGCATATATTATGCATATATTTAGTTTGTGTGTGTTTATATATATACACTCAACCGCGTCCAAATCACCATAACACAGTCGGCGAAAAAACACATGAATAACAGCTATCACATCATATTTTCTAAATACCTTTTACAGTACGGGGCAACTATATTTCTAAACTAATAGTATTCTTTTTTCTAAATATGGTATTGAACCCGTCCAGTCTTTCTTTTTTTTTAGCAAAATAAATGGTTATGGAGCCTCATTAAACCTGCTAATGAAAATCTCTCCTTAGGGAAAAAAATCAAGAAGGAAAGAGTACTCCTCCTACAATTTATTGATAAAAAACTGAAAAGATACTGAAGACATGGGGGGACTACGTCCATACCCATGAAAAGGAAAATACATCCACAAGGACAAAGTAACAATCCTATCAAAAGGATTCCAATCCAAAGAAAGGAAAAATTGGCATGCAAGAGCATCACTATAGTGTCTTTCATCCCATCGGTATTGCACTTAATCATGTAGGGCACAGGGGGATCCAGATAACCTCTTTGATATTAGCAGAGCTTCTATAATTAGCAGCGATATTGAGTGTCTCTATTATCATAAACTCAACAACAGAGGAAGACTTCGACGACTTAGAAGCATTCCCAGCTAAAGCAACATTAGAAAGAATTAAGTTGATAGCCGAGTGTAAAAGGATCACATGATTATTAAATCTAACCTGATTCCTGCAATACCAAATGACCCATAATATATTTACAATAGCAGCAGAGACAATATATTGCAAATGGGGGCTCCAGCCATGAGAAAACAAAAAGTCAAAAATATATGAGAAGACAATATCTTGCACCCGTCCAGTCTTATCCATACAAAATGTCAAAAATTAAAATATATGTCTAACATGTTAAGAGTCCCACATTGAATGTGATATGGCCTGAAAAAGAGTTTATAAGTGGGAGGCATCCCTCACCTTACAAGCCGGTTTTGTGGGGTTGAGTTAGGCCCAATCCACACTCTTAAGATGGTATCAAAGCCAATTCAAGATCCGTTGGGCTACCCGCTATCGGGCCACCCACCATTATTATCCACGCACCAGTTGTCCGGTCCTGGGCGTGAGGGGGTGTGTTAAGAGTCCCACATTGAATGTGATATGGCCTGAAAAAGAGTTTATAAGTGGGAGGCATCCCTCACCTTACAAGCCGGTTTTGTGGGGTTGAGTTAGGCCCAATCCACACTCTTAAGATAACATATTTACCCGTGCAATTATCATTGTGTCTATAAAAAGCAGTGGCACTAACAATTTTTATCTTCATATTCGAATTAAAAGTAGGAGCTTTAATATTAAGCAAAACCATGATTGATAATAACATCAGTTCTTTATACCGATGTTCTTATAGAAACTTTAGAGATCCTTTACTTGACCTTTTAGCTTTAAGTACATAGACACTAAGAGATCATTTACTTGATCCCCATGTTTATATTATGAGTGATTTGTTTATTCAGTGGGTTGTATTACTAATTATTACTAATTAAGGTATACGATAGTTTTCTTGAGTGTCCGTAAAAAAAAAAGATAGTTTTCTTGAGTGTAGATATTTCTGTAGTTGGATAATTCTTTTGGGTGTACTATTATTGTGATTAATCGATTGTGTATATTACTTTTATATTAAAAATACAAATTTTGCTCTTAGCTAGAAAAAAATATTAAACCCACAAGACGTTGAGGGATTTCACAATGTCTTTATCTCATTAAAATGTTTGTACAAAGTAACAATGAGAGTGTGTATCCACTAAATAAATAAATAAATAAGGACAAAATATTTTTTTTAAGAAATCTAAATCACGTTGAATGATAGAAAAAGTCTATACTACCAACTAAGAAGGAAACTTTATTTATCATCACCCATGAAACTAACGACCTTCCAACCCTGACCAAAAAAAGCAACAAATCAGAGAAACTAACACCTAATAAAACTAGAAAACAAATTAAACACCTAAAACCTAAACCTAAACCTAGGACACTCTTCTAAACCCTAATCTGATAACAAAAAAAAGAATAATAGATAGCTTCAAACATATAGCATGGCAAAGAAAAACGAGAGTAGAATGAGAGTTGCAGTTGCAATGGGAGTAATTTGATGAGCAGATTTAGATTTTGCTTTCTCATTTGCAACTTGAGGTGAAGGTGCTGCAGCTGCTGGAATTTGCTTAATATCCAAAACCTTAATGATCATCTTTTGTCCTCTTGGGCAATGACCTTGAACACCACTTATGAAGTAGAACAATCATGGTCTCTCAAAATTTGAACACTGTGTCACCATTGTTTGAGAAAAATAGTGGACGTGATGCTTTGCATTTTTCATATTCTTCTTCTGTCACCACCAAAACTGAGTCCTTCTCGTACTTGAAATCTGTTATTCATAGGTAGTTTGAAATAATCAAACCCTTCATTTCATATTATATCTTTTTGTTTTCTATATATTATATATATATTGGAATGTACACAAAAAAGTTTCCAAATCACTCATAAAAGAGGCAAGAGCATGATTCTTCTCTAGAAAGAAAAATGCTAAGACATAACTTGAAACTCTCTAAGAGCTTTTTCTAAACAGGTGATTTATTTGAGAAAATAGCATTATTCCACATCTCTCAAACTATTTCCTAGGTCAGTCCAAGCCTAAACTCTGCTCGGCTAGCTAGGCCAATGAACTAGCATTTAGCGGATAACATATAGTAGATTAGCTCATGTTAAGTGTTTGGTACCACTAGCTTATTTCAAACGCTACTTGAAGTAGCGTTTAAACTTGTAGGTAGCATAGTGTTTGTTTTTTCTTTTGTTTTTAGCTGTTTTATTTTAATTAGATTTCTCATTTATCATCGTTTGATGAATATTATCTCATTTTTAAACATTAATCACAAATGTCCATTATGTCATTTTTTTATCAGCTTAGATGAAAATGACAAATAAACAACATAAACTATCACATATTAAGTGTTAACCATAAGTCTATTAAGAATTCTGATTGGTGGGGAGAATCTTGTTGTTTGTATGAATTCGGTATTACATTCTAACATGAGGAATCAGAAGAGAAGAAAACATAAGCTGACCTCATCAAGAATACATTTACAATCCACGTATCCTCCAAAACATTTACAGAAAGTTTCTAGGATAGTTTATATACTTGATTTATAGAAACACTTTATACAAGACATGGTGTATGTCTTGCCCTCATTTCTTATAGACTCTTAACATGATAAGTGTTTATTAAACAATTGCTTAATTAAGCAATATAGTGGATTTTTTTTTAATTTGCTTAACTTTTTCTCGTTGAATCAATTTTTGGACCACATTCCAGAATAAGTAATTTGCTATTACATGAGCGGTTGCACTACAAGAAAAGTTCCCTATGCCTGTATATATTGTGAGAAGAATATATATATTACAATATATTGTAAGAAGAATATATTACAAGTGAATGAGTCAGCATATACTAGTTCTGCAATTGATGACAAAATTGGTGAAAAGGGTGAGTGTTGGAGTTGGTCCTTATTACAAAGACAAAACAAAATAATGAACACAAAATAAAGAACATCTTGGCACTTCCTTGATGAAATACCTGTAGCCATTCTAAGTATCAAGGCAATAAGTGTTACTGAATAGTCAGGAAAATGAATACTAGTATTAGTTTCAAGGAGCATAATAGAGGCTTGACCACAAGGTAGTATTAACATTTAACAATGACTAGGAGTTTTATAGTAGTGAATTTTCCTTGAGAGATAAGACACAGGAATTAAGCAGCTCTTGGTCACGGAGAAACTTCAATGCCGAGAGTAATAAAGTCTGAAGCATCTACATTAACAATGATGGACAGAAAAAAAAACGGAAAAAATATGCAATTAAGAGGTTCATAAGATGTGTCTTAATACACCTTTAATTCACTAACTCTACGAATGTGCATATAAACATCAAGAACTCAAAGAGCAACTGGAAAGAGAAGGAAATCCAAAAAAAAAAAAGAGTTCCCTAAGATAAAGGATTTGCCTTCTTAAAATCCTAAAAGTTGAGATGTTTGTTTTTCCGAAGAAAGAATACCGGCTAATATTCCTAACTTAGTGGAAAATATGCTTATCAATGGAATTAAAGAGTTCCCTAAGATAAAAGGCTTTATTGCAGACGAGGGGATTGACAGAAACACTCCCAGAAATGCTCGCATATAACCAATAGAGTTTTTTTTCGAGAAAATTTACGAAAAGCTACTCTCGGACAAGTAGCATTTTCCTTTTTTTTTGTTACTAGTTTTATGGCATAAATTGTCATAAATGATATTTATACATCCGAGTAAAATTCTTAGTGTTTATGATTTTGTTTTTTGACCAAAGCAAACTTAACTCATTTCATTTATAATAATGTGAGAAATACAATTTGGAATCAAATAATGTAAATGGGAGCTAGCATACAATCTTGATTCTCTCGCAAGAGCGTGAGCGACCAGATTCGCTTGCCTCCGAACAAAGCTAATCCTATAACTTGAAAGTTGAGAGAATAAATTAATACAATGAGAGATAATAACGCCAAAATCTGTATTGTTGGATGTTGCTTTGGTTACTGCGTGACCACTGAAATGCAATCCATTTCAATAATCATCGACTCCAAGCCTAGATCCTTCAACCAATTTAGCGCTTGCCATAGTCCCACTGCTTCAGCCTCTTGAGGTTCCAGCGTGCCAATAAAACACATAGTCTTCCCCTCCATAAACATACCATTCTCACCCCTTATACACATGCCTATGCCATACTTATTCTCTTGCTCAAAAAGTGCAGCATCCACGTTACATTTTATCATACCTGCCGCTGGTTTTTCCCATTTAACCTCCATAGGCTGCCTGTGAGATACTGTACCTGCTGCTCTAGTTGCTCGCTGCTTTGAAATTTCCCACTGCTGTAAGTAATCTAACGCTAGCTGCATGGATAACGTGACTGGCTTGATGATCCCCTCCCACAGTTTTTCATTTCGGCGTTTCCATAAAGCCCAGCAAGTCATAGTTAATTTGTTCCTATTTTCGTTAGATAAATGCTCTATCATATTGAAAAAGCAAGTATTAAAAGGAACATCCTGATGCAAGAAATTACAAACCTCATTTGCTATGCCACTTACGTTCCACATGGCCTGAATCTGAGGGCAACTAAAAAAAGCATGATACTCATCCTCCACTTCCACGTTACACAGTGGACATAACTCTTCACAAGGAACATGTCTTTGATAAAGATTACGTCGTGTTGGTAAACATCCCCGTGTAATCCTCCACAACAAAATCTTCACTTTTTGAGGTATTTTCAGTTTCCAAATATTCATCCAATTCCCCGGTACTCTTAGATGACTACTATCAATAAGATCCTCCATCACACCAAAATAAGCCGACCGGACCGAGTAAACACCATTACGACTTCTCCACCATATCAACTTGTCTTCACCTTGAGCATTGTATACAGGCATCTTCTTGATTAAATGGGCTTCTTGATTGTTAAAAAGGGTGTCTATCAGAGCCTCATTCCACCTGCCATTTGAATCATTCCATAACTCTCTAACCATCATCTCTTCCTTTCCTACAACTTTTAGTGAACATATAAAGGCATCTTACGTCCCTTCAACCACGGAGATTTCCAAACCGAAACACGGGCACCATCACCTAACCTCCAACGTGATCCCACATTTACCACAACCTGGGAAGAGTAGATACTACGCCATACATAACTGGGATTATGGCTCAAGCGAGCCCCCATAAAATCACTATTAGGAAAATATTTGGCACATAAATGGGAAAAGAGAAAAAAAATCAGAAAACAAAACTATCTAGGAAAGAAAGTTCCACTAGCATCTAGTAGCAGGTAAGCACGAATCTGTGACTGCTGGAGACTCTATTATTATGGTAGTATGAAAATTTCATCCCTATTTTTATTCTTGATTTAGTTATTAAAATACTACTTCGTAACAGAATTTAAGAAAAAATAGGTCAACAAAAAAGTTGATGTATTTTGCTTAAATTTTAGAACAAATACATCAACTCTTCTTTGACTATAATAATTAAAGTTTTAGTTTGGTTAGTAAATGTCTCTACAATAATACTTGCAATACATTGAGGTATATTTTGATCTGGATTGAGTTACAAAGAATACATCAACCCAATTATCTTTAGAGCTATCTTCTTTGTAACTCAGTTCAAAGTAAAATCTTGGGCCAACAGGCCAACCTGATTCGACTTAATTTTTAAGTTGGTTGTGCTATATCTAGTCAGCTCATAACACACAATGTTCCAAAAAAAGCCATAAAAGAAGACCTCGTTCAGCCCATGAGTTGAATAGGTTGTGTCAAAATGATTCATTTTTTGGGCTTCCCATTTAGCTACTCCAACTCAACCCTAAACATTAACCATGAACCCATCTATTAGACTAAGCCAATATTGACACCTCTAGCCGTTTAGTGTCCACAAAGATAAAAAAAAGACTAACTTGGCTTATCAGTAAGTTGGTTGTGCTATATCTGGTCAGCCCAGAACACATAATGTTCCAAAAAAGCCATAAAAGACGACCCAGTTCAGCCTATGAGTTTACTAAGTTGTGCTAAAATGGTCCATTTTTCGGCCTCCTATTTAGCTACTCTGGCTCAACCATAAACACCAATCATGGACTGATCTGTTAGGCTAAGCCAATAAACACCAACCTCTCTAGTAGCTAGTGTCCACAAAGATAAATAAAAGACTAACTTGGATTATGAGAGATAAATTAAATGACCAAAACTAACAATTTAAAGAAGTTATGGGACAATATCTCATATCTATTGTGACTACCGTCCTGCAGTTGTGCTGCAATCGGTTATTCGCGTCAATCTTCTCTTTTACCGCACAGAATCACTTCCTTCCATTGGCCCATTTTTACGCCTACTATATTTGACTTTTCATCTCCTTCTTTATTTCAACTCTTTCACTTTTTTCTCGTTTGAATCACCACAACTTTCAATCATATCTCTTGCGAATCAATGGTACAATATGCTAAATAATCTAAAAAATGGTTAAAGACAATAGAAGAAAATGAAAATGATAAAGAAACAAAATAAACTTAAGTGCCGTAGACATTGCTTGTTTCAGGAACCGTCTTTGTTCATTTGACCATTGTGGATCATCGTCGTCGTTCGTTCTATTACCGTGAACCGTCGTCGTTGATTCTGCCACTGTCGTTGATTGCATGTTAATGAGGAGAAAGAACAGCGAGAGATCTGTGCCATCATTTGCTCCGTCACCGTTGCCGTAAACATCAATTGCGCTCCCTATTGCCATCAGATTTCTGCCATTGTCTTTGTCCAACTATTAGTGATGTGGGGGGCGATTTTCTTGTCGGCGATAGTTCCACTTAGGTGAAAACCAACCCTTCATTGAGATGAGTGAAAGTGAGAATGAGAAAGTAGAAAGTGATGTAAGAAATTGTATGTCTCATGTGTGATAAATTATATTGTGGTTTAATAATTAACTGAAAGGACTTATTGGTTTATATTTAAATGAATAAATATGACAGTTAGAGAAGTTATTTATGAAAGGGTACATACTGTTTGGTGAAGAGATATATTGTTTGATGGAAACAATATATATAATGAAGGAATTAAACATTCCCTATCTCTACCTATGATAGTATGATTCTACCACCCATCAAATAAAGAGAGTCATAAGAAAGTAAGGGAAGGAGATAGAAAAGATTACTATTCAAGTCATTCCAAGTGTTGAAGAATTGCATTTACCATGGACAAAGGTTAGTGCCTCTTACTATGTGAGAATCATGAATTCTAAGATCCTATTTATGTAGTTTTGCATGTGAACCCTAGAAAACTACAACTTACATGTGGTATCAGAGCATTAGGTTATGGAATTTGGTGATTCTCCATGAATGTTAATCTCTCAAAATTAATTGTGAAATCTTCTTTTCTTCTTCAAAATTACGTCCTTCCGCTACATATATATGCTTACTATGCATAATGATTATCGTGCCATCGATAAAGCATGAGTATTTGTTAATCACTGCATATGTGCCGTTAAATGGTTGACGAATGCCACTGTCATGTCAAGTAAAGAAATGAAATTGTAACTGTTCATTTTCTCTTACGAACATGAACGTGTCTTGCTTTTTACAATTTGAAGCCAATTGGTTATGATACATTCACATGCTTTGTCAATCATTATTATTATAATTATTATTATTATTATTATAATGGGGATGATTTTCATTATTTTTAACATGAAATTCCATGTTCCTGATAATTGTGAAATAAGAAGTTATACTTCAGCACGCATGTTTTTTCCAGAATGGAACACAGCAAGCCTGTGTTCATTATTGTAATAATTTGGATTAAATATTATGAAAGTTTGTTAATCACCAAAGTGGTCAAACTTGTATGTTTGTTTAATTTCAAGTTAATGAAATTATGTTATTTCAATTACTCATAGTATGGATGCTAAATTTTATAACTATTTATGTATGGGTAAATTGAAGTTCATTGTTATAAGGCATTTCTGGATCACCCAAAGGTTGATTAATTGTTCTTATAACTAATGGACATTATAGTGGTAATGTGTGTGTATTATTAGTTTTATTTATATATCCAAAGATAGTAAATATTTCTGATTAGTGCATATGTCATGCCAAATAAATGTTGAAGTTAATAGCATCATTATGTTTGTTTTGTGCATTGATGTATCTCCCAAAGGAGAACATTGGTATACATAGAATGTGTATTTGTCTGAATCTTATGTTTATTTATAACTCAAAGTATTAATGTTGAGCATGTATTAATTGCAGTATCTGTCCCTATTTCTTTGCATTCTCAAGCTATGTCTGTTCCAGTCTTTAATGGATTGAATTTTTCTGAATGGAGTGAACAAATTCAATTTCACCTTGGTGTATTGGATCTTGATCTCGCTCTTCAAGTTGAAAAACCCGCTGCTATTAATGATGATAGTAGCAATGAAGAGAAAATCCATTATAAGGCTTGGGAAAAGTCAAACAGACTAAGTTTGATGTTTATGCGAATGAGCATAGCAAATAACATGAAGTCAAGTCTTCCCAAAACTGAATGTGCTAAGGATTTTATGAAATCTGTGGAAGAATGCTCTCAAACTGCTGACAAGTCTCTTGCAGGGACATTAATGAGTACTTTAACCACCATGAAGTTTGATGGTTCTCGTACCATGCATGAACATGTCACTGAAATGACAAATATTGCAGCAAAAATTAGGTCACTAGGAATGGCAGTTGATGATGGTTTCCTTGTGCAATTCATATTGAGTTCATTACCGTTTGAGTATGGGCCTTTCCAAATGAACTATAACACTATAAAGGATAAGTGGAATGTGCATGAACTGCACGGTATGCTAGTTCAAGAGGAAACCCGACTCAAGAATCAGGGAAATCACTCCATTCATCTAGTGAATCATCAAGGAGCTGGAAAGAAATATCAAAAGAAGCATGGAAAGGGCAAAGGACCATTAAAGATGGCTGAGTCCTCTGTCAACATTCAGAAGAAAGAATCAAAAAGCAACAAATGCCATTTCTGTGGGAAATCTGGTCATTTCCAGAAGGATTGCCCAAAGCGTAAGGCTTGGTTCGAAAAGAAAGGTGAGATTGTTGCTTATGTATGTTTTGAATCAAATTTAACTGAAGCTCCCCATAATACTTGGTGGGTTGATTCTGGATGTACAATTCATGTTTCTAATACGATGCAGGGATTCCTTACGATCCAAACTATAAAGCAAAATGAAAGATTTGTCTTAGTGGGGAATAGACAGAAGGTTCCAGTGGAAGGTGTCGGGACTTACCGTTTGATCTTGGACACTGGATATCATTTAGATTTATTTGAAACTTTGTATGTACCTAATATTTCTAGGAATTTAGTTTCAACTTCTAGACTTGATGTTGCTGGATACACTTATAGTTTTGGTAATGGTTGTTTCAGCTTGTATAAGAATACCTTTATGATTGGTTCTGGTATACTTTGTGATGGTTTATATAAATTGAATCTTGATAATTTATATGCTGAAACACTTATGACACTGCATCATAATGTTGGTACTAAACGTGGTTTAGTGAATGAACGCTCTGCTTATTTGTGGCATAAGCGATTGGGACACATCTCCCAAGAAAGAATGAAACGATTGGTAAAGAATGAAATCCTTCCGGATTTAGATTTTACTGATTTAAATGTTTGTGTGGATTGTATTAAAGGGAAACAAACAAAACACACAAAGAAAGGAGCCACAAGAAGTACTCAGCTTCTTGAAATTATACACACAGATATTTGTGGACCTTTCGATGTCAATTCTTTCAATAAAGAAAAATACTTTATCACCTTTATTGATGATTTTTCACGTTATGGTTATGTCTATTTACTTCATGAGAAATCTCAAGCAGTAAATGCCTTGGAAATTTACATAAATGAAGTTGAAAGGCAATTAGACAGAAAGGTGAAAATTGTTAGGTCAGATAGAGGTGGTGAATATTATGGAAGATATGACGAATCAGGACAACACCCTGGTCCATTTGCTAGATTCCTTGAAAAGCGTGGTATTTGTGCTCAATACACAATGCCAGGAACACCACAACAAAATGGTGTGTCGGAAAGGCGTAATCGAACCTTAATGGGTATGGTTAGGAGTATGTTAAGTAATTCATCTTTACCTGTATCGTTGTGGATGTATGCCTTGAAAACTGCCATGTATTTGTTAAACAGGGTTCCTAGTAAGGCAGTTCAAAGAACACCTTTTGAATTGTGGACTGGAAGGAAACCTAGTTTAAGACACCTGCATGTTTGGGGTTGTCAAGCGGAAATAAGGATATATAACCCACAAGAAAAGAAATTGGATGCAAGAACAATCAGTGGATATTTCATTGGTTATCCAGAAAAATCCAAAGGGTATAGATTTTACTGTCCTACCCATAGTACAAGAATTGTTGAAACTGGGAATGCTAGGTTCATTGAAAATGGTGAAAGTAGTGGGAGTGAAGCTCCACAAAATGTGGAGATTAAGGAAGTTAGAGTACAAGTTCCTTTAAGTAGTACTTCTACTTCATCAATTGTTGTTCCTTGTGCTCAATTGCACAATGATCAGGAAGAACAACAATTTAATGATCCCGAAAGTGACAATGAACCCGTAGTAGAACAACCACAAGAAATAGCATTAAGAAGATCCCAAAGAGAACGGAGGTCTGCTATTTCGGATGATTATTTGGTTTATCTACAAGAGTCAGAAAATGACTTAGGAATTGATAATGATCCAGTTTCATATTCAGAAGCCGTCAATGGTGATAATTCTGATAAATGGTTAGATGCCATGAAAGATGAGCTTAAATCTATGGAACAGAATTGCGTGTGGGACCTTGTGGAATTGCCTGAAGGATGTAAGAGAGTTGGGTCTAAATGGGTCTTTAAGACTAAGCGTGACTCTCATGGCAATATCGAACGTTACAAGGCCCGACTTGTTGCAAAAGGTTTTACTCAGAAAGATGGTATTGACTATAAAGAAACTTTTTCACCAGTTTCCAAGAAAGATTCCTTCAGAATTATCATGGCACTTGTAGCTCATTATGACCTTGAGTTACATCAAATGGATGTAAAGACTGCTTTTCTGAATGGGAATTTAGAGGAAGATGTCTATATGGATCAACCAGTAGGGTTCGTAGAAAAGGGAAAGG
Organism: Astragalus glycyphyllos; assembly: GCA_963573325.1. Lineage (NCBI taxonomy): Eukaryota > Viridiplantae > Streptophyta > Magnoliopsida > Fabales > Fabaceae > Astragalus > Astragalus glycyphyllos. The sequence goes on along the minus strand of OY754308.1, from coordinate 59,063,430 downwards.
AACACATGGTGTGTAAACTTAAGAAATCAATATACGGACTTAAGCAGGCTTCCCGACAATGGTATCTCAAGTTCAATGATATCATTGTGTCCTTTGGATTTAAGGAAAACATTGTTGATCGGTGTATATATATGAAGGTCAGTGGGAGTAAGTTTATTATTTTAGTTCTGTATGTTGACGATATCTTGCTTGCAACTAATGATCTTGGTCTATTAAGTGAGACTAAGAAATTTCTCTCTAACAACTTTGAAATGAAAGATATGGGTGAGGCAGGTTATGTGATTGGAATAGAGATATTCCGTGACAGATCACAAGGACTGTTAGGCTTGTCTCAGAAAGCATACATTAACAAAGTTTTAGAGAGATTCAAAATGGAGAAATGTTCAGCAACTCCTGTTCCAATACAGAAAGGAGACAAATTTAGTCTCATGCAATGTCCAAAGAATGAATTGGAACGTAAACAGATGGAAAGTGTTCCTTATGCATCTATTGTTGGGAGTTTGATGTATGCTCAAACATGTACGAGGCCAGATATTAGCTTTGCAGTTGGAATGTTGGGTAGATACCAGAGTAACCCAGGAATGGATCATTGGAAAGCTGCAAAGAAGGTATTAAGATATTTGCAAGGGACGAAGGATCACATGCTTACTTATAGAAGAACGGATCAACTTGAAGTGATTGGATATTCAGACTCAGATTTTGCTGGCTGTGTAGATACAAGAAAATCCACATTTGGGCATTTGTATCTATTAGCTGGAGGAGCGATATCATGGAAGAGTGCGAAGCAATCGGTCATTGCTGCATCCACTATGGAGGCTGAATTTGTGGCATGCTTTGAGGCCACAGTTCAGGGTAATTGGTTGCGGAACTTTATTTCAGGACTTGGAATAGTCGACAGTATTGTCAGGCCGCTGAAAATTTATTGTGATAATTCTGCAGCAGTTTTCTTCTCAAAGAACGACAAGTATTCCAAAGGTGCTAAACATATGGAATTGAAATACTTTGCCGTTAAAGAAGAAGTTCAGAAACATAGAGTGTCTATTCAACATATTAGCACAAATCTTATGGTTGCCGACCCTTTGACAAAAGGGTTACCGCCTAAAGTATTTGCTGGCCATGTAAAGAGTATGGGCATTATGACTGCTAGCGAATGTTAAATTTATGATGTTTATTTTATGTTAGACACTTTGAGCTCATTGATGTATTTGTTTCTGAATTGTGTTTTCTAATTATGTATATGCATGCAATTTGTGATATTGAAAACAAATTATGTTATTAATAATGACATTATGTTTGAACTCATTATGGACTTCTCTTTTATGATCATGTTAGGGATAATGCTATTATAGTAGTACATGGAAGGAAGTGTATTGATTTAATAATACACAACCGCCATGACTCTTATTAGTTTTGTCCTTAACTATGACTTATGGTATTGCCAATGTAAGTCCTTCTTTATGCGCATTATGATTGATAATTTATTAAACCGTAAAGTGGCATTTTATCACACGAGCCAAGTGGGAGAATGTAAGAAATTGTATGTCTCATGTGTGATAAATTATATTGTGGTTTAATAATTAACTGAAAGGACTTATTGGTTTATATTTAAATGAATAAATATGACAGTTAGAGAAGTTATTTATGAAAGGGTACATACTGTTTGGTGAAGAGATATATTGTTTGATGGAAACAATATATATAATGAAGGAATTAAACATTCCCTATCTCTACCTATGATAGTATGATTCTACCACCCATCAAATAAAGAGAGTCATAAGAAAGTAAGGGAAGGAGATAGAAAAGATTACTATTCAAGTCATTCCAAGTGTTGAAGAATTGCATTTACCATGGACAAAGGTTAGTGCCTCTTACTATGTGAGAATCATGAATTCTAAGATCCTATTTATGTAGTTTTGCATGTGAACCCTAGAAAACTACAACTTACAAGTGAAAGTAGTAAGAGCAAGTGGGTTTGTTTCTGGAAATGAGGGTGGGTGGTTGAGTGTTGTAGGAACCAGATCTGAATGGAACAACTCAAAACTGAGCAGATCAGAGACATGCAAGGGTAAAGAAGAAGATGAAATATTATTTTCTTGTGATGGAAGGTTGTGGGTAACAGTGAGATGACAAGTCTTGCAATATGAGAATTAGGAGGAAGAGAAAGAGAGACGGCGACAAGAGGCTGGAAAAGTGGAGATTAAGAGAAAGAATAAGGGGGAATTGGAGAAGAGTGTGTGAGAGGCAAGATTGAGAGGTAGTTTGTGGGAGAAGAAATGTTGGTAATGTTGGAAATTCAAGTGTGAGTGGTTATAAGTCCCACATCGGTTATGAATGAGCTATATGAAGGACATATAAGAGAGGGGATCCATATATCTGATACCTTAAGGTTTTGGGTTGAGATGTGGCGTCCAAGTCTCTTGGTGGTCCAAGTTCATTGGATAGCTCGGTGTTTCTCCCGGTGCTCCCCTGGACTCCCCAACAGATAAGGTGGTAAATGATGTACGGGAAATGTTGGTGGTGTGGTTGAGGGTAAAGAAAAGTTGAGTGGTTGGAATAATCTAGAGGTTTGAAGAGTCTAGATGGTGTCCATTGGGAACCAAACCAACGAAATTAAAGTAATGCTGATAATGATGTTGACCGAAATTTTTGGAACAAAATTAAATTGGAAAACCATCCCCTAGAAATGAAAAGGCAAAAAATAATAAGTATTTAAATTATAAAAATTGTGTGATTACGTTTATTGGTTTACATTTCTTTTTCTTTTTTTTGGACCAAATTCAACTTTGTATTTACATTTGTTTATAACTGATAATGGTCGGTCAAAGTGGTAATTGGACTTTGATTCCACGTCAAGGTCTTGGGTTCAAATCTTGGGTGTGGCAAAAAAATTTTTGAGAGGAGAGAACCACACGACCGACAAAGTCGGTACTCATGGTCAGCTAGGCTCCCTAGCGTAGATTAGTCATCGGCAAAGCCAGTGAAAACTACGTACCAATGACATTGTAAAAAAACATTCAGTTTTTATAAACATTCATTTTTTGATTTACATTGAAAAGACAAAAAAATCAATAAGTGCTCAAAATATGTGTAGAAAATCATGTTGATTTACATTCATTTTTAAAATAAAATAAACTTGATACACGAAATTACGTTTAGTTTAAGACAATTGATATAACAATTGATTTACCAAGTCCCTTTTTGGATACAAGTGCATGATCTTCCTTTTGGCTTCATGTCTGAGTCGGTTGGTAAGGGTTTGGGAAACTCCATAGGCGTCTTCTTAGAATATGATGAGAAGAACTCTTCAAATTTCCTGCGGTCTTTTATGCGTATAAGGGTGATGGTCGATGTTACATTTCCGTTAATGAGATCAAAGAAGGTACGGAAGCAAGGTGGGGAGGCGAGAATGGTGTCGTTTAAGTACGAGAGGTTGGAGGTATTTTGCTATATTTGTGGGAGGCTAGGGCATGGTGAGAGTTCATGCGAGCAGCGTTTTGTCATGGGTGTGGATGACGGCGTGAGGGGATGGGGGCCTGAACTTCGTGCTGAAATGCGTAGGGGGGCTGCCATCACAAGGTCTCGGTGGCTGCGTGATGCCGGCGACGGTGGATGGGTGAACCCTAGCCAATCATTCAATGCTAGGCGTGATCCAAGGAGTGAGGGGCGCGAAAATCAAGGAGCAAATCAAGGAAGTTATAATTCTCCTATTAATGAGGCCGAAAGTTCTCCTATTAATAAGGCAAATTTTTCTAACGCAAAAGCATCTAGTAATATGGTTGCAATATTCAAGGATCCTCAATCTTTTTTCCCTATCAAAAAAACTGGTGCTAATGATACATTGAACTTGGTCACGGTTACTAACAAAAATGCTACTGAGGATGTTATGGTTATTGACCAGGATCGCAAACGAAAAAAGGGGAATGAGTCAGAATTGGAAAATGCTAGTGAGGAGCCAACGGTGGAGACTTTGGGTGACGTGAATATGCTGCATGGTAGACAAAAATTTTTAGAGGCAGGTCCTGGCAAGCAGGCCTGCCAGGACAAATGAGTTTCATTAGTTGGAACTGCCGGGGCCTGGGCAACCCGAGTGCAGTTTCGTCCATCCGTGACCTCGTTCGGGCGTACCATCCGGACGTAATCTTTTTGTGTGAAACTTTGGTACATGCTAATAGAATTGAAGACATTCGTGTTAGGCTGGGTTTTGATAATGCTTTTGCTGTGGATAGAGTTGGTAGAAGCGGGGGTCTTGCTTTGCTTTGGAAGCATCCGTTTGATTGTCGTATCTTGAATTATTCTTCGAATTTTATTAATGTGGAGGTTAGTTCTGTGGGCCGTCCTCTTTGGCGACTTACGGGTTTTTATGGGTATCCGGAAAGTGGAAGAAGGAGAGACTCTTGGGATCTTTTGAAGACGTTATCTAGGGACAACGATTTGCCATGGTGTGTTATGGGAGACTTCAATGACATTCTTTCCAATGACGAGATTAGAGGACAACAAGATCGTCAACCGTGGGTAATTCGTGGTTTCCAAGAAGCTATTCAAGAGAGCCATTTAGTGGACCTTCCCATGGAGGGTCATAGATTCACGTGGACTAAGAGTTTGGGTACGTCGGAAGTAAAAGAAGGGAGACTTGATCGTATTTTTGCTACTCAATCTTGGTTGGATACTTTCCCTAATAATAGATTTGTGAATGGAGTCTCGGATAAGTCGGATCATAGTCCTTTGTGGTTGAGGTTGAATTACTTGGAGAGAATCTTGAGGAGGCGTGAGTTTCGGTTTGAGAATAGTTGGCTTGAAGAAAATGAGCTTCCCTTGGTGGTTGAGGAGAGTTGGAGTCGTAGTGACGGGTTGGGCTTCCTTGATAAATTAAATCATTGTACATCGGCGGTGGATGCTTGGGGTAAGAAGCTTAGATCAAGGTACCGGGATGAGATCAATGAATGCCGTCGCTTAATTGATGAATTGCGTGTCATGCCTGGTGGGGGTGAGGATCCGATGGTTATAGAGACCAAGAATCGTCTAAGCACTTTGTTAGCGCAAGAGGAGGCTTTTTGGAGACAACGTGCTAAGGTATATTGGTTGCGTGACGGGGACACTAACTCTCGCTTCTTTCATGCGATGGCTAGTGCACGGCGGAGAAGGAATCACATTTCAAAGCTAGTTACAGAGGATGGTGTGGAAGTGACGGACCAGCAGGATATTTGCGCAGTGGCTAGGGGTTATTTCGCAAATCTTTTTCATGGTGGGGGAGGTGATTATGGGAGCGTTATTGATCATGTTCAGCCACGGGTATCGGATAATGATAACCACTTATTGGTGCGTCCTCTTGAGATTGAAGAATTCAAACAAGCTCTTTTTCAAATGCATTCCGACAAAGCGCCAGGACCGGATGGATTAAATCCGGCTTTCTTCAAGAGGTTCTGGAATTTATGTGGAGTGGAGTTGTTTAATATTGGTAGGGAGTGGCTGGTCATGGGCGAATTCCCCCCTAATATAAATGATGCTAATATTGTGCTAATTCCAAAAGTGGAGAATCCTACGTCTATGAAAGATCTTCGGCCCATTTCTCTTTGCAACGTCATTTACAAGATTATCTCGAAGGTACTTGCTAATAGATTAAAACCTCTACTTCCAAAGTTTATTGCTCTTGAACAATCTGCCTTTGTGGAAAATCGATCTATTCTTGATAATGTGTTGGTGGCGTTTGAAACATTACATCATTTGAAGTGCAAAACAACAGGGAAGAAGGGGGAGCTGGCGCTAAAAATTGATATTAGTAAGGCTTATGATAGAGTGGATTGGGTCTACTTGCAGCGTATTCTTGTGAAGATGGGATTTGATGACCAATGGGTTCGGTGGATGCAAATGTGTTTGGAAACAGTTACTTACTCAGTTATGATAAACGGTGAAAAAGTGGGACCTATCATTCCAGGGAGAGGACTGAGGCAGGGTGACCCACTGTCACCTTACCTATTTATATTGTGTGCAGAGGGTCTCACTACTTTACTACAGAGAGCTGAGAGCAGAGGGGATATTCATGGTGTGAAGGTGTGCAGAGGGGCTCCTTCTCTCTCACACCTCCTTTTTGCTGACGATTGTTTCTTGTTTTGCAGAGCCGATGCTAGAGAGAGTAGGCATCTCAAGGATATTCTTAACACCTATGAGAGAGCATCGGGGCAAGCTATTAACTTACAAAAATCTGAAATTTATTTTAGCAGGAATACTTCACAAGAGGCTCGCTTTGATGTTACAGCTATATTGGGAGTCACAGAATGTCTTGGAACGGGCAAATATTTGGGACTTCCGTCTATGATTGGAAGAAACAAGAAACAACTCTTTGGCTACCTGAGGGATCGGATTTGGAGGAAGATACATCATTGGTCGGGGAAGCACTTATCTAAGGCTGGCAGGGAAGTCTTAATCAAGTCAGTTGCTCAATCCATTCCAACTTATTGTATGAGCACCTTCATGCTTCCATCTACACTGGGTGAGGAGCTTGAAAGAATGATGAATTCATTTTGGTGGGGTACGAACCGTGGCACGAGGAGGGGTATTCATTGGTTGAGTTGGGAGAAGCTTTCGGTTAGAAAGGAGTTTGGAGGTATGGGCTTCCGTCATCTTCATGGCTTCAATTTGGCAATGCTAGGGAAGCAGGCATGGCATCTTGCTACTCGTACAGATACTATTGTAAGTAGAATCTTTAAAGCTAAATATTATCCTAATGATGACTTTATGGGGGCTCGCTTGGGCCATAATCCCAGCTTTGTTTGGCGTAGTATCTTCTCTTCCCGGGTAGTTGTGAATTTGGGGGCACGTTGGAGGATTGGGAATGGCGACAAAATTTCAGTTTGGAGAGATCCGTGGTTGAAGGGACGTAGTGATAGCTTTGTTAGATCACCTATGGCTCAAGGGATGGAAGAAATGAGGGTTAAGGACTTGATGAACCAAGACAATAGTGGTTGGAATTATGGCTTAATTGATCAACTTTTTTGTCAAGAAGAGGCTATGCTCATCAAAAGCATGCCAAGGTACAGTGACTTGGAGGAAGATAAATTATCTTGGTGGCGGAGTCGGTCCGGTCTTTATTCGGTTCGCTCGGCTTACTATGCGCTTATGGATACTCCGGAAATTATTAATAATTCACATGCTAGAATTGACGGTGATTGGATGTCCATTTGGAAAGCGGGCGTTCCACTGAAAGTTAAATTATTAATTTGGAGGCTTGCTAGGGGGTGTCTTCCTACTCGTAGTAACTTGGTTAAGAGACATGTTGATTGCACTGTTTTGTGTCCTTTTTGCGAACAAGAAGAGGAAACAGATAGTCATGTTTTTTTGGAGTGTAGCGCTGTACAGGAAGTGTGGCAGAAGCTGGACTTGTTGCTGCCCTTTCGGGTTGCAGCAGAAAACGCAGCAACTCTGCGTGATGCCATTTTTTCGATGCTGGGTTCGTTGTCCGTGGCTAGTAGAAACAGGTTTTTAATGGGTATTTGGGCTCTTTGGCGTCGCCGTAATGACAAGGTTTGGGCTGGGGTGTTACAACCGGTTGAGCAAGTCGTTCACGCCGCGAAGGATATGTTTGACGCTTGGTTTGGAGCGCGCCAGCAACAGCACCATCCTCCTGTGCTCTCGGGCCAGCAGCTGCCACGAGTATTGAGGTGGGTTCGGCCAGCAGCAGGAGCTTTAAAATGTAACGTCGATGCGGCAATTTTTGCGGAGGACAACAAATATGGTATTGGTTTGTGTATTCGAACGTCCACAGGTGATTTCTATAGAGGCAAAACTATGTGGTTCCATGGAGTCCCAACACCGCAAGAAGCGGAGGCAATTGGTCTTAAGGAAGCATTGGCTTGGTTGGAAGCTTTGGGGCTATCTTCTGTTTCCATTGAACTGGACTGTGCTCCAGTTGTAAATGGCTTGAAGGTAGAGCCTTTGCCGAATACCGAGCTTGGTACTATTTTATTGTATTGTCGTAATAGATTACGTCTTTTTCCTAGCTTTGAGGTTAGCTATATTCGGAGACAAGCTAATCTTGTTGCTCATACGTTAGCACGGGCATCAAGATTGTTTGCTAGTTCCCACGTTTTTGATTTAATTCCAACCTGTATTGAAACAATTCTGTTTAATGAAATGAATTAAGTTTGTTCTTGTCAAAAAAAAAAAACAATTTAGGTATTATATTTAAAATAAAGTGTCTTCTAAAGTTCTAAAGTGAGAGACCAACTAAATCCCTTATCTGCGTAAAAAAAAACTAAATCCCTTATCCTGTGCCTCCAATCCAGCGAGGGGAGTAGTTACTACGTTCGGCAGTGGATACCCTGGTCTCGACCAAAATAAAACCTAAATCCCTTACCGGTTTCATTCAAATGATTGATATTTGTATCAATTTGACTCTTTCACCGGTGAGAAAATTATTTGATCACTCACATTAAAAGTTACATTAAAAAAAGGATTAAATATGTTTTTGGTCCCTATAAATATAGCGAATTTTGTTTTTAGTCCCTCTAAAATTTTTTGAGCACTTTTGGTCCCTACATTATTTTCCGTTTGCGCTTTTGGTCCCTGCCGTTAATTTCCACTAACGGTGCTGACGTGGCAATGCTTGTGTGTCATATTTTAATGAGTTGGCAACTATGTTTTTTTTCCATGTCATTATTTGAATGCCACATAAGCTACTAAAACTAAAAAAATTAAAAAAAACAAAACAAAAACATTTCCCAGCAAACTTCATCTTCTTCAATACACTATCACCATCCCTAACACCAAATCCCTAATTCCTCCTTTTCATTCTTACTCTTAATCCCAACCTTCAATCATCAAGCATTCACTCCAACATAAGGGAACTAGTGGATTTTGAATTCTTTTGTTTGTGGAACTTTTGCAAATCACGTTCAAGGTCTTGATTTCCATGGCCCCTGGTGAGTGAATTTTATTAACTTTAATTGAGCATTAATTTAATCGCAAGCACTTGAAAAGATTTTGAGAATTCCAACCATAGAAACGACATGAATGTGGAAATTGAATGGTAAAAGAGTTGAAAGAAACCCAACTTACTGTTGAACCAAGGTCAAACACTCTTTGTTTTGAATGATAACAAATTACAATTTGTTTACTAATGGTTATAGTTGAACCAAAGCACAGGGCAATGAACCAAAAGGGCAGGGCATGAACCAAAGCACAGGGCAATGAACCAAAGCGCTTGGCATGATATGATATCGTAAAGTGTAGAAGCTCGAAGCAGAAACTACTGAAGCGTTCAAGACTTATGTGTTATTTTTCTTTGCATAGGACGCGTGTAAGATCCTATCACTTAAACTTTATGACTTATGTAGTTGAGAGATGATTTTTTAAAATAGAACTATTTTGTTAAAATCTTTTATATAAAAGTATGATTAAATAGGTTAGGCACAATATGTTTTTAAAGAAAGGTTTTGAATAATGATTTGTTGTTTTTTTTAAAGAAAATAGATTCATGAGTTAGTGTTTTAAAAAGAATTTGTTTTTGAAGTAAAGAATCGATTCTTGATTTGGTACATAAAGCTAGAAATCGATTCCCACTTATTTCTAAAACCAAAAATCGATTTCCACTTGCTTTTTAAAGCCAATAATCGATTTCTCTCTTGCCTTGGAAGCAAGAAATCGATTTCCCTCTTCCCTTTTAAGCCAACAATCGATTTCCCACTTCTATATTGGTTTTGAAAGAACTTGTTTTGGAAAGAAAACAATCGATTGATGACTTTGTGTTTTAAAAGCATAAAATCGATTTCTTGCTTGTTATTTCAAAGATGAAAATCGATTCATGGCTTGTAAGTCACAAGCTGAAAATCGATTTATGGCTTGTAAGTTACAAGCTAGAAATCGATTCATGGCTTGTAAGTTACAAGCTAGAAATCGATTTATGGCCTATTTTTTAAAGAGAACAATCGATTCATCTCTTGTAAGTTCAAAGAAGTAAATCGATTCTCCACCTGTTTTTTGGAAGCACAACTTGTTTTTGAAGCTAGCAATCGATTTCTCTCTTATTTCATTAAAGCTAGAAATCGATTCCTCACTTATTTCTCTAAGAAGGAAATCGATTTCTATCCTGTTTCTTTCAAGCAATCAATCGATTCTTCACTTATCAAATTTGAGTTAAAAAGTGCTTCAACGGTCATATTTTTACAATCCATATAAATAGCACTTAGGGTTTTTACGATCAAACATACAACACACAAATCAAAAAGAAAAGAACGCAAACACTCACCGTCACATTCTTTCTTCACGTTCTTCATCTAGGGTTTCAAAATCTCTCATCTCTCTCAACTACATCGTGTTATATTGTTTGAGTGATTGGATCCTAGCTTTCAGTTGTAATCATCTATAATTGGTTGTTGTGAAATCCTGGGAAGTTTTCTTGGGTAATTCAATCGGGGAGATTGAATTGTAACGAAATCCTTAGCGGGGAGCTTGGGTTCTCAATTTGGGGAAAATTGAGATTGGCGTGGTAGCTATAGCGAAGTTGCTTGCTTGTAAGACGTTGAAGAAGTATCTTCTCATATAGTGGTTATTATCAAGTCCGAAGGTTGCAAAGCCGGAGGCCGAGGACGTAGGGCTTTTATCCCGAACCTCGTAAAAATCACGGTGTACTCCTATCCCTTATCTTTACTTTGCGTTTTCTTTTATAATTGTTAACTGTCGTCGCACTTGCTATTATCACGCGCAGATTTGATTATCGTTATAATTATAATTATAATTGTTTCTGTCATTGTTATAGTTTGCATAAGTTGTTGCATATAGTTTAAATTCCATTTTCCGCATTCGATTTGAACTAGCATTGTTAATTTTTCGAAAATCCAAAAGAAGTCATATTTAGCATATAACCTTATTCACCCCCCCCCCCTCTAAGGTTATCATATAGTCCAACAATTGGTATCAGTAGCTAGAAATTGCATATAGAGCTTAACATCTCGCAATTTTTGATTATGGGTTCATTTATGAAAGAGGGGATGTCCTTCAATAGGCCACCCCTGTTCGATGGGACTAACTATGACTATTGGAGTAGTCGAATGAAATGTCATGTGCAGGCTATAGATTTCACTTTATGGAGGATCATTGTTGATGGACCACTCACGCCTATGAGAATCAAGATTACTAAACCTGGTGTTGCTGCTGAGGGAGATACTACCAAATCTTAAGCCACTGGTACAGCTGAGGAAGTTCCTATTGAAGATATTTATGCCATTGACTTGAGTGAGCTGAGAAAGTCTGAACTAGAAAAAATATCTCTCAATGCCAAAGCAATGAATATTCTTCACCTATCTCTATGTGAAGAAGAATATGGAAGGGTGAAAGGATGTCAGACAGCAAAGGAAATTTGGGACTGTCTAGAAGCAACACATGTTGGTACGAGTCAAGTGAAGGATACAAAGATTAGAGTTCTCACTTCTGAGTATGAAGCTTTCAAGATGAAGGAAGGTGAATCTGTTGCAGCTATGCACCAGAGATTGAACTTGATAGTCAATAACTTGAGAGCACTTGGGAAGAAGTATTCAACGAAGGATTTGAATGGGAAGATTCTTGCATCCTTGACTAGTGAGTTCTTTCCCAAGACTTGTGCTATCACTGAAGCCAAAGATATTGGCACTCTACCTCAAGAAGACTTGATTGGGTCACTCCTTGCATTTGAGGTGGTGTTGGCCGCTAAGAAGACTCAAGAAAAAGAAGCGGTCAAAGAAAGGAAGTCTCTTGCTCTTGCTGCTACCAAGACTCCTAAGATGGCAAGGAAAGAGGTTGAGTCTGATGAAGAATCCGATGATGAAGACATGGCTATGTTTGCCAAGAAATTCAAAAAATTCATGAAATTGAAAAAGTTTGGGAAGGGTGACTATTCAAAGAAATCTGGGCACAACAAAGGAGATAGTTATGAGAGAAGAGATGATCAACCAAAATGTTTTGAATGCAACAAACCGGGTCATCTCAAAGTGAATTGTCCAAAGCTAAAATCCAAGTACCCACAGAAGAAAGCCATGAAGGCTACATGGGACGATATTGACACTGAGGATGAAACAGATGAAGAAGAGGAAGTTGCAAATGTTGTTTGTCTTATGGAAAACGACACTCCTGAGGCTACATGGGACAATCTTGACACTGATAATGAAACAGATGAAGAAGAGGAAGTTGCAAATGTTGTTTGTCTTATGGCAAACGACACTCCTGAGGCTACATGGGACAATCTTGACACTGATAGTGAAACAGATGAAGAAGAGAAGGCAGCCAAGATTGCTTGTCTTATGGCAAATGACACCCCTAAGGTAATCCTTTCTAATCTTAGTTTTTCTGATTCACTTGAACATGATGCCTTATTTGATGATGCGTGTAGTAGTCAAGATTTGAGTGAGGCTTTTGAAGCTCTTTATAATGAACATGAAACTCTTTTGATAAAATCTAAGGATTTGAGAAAGAGCAACAAAAGCATGCTCACTCAAATTGAGACTCTTGAGAAGGAAGTAGCTAAGTTGAAGAATGAGCTACATAAAACTAAACCTTTCAACCTTGAGCTTCTTGAGCTTAAACAAAATTTTGAAAAAGTCAAGGTTGAAAATGAAAATTTGAAAGAATCCTTAAAAAAGTTTGAGGTTGGTGAAAAGACCTTAACCAAGTTACTTCACTCTCAACATGAATATGTTGATAGGAGAGGTATTGGGTATGAAGGTAATTCCACCTCCTCTGACTTGAAAAAGAAAATGATTTTTGTAGCTGCCACTTCAAGTAAGACACCTACTGTTTTCTCTTGCACTTATTGTCAAAAAGGGAATCATAGCTCTCATAGATGCCCTATTCGTAGATTGTGTGAGCTTGGTACCCTTATACCTGCTTGTAAGAAACCAAGGTGGATTGTGAAAACAAACCCCTTGAGGACTAACCCCCATGGACCCAATCAAATTTGGGTACCTCGTACTAGTTGTTGATGTTCCTTTTGCAGGTTGGTCAGTCATCCAAGAAGAAAAATGTGTGGATGGTTGACAGTGGGTGCTCGAGGCATATGACTGGTGATGCCTCACTATTCTTGAAGCTGAGCAACAAAGCAAGTGGATCTGTGAAGTTTGCCAACAATGAATCTGCTCAAGTAATAGGTAAAGGTTGTGTGGGTAAGGAAAACACAATCAAAATTAAAAATGCTTTACTAGTTGATGGTGTGAAATTTAACTTGCTAAGTGTCAGTCAATTATGTGATAGTGATTTTGATGTGTATTTTTCTGTTGATAAATGTGTTATTGCTCATAGGACTTCTAAACTTTATATTACTGGCTTTCGAGAAAATAATGTGTATTATGTTGATTTTGACAATGTGAGTGATGATATTGTATGCATGCCTTCCTTGGTTGATGATGTGAATTTGTGGCATAGACGTTTAGGACATGCTAGTATTGAACTTTTATCTAAGTTGTGTAAGAATGAGCATGTTAGAGGTCTACCCAAGCTAAAGTATGAAAAGGGTCAATTATGTGATGCATGTCAGCTAGGTAAGTTGCATAAAACTTCCTTCAATTCAAAACCTGTTATTTCCACTAACAATGTGCTTGAATTGCTCCATCTTGATTTATTTGGTGAGATTGATGTTGTAAGTCTAGGAGGGGCCAAGTATGTCTTCGTGATTGTAGATGATTATTCTAGGTATACTTGGGTCATTCTACTTGCAAATAAAAGTGATGCTTTTAATGAGTTTGCTAAGCTGTGCAGAAAGTTACAGAATGAGAAAAGCTTAGCCATCAAGGAAATTAGAAGTGATCATGGAGGAGAGTACGAAAATTCATCATTCAAGACTTGGTGTGAAAAGTATGGTGTTCATCACAACTTTTCAGCTCCAAGGACTCCTCAACAAAACGGTGTGGTGGAAAGGAAGAACAGAACCATACAAGAGATGAGTAGAACAATGCTGAATGAGCACAACCTTCCCAAGTATTTTTGGGGACATGCAGTTGATACAGCATGTCATGTGATCAACCGGGTGTACCTGAGGCCATCTCTTAACAAGACGCCATACGAGTTGTGAAATGGTAGAGCTCCAAATATTTCATACTTCAAGGTTTTTGGAAGTAAGTGCTTCATTCTCAACACAAAGGACAAGTTGGGTAAGTTTGATGCAAAATCAACTGAAGGTATCTTTATGGGTTATTCAAGTCATAGTAGAGCATATATTGTTTACAATAAAATTGATAAATGTATGCAAGAATCAATACATGTTTCTTTTGATGAGACTAACCCATTTGCTAAGAAAGTTGATGATGAGGATGAAGTGGTTGAAGTGATCAAAGACAGAATGCCTGAATCAACCAGTGAAAGTGTGGAAGAAGCCGAGGTGAAAGAGGAACCTCATGAAGAAACTGAAGTGGAACGAGAGCCCCAAGACATCGATGACCATCTCCATGGAAGAACACATGATGATTTGCCCAAAACTTGGAAATCAGTTCGAGATCATCCCATGGAGCAAATTATTGGTAGTCCATCAAAGGGGGTAACCACTCGTTCTTCTCTTAATCATTTATGCTTTCATAGTGCTTTTGTCTCTCAAATAGTTCCTAATAATATTAAGGAAGCTTTATGTGATCCAGAATGGGTTTTGTCAATGCAAAAGGAACTTGAACAATTTGAACGGAACAAAGTTTGGCATTTAGTTGAAAAACCTGTTGATAGAACCATCATTGGTACTAAATGGGTTTTTCGCAACAAACTTGATGAAAATGGTGTTATTTTATTAAATAAAAGTCGTTTAGTTGTTCAAGGTTTTAACCAAATCGAAGGGGTGGATTTTGAAGAAACTTTTTCTCCGGTGGCTAGGTTGGAGTCCATTCGTATAATTCTAGCCTTTGCTAGTTACATGGACTTCAAACTACACCAAATGGATGTCAAGAGTGCCTTCCTAAATGGATTTTTAGAAGAGGAAGTATATGTAAAACAACCCCCTGGTTTTGAAGATTTTAAGAAACCAAACCATGTTTTCAAACTTGACAAAGCACTTTATGGATTAAAACAAGCTCCTAGAGCTTGGTATGAGAGACTGAGCAAACATTTACTTGCAAATGGTTTCAAAAAGGGTAAGATTGATTCTACCTTATTCCTTAAAACCAAGGGCAAACATATCATAGTAGTTCAAATATATGTCGATGATATTATTTTTGGGTCTACTAATGATGATCTGTGCAAGGAGTTTTCTGACATGATGACTAGCGAGTTTGAGATGAGCATGATGGGGGAGCTGAATTTCTTTTTGGGACTTCAAGTGAAGCTAATGAAGGAAGGAATCTTCATTTGTCAAAACAAGTTCTCAAAGGAGCTGCTAAAGAAGTTTGACATGAGTGATGCAAAGGAGATTGGTACTCCCATGGCAACTGCAACAAAGTTGGATAAGGACGAGCAAGGTAAACCAGTAAACGAAACGATGTATCGAGGTATGATCGGTAGTCTCTTGTATTTAACTGCTTCTCGACCTGATATTATGTTTGCTGTGTGCTTGTGTGCTCGATTTCAAGCATGTCCCAAAGAGTCACATTTAAAAGCTGTAAAACGGATTCTTAGATATGTTAAGGGAACCATAGATTTTGGACTATGGTACCCGAAATCGAGTCATTTTGCTTTGGTCGGTTTTTGTGATGCTGATTTTGCTGGATGTACATTAGATAGGAAGAGTACTAGTGGAACCTGTCATTTCTTAGGGCCTTGTTTGACTTCCTGGTCTAGTAAAAAGCAGAACAGTGTTGCTTTGTCCACCGCTGAAGCTGAATACGTGGCGGTTGGCAATTGCGTAGCACAAGTTCTGTGGATGAAACAGACTTTGGAGGATTTTGGTTTGATATATGAAAATGTGCCAGTTCTATGTGATAACACTAGTGCCATTAACATTGCTAAGAACCCCATCCAACACTCTAGAACTAAGCATATAGACATAAGGCATCATTTCATTAGAGACCATGTTTCTAGGGGGAGCATAGCATTAAGCTTTGTAGGCACCGATGACCAACTAGCGGACATCTTCACGAAACCACTAGCCGAAGCTCAATTTTGTAAGATCCGGAGAGAGCTCGGTATGCTTGATTTTGCTAGTCTGTGATTATGTGATGTATTTTTGAGGTGCTATATGTTTGTTATATTATATGCTATGTGTCTTGTGTGTATTCCCTCCTTTTTGATGAAAACAAAGGGGGAGAAAGTCTTGATGCTTGTTTATTTAACTCACTATGTTTGGTTCTCTTGCGTGTTAGCTGTTTATTTTCTTGATGCTTATGCTTAGGGGGAGCTTATGCCGTTATTTCTTGTTTATAGCCTCCCTATGCATAAGGTAATTTGTTATCATCAAAAAGGGGGAGTTTGTTGAACCAAGGTCAAACACTCTTTGTTTTGAATGATAACAAATTACAATTTGTTTACTAATGGTTATAGTTGAACCAAAGCACAGGGCAATGAACCAAAAGGGCAGGGCATGAACCAAAGCACAGGGCAATGAACCAAAGCGCTTGGCATGATATGATATCGTAAAGTGTAGAAGCTCGAAGCAGAAACTACTGAAGCGTTCAAGACTTATGTGTTATTTTTCTTTGCATAGGACGCGTGTAAGATCCTATCACTTAAACTTTATGACTTATGTAGTTGAGAGATGATTTTTTAAAATAGAACTATTTTGTTAAAATCTTTTATATAAAAGTATGATTAAATAGGTTAGGCACAAGATGTTTTTAAAGAAAGGTTTTGAATAATGATTTGTTGTTTTTTTTAAAGAAAATAGATTCATGAGTTAGTGTTTTAAAAAGAATTTGTTTTTGAAGTAAAGAATCGATTCTTGATTTGGTACATAAAGCTAGAAATCGATTCCCACTTATTTCTAAAACCAAAAATCGATTTCCACTTGCTTTTTAAAGCCAATAATCGATTTCTCTCTTGCCTTGGAAGCAAGAAATCGATTTCCCTCTTCCCTTTTAAGCCAACAATCGATTTCCCACTTCTATATTGGTTTTGAAAGAACTTGTTTTGGAAAGAAAACAATCGATTGATGACTTTGTGTTTTAAAAGCATAAAATCGATTTCTTGCATGTTATTTCAAAGATGAAAATCGATTCATGGCTTGTAAGTCACAAGCTGAAAATCGATTTATGGCTTGTAAGTTACAAGCTAGAAATCGATTCATGGCTTGTAAGTTACAAGCTAGAAATCGATTTATGGCCTATTTTTTAAAGAGAACAATCGATTCATCTCTTGTAAGTTCAAAGAAGTAAATCGATTCTCCACCTGTTTTTTGGAAGCACAACTTGTTTTTGAAGCTAGCAATCGATTTCTCTCTTATTTCATTAAAGCTAGAAATCGATTCCTCACTTATTTCTCTAAGAAGGAAATCGATTTCTATCCTGTTTCTTTCAAGCAATCAATCGATTCTTCACTTATCAAATTTGAGTTAAAAAGTGCTTCAACGGTCATATTTTTACAATCCATATAAATAGCACTTAGGGTTTTTACGATCAAACATACAACACACAAATCAAAAAGAAAAGAACGCAAACACTCAACGTCACATTCTTTCTTCACGTTCTTCATCTAGGGTTTCAAAATCTCTCATCTCTCTCAACTACATCGTGTTATATTGTTTGAGTGATTGGATCCTAGCTTTCAGTTGTAATCATCTATAATTGGTTGTTGTGAAATCCTGGGAAGTTTTCTTGGGTAATTCAATCGGGGAGATTGAATTGTAACGAAATCCTTAGCGGGGAGCTTGGGTTCTCAATTTGGGGAAAATTGAGATTGGCGTGGTAGCTATAGCGAAGTTGCTTGCTTGTAAGACGTTGAAGAAGTATCTTCTCATATAGTGGTTATTATCAAGTCCGAAGGTTGCAAAGCCGGAGGCCGAGGACGTAGGGCTTTTATCCCGAACCTCGTAAAAATCACGGTGTACTCCTATCCCTTATCTTTACTTTGCGTTTTCTTTTATAATTGTTAACTGTCGTCGCAGTTGCTATTATCACGCGCAGATTTGATTATCGTTATAATTATAATTATAATTGTTTCTGTCATTGTTATAGTTTGCATAAGTTGTTGCATATAGTTTAAATTCCATTTTCCGCATTCGATTTGAACTAGCATTGTTAATTTTTCGAAAATCCAAAAGAAGTCATATTTAGCATATAACCTTATTCACCCCCCCCCCCCCCCCCCCCCCCCCCCCCCCCCCTCTAAGGTTATCATATAGTCCAACAATTGGTATCAGTAGCTAGAAATTGCATATAGAGCTTAACATCTCGCAATTTTTGATTATGGGTTCATTTATGAAAGAGGGGATGTCCTTCAATAGGCCACCCCTGTTCGATGGGACTAACTATGACTATTGGAGTAGTCGAATGAAATGTCATGTGCAGGCTATAGATTTCACTTTATGGAGGATCATTGTTGATGGACCACTCACGCCTATGAGAATCAAGATTACTAAACCTGGTGTTGCTGCTGAGGGAGATACTACCAAATCTCAAGCCACTGGTACAGCTGAGGAAGTTCCTATTGAAGATATTTATGCCATTGACTTGAGTGAGCTGAGAAAGTCTGAACTAGAAAAAATATCTCTCAATGCCAAAGCAATGAATATTCTTCACCTATCTCTATGTGAAGAAGAATATGGAAGGGTGAAAGGATGTCAGACAGCAAAGGAAATTTGGGACTGTCTAGAAGCAACACATGTTGGTACGAGTCAAGTGAAGGATACAAAGATTAGAGTTCTCACTTCTGAGTATGAAGCTTTCAAGATGAAGGAAGGTGAATCTGTTGCAGCTATGCACCAGAGATTGAACTTGATAGTCAATAACTTGAGAGCACTTGGGAAGAAGTATTCAACGAAGGATTTGAATGGGAAGATTCTTGCATCCTTGACTAGTGAGTTCTTTCCCAAGACTTGTGCTATCACTGAAGCCAAAGATATTGGCACTCTACCTCAAGAAGACTTGATTGGGTCACTCCTTGCATTTGAGGTGGTGTTGGCCGCTAAGAAGACTCAAGAAAAAGAAGCGGTCAAAGAAAGGAAGTCTCTTGCTCTTGCTGCTACCAAGACTCCTAAGATGGCAAGGAAAGAGGTTGAGTCTGATGAAGAATCCGATGATGAAGACATGGCTATGTTTGCCAAGAAATTCAAAAAATTCATGAAATTGAAAAAGTTTGGGAAGGGTGACTATTCAAAGAAATCTGGGCACAACAAAGGAGATAGTTATGAGAGAAGAGATGATCAACCAAAATGTTTTGAATGCAACAAACCGGGTCATCTCAAAGTGAATTGTCCAAAGCTAAAATCCAAGTACCCACAGAAGAAAGCCATGAAGGCTACATGGGACGATATTGACACTGAGGATGAAACAGATGAAGAAGAGGAAGTTGCAAATGTTGTTTGTCTTATGGAAAACGACACTCCTGAGGCTACATGGGACAATCTTGACACTGATAATGAAACAGATGAAGAAGAGGAAGTTGCAAATGTTGTTTGTCTTATGGCAAACGACACTCCTGAGAAGGAAACGGCTAAATGTTGTTTGTCCAACACTTACGACGTCATAAGATAACAAAAATGGGTCTCAACATGAGAAGGAAACGGGACAAGTAAAAGACACGACCAGAGGGATGTGTACCGAGGGGGAAACATAGGAGCACACGGCAACTATGTTTAATTAAGAATGCTTGATGATTGAATGCTGCTGGGATTAAGAGTGAGAATGAAAAAGAGGAATTAGGGATTTGGTGTTAGGGATGGTGATGGTGTATTGAAGAGGATGAAGTTTGCTGGGAAATGTTTTTGTTTTGTTTTTTAAATTTTTTTTGTTTTAGTAGCTTATGTGGCATTCAAATAATGACATGGAAAAAAAATATAGTTGCCAACTCATTAAAATATGAGACACAAGTATTGCCACGTCAGCACCGTTAGTGGAAATTAACGGTAGGGACCAAAAGCACAAACGGAAAATAATGTAGGGACCAAAAGTGCCCAAAAAATTTTAGAGGGACTAGAAACAAAATTCGCTATATTTGTAGGGACCAAAAACATATTTAACCCTTAAAAAAATGATTTAATAAGTTAAAAAAAAGTAACTAACAAAATAAATATTAAAAGTTTGATTACTTCTAGAATCAAATTTGGATTTTTGAGAATGTCATTAGAATAAAATTCTTATATGGTGCATTTGATTTGTTAAAAAACAATGGTTGGACTCGACATTTTTAACGGTACCCTGTTTAATTTATAAATTGTTCATGGTACTTTCAGTATCCATTTATTTATCTACCAATGTTTTCTTTGTTCATGAACATTTATATATAAAGCGGCTTTGGTGTGTCTTTTGAGATATTTTGGAGTTCGGAAAAAAATCTAATTGTAAAAATAGGCATCGTTTGATTTAATTGTAAAAATCTAATTGGTGAAAAGTAATAATTTCGTCACGAAATGAGTATATTGCGATGCTAAGCGATGTGTTTTGGGGTACTTTAGCGTTTGAAGAAAATTAACTACTCAAATACCCGTGTTGCAGCATTTACTCCCACGGGAGCTTTAGCCACATTTACAATAGAACCCCCATCGTCTTTTTTCAACTTTGTATAGCTGGTTCTATTTTATTGATTTTTTTCATCAAACTTTGCATGATACCACATGTTTCACTTTGTAATTTTGGTGTCTTCTTTTCTCTCTAACTATGCGTTAAGTTTTACTAATTGCATTTTTGATAAATAAATATTCTGTTATTAAAATTATTTCGACTTTTCCTTCTTATTATCTACGGATGTTCAATTTCAATGTCTTTGTCAATCTCCCTTTTTAATTTTATAATATTCTTATTTAATTTATAGTTATAATTTAATTTTTATTTATGGGAACTTCAGCCACATTTACAAAAGAACTTCACATCATATTCTTCAAATTTATGTAAGTGCTTATATTTTATTTCTGTTTTTCATCTAACCACGTGTTTCACTTTCTATTTATGTTGTCTTATTTATTTTGGTCATTTTACACCAACAAGTATTAGAAGTATACTCAAATTAATGTTTATATTTTTATTACCTTTTTTTATTTTTGCATACCGCGTTGCAGCATTGACTCTCGCCGGAACTTCATCAACGTTTGTTTTTTACATATGTTTATCTTTTTTTTAACAGGTGTCACTGAAAGTGTTAGGTGTCGTGTGTTTCTTGTGCCAACAAATTACTATTACTCCTTTATTCTCTTATTTGTTGATCGCCAAATTTATCAACACGTTTTTTTATAGTGATGGTTACCTGTGAGAAACAATAATATGAATTGCGATGCTAAGTAAGATAATTTATAATGTGTGAAAATATAAATTGTTTTGTATGATATCTTGGTTGTAAAATGGGGTATACGTTATTCACAGGTCAAGTTATTGATTTTTTATCAAATATTTTTAGGAAATATCTGGTAACGTTACGTGTGCCCTGATGGTTATTCATTTGGTGAATTCTTGGTTGCCTTTTGAGAAATGTAGGTAATTTACCTTAACCACTTAAAAACTGACATGTGGATTCTACTAACATTTATTACTTAAATAAATTTATATTATTTATTTTATAGTTATTACCATATATTTATTTTATTTACACATTCACCCCAATTTTAATAAATGCATTTGTCCTTAGATTTATCTTCCCTAAGTTTTCATGTTGGAAAAAAGGAAAGAGATAAATGCAATGCATCCAACGTGAAAGAGACCAATAGTTTCCTTTTATCCCATATACTCTAAAATGGCCAACATATAGAGCCAAAAATCAACTTCCCCAAAGCCACAATTTAAATCTCAAAAATCAACATTAATTTAACTTTTTTACTATTATTCCATCATTTAATATTCAAAATTTAACGTTTAACCATATTTTTTTATAAGTTTAACGTTTAACTAGCATTCTATTTAAGTAATATTATTTTTGACCCAAAAATTAATTATAAAATAAAATATGGGAAAAACTTCTTACAACATTTAACTTTATTATTAAATATAAAAATAAAATATGGGAAAAAGTTTTTACAATATTTAGCTCTATTAACTCGGGGTGCTTCTAAGGGACTAAATAATATCCCTAATTGGTGAACTATTAAAAATGACCATAGGATGTAGTATAAAAATTCATCAACAGTTGGGATTTAATACTGATTGATTCAATCTTAACTACTCATAGCATTTTACACTATATACTACAATCAATTTTAGTGGTTCATCGGTGGGATATTTGATTTTCTCCTTCACACTACAAGCACCCTATTAACTTGTAACAAAAAAAAAAACTTTATTAGCTTACTTTCCTTGCTGTCGGAAATAACAAAAATTAAAAGAACTGGAAATGACTTCTCAAGGTTTTGAAGATACACCATCGAACTCGAATCTAGCGTGTTTTGTCAGTTCGGTTGTAAAGAAAATATTTTTTTAGTAGTTAATGTAGAGAAATAAGGTCCAATATCCTATTACCAAAATTATTTTTTATAAATTGGAAAAAGGTACATGTTGATTGCTAATGTACTCTTGTTTTTTATCCTATCTTTTAAATTTTCTTAAAACCGAATCAAACCAAATCGCATGTATTTTTACCTTGCTGTTCTGTTCGTTTTTATACTCAAAACCGAACCAAACCGCACTGCGAACACCCCTTCAGTCATCCAGGGTTAAATGAATTCGACACTAAGTAATGTCGAGTTTATAGTGCATGGTACACGAAATCCTCCACGATCATTGAATCATTGTTAGTACAGTGATACATGGAATCATCCTTGGTTAGTGGAATAGAAGGTAAGTGAACCCTAGTTCACACTGTGATATATGGAATCATCTTTGATCAGTCAAATCAGACATTAAGGCAACCCTAGTTCACACGGTGATAGACAGAGTCATCCATGGTTTTTGAACTGGGCGCTAAGGGACGTCGAGTTCAGAGTGGTACATGGAATCCTCCATAGTCATTGAATCCTTGTTAGCACTAGGATACATAGAATCATCCTTGGTAAGTGGAACCAGGTAATTTAATCCTAGTTCACACCGTGATACATGGAATCATATGAGCTTTGGTGGTGGTTAACTTGAGAACAGTTGAACTGTGGTTCATTCATTAAACTACAAAGGTTCAACCTTCGTAGTCTAACCGGATGAACTATAATGAGGATTGGCTTGAGATCAATTTAATTACTATAGTACTCCTGTTTTTTTAAAGTACTTATACTAAATATATATAATGTTTGCGAAATTATACAAGATCAGCAGCTGTGCGCCGCAGTTGCTGAGCGTTCAAAAAAAATTATGAATAAATGGTTAATAAGTTTCAAAAAACAAATAAGCATTTTAAAATTAAATCAAACTTAATATAAAATTATCTTTTTACAAACAGTTTCAATCTTTATGTGAAAGCAAAGTTAATTTTTTAGTCATGTAATTTTGTCTATAAATAAATATTATTTTATTTGTCTATTTTAATTGTATTTTTAAGCTTCACTACTGTTCTTATGCGACCTTCCCTCTTCCCTCTCTCAATTTCTCAAGCTCCTCGTTCCTCATCGCCGTCGGTCTCTACCTCGTCATTCTACCATGTCTCTTTCATTGGCGGCCCACCCGGGCTTTTTAGTCAAGATCCGCCACTGTTGACTACATATCAGTTTTTTAAATATTTATTTTACTTATAAATAAATTATTTTACTTTTCTATCTCTATGAGAAACAATACATATTTTCGAAGAGGTCGTTGGATTGAACATGATTAATTGTATGAGTGTTACACACAACTTATATTTGAGAATTGACTGTTGGATCAAAGATTATTAATCGTATGAGTGTTACAGACAACATATATCGGAGAACTGACTGTTAAATCAAACTGACCTAGTTGTGTGAGTGTTTTAGACAACTTAGGTTGGATAACTGACTGTTGGGTTATCCTTAGAGCTGTCAATGGGTCAGGCTCGGCCGCGACCCATAGGGCCAAACAACATATTTGAGTTGGGTCAGGCTAGCCCAATATTTTAATGGGTTGCAAATTTTATGGGCCAGCCTAGCCCAACGTCTGCCCATGGCCCACGGGCCAGCCCATGGACTGGGCCACAAATCTTTGAGCTTTGTGAACTGCGAACATGTGTGTGTGTGTGTGTGTTTGTGGTTCTGTAAGTCAATATGAGTGGGTTGGACCAAAACTGACAACTCTAGTTGTACTTGACTAGTCGTATGAGTTGTACAAAACAAGTTGGATCAGATAACCAACCATTGATAGAACTTCATTTCTTGTATATGTTAACCGATAGAAATCTCTGCAAAAAATAATCTCAAAAATTTATTTTTAGGCCTAGATTAATTTTTTTTGAGCTTTTGGTGTTTGAAAAATTTATATTTAATTCACTTTGTTAAAAAAATCTAATTTTTTTGAGGGAAATGTTTATAATTTTGTGCGTGGAAAAAGACATTCAAAAATTAAAATGATCCACATTAGTTTACTTAGCATAAGAGACTAAGATTGATGGTAAAGAAAATAAATTTTTTACTAACTATATATATATATACTAGGGGGGAGAGACGCGCCCTCCGGGGCCGACTTTCATGTGTTGGTGTATTGGTGTATTAGTGGGTGATTATTATTATTAGAATTAGAAATAGAAATGTGTTGGGTGTTAGTTGATTCCTTACCTCTATTTCATAACGTGTCTAAGACGCAATGACATCATTAATAGCAAATATCTTGGCTACTTATTAGTTGCTTGTGTGGGCATACTATATCTATTTGTACATTGGGCCTCTGTACCAAAAGAACTAATTTATTTCGTTATGAATTTATAAGTACACTCCTTTATTCACCCGTTAACAAATAGGAATATAATAATAAAAATGTGTCATCTGTGTGCGAATATACTCTGTAAAATAATTTATTCATTTCAACAAATATATGCATCCAAAATAATTTATTCATCAAATACTTGACAAAAAAGATATTGGGTAAGCCCGTGCAAAGCACGTCAAAGGACTAGTTGAAATTACAAGATAAGATAAAGGACAAAAATATAATTTAGCTAAAAAATACTGTTTTAAAATTGGGGAAGCCGAAGCCAGGTTAAACTACTAGGCCATGCGTAGCCGCAGCATCAGAGAGAGAGAGAACACAATGAAGAGAACGCATTTGATGTGAAACTGAAACTGAAGAAGCTGTTTTGTTTGTGAAAACCAATCTTAATTGAAAGAAATAAAGTGACAAAATGGCTCAAGATTCTGAGAAGAGGTTCCGTTCCATCATGGATAAGCTCTTTCATCCTCCCAAATCTTCATCCAATAATCCTTCACTCTCCACTCCCAGGTTCGTATTCGTCAAATTTAATCATCATAATCATTTTTCTCAATTATCTTAACATTCATATGTGTAAATGTGTCTCTTATTTGAGTAACAGTTTAAAATACTATCAAATGTAACTATAGTTTGATTTGATTATTGCATTTACCCTTTATCAGTATTGATTCTTGCTACCTTTGGTTTAGTGTATGCTTAAATTAAAGAACATTTTTTTTGCTTTAAGTTCACTCAATTTAGGCTCTATATTATTTGTTTTGTGTTTTGCTAGATTTTGTAGGAAATAGGGATTAGTAATGTGTTTCTGTTTGCAGTTCATCTGGAGTGCAACAATCTGTGAGTAAGAAACGTCCTTATCAGTCAATTGCATTAGGGGTAATGGATAGGAGAGGTGATGGACAATCTGTTTGGTCTCAGCCACCAACCCTAACGTTAGATCTGGTGGAACACATCCTGTGTAGGCTCTCTGTGAAGTTATTGATGCCACTACGATGCGTTTGCAAATCCTGGAATTCTTTAATTTCTGATCCCATCTTTGCCAAGAAGCACCTCCGCTTGTCACGGACGCTATACAACCGTCACCACCTCATATCATGCCCTTCAAAACCTAGGTTCCAACAATGGGAATCCCGACTATCTTCATTTTTCAACTCTGCGTCAACTAGCTTTCCAAAGACGCTGCTCTCTTTCCCTCTCGATACTCGAAAATGTACTTTTAAGGTAATTGGCTCTTGCGATGGCATTATCTGTTTTTCCACTGGAATATACGACAATTGTGTTATCGTATGGAACCCTACCATTAATAAATTCAAGATATTGCCTCCTATGGAAAATCAACCAGAACTGAAACCCAACTGGTCGGTTGATCTTGATGCTGCAACAATTTACGCCTTTGGGTATGATTGTCTTACTGATAATTACAAAGTGGTTGCTTTTTGTTGCTACCAAGTAGCTGGAGTACATAGTTGGGTTTGTAAAAATGTCGAGGTTCATACTTTGGGTACAAATGTTTGGAAAACTATCCGGGGCTTGCCTTCTTTCCCTTTTGGGCCTGGTTTCACAGTCAGTAAATGCGGAATATTTTTGAGCGGCACGGTTAATTGGATGGGAATTGCTTCTTATCGACCTTTTATTAAGCGAGTCATTTTTTCTTTTGATTTAGGAAATGAGTCTTATCAAGAGCTTTTGCCTCCTGATGATGGAGGGGTGGATGTGAGTTACATGAGCTTGGGCGTGTTGAGGGATTGCTTATGCATTCTTGCTCTTGCTAGTGCTACGACTAGAGTTATTCATGTTTGGCTTATGGAGGATTATGGAAACAAAGACTCTTGGACTAAACTATTCAATGTCTTTTGTTATGATGAACTTTTTATCGGTCAAAATCTTACCCCTGTATGTCCGCTTTATATTCTAGAGGATGGCCAATTGCTTTTGGACTTCACGGGGAAGCTAGTTGTTTACAATGCTAGGAATGGTACTGCAAAAATTTTCAACATTCAGTCCATCCCTTGTGATGGTTTGTTTGACAACCATGTCTACGTCGAGAGTTTGATATCACCTTGACATTATTAAGACATTGCTAGGTTGGTTATTTAAGAATCTACTTACGACACATTGCAACCTTATGTGTTTTCAATAATTTTATTTATCTAATGTTCTAGTTTCTAGTGACTATTTAGTTCGATTTTAATTAATGGTTGATGTAATCTTAAACTTCAGAAATTGTTGAAGTTTAACTAGTATTATGATGGTTATCTCTCTTGAAGCTCTCATTTGTCATCTATTGATCTTTTGTTGCTATCTATGTTTCAATCTAATTGATTTTGATTTACTTGGCATGGAATGAAAAAATGGATTTATTTCTAGCTAATATTTATATCATGTTTTAAGTGTAGTACATATTGTTCTCACGGGACATCAAAGGGAAATTCTGCATCATGGTTGGAAGGAAATTGAAATATTGAGTGTTACTGTTAGGAGATGCTGCACTTTCATCTTTATATTTGCCTTAATGTTTTGAATTTGAATAAGTGGAAATGATGTGGTAGCTTCATTTCATGTTCAGCAGCTGCGTTTGAGTTGAATCACTGATGATTGTAAGTGAATAGAACTACACACAAGAAGGATCAAAAGTTGAGAAGATGGGATTTTAATTTTTGAGTGTTCATTTTCAACACAGAATCAGTTAGTATTACACTATTATGGTCTTCCCTTCTCATCGATATTTATATCATCAGACTCTATTTCCGTTACAATTTTTTTTTTTTAAAAAAATAGGGGATTGTGGCAGTTGTCAATGTTTTATGCATATGTTAGGAAGACTGGATTTTCATAATCATATGTTAGGTGATCACAGGCCAGATTCCTGACGAATATTAGTCATCGACACAGACTGGTAAAGTCGGGTATTCGTGGCTAACCAGATTCCTGACGAATATTAGTCACCGACAAAATATTCAATTAAAATGACTAGATTAATAACAGACAAAATAAATTAACCATTGACAAAAATCTAAAATAACTTTTTGTTAATAATTTAATTAAAATGACTAGATTAATATTCAATTATCTAGAATTTACTATTTATATTTACTACAATATGCTATAACTACTAAAACTAATCAATTTAACCACTAACAATTCAAAAAAAAAAACTAACCACTATCAAAAATTCCAAAATCATTTTTTTAAAATAATTTAATTAAAATAAATAAATTAATATTGAAAAATCAATAATTTACTATTTACTATAATCTACACTAAAACCAATCATTTTAACCATTAACAAGTGACAAAAATAAATATAACGATTATCAAAAATTCTAAAATAAATTTTTTATTTAATTATGCTTAATTAAATTAATATTAAATGATCTACAAAATCAAAATGTAATATAAACAAGCGGCAACAGTAGCGGCAACGAGGAGCGTCAATAGGAGCGGCAATGGAAGGAGAGCGGCAACGACAACAACTACAGAGTGCATATCCTATATTAGATCTCATTTTCTTTTTTCTGATTTTTACTCTTTTATCTAATTATTATTATCTAATCTAAAATTAACACCTATCAAATTAGCATTTTTAGACATTCCATTAGGCCGCCACGTGTCCTTTTTTGGGCATTTTAGTCATTTTGCCATTAACATAAATTAACCATTTTTTAGACAAAATAATTTAACCATTAACAAAAATTCTAAAATAATTTTTTGTTAGTAATTTAATTAAAATAATTAAATTAATATTTAGTTATCTAGAATTTAGTATTTACTAGTGTTAAGTCCGTGCGTTGCACGGACTGGTTTAAAATATTTTTGTTTCTAACTTATTATATTATTGTTTATTTTGATTATATATATTGTACAAAAAAATTTGTATGTAATTTGCTGAATGTTGTTTAATGGTTATAAAATTTAATTTTTTCACTCCATATCATATATTAATTTGTAGATATGTTGTACTAACAATGAATAGGTGATGTTGTATTTAGTATTCAACATTGTAAGCTATTATTGGAGTTTGAGTTTAAAAGCAGAAATTTTAGTTTTTAAATTGATTTGGAATTGAAAAGTTATTTATTAGAATTATTGTATGTATGTGATATATTCTTTTATATATCTCTCAAAATCTATGTTCGTTTATACATAAACCTATAAAACCATTTATAATATGAAGAATAGTTGTTTGGGGTAAAAATATGAAACACAACTTAAAGGTTTAGAACATATATATTTATTGAATTAAAAGTAGGTTATAGATTTGATAAATATAAAGTGGGCCAATTGGGCTCAAAAAGTTGAATGTTTTATCTATTATTTTGAGTTTTTCTAGGTAAAGCAAGGTGTCAATATATTTTATGATAATGTGGTTAACTATTTTAAAATCTTCCTTATTCAATCATATATTATGTCAAATTTCGAAAGACTAATAAGACAGACTTCACAAACTTTAAGTACTAATTATTACTTTTATGAAATCTATGGATTGAATAGGATAGATGGGGTGAGTTTAGCAAGTAAATTTAGGATTAAGTGAAAAGTAAAGTTTATCTAGCCATCATTTCTTAACACATTGTTCTTTTCCTATTTGATGGCATACAATTTATGAGGGCAAGCTAGATCTACCACTTTAATTTAGGTGCTTCTTTTCCCTCAAGTTTAGAAGAACATTAGGTCCCCTCTCTTGAGGTTTCTTAAAGTTTTAATATTCTATATTCTACTTTAGTTGATTTCTTATTTTGGTGTCTTAGTTGATCAATTATTATTTTAAAGTTTATACAAATATTATTTTAACAAATATTAAAGATATAATTTAAATTCAAAATAACATTTTATATTAATATCCTAATAGACTAATGTTCGTTTAATAGGTAGTTATATTTTATTCTATTCTCAAAAATTGTTCAAGAAATAGATGGAGTATTTAACCTTATCTCGTAAGATGAATTGTAGATTTTTCTTCATATGGACTTTTGGGACTTATTTCATTCATTGTTGTTCCATTATTATTAACAACGATGATGTTAATATTTTTAATATGTGTGTAGGTTTTGGCTATTTGAATTTAACTTGATATAAGCAAAATTTACATAATTTGTTATCCTCATAACTTTCTTCACCTTTCTATGAAGGTGAGCAATCATATTTTTGTTTTTCCTCATATACTAATGGTTATATAATGATAGTAGCATTTCACTTATTTGACTAATTAAATAAATTGACCCACAAACGATAAATATTTAAGGAGATTATTTAATAGGATTAATAACATTTTAAAGAAAGTGAATAGAAATGATACTCAAAAGATGAAACTGTATGCTTAAAAGAATAAACTCTAAATTACTACTATAGTCAATCACTTATTTTAAAAAATAGAAGCTCATTTTGATGATAGACTTATCACTTGAAAGAAGCTCATTTTCATGGCTTTCTATGAAAAAACACATAAAATCAAAAGATATAATTACATTTAAACTACATCATATATTCATAAAATAAACTACACTACACCATTTGAGGCAACTTTTCATCCCCATAAGCTATCTCTTTTATATGGCTTCAGAGATGGGGGATTTGATGATAGACTTATCTATGAGATTCGATAACGATTTCCTATAGACAAAACAGAAAATGAATTCATTAGTTGAAGATAAAATGTGAAGATAAAATAATTGAAAAATTTCCTTTGAACAATAAAACATCCAACCTCATTAGTTTTCCATTGCAAATTTACAATTCTACAAATTCCCACATCTCTATGTTTTAAACTTTATCTAAATTGTCCAATTAAAATTTAGAATTAAGAAAGATCAACAACAAATCAAGAGTAAATTAGACTCAAATTGTGGAAAAAGCTAAAGGTAATAGAAAGTGTGATCTTAATAGCTTATGATAAATGATATATAGTGGGAATACATAAAAACAATGGTAACTTCCAAGTTTAAATTTAAATAATGGACAATAATAATAATAATAAAATTATTAGACCTTAATAAAATAATGGTCAGTTACAAACTTAAGTATCAGTTTTTAGTCTTGAGTGAGTATTAAAATAGTCCATAGTGATGTTTTAATGTACCATTTAATATTAAAAAAGATTTTTTTTCTTTTAGTGGGTTTTCAATTATTTATATTTTTTTCACTAAATTTATTATTATTATTATTATTATGTATATGTAAATAATCAAAATCTGATAGAATATGAAAATAATCAAAATCTAATAAATTGTGATAAGGCATTCGTTTGATATAGGTAATGCTTTTATCCTTCTTTTTTTTGTATTAATTGCTTATATCCTTTTTATTGTAAAAAACATATCTAATGGTGTAAGATTAAATAATTCTTTTTTTTTAGCCTTAAGTGAGCCCTAAAATAGTCTATAATTTAATATTGAATATAGTAAATATTGTTGTACTGAACTTTATTTATTTCAACAAATTTGAATATTATATATTATTAATTATTAATTACAAAAAATAGAAGTATATGTGAAGTGGTTGTTATTACTGTAAGTTATATAATATATTAGTAGATATAATTCAATAATATATGCAACAATTTCATTTTCTCAACTAACGAATATCATGTTTCAAAAAAAAAAAAAAACTAACGAATATCAAAATAGTTATATAAATAAAATGAAGTGGTAAAATATTAATAAAATAGAACTTACATATTAAAAGTCATGCATTTATACTTGTAATATGAAAAGTCATTTCATTAAGTAATTTCATTAACACATAGTACACTTGTCAATCTAGTAGAAGCTAAGTTTTCTCAAGTCTCCTTTTCATAGATAGATAGATAGATAGATAGATAGATAGATTGTTTGCATGAAGAGGAGTTTCATTATCCACCACACATAAGTAATCAACAAACCTTTTTTTTGCAAAAGGAGTTTTGTTTGAAGAGATAACAGTAGCATTAGCAATAAAGAGAACTAAAGAGCTTCATCACACATTTTTTTGTCTAGACCAATGTATCCACCGCCGAACGCAATAACTAATCCCCTCGTTGGATTGGAGACACCTCGAATGGTGGGACAACTGGCCCAATGATTTAAAGCTGCTCCATACCCAAGGCGATGATCGAATACTCGACAGTTGGTTAAGGGATGATGAGCCCCAACCGCCCAACCACATTATTAGTGAGAATCTTAACACTTTGCTGCAATAGTTTGCTAATAAAGGAATTCAAGATGCCTATGTTATATTTACCCTAAGTTGACAGCAATACATGCTACAAATCCACCAATTGTACATATAACCACATGGGATATTTCCTATCAACTGAACAATTGGAGTGGAGGAAAGAATGTAATAATTATTTTAAAAAACGAAATACAAAGATTTATATAAAAATATTGGAAATAGTGTTTAATGCATATAAACTAATTTTATTTTTGAATCTTTGAATTTTTTCATTTTTTTAATTACAGCGTCAGTGTTTAAATGGCAGGATTAGAGAGACATGTTGTTTTTTTTTTGTTATTATGTGGAGTAATTGTATTTCAACATCTAGGACATTCATTAAAAAGAATATTCACCCAAGAGGCTTAGATGAGATGGTAGGGATCTCTTCCAGTTTAACCAAGGTACTGGGTTCAAATTCACTCTTGAGCATGCAGTGGTGTTAAATCTTTTGAGGGAAAGTTTAGCCGTCCATTGTAGTCCTACCTAGCACGATGAATTAGTTTCTGCAGCTACACTTAGAAGATACCCGATTTATACAAAAGAAAAGAATATTCACAATCGTATTTTAAATATTATACTATATAATTATATATAAATATAGATATAGATACAAATTTGACTTTTGCCTATATGATAACCACGTTGTATTGATATCTTATTAATTTTGTTATTAATATTCTCATAAAGGCGTCTTCTCTATAGAGAAAAATATTTCTGGTAATATTTTATTAAATATGTATTATTAATAGATATATTTTAAAAATAAATTATTTTTGAAATTGTTTGAATGAAAAATATTTCTTCATATTTATTCCATGAAGTTGATTTTATTTCCATATATAAAGTTGATATGGAATGTTCATTTTTGGAATGCCTAATTAAAGGAAATTAAAAAAATCACAAATATATTGTGTCAAAAAAAATCACAAAAGTATAATAAATGCTAAATGACTATGAAGATGATACAATTGGATTAGAATTAAATGTGATGCATTCTGAAATGTTATAGATATAGATTGCTTAAAAAAGAATTTACTATTGATTATAATATACTATAACTACTAAAACTAATCAATTTAACCACTAACAAATGTATAAAAAAATTATCCACTATCAAAAATTTGAAAAATATTATTTATTAATAATTTAATTCAATAATTAAATTAAATTTATCTAATTAATATTAAATTATGTAGAATTTACTCTTTACTATAATGTACTCAAACTACTAAAACCAATTAGTTTAACAACTACCAATTGTCAATAAAAGCCTTACAACTAAAAAAATACCAAATTATTTTTCTTAGAAAATCAATAATTAAATCTCTTTTTTTCGTGACCCGTACGGGAGCGACAACGAGAGCGGTAACAAAAGTGACAACGAGAACAGTAACAGCGACATCGAGTGCGGTAACGCCAACAGAATCGCCAACGCGAGCGGCAATGAGAGAGGCATCAAGAGCGCCAACGGGGGTGCATATTTTATATTAAATCTGTAACATCCTAGATTTTAGTCGACAATAAAATCCAGAACGTTACTTTTTAGACCTTTCAGAGATGTAATATGATAAGCTGGATTAAGCCAAACTAAATAATAAATAACTAATTGTCTCAATACATAAGTGATATAGAATATCCTAAAAGAAAATTGGCTTGAGTGCTTAATCCAAAAATCGAATTACATATATCCTAATACATCAATAGGCTGCCAATGGCTCCGCAAAATACATAAATGGTACAACTTATAACTTAGCATTTGACAATATGCTAATCTCCTCAAACATTATCCTCAGAGAGTAATATTTCTTCTCTTTGTCGTTACCTGTTTGTCTGAAAAACCACAACAACGAGGGATGAGATTACGTAATCTCAGTGAGCTCTTTGCGACTCCTTACCAATACTCTTCGCATATCTTTTATTATTTTACCTATGATGGATCCCCCTGCGCCTTAGTCGACTTACATAATATAAAAGCTATGACGATACATATAGGGAACTCGTGTTCTATAAATAAATAGATCACACTGACCACCTCTTGGGCCTTGAGATTGGTTCATGACACCGACCCCAAGTACATCATTCATTCTTTAATTCATTTACCGTGAACTTATATATGTACTAGATAATTTTCTCACACGTATTTTCGAAAAGGATTTTAACACAACACAAAACCGTTTAACCGTGACCTCTGAACACATTACAAACAATGATAATAATTTCAAACACATCAATCAAGTCAATCCTCTTTCAAACCACAAGATATCAAGTGATTTAGAAACTTGAATATAATATCACCTCTTGGAAACAAAATTTCCAGCAAGCAAACAACAACAAACATGCATTTATCCGCCAGAATTTAATTTCATCAAGCATACCTCTACTTTGGAGAATTAATTAACCTATCAAACGGTATCGAAACTTAGCAAAGAACCACTCCATGGAAAGCTTAGAGTGTCTAGTTTATGAACATAATTTATGTTTTAACAGAAAATGGCCAACAAGTACAGTTTTACAAAACATGAGGACGTGTTCTAAAACGAGACAGATTTTGTATTCCAAATTAAGACAGATTTTAAAATATCAGGACTCCATCAAATGACACAAAATTTAAGATCACACTGAAGAAAATTGAGTGTAGTTTTTAATGAATCAATAACCATTCAAAAAGAAGTTCAAATGAGAACGTTATACACGAAACACTGAACCTATACCCAGATTGTTTCCAGAATTTTAACCTAACTTGTGACACCTATAACTAGAGCTATACAACTCCAAATGCAACCAAACAAGTACCAAATTAACAATCATTAAGTCTAGTTTCTAAAAAGGTAAACCACATAATTTTTGGACATACATTTAACACACAAACAGAGAATTACTGAACCTATGTCAAAACGGGTTCATCAAACTTTCAGCACAAGGGTTCCCAAACAATCCATAATCAGTCCATTACACAAACCACACGCAGAGACTTTTTAAATTTCAGAAAATTCATCAATCATACTTCAAACAAAGCCTAAGGGAAAAAGAACTCACTTGTGAAGACAAAACTCAGAATATCAACTTAGTTGTGCAACCACACCAAGACTACATAAGCTTCTAATGCTCCCAAAAACAGAATGTGAAGCTAAAGACCTTCTCTTTCCAGCTTCTGGTTTTGTAATAGCTCCTCTAACCCTCAATCCAAAATCCCATCGTACATGCAACCATGAATAGACCAATTTCTAGCTCCCCTATCACACATGCAAGTCGCAACCCACACACCAAATGAAGAAGAGATAGTCCATCTCAAGATTGGTTGGCATATGAAAGATGAAATTAAGTTCTTGTCTTGTGTCTTTAATGGGAAAAAATGTAGGTTGTGTAAAATGAGGATTTGAGCACAACTTTGTATTTTGTTTATGGCTTCTTGAGGAAAAGAATATAGAAGGTTAAAGTTGACTGTGAAGTGAGGTGTATAGAGTGATCTATAGAAAATGAGTTGAAGAACCAGAAACTCCATGAGCTCCCATTTCTTTTTCCCCCTTTGTCTTCGAACTCTCCCTCTCATACTAACTGGACCGTCATAGACTTTTGGACTCGGCACACCGCAAGGCAAACCATCTTTCAACTTCACATGAAGAGCTCGGCCCAATAGAAGATGAGGCCCGACTAAGCCCATCCGGATGGGAGAGCAAGAAAACCGCCCTCAGTAACCACTTGGAAGTTACACTGGCTCTATATATAGAAGTATTAGAGAATACATTAGGGGACATTCATTCTTATACACTAAACACATGTAAACTAGGCTCGCCGGCATAGCCAAAAAGCTATCCGGCCTCCATTGTAACAATCTGAGTTCACCAATGAAACTCTATCCAAGAACATTGGCGCCCACCGTGGGGCCTCGGTAAAACAATTCCCAGGCCACACCTTTCCTTTGCATCTTCGAAACCCAATTCAGAAAGTATGTTCATCACAAACTCGTTAACCTTGACCGAAACTACAGAAAGGAGACTGAAAATTTCTGCAGCAGAAGTATACATGTCCGCCGGCAAACGTTTCCGGCTTCACCACAAATTCTGAACAAATGCAACCGATTGCGAACAACATTTCCAGTTTTGTGTTCTTCCCTTTGCGTAGTCAAATGCTCAAGAACATCGTCAATTCCGCCGGTGACTTTGATCTTCCAATGGCACGATACATGTCCACACTCATCTACTTGATAGCGTCGTTGGCTATAGAATTTATGAAAGAGTCTACGAGTACAACAAAAAGATAGTTCCGAGGGGAGTCGTTGCTTTCTCACGCAAAACATGCAATAGAGCACGCTGAGTCAGGTTCTTCTCTCTTTTCATTTCTTTAAATATTTTAACAAAACTCAGTTACACTCAGTTTCTAATAGCGGTTATACTGGATTTTTGAAAATTCACTAGCCCACCATCCATAATCTACGGTTATCAATTCCTATATTAATCATTTCATGGGTTACGTAACCATTACAAATAATTAATCTTTTAACTTCATATTATTGGCTTTTATGCTGTCCTTGGTTGATAGAAAGAAAGGATTTTCCTTGAGTATTTGTCTAGGCTGCATAACTTTTGGGGAATGCAAATGCATAACTGATCTTTTGCAGTTATCATATTTTTCCATTTTGGATATTCCATGTTTGCATGATCGCGATTAACCGCCCTATTTTCTCAACCGCTATCATACTTAGTCGGTTTCTACTTCTCATCAATTTGGCAGTTTCCTTTTTATTTCTCACAAGCAGACTGCTAATTATTCAAATGGAATATAAACCGGAACAGTTTGTTATTGGGTAAATATACGTTTACTCTTTTGACAACAAAAAAATAGATCATTATTACTTCTCATTGCATGGTTCTTAATAATATATTATATATTGAATGACACTGCTCATTCCTAAACCACACCCATGATTTCCGTCACTTGAAAAAACTATGCATGGCTACTATACCCATGATGCCTTAACTGATATAGCATAACCGCTAAAAATATTTTGAAAGAAAATAGTTCAGCAAATTTATTTATGTAACTTTTTATTCATACAGCTGTACCATTAGTCGTTACTTATTAGTCATCTAGAGCGATTTAAAATTTTACACCGACTCAGCTATCCTACCTTCAATTGCACAGTGAACTTAATAATTATTGTCGCTTTCTATTTTTAATTTTAAGCGACAAAATCTCTTTGAAAACATTTTGAAAGTAAACTGCACATAAAAGGTCAAATCCCCATGGGATGCTCCTTTTGACTTTGCTAATAAAAGTCTCTCAGAGACACAACTATATATAACAAAGGTCAAATCCATATGGGATACTCCTTTTGGCTCTGCTAATAAAAGTCTCCCAGAAACACAACTATAACAAAGGTCAAATCCATAAGGGATGCTCCTTTTGGTTCTGCCAATAAAACTCTCCCCAAGACATATCTATAACAAAGGCCAAATCCCCATGGGATCCCCCTTTTTGGCTCTGCTCTCAACAGGACAGGATCATAATGAAGGTCAAATCTACAAACAATGAACCTATAGAGTTCACGCTAAACAACAAGCAAAGGTTCACCACCAAGCAGTTGGAAAAATATATTATTGCATAATTCCAGGCGAGTGTCCCGGCCGGTGGCAGAACCATGCGGAATGCAGTTGTCTTTTTATCAAGGAAGGCACGTCTTCATCACATCAACCCCAGACAAATATGTACTCTGAATATGACATATTCAAAACAGGTTCTGAATTTCTTTAGTCTTTCCTAAATTACCTATTAAGTTAACTTGACAGTTATCACCTTCAAGCAAGCCAATTATCATTAATATTACAATCAACTGTTCTTTATTATGTTATTCTCGTAAAAAGATTTTCACTTATGATTGTACCTATAATTATGATCAAGTTCTTCGTATCCAACGTCAGGAAATGTATGAGACTTTCAAACTGTTTATAAACCGCTTGATTCTAACTACTATGTATCTTTCAACTACTACACCTTTTCCCTCCTAGAAAGCAACATCATCAAAATCGCTGAGTTGGCATCAACTTGAGCATTGTACTTTCACAATGATTCCATGGAATATTTATGTTCAATATTGATTTTTGAAAAAGAAAAATTATTTAATAGCATCTTGCTACCCTAAGCCTTATATTTTTTGGCCGTTAATACATGGATAGTTTGTATTTGTTCAAAGAAACGATTTGATAACATCTTGCTACTTTACTTTATGACCCAAATCATTTCTATGACAACAACTCAAGTTCTCAAATATAACACTCATCTATTTTCAAGTTTCTTGAAATGTTAATTTCTATCTACTAGTGATCATGGTAGTTACCACTCTTACTATAACTACATCACATATTTTTTCAAAACTGACTCACTACTATGGTTATTGTGCTCATTTGCTATTATTATTGTCACTATCATCGTGCCATTTGTGCTCATGTTGAAAAATTTGATTTCAGATTCCTACTTGGTTTTTTCTGTTCAGCCGCAGTGATAACACAGACACTCGCCAAAAATTCTTTTTCGCAGATATCTTCATAACCTGATTTTTGTAATATAGATGAAGGTGGTACTCAAAGTTTAGCAATCTCTCTGTTTAACTTATTATTGCCATTTTTTGTGTAAGTTGTCTTGATCGTGATTTAATTACAAAATAGGTGTTAAAATATAATCTCAACTCGGCAAGCACTCTTTTCTTTAAAGACAGTTTTCAACGACACTTGACTAGTTGCTTATCTCTGTATTTCTCTTTTTCTCTCTTACACCATTTTCATTTAAGGGAATTCAAAGTCTCCACGAGACAACGGTTAAGCCTCCACGAGCACTCCCTCTTGATCACATCAAGTAAAATTTAAATGGTCTTCATGAGACAAGGGTTCCCCCTTTCCAAAGGGTCACTCCCACTACCTTCTAACGAAAATGAAGTAAGTGAAATCAAAATTAAAAGACAGGCGGTGTTAAGACAAGCACCAACTTGCATAAAGTCTCCATGAGACGAGGGTTCCCCCTCCTTCAAAGGGTTACTCCCATGATCTTCTACTGCAATTGAAGTGAGTGAAATCAAAACTAAAAAGCAGGTCTCTGCGCTAAGTCTCCATGAGACGAGGGTTCCTCCTTCCTTAAAGGAATATTACTCCCATTACCTTCTACTGCAATTGAAGTAAGTAAAACCAAAACTAAAAAGCAGGTCTCTGCGCTAAGTCTCCATGAGACGAGGGTTCCTCCTTCCTTAAAGGATTACTCCCACTACCTTCTACTGCAATTGAAGTTAGTAAAACCAAAACTAAAAAGCAGGTCTCTGCACTAAGTCTCCATGAGACGAGGGTTCCTCCTTCCTTAAAGGATTACTCCCACTACCTTCTACTGCAATTGAAGTTAGTAAAACCCAAATTAAAAAGCAGGTCTCTGCGCCAAGTCTCCATGAGACGAGGGTTCACTTCTCTTTTGAAGGCTAATCCCACTCGCTTTTACTGTAATTGCATCGAGTAAAAATTAACCACTCGATCAAAGAAAGAACTGTAATTCCCTTGGAATCGTTCAAAACCAACAAAGGTCGGTGGTAACTCACCCAATTATAGATCAAAGGGATATTTACTCATGAAACAAAATCCTAAAACCTGGGGATAACACAGTCACACATGAACCCCTAAAAGCAAATCGGTTAACAAGATTAAACCGAGCTCATATACATCGAGCTAACTTGTGGGGCTAAAATTCTCAAAGTCGGAAACCGCAAGGGAAAAGTTACATCAACCTAACTTGTGGGGCTAAAATTCTCAAAATAATGAAGAAACTTATCGTTCAAAAGTAAGTAAACTGAACAAAGGACTTGTTCCATTGAAAGAGCCCGGAGGCATTACAAAATAGAGCCCGGAGGCATTACAAGATAAAGATAAAAACCCGGAGGCATCTATAGACTTCCTTGGAGTAAGTAAAAATTAGTCACTCGATCAGAATAAGAACTAAGATCTCCAAGAGACAGTTCAAATCCAATAAGGTCAATGGATACTCACCCAATTGTAGGTCGAAAGGATGTTCATTCGTAAAACAATCCTATAACCGACCTGGGGAAAATAAGGTCACACTTGAACCTCAAAAAAAAAAAAAAACTCGGTCAAAAAGATAAGTCTGAGATGATAACTCAGTCAAAAGGGTAAGTTCGAGATGAATAACTCATTCAAAAGGATAAGCCTGAGTCAAATAACTCGTCCATAAGTATAAGCCCGAGTTCAAATCCTTACCACGCCATGGTCGGGGGGCTAACCACGTGTCAATTTAATAGAATGAGCTCAGTTCACAAACATAATTAGCTCCCTCAAAAATTACTTGACCCTAAAACAACTCGGTCAAAACATGCAAGGCCGAATACACCCCTACAATACCACGCTTGAGGGGCTAACTCAGCAGTCAGGTCTCGCAAACAGGGTCAAATCAATAAAAAGATAATTGGCACCCTGAAAACAACTCGAGCAAAAACCATAAAGCCGAGTCCAAAGTCATGCTCAATAAAGGGAATAAAGCAAGCACAATGACTTGCAAGAAACCAAGAAATTCACTAAAGATCAAATCTTAAGGAGATGCTCCTTCTCGTCCCAAGTCGAGTAAAACACTACTAAAGATCAAATCTCAATGGGATGCTCCTCCTCGGCCCATTTCGAGTAAAACACTATCTCAAAGACAAATTCCTAAGAAACGCCTTCGCGACCTATGTCAGGCAAAAGACAACAAAGACTGTCCACACGAATAATAAATCAAGGCATGCAACTTCTTTAGAAACATCGCCTTCAACCTCAACATCATGCCTAATCATCTTAATTCCAGACAAAGGCATACTTCATGAAGCCGAGCTAGGCTAAGAAAAGGGATGCTTGGTTTACTTACTCAGCACCTGAGGCAAACTACTCAAAAGGAAACTCACCACTCGCCGTGTAAAAAACGAGCGAAAGATGGAAAAGACGACCAAGGTGACAAGAAGAATACCTGGTTAAGTTATCAAAATCATCATCAATGAAACATCCAACTTGACGAGTCTCAAACAGAATCAAGCATATCAATTTCATACTTGATCTACCAATCAAATACAAGAGAGTATAAGGAATACCATTACAAATTCTACTCATTAGTGATCTGCACACTTAGAAAATACACTCCCATGATTGGTGTCAGAAGATGCAATGTGGCTTTGCGCATGAATTCTACAAACTCGGCTGGACCACACTACCCCATATACTCGGGGGCTGAACTCTTCATGCATTCTAAACCTTCCCATGTCAACATGAGGGGGGTCAAGGGCCAGGTGAGCCAATTAGAAAGCCAAACCTCCTCGAGGTGAGCCAACTCATCAACAACAATATAAAGTCTCCAAAAGACAATCAAGGTCAAGCACTACGCCAGAATTAGGAAAAATAGGCGCTACCTTAAGCAGCGTTTATTAAAAAGCGCTAGGTAAGGGGAAACGGTCAAAGGGATAGGCAGCGTTTATATTGAAAGCGCTGGGTATTGCTTAAAAGCGCAAGCCAATAGGTAGCGCCTATATTTGGAAGCGCTGGCTATTGCAAAAAAGCGCAAGGCCAAAGGTAGCGCTTATACTGAAGCGCTGGCTATTGCTTAAACGCGCAAGGCCAATAGGTAGCGCCTGTATTGGAAGCGCTGGCTATTGCAAAAAAGCGCAAGGCCAAAGGTAGCGCTTATATGAAGCGCTGGCTATTGCTTAAACGCGCAAGGCCAATAGGCAGCGCCTGTATTGGAAGCGCCGGCTATTGTTAAAAAGCGCTAGGCAATGGGTAGCGCTTCTTGCTAAAACGCTGCC
The DNA here is from genome assembly GCA_963573325.1 of Astragalus glycyphyllos. Classification (NCBI taxonomy): domain Eukaryota; kingdom Viridiplantae; phylum Streptophyta; class Magnoliopsida; order Fabales; family Fabaceae; genus Astragalus; species Astragalus glycyphyllos. The sequence goes on along the minus strand of OY754308.1, from coordinate 59,021,616 downwards.
CATTGCTCTTTTTTTTATTTCGTTATTTTCCTCTCTTCTCAACGGGTATCACGCACAGTCTCTTGCTCTCTTCTCTCTCGCGCTCACTCTCACACTCTAGCTCACCATTTTTGTTCTCACCCTCATTTTCGTGCTCACTCTCATTTTCGTTCTCACACTCATTTTCGTTCTCACCCTCCCTCGTGGCTGCTCTCATTTTCGTTTCTCCAAAGCTCATTTCTTCCCATTTTCGTTTCTCTTCCATACTTCTCCATTTTTGCAAAGGATTTCGGTTCGTACTTGGAAGCTCATTTCTTCCCCATTTTCGTTTCTCTTTCACTAAGGTTAGTATTATTACATGTTGTTCTAATTATTTTAATGGCATTGGTAACTTAGGTTAGATGATTGAAATTTAATGCTTGATAATTGGTTCTTTGAAATGGTGTTTCTAAATATGAGGGAAAATGTAGGTGTAGTGTTTGTTGAAATGTCCAAATGAAATGCTTTTTAGTTTAATGTTGCTCTAGGTTAAGGGATTTTATAAATTTGAGATATTTAGGATTGCTTGTTGTTCTAGTTATTTTAATGGCATTGAAACCTTAAGTTAGATGATTCAAACTTGATGCTTGTTGATTGGTTCTTTGAAAGGGTGAAGTGTTTCTAAACTTGAGGGGAAATGTAGGTGTAGTGTTTGTTGAAATGTCCAAATGAAATGCTTGTTAATTTAATGTTGCTCTAGGTTAAGGTATTCTTGTGTTGTATTTATAAATTTGAGATATTTAGTGAAATGCATGTTAATTGAATGTTGTTCTAGGTTAAGGGATACTTGTGATGTATTTCTAAACATGAGAAATTGAGGATTGTTGCTGAATATGTGAATTGTTGTTAGGTTTTGCGAGTTCGTTTTGTTGGAGCTTTGCATTCGCTGTTCGAGAGTTCGGTTCATTTGCTGGTGCGTGGTTCGCCTAGGTTGGAGTTCATTGTTGCTTCCACTTGTTCAGGTACTTTTGTTGTTTAAAACTAGAGTGACTATTTATTTATTTAAAACTGAAATTGCCTCTCTTATTTATTTTATGTGTTCCTTTTCTTTTAGTTGTGCTTGAAATGAAAGATTGATACCTAACTTAGTCTTGGCAACAACAATGATTCTAAAAATCAATTGCTAATAACTGTTTTGATTGAACCATGATGATTTATACTTGAACAAGAATATAAGTTATGTGGACTTGTATATGTGTGGTGAATGAAACTAGCAAAGTAAAATCAAATATGCCTAAATATGCGAATTGTTTGTTGTTTGTCACCTATAATAGGTTTTTAAGTTCTCTTATCAGGATTTTATTATAAATAAATACTGAGAAATTATGGATAGAGAGTGGATGTCTGCCAATCGTCTGTCCAAGGAATATGCTGCTGGAGTGGATTATTTTGTGAAGTGTGCTGTTGAACGTTTAGGGACTTCTAGTAACATGAAGTGTCCTTGTTTGAGTTGTTGTTATGTAAAATCAGTTAATGCAGAGGAGTTGGCAGGACATTTAAAGGGTTACGGAATAGATCAAAGTTACACTTGTTGGACAATGCATGGTGAGGAAAGAAGTGAATCTTCAAATATGGGTAATAGTACTGAGAGATGTGCACCGGTTGACACCGAAAGACCTACATTTGAAGGGGGCGAATTTGAAGAGATGGCAAAGGCTGTTGAAGACGATCTTAATGATTGTCCTCAAATGTTTGAGAAATTGATAACGGATGCGGAGACACATGTTTCGAGAGCCTGTGTTCCAATGTAAGTGGGTTGACAATAATAGTGGTTTACAGATTGATGAGTCGGGGTTCATGCGGGTGAATTTCAATAAGTTAGGATATAAAGATGAGCCTTTTATTTTGGCATCCCAAGCTCAACAAGTGTTTTATGTCACTGATCCAGTTGATACAAATTGGTCCATTGTTTTATTGACAAATAAAAAATTGGTGAATGACATTGAGGATCAAGCAACCGATGATGATGGTATTGAGGACGACCCTTTCTTTGGGACGTCACTACCAATTGTAGGGGAAAGTACTCCTATAGAGGATTTTGTGTATGTTAGAAACGATCATAGTGATGGGATTACGATTCGTCAAAAAAAAAATACTAAGACGCGAATTGCAAATACAATTATATCCAAGAAAAGGAAAAGGTAATTTAGACTTACATCATATGCTTTTTATCTATTTCCAAGTAGTTATTTTACATAGTTTTCATCTTCTTGTCTATTTATTTATTTTGGATAGATAAATATAACAATAACAATGATTATGTTTTATTGCAGGTTAGATGGCGGATCATAGTGATCATCACAGTGATCATGACAGCGATCATCAGTGATAGGTCGCTAAAGACTTATTCGGGTGACGACCCAAGATGTTAGTACACTAGGGAGAGGGAAGTCATGAGCTCTCGAACTAGACCCAAAGATGTAGTCACTGAGATGCATATGGTGATCTGGGTTCATCGCAAACCGAAGAAAAGAAAAAGGGTTTAAGATGTTGTACTAAGTTAATTAAGAGGATAGTGCATAGCCATCAAGAATTGGGTTGTGAACTATGATTATATTTGAAATAGTACATAGTCAACTAGAATTGGGCTATGAACTATAGAAAATAATTGAATCGAGAGTGTGGTTAAGGGTCACGGTAGAACTCACTGAGATATGTTATCTCACCCTATCAATGTTGTTGTTTTTACAGAGAAACAGGGAAAAAGGAAGGCTGAGGAGCACGAGTAGGAAAAGTGCTTGATACGCGGTTGAAGACTTGTATCTTAATCGTTGTTATTGATATTCCTTGTAATTCTGTATCTCGATTATGACTTGAACTTGTTAAGTTATTAACCGTTTCCGCTATTTCTTGTATTTTGGATATTGAGCACTAGGATTTGAGAAGTGTGAGATACACCAAGACTTTAAGTATTTTGATGTACTTGTATTTTTTTTAAGTCATGAGATGTCATTAGATATGACAAAGTATATGAGTTTAAATCGAACTTATTAGTTGTGCTCAATATCTGAAGCAGGAAATTATACTCTGATATGTGCTAAACTGTGTATTCTAATATTTCTTTATGGTAGAGATATTAGGGTGTTACAATTACTGTGTTAATAGACGATGTTCAATGAATATGGATTTCATATGAACTAATTGGAGAGTTTTCACAGAACAAAATACCATCCTGAACACCTTTGAGGCATACAAAATCATATCACTTCTTCGCCTAATAGCCTAACATCTCGTCGATTAAACTACTTAGATCTGACAGATAATAAATTAGATATTCAAAAAAATAAATTGACGGGAAAAGTAAGCCTTATCTATATTTAAAGAAAGTCGATTACCAAAAAGGGTCGCCACTTGAACCACCTACTGTCCTTTTTTGACGTGCTGCATTAAATTTCAAAAATCATCAGTTTGTTGCAGATAGGGAGCATAGGGATTAAGGTAGCACTACAATTTTTTATCACAGGTTTATGATTAAGTTTTTCTTCATGTAGATGGCCACACAAAAGCAAATACAAACATGCAATCTTTGATTCACAATAACAACAGTTCAAGATAACAATGGCTAGCCTTAATCATTAGTCTTACCGAAGTTATGAAAAGGAATGAATATGCAATTCCTCCTGGTTTGTTCATTTCCACAGCAAATCAGCATAGCTTAAACAGGGTATGCTGCCACCAATTCCTATAGAACTTAAATCCCAAATAAGCTAGAGAAGCATATAAGGTATAGTCACCAGCTAAAGAGTAAAACTAACTTAATTCAAGCTAAACATAGTATCTCTTATAAAATGCTAAATGAATCATTAATACATCTGCACAATCCATTTTTCCAAGTAGACGATATCATCTACAATAAAGACAAATAAACCTAATGGTTCTGATAAAAAAGACAAACCCAATGTCATAATAGAATACTTGTAAGTATACTTTGGAATTTGACATGCTGAAACTACAGAATACTTGTAAGTATATGTTGGAATTCGACATGCTAAAACTACATTCTTCCTCCTAAGTCCTTCCAACCATAATGGCGTGTTACACCATTCAGATGTTCTAAGTGACTCTAAAGCCAAATTAGAGTCTGATAGTATTGTTCTGGAATCAACCCCTTTGACATTAATAGGAATGGCCACTGTTCTCTGAGAATTGCTTTTCTCCACCTTAACACGCTTCCTTCCACGCTTGAAGGTGAATAAAATTGAAAATGCCAAACCCGCTCCAATCACAAAGCCTATGCAAACTCCTGTTACTGAAATCAAGGGAGTCTGACTCATCTCATGCAAACCAAGAATGTAGTTGAATAAAATTTAAAATGCCAAACCCACTCCAATCACAAAGCCTATGCAAATCATAGTTAGAAATAACAAAAAAGCACCTCTTTCTTTATGACTTTGATGTACTTTTATCTTCAACATTCTGCTCACATGAATTAGATACCTCTATTCTTATATTTACTCTCTCCCCAGTATCCAAATTACGTTGGTCTCACGCAATCAAAATTGGAGAATATTGTGGTAGTCACCTGAAACCAATTCCTAAATGCAACATTAAAACAAAATCTCATTGTAAGAAACATGTAATTGACCCACCTTTGATAAATCCACCCCAAGTTACGTTATTTTTAAAATGAATTTCCTTAAACAATTGAACTAATATTTCCAATTTCCCACTATTGGCATAAAAATCAAGAAGAAAAGTCAGCAAGACATGATAAAAAAACCCATTTTTATGACTAAGAAAACCATTTCTTTCCCCTCTTAATAAAATAAAATCTCATTAATCATTTGTTTCCTGAAATCTTTTACACCACAGATCAAATAAAATTTCATAATTATAAAGGGATTGGCTAAATGTGTGTGTCGTCTCCTTACTATGATTTTTTATTCTATTTTTTTCTAGTGTCTACATTTCATTGAACACAACTACTTTCATCATGTTTCCTTTATGGAATAAAAGCAAATCAAAATTAATAGAGATATAGGCGTGTGACTCAATGGATTAAGCAGTTAGTCGGTCACTACTGATGTGGCAGTAACTGTCGTAGCTTAGTTCAGTTAGTTGTGGCATTGTAACAAACACACATTAAGTTACAATGAATCAAAAAGTGTGTATAAATAGAACTTTGTAAACTGAAATGAATCAAAAAGTGCAATACACTGATTCAATTACAATCACTTCAAATTCAGTCACAAATGATTTCAGTAAGAAACCATATCTTTTCTGTTCATTTAACGAAATAAAAATTGAACTTACTAAGCACTCCCTTTGTTAGCATACATTCCCAAAACTGAATTTTTTCACAGACCAAACCACTAATGATCCACTGTTCACCGCCTACCCATAAATCTGAGTTCCCTCATTTAATCTCAGCAAAGACTAGTGAAAGAAATTAAACAAACAGTTAGAGATGAAACTTGAAAGAAAGGATGACAAAAAACTCACATTGAGAAACAAATCAAAATCAACCTGTCGACATTCGTTTCTTCTCGAATAATTCATTCTTTTATTTAGTGTATTTCTGCAAAAGTAATTTCTAATACTATGAGAAACATTCTTGATAGAAATAGAGGAAACATTCTTAATAGAAACAGATTCGGCAAAATATCCAATTGAAAATTGCAAACTTGCATGAGAAATTGTAAATTGAACATGTCATTCCATCAGCTTAATTGTTTTTGAACCAAATGCATGTTGCTTGATGGCTGAGATAATATAAATGCTTGATGGTTGAGACAATGTCCTTTCCTCACTTAGCCTTACAACAACTCATTATAGATTTAAGAATAAGCTACATCTCTTATGCTGGTCTTGAAACCCAAAAGATCAGCAAAATCAATAGGAAAGATTAGTAAGCAAACATTGCATATTGATGTCCACCCAGAAAAACTACAAAATGGTCAAATTTATGCTTGTTGTCATTGAAAAGATTTGGATATAAAAGCCTAAATAGTACACTTGACTCGAAATTGTTATCTTATACATGTGCAGCCATGTATCAACCACGTAGTATAGCATTTTCTAAAAGAAGCAATAGTAAGAAAGGTGGGAGGAAACTTTTCAGATTTGTCCAGTATCATAATGCATAATTTAGCAGTTATAGATAGGGGAGGCAAACCATATACCTGCAAGCATAATCGTTCAATCTTCAATTCAACACAAAACAATTGCCAAACAGACATTAGCGGTAAAAATAGATGCTAGTCACGTGTTTCTAATGAACATAGCATTTATAAGAAACAAATCACCAAGATATTGCTACAAAACAAACTATAACATTTTGAAAATAACACTATAGAAGTCCGTGCTCTTATCAGAACTGCACTTCAAACATCATATGTATAGTATGAATCAACTGCATTCTAAGAAAGCTTAAAACGAGAAATAAAAAATCAAGGAAAACAAATACCATGTGCCACTTGAAGCTGTTTACCTTTCCATTTCTTGATATCACCACCATTGAAGACAAAGAACACCTGTTTATCTGTTGGAGAAAACCTAAAGCATGGAAAGACAAATATAGAAGAATAATAAATGTCAAACAAATTAAGAGAAATTGAATAAGAATCAAAAGTTCTAACAAATCAAAACTGCTGAAAAAAAAAGTAGCTAGGAAGAAACAAAATGTTTATCTCCATATCAGAGAATCACTGAGATATAGTAAAATTCAGATCAAAATGTTTACTTTTTGTATTGCAAGAACCAAATCTGCAACATGGATTAATTCATGTAAAAAATACAAAAGTTCAGTGAAGTCCATAAATTTGAAATTAAATGAGAAATTTATAACAAAAATGAGAAAACCTCTTGCACAGGAGATCCAAGAGATGCTTGAAGCAAGGCTGCCTCTATGGAGTTGCTTGAAATTACTCAACCACTGTAAAACCTCTTTATTTCTTCAATTTCTGAACACGAAGCTAAGAACTGAATCCATAAAGGCATAAACCTCTTGCAATTTCGTCGATAAATTCTATATGCGAAGGTGACATGTGGCAATAGTGTGTTTAGAAGGTGACATGTGTTAAAAGGTCCCTAAAAAACGTTAGACTATATTATTAAAGATGTGAGAATTAAGTAATAAAACTTGTTAAACCTGAAACAATTGAATAGCATAGCAGCAACACATGAATTTGGATATCAAAAGAAAGGTAAAAAATGCCAAGCCTTAAAACATATGTGCTCCTAATTGAAAACCATTCCAATTAGTACCTTACAGTAACTATTCATATGGACTTGTACATAATCAAAGCATTTCTCATATAGTGTTGTTGCAAACTTTTTTTAAGGGTGGTGCAGTTCAAAATGTTAAGACTGTAACAATAGGTCTCCGATCTTTAGAACCATAGCAGATTCAATACTTTAGGACCACTAACAAACACCTGTATCATTTAATTTGTGTATAACCATTTCAATTTGTATCATTCAGTAGATATAAAAATAGGATAATCATTAATCAAATAGCTTCCATGGGAAATAAATCAATAGATTCTAATATTTGAGCAAAAGGCATTAAAGAGATCTTCAATAGTCACATAATCAAACATTAAAATACTTAAAAGATGAATACAATAGTCTATTATCAAACCATACAAAAGAACCCATCAGGTTGTAATACTCTCTATTAGCTCGAAAAGAAGTTTGCCAATACACCTGCACAAATTGTGAGCTTCTAAAATCATTTGTCCTGGTTGATTATAGCAAGAAATTCCAACTACTAAATATATTAGATAGAGATACAGTTAACTTGAAGGATATTTTTTAATCAGAGTAGTTAGTATTGAGATTTAGAATATCTTTTAAATCAAGCAACAGGCTATATACTGCATCAGCAAAAATGTAAATTGACTGATTTGGAATACGAGACAGAGGAAAGCACCTTAAAAAAATAGACTATTGTATTCATCTTTTAAGTATTTTATTGTATTCATCTTTTAAATAGACTATTGTATCCAACTCTAAAAATATAAATGCATAAATATCCTTTTATCCTTTCATTTTACTTTCATATCCATCCCAATATGTAGTTTTTAGAATTGCTAAATTTTATTTTTTCACCAATAATATCTATATGCAGCTGGCATTTCATGACACAAAAAGTAGCATTACTTGTTTTATAGGTACTATGATATGCAGCAAATATTTACATAGGCTAAATCCACACAATAGCATCATAGTTTGTATTGGTTAGGTTCCAAGGGTAAAATCATCTTAACCAAATCATATGAATATCCTATCTTCAACTTCAAATTTAAAAAAAATTGGGTAGAAATCATAAAAGAATACTTACTTTCTTATCTATAAAATAATAACTCAATAATCAAAAAATACTTGTGGACTCCTTTGCAAGTTTGAGACCGTATTTGAGTTTTCGCTTTCTTAGTTCGTGATTGTACCTGAAAAGACGAAAACAATGAGATGATGAAATGGGTATTTCCAAGGAAAGGGGGAAACAAATTGCAAAGGGGAAAATGAAACCCTAACATAAAACAATACTTATTAATTTTCATTAGGTTGTTATCATATTCGAGGTTTGTGTAAGGAATAAAATCAAACAATTGGTGGGCGGAGGTATAACACTATTAGAGGTGAGCAGAATAATATATCACATTTTTGTAATTCAGTAGCACTCTTGAACGAAACTTGTAATCATCCCTGCAACAGAAGTCAGGAAGTTCTTTAGGTAGAGGGAAAGAAGAAGAAACAACTCACTGATATTGAAATTGATAATGGGGTTTTAAAAAAGACTCAGCTCTCCTCATTGTTGTTGTATGTCGCAGTTTCAAATTGCTGTCGCAACCACCACTGCCGTTGTGTGCCGGAGTTTCAAATCGTCGTAGCAACCACCACCGACCATCGTATCACTGTGTGTTTAACCCTTGACAGTGAGGCTTGTGTGATAGTCGGCGGCGAGAGAGTCATATTCCTTGGCACGGCGACTCCATGGGAACGTCTTCTTCCTTGCTTCTTCGAATCCTGCATCGGCTTTTATTTCTTCTAATTTTCTTCACTCATCTCTGTTGTATCTTCAGCAGAGGAAGAGGGTTATTGTTTAGAGAAACTTTTAGGGTTTTCTTCAACTCTTGATGAACATTAAAATGGAAAAACGAAGAAGAAGAGGGAAAAAAGATGGATCTTGGGAAGAAGAAAAATAGAAAGGGAAGAAGGAAGAATCTGGGAAGGAGATTGGGGAGGAAGAAGCGCATAGAGAGGGATGTGAGTTATGAGAGAGCGAGAGAGACAAAATTGGGGAGAATGAAAGGAGAGGGAGAAGAAGCGTAGAGATAAAAGAGAGAGAGCAGTGTTTGTGTTTGACGTTTTTTTTAGCATGGGCCCTACCGCACGTTCGGTTTGGGTAATTATTGGATGTTTTGCGCCTATTTAGCTGAATTTCCAACTGGAAGAGATGGGATTTTGTTATAGGATTGTATATGGATATTGCCAGCTAATAGTTTGCAATAATTCCATTAATTACCTCAATTGGTGTGGTCATTTATGAAGTCACCAATGTCACAAGGAAGGGGGGTTGGAATTGTGACCCTTTTAAAATTCTCCTGAAATAAAAGAACTTTGCTTCACAAGTATAAATTAGATTCAAGATAGTAAGTGATAAGTGTTAGATAGTGGAAGTAATAAAACAATCTTCTTTCCAAGAGGGGTGAGGTGAGAAGGGTGATTGAGCAGTCTTCTCAACTATAGTGAAGTTGAGAAGGGTCAGTCAGTTCTTCCTTCAATGCTTCTCACAGTTTATATCTATGATTGTTTTAAGTAGTTTCAAGCTATGGATTTCAAATATGTTTTTAAACCATTTTACCAAGAGTTTGAGTTCATGTTATGAGGGTGAGAAGGTTTGATAAGATTGAAAGAATAATTCTGTGTTGGTCAGAGAAGGATCAGACATGACTCTTCTCAGTTTTCACAAACCTTCTCCCTAAGGAGAGTTTTTCTACAATAAGCAACCTATAAGGAAATTAAAGCAATAAATGACACAGTGATTTATAGTGGTTCACCCCACTCCAGGGCTACATCCACTCCTCACACCCAGTGAGAATTTCCACTATTTTTTCAAAATAGATTACACTTTTTACACCTCTCCAAGGTGAACTCTCTTGGTAGTTTTCTTCTCACAGCTCTACCTACTGTATACTTCACTAATAAACCTGATCAGATCTATTAGACTGCTTCCAACACTGAAGCACTCACTTCTCAAATCCTACAGCAACACATGCCACTTGAGAATGTTCCCTATTCAAGGTTCTGTTTGGTTTATAGGGTTTTGGGATTTCTAGAGCTTGGTTGATACAAATGGAATATACAATTATATCTACAACACAAGACTTAACACATACTCAGAAAATGGATGAATCCCTTCTGGTTTAAGTGCAACTGAGTATGGAAGAGAAAGAACTGGAATGGGTGAGAAGGTTGATAGCTCTGAATTTTGATTCAATCTCTTAAAGAGCAATGGCGTCCAAGGCTGTTGTTTTATGAGTTAATATTGTGCATTAACTGTTGGATCAAGAATTTTAGCCGTTGGTTGAGAAACTAGCCGTTTATAGCCGTTGTAAATACGCTCCTCTACAGCATACAGCTGTGTGTACTTTTCTGCAGAAGTCAGGCTGTTTATTGCTTTCATGACCCTTCTCACAGTGGCCCTTCTCACTGTGATTCTTCTCATATGGTTTCTTTGTTGAAGATGATAAGATTTAAGTTGATTCTTCTTCATGTTGATGCTTCTTAGGATGATGATTCTTCTATTCCATGACCCTTCTCAGGATCATGACTCTTCTCAACATGATTCTTCTTATCATGACCCTTCTCAGGATCATGACTCTTCTCAACTTAACTTTTCTCCAGTAATGCTTCTCATCTTCATTGTCATGACTCCACTTGCCTTGATTCTTCTTTTTCAACCTTCTTATATTGCCACAATGCATGATGATACTTCACAAACAGATTCTTCTCAAGATTACACTGTGGTTCTTGATCTCAATCTATGTTTTGGGAAGTTTCCTTTCTTCAGAATAATGTGGACAATTATTCTTCCAAGTTTTCTCTTTGATTGATGCTTCTCATAAGCAAATATCTTGTTGAGATTAATTGAAATATCTGTCCTTATGAAACACTCATCTTAAGCATTAGTAATTCTACTCTTTTTTTGACAATTAATCAAATTCTAAATATTAAAATTAATAACACATTTTTCGTTTTCTATCCAGAGATGCTTGGTTTTGGAAATATAATATTAGTATGTGTTAATAATTATTCATTTTGCTGCTTCACACGTTAAATTTATTAACCAATATTTTCTATAATTTGCTAAATATAAAGTAGGCTTACAAATATCGTATTCGTTAAATGAAAATAAACCATTCTCCATTGGGATTAATGAAAAACGTTAACTATATTTTTTTTACAATACTTAATTAATTTTCAATTCAAAATGTTAATATGGTATTAACAGTATCACGTAAATTACTAGAAACACCCAGGATCAATCCATCCTTGCTTTGTATCACAACCAGTCATTGTGCTGCATACCCAAGTAACATCAAATTTCGTCAGTTTTTAAAAATATTACAAAAACGAATTGTTTCATTAATAACAGCAACTGTTACAGGAATGTTCGAACAACAGCAACTGTTACGGGATTTTATTAATCACAGCAATTATAGCCCCAACCCTTTAGCACAAAACACAAACGACTCAAAGTAAACAATTAGTATTAATTGTCCCTCACTATTGGTTGCTTTGGCAATTTCAGCGACATGGGGACATCGGCTCCGGGGTTCGAACCCGGATGTGGCCAGTTGTAGTGTGCGGTATTTATTCGCCAATTTAACTACGTAGACCAAAAAAAACAATTAGTATTAACTCATTGTCTTCCTACTAAAATTAGCAACAATGGCATCAACAAACACTTCTGTTGAGATCATTAAGCCTACAGATGTGAATTTCTGCGTTGTTGTCTGAGTGATACGCATGTGGAGTGTAGCTGATTTGTCTAGAGGAAGAAACCCTTTCTCTCTGGAACTTGTGCTTATGGACAGATCTGTTGGTTTCTATATGTTACTTCAATTTTTTTTAATTTATGTTGCATACTTACTATAAATATTCTAACCTTTATCTTTCTTCTTATTCTGTCAAAAATAGGGGGATAGAATTGCTGCAACTGTTAAGAAACAACAGTTGATCTACCGATTTCAGAGAGACCTGCAAGAAGGAGTTGTCTACAAGATATCTAATTTTCTGTTGGCACAATTTCTGGTGCATATCGTGCTGCAAGACATCCGTACAAAATAAATATTCAGTACAACACTATTGTGCAACGTGATAATAACGACCACATCCCCCAAATGATTTATCAATTTACCAATCCATCTGTTATCTTTCAGAGTGGTTATGACACTGACTTTTTGGTTGGTGCGTATTAACCCTCATCAAGAAACAACCTTAATACCTGTTTAATACTCACAGCTATTAGATATAATACCGTGTAATCCTAATGGTGTCATTTGTCCATTCTATTCAAAAACTCATTAAAATAAATCAATTCAAAAACCCACACACACATAGGCTTTCCTACTGATGGCCACCCAGCTCCACCGCTATCCCACTAGAAAGGAAATGACAATTGGAAATTTGATTAATAAAAGCAATTTCCATTGACATTGGAAGAACCGACTCAAGGCTGTGGGTATTGTTGTATCAAACTGAACATGTGCACAAATTGGTTTTATAAATCATAAATAATACAAGTAACAATCACAAAATGCCAGCAACAGGAAAAATCCAGAAACTATGAGCAACTGGATAACGCCATGGGAGACAAAAATTCAGTATCGGTAAATAAGAAAGAGAAAGAATTAAACCCGGAAATGAGAGATGAGAGGAGACGCGATTTGAAAGGGAAACGACGGCAACGAGGGCGTCCTTCAAGGCAGCACTGGGAATGCGGCGTAATAGCATGGCGACAGAAGCGGCGGCGGCAGTGGTAGCAATGACGGCACAGAACTGGTGCGTAAGGTCAAAGGTGTGTTGCGTTTATATTTTTTTGGTGCGCTCAAAAATGTGTTGTGTTATTTTTCAGTTCTTTCAAAAGAAAAAAGGCCACGTGGAACAATATGGTACATTAGATTGATCAAACGGATAAAAATAATATAAAGGCACCACTCCTTCCCCACGCTCAATTCATGGAATCCAGACCCCTATATCCATCTCTCTCTTTAATTTTAAACAAAATTTTATTTTATTTTTAAATTATTTACTTTAATTACTATAGCCTACATTTTATAACCTAATATCAATTATCTTTTTCTTACATTATTTTTCTCAAACACCCTTTGATAGTTTAATGTAAACAAATAACATTTTTTTATATTTCTTATGTTAATTGTCTCCACTATATATTAGATTATGTTATACCAAATTCAAAAAATCATAAATAATTTTAACTTGTATATATTTTCTTTGTGATTATTTTTAATAAAAAATATAATACGAAAATTTCTTACCGTGCGTATCTATATATTGTCAAAAAAACATTTAAAATAAATAATTACAACTTACAGTATTTTCTTCTTCTTTTTGGTCGTTAATTTCATATTTTAAAACAAATTTGTTCCTCGTGCATCGCACGGGTTACATACTAGTAGTATGGCAAAGAAAAACGAGAGTAGAATGAGAGTTGCAGTTGCAATGGGAGTAATTTGATGAGCAGCTTTAGATTTTGCTTTCTCATTTGCAACTTGAGGTGAAGGTGCTACAGCTGTTGGAATTTGCTCAATATCCAAAACCTTAATGATCATCTTTTAATTTGTCCTCTTGGGCAATGACCTTGAACACCACTTATGAAGTAGAACAATCCTGGCCTCTCAAATTTGAACACTGTGTCACCATTGTTTGAGAAAAATAGTGGACGTGATGCTTTGCATTTTTCATATTCTTCTTCTGTCACCACCAAAATTGAGTCCTTCTCGTACTTGAAATCTGTTATTCATAGGTAGTTTGAAATAATCAAACACTTCATTTCATATTATATCTTTTTGTTTTCTACATATATTGGAATGTACACAAAAAATAAAATAAATAAAACCTTGCATGTATGCATGTGTATGTAGATATATTATATATAGATCTAAGGATATTTATAATACATCACTTGTTAAGATGAGAAATGGTTTTATTAATTAATGTAATAAAACATGAGGGGTGTTATTTAGAGTTTTGAAAAAATGTAAGAAACATTGATATCTAATAAAAAAACACTCAATTTTAGATGCAATAAAACATTTTTATCAAAATCAAACAAAATACTAACATTTGTTTTTAGAAAAATGCTCCTTCCATCTCTATTTATAATACTTTGATATTTTTTACGCGTATTAAGAAAAGTTAGTAGTGTAGTTAATGTGTGCGATTTGTGTATGATTATTACTATATAAATTAATCTTTGTGTTTAGAAACATTCAATGTCAAATTTTCATATATCAAGACAATTTTTTTGACATCAAGATAATTTAGTAGTATTAATAAGGTTATATTTGAAAAAAAGAATAACAAAGCTAGGTACGTACCTAAATATTTACAAAAGGTCTTATATTTAGGCAAAAGCAAAAGTAGTGTCGGAAAAATCTTATAATCAGAGGCGAAGGGAGTAACACTTACTAACGGTGTCGCCAATTTTGAATCTGTTTTGGGATGCCCATTGGTTGTAAATTTCATTATTGCCCGTTGATTTGGGAACAACCCAACCATCTTTACCACCAACTTCAAACTCAGTTGAATTGACACTACCAGAAATCTCGGCATTACCTGCGGAATATTTCCGCAGGAAATATCCCGCAGGTATTTCTTGAGAATTTTCAAATCTGCAGGAAAGTTTTAGATTTCCTGCGAATTTTCCTAAGAACATTATTCCGCAGAAAAGTTAAAAATCTGAAAAGTTTTTTTTGTAATGTTCTTTTTTAAATCTAATTTTTTTGACGTATTTAAATCTTATTTGTGAAAGTGCTTCAATTCTGTCCCTTTTTTGCAAAATAGAGGGACTAAATTGATATAACGGAGGGACTAAATTGAAACACTTTTGCAAAGTATATTGTAAATGTCAGAGACTAAATTAAACTTTTGTGAAATTTCCGCTACCAAATTGACTAATAACTCTGTAATGCCATCAGATATCTGATCCTGAAAACAACATCATCCTCTCCCTTTGTTTCTGTGTCTATATGTGAGTTTGTGTGCAGCACACACTGTCAACATTCTTTTCTATGCCTGTATGCTTGGCACATAAACATTTACTGACATGGCCAGTTTTATAATAACTTACTTCGCCTTCATGCTTCACTAATAGCTAGTGTTGTGTTTTAAATGCTTCAGATATATCAACCTACTGAAGAAGAAAAACAAGAAGATGTTACTCTAGTTACAGAGTCAAAGGAAGATATGCTGAAAGAGTATGAAAAGGCAGCACTGCGTCTTGATAAAGCTAAGCTGGTTTGTAGTTTACTCTTCAAAGCTTTTCATTGAATTTATGTGGATCTCACCGATTTTTACTGTGTTAATTTTTTTAATTGAATTTAAAAAGTTAAAACAATACAAATAACCTGGTTCAAACTAGTTCTTTATCACCAGTTTTGGATTTGTTCAACTGAACTCCACTGGTTTCTAGCAGTAATCAGGTAGTATTTTGGACTAAACAGAACAGATACCTAACTGGTTTGCAGGTTTTCCAGTTGAACTGGTTGATTTGGTCTGGTTTATACAACTATGGTTTTGATGATGATACTCCTATAGATTTTAACTGTTAAATCTTATAAATAGAAAATTTACTTGATATTTTGATAGTTTTTTCATGTTAAAACTCAGTAGTTGATATATGTTATTTTAAAATGGATTGTATGTAATGATCTACTAGGTCTTGCGGAAGTTAATCAACGTTAAAAAAGCGAAATTGCGGGAAACTAAAGATGAACCCTTGGAGTTACGTACACCCGTGACAACAAAAGCTCTTGTGGCTGAGGTATATATTTGTTCTTCATAGTTTGCATGTTTTCTTAATAGCAACTAAGTAGGAAATTAAGTGTGTTAAAAAAATAAATAAATGCAACTAATATTAATTAATGCCTTGAGAAACTTTTCTTGGCTGGTGATCTTTTGATTTGTTTATAGATTCAGATAAAGAAACACCAATAATTATGGGCCATGAACTTCCACTGTCAGTCAGTGTGTGAGCTCTTTGGAAATAACTTAACTATTGACAAGAAATAAGAAACTGACAAGAAATCCCTCCAGAACTGAGAGCTAAGCCAAAGTGGCCAATTGCACTCCTAATATTTTTTCTGCAATCCCTCCCCCTTCTCTCTCTATAACTAACTCCCACTTATACAATTCCAGTGACTAAATCTTCCTTTCATGTTCTTCTCCATGTGTCCCCGTTCTCCTTTTGCTGTGAACCTGCCAAATTCTGGTCCATTAACATTGATTACCAATTTGCCTCTATTACCATCATTTGCCATCGTATCTTTCTTGCCATTGTTAGTTGAAACTTGGAAGTTTAGAAAACATTTTATTATATTATTATTATGTAATACCTCCATCCCTGTATATAAGACTCCTTTAACCAATTCTCAAGAATTAAGAAAGTTGGTTATTTTAGTTTGTGCCATTAAATTTGTTAACTTTTTTTCCTTCCAAAATTTCCATTAAATTGACTGTGGTTGTGGCTGATCACTCATCTTTCTCAAATCTCACAAGAGAGAGATGATGAAGTAATTAAGGGTATCTTAGTACAAAAGTAATTGATGCAAGAGAGAATTGGGAAAATGTCTTATAAAAAGGGGCAAATAAATTTCCTTAGTGTCCTATATTAAGAGACAGAGGTTGTATCTTATTTAAAATTTATTATTAGTATACAACACTAATTCAATCAGTTTCAGATGATTCAGTCTCTGGTTTCGACTGCTTGATTGCACACTCTCTCCGACTGCACTAAATACAAATTCTAGCTTCTCGTGTTATTTCTCTTTTTCCCTTGTTTTTCTGGCAATAAGTTTTAACTGTTGTGCTATATTTAGGTGGCAAGACAACTCTGTGTGAACATCACACCTGAAAATCTGCATCTTCCAACACCTTTATCAACTGTGGGAGAATATGAGGTGCCACTACGTTTACCGAGGTCCATCCCGTTGCCAGAGGGGAAGCTTAACTGGACTTTGAAAGTTAAAATTCGGAGTAAATAAATTAGGCATCCTGTTGAGTGCAAGTTCACAAGAAATGCCAGTTTTGGTTTATACTGATAATAAATTTAACAGGTGCAAGTTTCTAGCGATATTTACACTTGATCCTTTCTAGCGATATTTACACCTGGCCCTTTCGTGAGCTTCTTGGTTTGAGAAAATAAGATCGTAGCTTACCTCTCAGAAATCACTAAAAGAGAAGTTTTTGCCGATGTCAAGTCATAAGCCATAAAGAGAAGTCAACTTTTTGAAACCAGTTGACCTAATTTTCCAAGACAAAAATACAAAAAGACATGGAGTATTGTAGCACCACAAAATCCACATAGGTCCTAATTAGAATTTTATTAGAATATTTCAAGGTCCATATCATTAATTAATAATTTAGGAAATACAATAAAAAGTTAGTTAAGAAAAAGAACTGAAGTCGTGGGAATTTTAAGAACTAGTTAGCAAATATTTATATTATTGTGGGATGACCTGAGCAATCTGCATGAGGACGTCTGCATGGGCCGGACGACCAGTAAGAGGAGTACGTGGGATGACCTGCACAAACCTAAACTGTCGCAGGCACCTATCAGGCATGTAGGGAACTCTGATGTCTCCCCAGCTGATGAAGCCCATGTACAGTGAAATCATCTCAAACTCTCTATCCCCCCGGAGCCCCTCAAAGGGTCGCCAACACACATCATCGGAGGTCGACCCATCAAGCAGCTGCCTATAATCTAAAAGCTTCACAGCGTCAGACTTCTTCTTCTTCCAGCGTCCACACAGCGGTCCCTCCGTTACACCACTCGGCCTCCTCTCAACTAGGATAGGAATATACCATAAAATCCAGGCCTGAAATCCAATAATAAATAACAAAATGGTTAATTAAAAACAATTTATCAAAACTCGGAAAAAATGAAAATAATAATTTAAACTAAATATCTGTAGTAGGCTCGCATATAATTACCCTCCTATCTGCATAGAAGAGTCCACACAGGAGTAGTTCAGTGCATCATACATGTAAGCTACTGCTGCTGCTGCCGCCCCCCATACATACCCTCCAATAACCTCTACACTCAAGTCATCAAGAAGGAGCAGTGCGTATGGAAAAACATCTTGTAGGAAAAATCAATCACTTAAATAAATCTCAAAAACCTCTAAAAATTAACCTCTGCAATTGCGTGCAGAGAAAACCTTAATTTACAAAAAAAATTATAAGAGTAGAGAGTATAAAGTTTAACTAGTCTTAGCTTTGAGTTCAGTTTTATTGTTTCTATGGTTCTGTAATAGAGTTTATAATTGGTATTTTTAATAACAAATACGTTAATATCCAAAATCAATAAATTAAACTATTAGTTAATTTAACTACGATTCACTGCTTCGTATGAAAAACCTAAATTTGATTTCATATATCCAATAGGGAATTCCATCAAAGAAAATGCAATAGGTAAAAAGTGCAAACACAACCTTAAATAATCTCAAGGGACAACGATTGTTCATTCCCATTTTTAATTGAAAAAGAACCTTTGTCCATTCCTATTTTCTCTTTCTATATTCAACTAAACCTAAGAATACCAATGGTAAATGCACGAAAAAAGTACAAAAATTCACTATGTTTCCTGAATGAAACCAAAGCAGTTTCGTTATATATTCTTGTTCATTTTGTAAAGACTTTTTTTTTGTCTTTCTGACATTGAATTGTTGTAAATCCATGTATGTTAGGAAAGAAACCTGGTTAAACTTTCGTACATTGATCTTTATATTGAATGGAAATAGAATCAGAGGCATGAACAACTGAATTCACAGCCACCTGTACGTTCATGGTCTCTAACAATATTACTGATTCAATGCAACTGAACATTTTCTTTTGGAATTCTTTTTTATTTTCTCCTTTTCAGATGTCCAACCAGATGCTGTTATGTTGTTCTGTGATAGAGACTCAGCTTTATAAACATATTGAACTTGGAATTGTTTTAAACCGTTTTGGTAATTTGTTTGATATTTGAAGAACCAAGTTTGTTTATACTCTCTTTGATTTCAGACAGTGACAGATGCAGCACAACAAACAACCAAGGTGCTTGAAGGTGCCAAGCCAATAGCTTCTTCAACCGTGGAAACAATATCTTCTTCAGATCCCACAGTGATTGCCGGAACAGCTGGGATGCTATTTGTTGCATACCTTTTGTTTCCTCCTTTCTGGTCTGTCATCTCCTTCAATTTTCGCTGTTACAAAGGTACATTTCACATGTTCTGATACAATTTTCCCGTGCTTGTATGGTTACACAAACCAAAAACATTAGGTTCATGAATTTTCAAGCTCCCCGAAACCACAATACTTTATTAGTAAATTTATTTGGCTGATACTTTTTTTTTGACAAGTTATTTGGCTGATACTTGGGGATTCTAATTCTATTACTTTGTATAGGAGACCTGACTCCAGCTCAAACACTTGATATGCTATGCACACAAAATTATATCTTGATTGATATTAGGTCAGAGAAGGATAAAGACAAAGCTGGTATCCCTCGCCTTCCATCAAGTGCTAAAAACCAAATGGTTGCCATTCCGTAAGTTATACTCATACTCATTCTACAACTTGAGCTTTTAAGCTTGCTTAATTATATGATATCATGATCTAAGGTTTTAAAACCATTATTGTGGCTGCAACATCATGTTTTTTTGATGATTTCCCAATCACAATTGGGTGGCACCACCGGTCGTATTTAACTGCAATTCTCTACAATATGAAAGACTGCACACAACCATGATTGCAAGTGCGAATTAACACATTGTGATGATAGAATAATTAAACATGAAAAGAAAGAAGCATCAAAACTAGCATGATCAAACCATGTACTAATTAATATTACTTGTTGTGGCTTTTAACTCACAGTTTAGAAGAATTGCCAAGCAAGTTGAGAGGACTGGTGAGTGGTGAGGAATGTGAAGAGAGTGGAAGCAGAAATAGCAGCATTAAAGATTTCATATCTAAAGAAAATCAACAAAGGCACCAACATTGTGATCTTGGACACGTGGGTTTCCTTCCTTCCTTCCAAGTCTATCTGATTATGGTTGATTCAACTTTTATCTGGTCAATTAACTTTTCATTTTTGGATAAAATGTATTTATTAGGTACTTGGACTCGGCTAAAATAGTTGCAAGAACACTCACAGGACTTGGTTTTAAGAACTCATGGATTGTTGCTGATGGATTTTCTGGAGGCAAAGGGTGGTTACAAAGTAGATTAGGAACAGATTCATATAATTTTTCATTTGCAGAGGTTCTGTCACCGTCTAGAATCATTCCTGCATCTGTCCGAGGTTTTGGTACAACCAGCAGCCAAAAACTTCTTCCTGGGGCTGACTGATTCTTTCAAATTTGAACTCTTCTATGTGTGCCAAATATAAAGAAATCCTTGTTTTTTTTTTTGACAAATGAAGAAATCCTTCTATTTGATTATAATTTTTCCCATCATTATATTTACATATTTCATAGGCTCATTCCCTTTTAATTAACCATTTCTCCATGTGCATGTTTTGAGTGGCTACTTTCCTTGGATTGTGATCACAATACTAAGTAAAAACTAAGGGTATGTTTGGGAGGGGGTTTTGCAAGGAGAAGAGAGGGGAGGACTTAAAAAAGATTTGTCTATATTTTAATATATTTTAGAGATTTAAAAAAATTAAAAGAACAAGTTTATAGATATCAATATAACATTTTTAATCACATTTGATTTATGTTTAGAGATATTCTATAGCTTCCACAGTTTAGATTTGAAAAATAAGTCCTCCCCACTCTTCCCCTCCCAAAACCCCCTCCCAAACATACCCTAAAGGAAAATGCCGGATAGTACCGAACGAAATTAGCAAAATACACTGAACACCAGAACCTCTCCTTGTTGTGTTAGGCAGTGTCCTATTAAATAAGCCTCTTCGTTGGTTTCTTATCGTATTGCGTATCATCGGTACTCAAAACTAAAATGTAAGTGCTCATCATATTGGATGTATGGTCCAGCTAATGTTTCTGAAGGACTATCTTCATGGCATTAGGAGAATAGGAGGTTATCTAATATAATTTCTAGAATGTCCTTATGTTTGTTTGATTTTAAATTTAATTTGATTTAAAGTGATTTTTGTGGAGATAATGATGTACAATAAACACTAACTTGTTTTGATAAGAGGGAGGTCCAAAGACCCACGGGATAACACTAAACTTTTTCGTATCTTAGAGCTCATTTGATTTTATTTTTTTTGACAATTGAGCTCATTTGATGTGTTTCTCATAGTTCACGTTTTTATCATGTTACACGCTTTTAACGTGTGACTTGTGCTCCACTTAGTCAACAGTGAGATTCATATTTTGCACCCACTATCTTCTCACACGGGTTGCATTTTTTCTCACAACGATTTGCACCCATTTTGAAAAACGAAGGTTGCAACTTTTATATCTATAACTTGAGAGCTTTGTTCATTTCCAAACTTGAACCGGAACACTTAGAGCATTTATGAGTTTTCTTCTATTTTCTCTCTTGTTTATTTTTCTTCAGTTCGAGTGGTCATAATGCTATATTTGATTGGTCTTAGTGTCATATATGAGGGTGTATTTCTCAAATTGTTTTCGATATAGTTTAGTCAGGCTTTTTATCCTGGCACATCACAGTATTGCAAAACATCTTAAAAAAGTGACCTAATAGGCGACTCAACCCGTAATTTATAATTCTCATAGTTCACGTTTTTATCATGTTACACGTTTTTAATGTGTGACTTGTGCTCCACTTAGTCAACAGTGAGATCCACATTTTGCACCCACTATCTTCTCACACAAGTTGCGTTTTTTCTCACACGATTTGCACCCGTTTTGAAAAATGAAGGTTGCAACTTTTATTTCTGTAACTTGAGAGCTTTGTTCATTTCGAAACTTGCACCGAACACTTCAAGCATTTACGAGTTTTCTTCTATTTTCTCTCTTGTTTATTTTTCTTCCTTAAAATTTTGAGTGGGGTTTTAATGCTATATTTGATTGGTCTTAGTGTCATATATGAGGGTGTATTTCTCAAATTGTTTTCGATATTGCAAAGCGTCTTAAAAAAATGACCTAATAGGCGACTCAACCCGTAATTTCTTGGGTAAATCGAATTTATTTTTCTAAACAATTTTCGAAAAAAAACAATTTCATTTCCCTCTTAATTAACCTTTTTACATTCGAAAATTCAACATTTTAACAAATGGAAAATTAATGGAAATTTTGGCAAAAAAATTAACACTATTATATTATATATATATATATAAATATATAATATATAATATAATATAATATAAGTAAGAAACTATCATCGATTTGCAAGCCAGTTGATACTAGGGAGGGTTCGAATCCTTGTGGTACATGGCACTCCAAATGTTACCCGCTCGAGATTATAACATGACATAAAGCTTTCGTGTATGTTACCCGCTCGATCGAGCTTATGCCATGACTGTATGAGCATAAATCATTATTGTCGGTCATACACATTTTCAAGATACTTGTGGGACATGGCACCTCAAATGTTAAGCTTTTCGTATTCATTAAATGTTGATCGTGTAATAGTTTATGATTGTTTTTGGAGCCACTACCCCTGTGAATATGCAGAGTTAATAAAAAATTGTTATGGTAATAGTTGTTGGATTTAGTGGGAATTTATGTTTTATCTTTATTACGTAAATTTTCATTTCATTTTAAATTTTAAATTTTGTTTGTGTTATCTTGTGCTACTACGTAAATTTTCATTGCATTGTGTAAATAAGCTTTCATTGCTTTCCGGCATCGTGTTAACCATTAGACTCCCTTAAGTTCTTTTAGGTGCGGAAAATGTCTATTTCTGTTACTGTTTAAAAAATTGACAAAGAAAATATAGTTATTGTTTAAAAAAATTAACAATTACTTCTACCAACTTTTAGTTATATTATTGTTCTGATCTATTTCCTGGGGAAGAACTAGACCGAACACATAAGAGAAAAAGAATAGGAGAGAAACATTGTGGATCCTTTTCATTGGCCTTAGAGAGCTATATTTATAGTACAAAAGGTAATTAACACTATTTATTATGTATTGGGTCATTCCTGCCGTTACGGACAGATCGAGGGAAATCTGGAATATGTATGTAGAGGGGTTTCAAAGTGACATCTTTGTAGACCTCCGTTTAAGCAAGATTCACAAGAACCATTTCACTCTACGTGGTCCATTTCCAATCTCTCTTTCCAAATTCAAAATATGGTTACTAGGTCTAGACTAATAAGGGCTAAAGATCAATTAAACAAACCTATTTAGAATTACTAAAAATAACATTTGTCAAAATAACCCAAGAGCCTTTGAATGAAATGGTAGGGGTCTCTTTTAGCTAAATTTGGATTCGAATCCAGCTTGGGCATGCAACAGTGTTAAATCTCTTTAGGGAGAGTTTTGCCGTCCTACCCGGCTCGAGGGATACCCGATTTATACCAAAGTTTTACACAAAACCAAAAAAACGGAAAAATAATTGGGTTTTTGACTTTATTTCTTTCAATTTTCCCTTCTTACAAAACACATGCGTAATCTGGAAACGTTGTTCCTCCCGCGGAACGAAACGAAAGCATTCCATTTTCCGGCGGCGACTACAACATGTTATTCAATTAGGGCTTGGAAACTCTTCACTCTTTGTCTTCGCTTCCTTCGTCAGACTCAGAACAACGCTCACTATGGTCGCCTCTCTTTCACTTTCAACTCCCAATTTCGCAACCGCTTTTCTCGGCGAGAAATCGTACTTCCTCTCTCCGTTTCTCTATCTTTCAGTTTTTCCTTTATCCATAATTGATTAATTGCTTTAATTTTCAGCTCATTCTTGTTTTTGTTTTTCATTTTAAAATGCTTCCGGATTCTTCAATATTTTTTTAATTTTAATTTATCTTCCTTGATTTGGCTTTTTTCAGGGCCCTCCGAGAAAACACGGGGAAACTGACGACCTTTTCGGAATCTTCCTGTTGCACTAGAACCGCGGTGGCTACGCCCTATGGAGGTACGACCTTCGTGTTTTATCTCTGAATTCACGTTGATAAGTAAATTTGTACTTGGCTGAGTAATTGATGACGACGATTATTGTGTATGTACAATTTATCATCTATGAAGCACGGACACAGACACCCGGACACGACATGGACATGTCGACACGGCTATTCACCATGTATGATATTAGCTCTTAAAAAGTGCAAATTACAACCAACGATAACAAGAGTCACAACAGTCGTAATGTCTCCCTTTCAGTAAACCCTAGATTAATGATTTGATTTGACAGTAGCTTCAATTTGTAATTTCAAAACTGTTGGCTTCTCTTAATTTAGAATTACTTTTTACGGCAGTATGTGGCTCTTTATTCAATTAGTATACATAGTTGTCGTAAAAAAATCTACACTATCAACCCAATATAAAACTATAGTAAGCCTGACTTTTTTTTTTTTAGAAATAGTTAAGATAAAAAAGTAAACATTTCTTATGACATGTTATTTTGCGATCAGTTGGTTTTATAAAAATCTTACTAGTCTAAATACATCACTTTTTCGATGAATCTAAAAATTGTTTGTTGCTTTTAAACGAGTCCGAAGGGAGTACAAGACAAGAAAATAGTGTATAAATTAAATTTATATTTTGTCAAAAAAATTTAAAATTGATATGTTTGACAAAATAAAAATTAAATCCATGTTTTTTTGACAAGAAAAAATTAAATCCATGTTAAAATGCACTTGTAGTTAGCACTTTGCACACGGTTGCGCAGGGTAAGAAGGGTTACACTAAAATACAGACATAATCTGTTATCGTTCTTCCTCTTGGCTCTTGCGGAACGAAACGAAGACGTTCCGTTTTCCGGTGACTCCAATTCCGACATGCTATTCAATTAGGGTTCGGAAACTCTTCTCGTCTTCGTTTCCTTCCTCAGAACAACGCTCAATATGGTCGCTCTTTCACTTTCAACTTCCAATTTCGCTACCGCTTTCCTCGGCAAGAAATTGTACTCCCTCTCTCCGTTTCTCTATCTTTCCGTTTTTCCTTTATCCATAATTGATTAATTGGCTTTAATTTTTATAGTATTCTAGTTCTTGTTTTTCATTCTAGTGTTTCCGGATTCTTCAATATTTTTTAATCTTCAATTTATCTTCCTCAATTTGGCTTTCTTCAGGCCTCTCAGAGAAAACACGAGGAAACTGATAACCTTTTCAGAATCTTCGTGTCGCACTAGATGCGCGGTGGACTCGTCCTATGGAGGTATATTTCCTATGCGTTTTATCTTTGAAATCATGTTGATACATAAATTTGCACTTGGCTGAGTAATCGATGAAGATACTTCTTGATTGGGCATATCCCCGTGTATGAACAATTGAACAATATCTATCTTTTAAGTTATCTTTATCATAATATCCTATTCACCATCTATGTATTTAGGTCTTTTAAGTTATCTTTAGCATAATATCCTTATCCCAGAAGATGTCATATTTTCCTATCATGTATCAAATTCGAAGATATACAGATTATTTGATAGTACTCTCGTAATTAGTTTGTCTTTAGTTTGTCTTAATCAGTCTCCCTCTACTAATTATTGGAGTATCCTCTATTTATTTGGTCAACATTCTTTAACGGTGCGTGTTACAAATGCCAATTAAAATTGTAATTTCCATTCAAAAGGTTCTTGATTGCTTTTACATTGAAGCAAGGTCTATCTTGAGCATCTGTAGCCAGAGCCATGTCACAGCTGTTGCTGTGGCAATTGCGGGTATAGGTTTGAAATCATGTCGAGTTTTTTCATTTAATGAAACAAACAAGCTGTAGCCTAGGGCTGGACTTGATTGCTTCAATAAGCCAAGCTGGAGCTTTATATTCTTGTTTAAGCTCATATAGTTTGTGTTTCAGATGAAAGCCCTTTTTATTCAGTATCTTGCGAACAAGTATTACTATTTCCTTACTGTGTACATAATACTTGTTTATTCTTTAGGAGATGGATTTGGTGAGTTTTGAATGTCTTTTTCTTTCTTTCTAAATTACCAATAACAAGCCTTGTAGTCCCCTTTTTGAACTCCTAAACATAGCCTAAAGGTTTGTTAAGATAATTAGGAGAGGCATTATAAAAGTTACATCCATTCCAATAGGGAGACTGCGCATGTTTATTCTTTAAGAGATGGATCTGGTGGGTTTTGAATGTCTTTTTTTTTTCTTTCTAAATTACCAATAATAAGCCTTGTAGTCCCCTTTTTGAACTCCTAAACATAGCCTAAAGGTTTGTTAAGATAATTAGGAGAGGCATTATAAAAGTTACATCCATACCAATAGGGAGACTGCGCATGGGCAGCCAATAAGTTAGTATTGTGGTTTCATTTTCCAAATTTAGTTGGAGGCAACTGTCCTGTTGAAGAGTAGCTTGATCTTCTTGATTAGACGGCGATAGTGGTGTGATTCATGAGAAGCAGAGCAGCCATGCTTGCATAGATTGACAGCATTTATATCCCTTTTTCAATAGATAATCCTTTGTACCTAATGAAAAAACTTCAGATCCATTTCGTTATCCCAAGTACAACATTGCCTTCACTAGTTTTATGTTCTTTTCTGATAGGTGGTTTAAACATGATTTTTGGATCGTTGGCTGTTTGTTGACGGCTGAAGTGTTAACTTAATTACATCATCATTCATATTAATTCATAAAATTTAAGTTTCTGATACTTATATTTCAGTTTTCAATTTTCGATTTTAGAGATTGAATTGATTGATATATGCATACACACATGCACATTTTTCTACAGGCAACGAGCAAAAATTCCCTCGAATCAGTGTTTGGGATCCTTACCGGCGCCTTGGCGTTACTCGTGATGCTTCCGAAGAAGAAATTTGGGGGTCAAGAAATTTTCTGTTGCAACAATATGCTGGACATGAGAGCAGCGCCGAATCAATTGAAGCTGCTTTTGAAAAAATCTTGATGGCTAGTTTTTTACACAGGAAGAAAACAAAAATTAATTTGAAAAGCAAGTTGAAAAAGAAAGTAGAGGAGTCACCAACATGGGTCAAGAACTTGCTCAACACTGTTGAATTTCCGCCCACTGAGATCATCCTCAGAAGATTGTTTCTCTTTGCCTTCATGGGCGGCTGGAGCATTATGAATTCTGCTGAAACTGGACCTGCTTTTCAGGTTTGCTTTGAGTTTATTGTATTATTTATTTCTGTGCGGTGTGCAGTCAAATGTACTATTTTTTAAAATAAAACTGTATTTCACATTTCATTAAAGACAAATAGAGAATTGCAACTATGCCACTTTCTATAAGAAAGTTATTACACCCAAATTTTTTGGGTAAGCCAACAAAATTATGTCTTCATCTAGCTCTTAATGGTACGTTATGCCTGTGTATTAGGGTTGTTCTCCCACCGTACTGCATATTTAAGTTAACTATCAATTGCTGGATGCTCTTACATCCCAGGCTGTAGGATGCCTGATATGCTTGTTATACTTTAATAATAATGAGATTTGGTGACTACTGTCTTTGGCTTTGGTCGAAGATTGTACGGAAATTTCTGATCACTCATTTGGCTGGTCGATTCTCGTGACTGTTGGTTCAGACTTTCAGGTTATGGTCTTTAGCGCTTTAAAGTTTAACCATCGAACACCGTTTTAATCTTGATTTGTGGCATGCCCATGCACATTTTTTAGGCTTTCAGTCTTATGGATAATATGTTCATAATATCTTTGTTAATAAATGTCTACAAACTTTCATCTATTCAACCAGTGTATGAAGGCATAATAAGGTGATTGTGTTTAAGTTTGAAATAAATAACAATATAATGTAAGGTTTCTGTAGTGTTGGAGTCACATCAGAAAATGTTATTGAAATAGTTGTCTTTGCTCTGTCTCTCTTTCCCCACTTTCTGCTGTCATCACCATATGCACGAATAATTGCATATTGACAATGCCGTCTTTTTGCTACAGGTGGCAATCTCTTTGGCTGCTTGCATATATTTCCTTCACGAAAAGACAAAGAGTTTGGGTAGAGCGTTCATTATCGGGTTAGTGGGTACAACTTGCTTCAACTCACTGTTGTCTTTGATATTTGTTTGTTAACCAAAGTTCTTTGCTGCACAATTATAGGTTTGGAGGTCTTGTGGCTGGATGGGTCGCTGGTTCAGTGCTGGTACCCAACATTCCATCTATGTTGCTGCGCCCAACTTGGACACTTGAACTCTTAACGTCATTGGTAGTTTATTTTTTCTTGTTCCTTGCTTGTACTTTTCTCAAGTGAAGTGTACTCATCCATAGTTTCTTGTGCTGTACTCTTAATGAGTTTCTAGGTGAACAAACTAAATCATTTTTTCGTAGTGAGCTAAGTTGTCTTCTATTTTGTTTGCTTTGAATACCACTGTGTTGAGTAGGCAATGGTTTGCTAGATATTTCGGGTTGGCTAAGTGTCACCTGGATAGGTATCTTTGCATCTGTTATGAACTCGTCCGCAATCGCATGGCTAACTTTCCCTAATCTTGATTCTGATTGAGATGATTAACAAGCTCCTAACCTCTCCAACCTCTCTATTTTGAGCTACAAAAAGAAAAAATTATGAATGGAATTTGACAGTTGATTCGCACAATATTTTTTATGCACCTTTGATTTTATGGATTATTAATTATTATGATGCACCTTTGAATTTATGGATTATTAATCATTCAATTTTTATTAAAATGTATAAAATAGTTGGTAGGAAACATTTTACACTTAAAAGAACCACGAGTATAAAATTAAGATCAGGGGAAATTGCAATCACTTTTCTTAAATGACACTCACTCATATATTTTATTTTTTTTAAAAAAATAACACTCATTACTCTTACAATTGTTAGAAAAGTCGCACTTAGATCTCCCAAGTTTTTTTTTCAATGGCAAAATTCCTGATCTATTACAAAACAGCCTCACATATCATGAGATTAGTCTTAACTGAAGTGTCAAGCGAGACATAAAACAACCTCCCACAGGCATACAGAAGTCTCAAGCACAGACTAACAATTAAAATTGACATCTCATAATAGAGAGGACCGTAGCATGGATCAATAATCATATGTGTTCTGATACACAAGATCCTCATTTCTGAGGCGAGTGTAGAGCATACTTGCATCTCTATGGAGGAGCTAATGATATAAACATAGTAACTAGAATTTTCAGGAAGAGGAGAGAAACCTTAGAAAAACATGTTTTTACAAAACACTGAGTTTTATTTGATTTCTGGATGCCCCCATATGTTACATAAGCTCTCCTTTTATGGCCAAGGAGATGCACAAAAGGACAAAACATAATCACATGGCTTCAGATGCCTAATACATGACATCTCACTTACTGACAAAACATAATCACATGGCTTCACATGCCTAATATATGGCCTTACTTACTTTTCACATGCTTAATAGGCCTATGACTCATCAATCTACAAACTAGCCTTTTGACTAAATTGTCTTTTACCCAATAGAGACTAGAGAGGGTGTATATAGTATTTAACTAGAAATTAAGAATGGGAGGTGAGTTCAATTTTCCCACCAGATTAAAGACAACAATGGCAAGGTTTACACAATGGTGGAAAAACTAATACGGGTCGACAACAACACATCATCAAGGGTTTGAAGGGAGGTTGGGCAAAAAATTGAAACTGTTTGTCTGGATACAAAGCATACGAACACGTTAAGTACACACAAATCCTAAAGATGACCATACGTGAAAGTGTGAAACATATATAACAGTAGTACTGATGATTCTTAGCAAAGTAATGATAAATTGTATTGTATCTATATATCAAGGGCTTGCTCTGCGTCTGCAACCGAGCCGAAGCGATTTTTCCTGATGGCGTAGCATCCCATAGTGTAAATGGCAGTGACTAGTATTAGCACAAAGACATTGAATACTGTGAGATATCTCCATTGGTTCCTAATATTGGCCAGCACTCCTCCTTTGCATGAACCGCAATTGTAGCACGGTTTCTCCTGATTGTTATTCCAAATAGCGCAATCTGAATTATTCACTGCTAGACCCTCCTTTGGCACTTCCCAAAATGTGGCATTCTTCATTGCAAATCCACAGTATATTGGTGGCTTACAACACCCAGACTGAAAACAAAAATAAATAAAAAATACAATCCATTGGAACATAAGTAATTCATTTTGACAAACACCGAAAAAAATTGATTGATATAAATTTACCTAAGTTCCATCCATTTTTTAAAAAATTGGTTATTTGTTTGTCAATAAAAAAACATAGGCTTTAAGACTGTGAATTTAATTTAATTTTAGTAAAAAAATTACACAACAATTAATCATAGATTGTATTGTCGCCAAAAATGGAGTTTAATTGTCACATAATATTACTGTAATTTTTTTTAAACTCACAAAATTCGCCACTGTGGAAATATTAGAAGCCAACAAACCAACACCGTTGGCCTAACACTATGGGGTCGGTTCGGTACTCCCGAGTTTGGCTCCCGCAGTTGAGAAACTCGGTGTTGGCCAGTGAGAAATTTGATCTTAATCACAGATAGTCTTTCATTAAAAGTGTTGGGACACTCAGTGATAGCTAATAATATTCTGAACCAAAACTAAAATAGACTCACTTCTTTCTAATGAGATATCAAACTGCAATCAATGGATAGTATAAAAGATTTATGAGTAATGTTATTTAGCCAAAACGTTCTAGCCAAAAATAGTCAAAAACCAAGTTACAACACAAATTAACCAAGTTTTATAGACCACTAACTAACCTGTTTTTTTGCAGTTTTTAGTCAATGGCCTAGAAAACTGTGAAAAAGCAGGTTGGTTAATGGCCTATAAAATTTGGTTAATTGATGTTGTAACTTGATTTTTGGCTATTTTTGGCTGGAACATTTTGGCTAGATAACATTATTGAAGATTTATACATCTTGTGTATTAGTTACTAGTTTTTGTATACTAAACATTTATGCTGCTTCTAGGGTGAGAAAACAAATCAAATCTTTCATCGGTTAACCACTAAAATTGACTGTAGTAGGATATTGTGTAAAAAACTATGAGAACTAGGGGTGGGAATAGGCCAGCCGACCTACAGGGGCCTACGGCCCAGCCTACATCAGGCCCATGCCAGACCAAGCTTTTTTCTAAATAGATAAGGCCAAGGTTTTTTTAAAAGTCTATTTACCTAAAAAGGTCAGGCTACAGGCCATCGAAGAGGACTTTTAGGCTTACCAGGCCGGCCTATTTAAATAATATTTAAATATTTTTTATTACTACTATTATTATATTAAATTTTCTACTTTGTTTAACTTATAAATTTGCTTACATTTTATGTTTATTCAAAATGATGACCTATATCAATTTTTAACATATTTAAAAGTATTATTATAAAATAAAATGCCCTATAAAGATAATTCTCTAAAATATTTTGTTAGATCTTGAATTAGATCTTAATTTCATTGATCGATTAGCTTGTTCGTTTATTTACAAAGTCTACACTACTCAAATGTTGTAGATTTTCGTAATTTTTTTTAGTGAAATAGGCTTTTAAACAGGCTTGCTGGCCTCGTCAATCTTTTCAAATGGACAGACCAGACCTCAAAAGTTGGCCTATCACAGGCCACAGGTAAGGCTCAGGCCCAACACTTTCAATGCAGGCTAGGCCCAGGCCATGCAAAGCCTAGCTCGGCCCAACCTATTCCCACCCCTAATGAGAACCAATACTAAATCTCACCTGTTAATGAATTTTTATACTATATCTTACGGTTATTTTTAATTTTCACTTGTGATGGATTTGATTTGCTCCCTCACCATAAAATCACCCAACATTTATATTTAATGAGTAAAATAAATAGGATTTTGCTTGCATGGGAAATTAGATAACCTGAGTGGTAGACAAGTGTTTGAAAATGAGAGAATCATTGTTGCTACCACCATTGATGACAAGGTTCTGACAAACACGAGCATCCATCAAACAACTCTTAACCTCGTTCCAGTTCTTGTCATTCACAACATAACGCTGCAACCAGTGAGAGAAGTCAGCGACTCTATACTCACCATACCCTTTCCCAGATATCTGTTTCCCAACCTTCATGTTGGTAACAAAAAACACAAACACGGTGAACAAAGCGAGTCCCAAAACCAACAAGAACGTCACTAACAAGTAACCGTAAATTGCCTTATCGACTCCAAACAACCATCCCGCGATTCCCAGTGCCGATACCAGCACCACCAACACACCACCGATTAAGAGTGGGTTCTGTAACACCTTCTGGCAGTCGGACCCGCCACAGATGTGGATGTAGGCGGAGGCACTGACGGCGGCGAGACCAAGAAGTAAGGAGAGTGTGTTGAGAACGGCAACCACGAAGTTGCGGAGCGTACTCTTGTTGATATTGATACATCTTATGGTTAGAAGAGAGAAGCTACACACGTTTAGAAGAGAGAAGCGACACTCGCTCGTCGTCATGATGTTGAAATTGGTGAGAAATGTTGTGTGTAGAAAAAAGAAGAGAAGATTTTGGAGTGGAGAAAAGTAACGGTTCCCGCGTGGAGTTTTGAATTTTGTTAGATTGCATTTGGAGTTGAAGTTATTTACCGATGTACCATTCCATGCTTAATGCAGTTGGAATTTCTTCTTCGTGTTTCGGTGTTACAGTTGGCGAATTCTTGTTCAGCCACGTCAGTTATAGTCGGTTACATTGTGGCCCCACTACTTTTTAGCGGTACAATACAGTTACCTTTACCCTGATGCCAACAACTAACTGCAATTGATTAAGGAAACATTTTTAAGTATATGCATGTTCAAAAAAAAAATTGGGTCAAAGGTCGAATGATTCATTAATTCTGGGCAAGGCCCAAGCCATACAACCCAAAATGGGATCCAAAAGGCCCAAAGGTCCAAATAGAAAGAGTCGGGTAACCTACAAAGAGATTCGGTTCCCTCCCAATGGAATCTGGAAAAGTAGCTTAATTCAACAAAAGTATCATAGATAGCAACACACAAGCACCAACAAAGTAAAACTTCTCTCTCCTCCATTATTTCACATTGAAAGCTTCACCAACTACATCTAGACTCCATCAGAACTGGGGCCAATACATTTGCACGGTGACGGATTAAGCTGATGGATCTTGAAATCAACGGAGATGTGCGACCTCCAACCGAGCCATCGAAAGTTTCAATCTACTCGAAGCCCTTCACGATCCTTCTCCAAGATCCGGTGAAGTTCCACCGGAGGATTTGCCGGCCAGCTGCTGTTGAGGATTCCGCGATCTGCCATGGAGACTATATAGTGAGCAGCTTCATTCCCTTCTCTTGGAGTCCAGGTAAACCCGCATCTATGAAATTGGTCTTTAAAATTTCTGATATCCTGAAGAATGCTTCTGATCTCCTCCTTTTCTTGATTTCCTCTGCATGCTTCAATTAAATTGAGGTTATCCGATTCAAAAACAACAGATGAGATGGGGAGATTCATCGCAAGCATCATTGCAGATCGAATTCCCATAGCCTCTGCTGCCAACGGAGACGAAGCAGAGATGCGATTTGCCGTTGCGGAGAGACAGGTACCGCTTGAGTCTCTTATTAAGATTCCAATTGTTCCTTTACCATTTCTCTGGCTGTATGCAGCGTCTGAGTTAATTTTCACAGTGCTCTGTATCGGTGGCCTCCACCGTGCTGCACCAACAGATCTAGGATAGTTACCACCAGCAAGGGCTGGGCTAGCCGTTTCTTGAAAGAATTCTGCCACACTGTTCTGAGATAGGATAATGACCTGCATCGGATTCAGTTTTTTATGCTGAAACACAAACTCATTTCTACCTTTCCATAGTAGCCACAGAGCAGTGAATAGATTAGCAGACAATAGATCCTTAGAGTCTGGGAGAGTTAGAAAGAGCTCCAACTTAGAGAACAGCCACAGATTCATTGATTGTAGGGTGAGAGGAGTTGGTACGGGCCCCAGCTGGAGCGCAAACCAGCAAGGTTCCGTCCACGGGCAAAGGAGAAAGGCATGCTCCACACTCTCCGGATGATTATTGCAAATTGGACATAGAGGAGAATCAACAATCCTTCTTTTATGCAACGCTTCCTTAAGGGGTAAGGCATTATTACACAAGCAACACATGAAATGTTTAATTTTCTCCGGGACTTTTCCATTCCAAATCCACCTTCAAAACCTGCTTTCAACCAGATTTGAAGAAGAAGCCCCTGCTGGAGGCTGGGAAGTGTCAACTTGTAATCTCCTGTAGCCAGATTTTACAGAGTAAACACCATTAGAAGTCATAGGCTAGAATAGAGAATCATTGGAGGAGGTCCAAGAGATAGGAGTTTGGAGAGTCTCAATTGCGCTTTGAGGTTGAAGGTTGTTCCTTAATGCATTCAGATCCCAAGCTTTTCTCTGATTAATCAACTCCCCTACTCTGGTAGCTGTAGCAGTGCTCTTGATCTCAGTTTGTTTCACTGTAGCCAACCAGATATCATGAGCTATATGGATATTAGACCTTGATCCTATGGACCATCTTCCAGACTGTTTAAGAAGTTGTCTCCCTGTAAGAATACTCTTCCAAACCCAAGATGAATTAGCTTTATCTTTAGCCTCCCAGAAATTCTCATTTGGAAAGTATATACTCTTCAGCATAGTTGCCCAGTAAGAATCTGGTACTTGCATTATTCTCCAGGCTTGTTTAGCTAGATGTGCTACATTAGTCTTGCTGAATTCTTTGAACCCCAAGCCCCCAACATCCTTAGGAGAGCACAAAATGTCAATATTTTTCCAATGAATACCCCTCTACTTGCCTGCTTTAGCCCACCAGAATTTAGCTACAGCTGAGGTTAGCATTGCACAGAAACCTTTAGGAAGCTTTAGAACTGACATCACATAAGTTGGGATGGCCTGCACCACTGCTTTGATCATTACTTCTTTGCCTGCTTGCTTCAACAGTGATCCCTTCCACCCCTGCATCTTGTTCATAACCCTTTCCTTGACCCAATTCAAACTCTGGATTTTAGATCTTCCCCAATCCGCAGGAATGCCAAGATACTTCCCAGGATTCGCCCATATGGGGATTGCAGTTATCCCTGCCAGACCAATTTTGAAAGAGTCACTTGTTCTAGATCCACACACTATTCCAGACTTTGTGATATTAATTTTCTGCCCTGGTGCAGTAGTAAACATATTCAGAATAGACACAATGTTGTAAACTTCTTCATAGGAATCCCTAGAGAATAAAATAGCATCATCTGCAAAAAATAAATGGGTGAGAGGAGGAGCTGAGGCTGCCAACTGAATGCCATTAATTCTGCCCTGGTCACGAGCATTAGAAATTAGCCTAGAAAGCACATCGAAGACCATGATGAATAGATATGGAGATAGTGGGTCCCCCTGTCTCAACCCCTTATGAGGAATTAAAGTATCGGAGGAGAATCCATTCACCTGATATGAATAAGATACTGATGAAACTAAACTCATAATTTTAGACACCCAAATTGGATCAAAACCATAGGCTTCCAAAACTTTTTGTAAAAAAGACCAACTCACTCGATCATATGCCTTATTCATATCAAGCTTGATTGCAATTCCTTTCCCCTTTCTGCCTTGTCTACTTTTCAAGTAATGGAAAGCCTCATGAGCCACCACTAAATTATCCTGAATAAGTCTATTCCCCACAAATGCACTCTGTTGTGGGGAGATCAAGTCACTATCACTTTGGATATGATTTTGTAGATAAAATTACAGCAACTGATAGGACGAAGCTCTGAAATAGACTCAGGATTGCTAACTTTAGGGATCAGAGCAACCAAAGTATGATTAGCTTTGTCCCCAAGGGTTCCCTCCTCAAAAAATCATTTACAAGCATGAACCACATCATTTTTTATAGGCTTAAATACACTTTTGGTCCTCCAAGTTTCACCAACTCACGATTTTGATCCCCCAAATTTTAATTTCACGAATTTGATCCCCCAAGTTTCTCAATTTGTAAAATCAGGGTCCCCCACTAATCTGGTCAAAATTGATGCTGACCTGTCCGCCACTTAAACTACGTGGCAGCCACGCTGGCATGCCAAAGTGGCTTTTTTATATTAAAAATTGTTATTTTTATTTTAACATTTTGTTTATATATATTTATATTATATTTAAGAAATTAGAAATTAAAAAAAAACACTTAAACTATGGTTTAGGTTATTAGGTAAGGGTATGTTAAAATAAAAATAATAATTTTGAATATAAAAAAACCACTTTGGCATGCCAGCGTGGCTGCCACGTAGTTTAAGTGGCGGACAGGTCAGCATCAATTTTGACTAGATTAGTGGGGGACCCTGATTTTACAAATTAGGAAACTTGGGGGATCAAATTCGTGAAATTAAAACTTGGGGGATCAAAATCGTGAGTTGGTGAAACTTGGGGGACCAAAATTGTATTTAAGCCTTTTTTATAATATCCCAATTCCTTTGAAAAAATAGCCCATTTAATCCATCAGTCCCTGGGGCTTTATGGGTCCCCAAGGAGAAAACAACATTTTTTATCTCACTTTCAGTAACCTCAGAAAGCAGTTTAGAATTTACATCATTAGAAACAATTTTAGGAACAACATTTAAGCAAGGCTAAAATGCTCCCGGGGTCACTTATCTTTATTTAAAGTAACGATTTAGTCCTTTATGTTTTTTTTGTCCCAATTAAATCCTTTATGTTTTAAATTTTAAGCAATATTACCCTTTTCTGTTAGCCTCCATCCAACTCTGTTAAAAAATGTCCAGTCATCATTTGAAACATATTTTTTATTTGTTTATGCTTATGTGGCATTGCTGACTCATTATTTAATTTAAATTTTTTTTTTTTTCATTTGAATTTCTTCCCTCTTCTTCATGGTGAACCCTAATTTCTCCCCTTTTCTTCTTCATTTCAGAAATTCCCAGAACGACAACTTGAAGATTCTCGAAACCAGAACCCCAAGACTGAATCGTTTTCATTGCCATTTTCGTGTTCGTTTTCGATTTCGTTCATTTTCGTTCAACCCATCTCAATCTTCATGTTCGTTAATTTTCATGTTCCTTTTTTATTTCGATTTTCAATTTTCGGTTTTCAATCTCTTTCGATTTTGTTTTTGATTTTGATTTTCAATCTCTTTATTTTCGATTTCGTTCTCCTTCGATTTTGATTTCGTTTTGCAGATTCGTTTTTATTTTTACAGATTTGTTTTGCAGATATGCAGGGGAGATTCGTTTTTCTCTGTTTTAGTTTCTTTTTTTGATTCTTCGATTTTCAGATCTGTTTCAAATGGTTCTATGTAATATGTTTCCAGATCTGTTATGTTTCCAACCATACAACCCAAGATCAACAATCACCATTTCAACACAAAGGAAACAACCCTCAAACGTAAAAAAGACATCGTGAGAAAGGAAAGGAAGTTGCTCGTGAGTGTTTCCTCCAATGAAGATCCCCATAGATAATTCCAGCAAGCCCACCATCAACAATACACAGATTTTAGAAAACCTGTTTTTTAATTATTTTAAATTAAAATTAATAAACACTATGATAATTCCACATAAGAATTGAAAAAAAGCCACTTAAGCATTAAAAAAAGCCACATATGCATTTTTAACAGAGTTGGATGGAAGCTAACGGAAAAGGGTAATGTTGCTTAAAATTTAAAACATAAAGGACTTAATTGGGACAAAAAAAACATAAAGGACCAAAACGTTACTTTAAATAAAGATAAGGGACCCAGAGAGCATTTTAGCCTTTAAGCAATTATCAGAGGCAGTATCACCTTCAGGAGCATAGATTTCAGCAAAGTAGTTCTTTATGCCATTAGCTATGTCTGTCTGACCCTCCAACCAAATACCATCTGCATTTTTGATTCTGATGAGTTTGTTCCTTTCTCTTCTCTGCAGAGTTGAGGCATGGAAGAATTTGGTATTCTTGTCACCATAGTTCAACCATTTGACCCTTGATCGTTGAGCCCAATATCTCTCTTCTTGCTTCCAAAGCCTATCAACCTCCCTTCTCATATCATTAACCTGATTCCAGTTAGTTTGAGCAGATGGACAGTTTAGAGCTTGCTGAATTTTTTCCTTTAACACCTTAATCTATTTTGCAGCATTCTTGAATGTTTGCTTATGCCATTTGGTCAGGTTTGTCTTGCATTTCTCCACCTTTTCATTCCAAGTTTCCCAAGGGTTGCTTCTACTACTCACCCACCCATCTTCAATAATCCCTCTACAATCAGCATGTTCTTCCCACATTGCCTCATACTTGAAAGATCTCCCACTAGTCAAAGGGGGTTTTGGCTTTAAGATAATTTGCGCATGATCAGAATTTACAATGGGGAGAGCTATTGCTATGGCATGAGGGAAGAGCTGCCTCCAGGGCCAATTAACAAGAATTCGGTCTATTCTTTCCTTAGTGACAAAACCTCCTCTGGGGCTGCTAACCCAAGTAAATCTACTCCCCTTCAAGTCTACATCCATCAATTCCGAGGAGTCTAGAAACTCCCTAAATCTGTCCATCCTCCCTTGATCAACTGGTCTCAACCCATCCTTTTCAATATCTTGAAGCATTTTATTAAAATCCCCACAACAACACCATGGGCCATTGTTAATTGGTTTCAGATTTAATAGCTTTGGCCAGAGGTTTCTCCTTTGAGCAATGGTTGGATTACCATATACAAAGGTTATCTCAAAGGTGGCCCCTGATCTCCTCTCCTTAATTGCTGTATGAATGAAGTTAAGACAATGGGATAAGATATGAATCTCATAATAATCACTCCAGAATAACGCAAGACCCCCAGAGGTGCCTCGAGCTTCCACACAAAACCAATTCTGGAACCTAAATCTTCTCTTTACCCTTTGAACACGTTCCTTCTTTGCTCTAGTCTCAGAAAGGAACACTATATATGGCCGGCTTATGACCAATGACAAGTTCATATAATTCTCTGTTTGTCGTGGCCGTCGCCAAGCCACGACAATTCCAACTTATACACGTCATTGTGATGGAGGGGGCAGGTGCTTGCCTGCCGCCTCGGACTTTTTGTTGTTGTGACCAATTGAGAAGCTGCCAAAGCATCCTAAGGAACCATGAGTTTCAACATTTCTTGCTGACTTGTTCTTTTTCAAATTATGTATAAAATCTGTGTATCACAATCTGACCCATCACTTTTTCTTTTCTTTTGCAAGAGGAGGCCATTACTCATGTCAAGAGATAGGGTCTGTTCTTCTTCAATTTGTATTTTGATAGCTTCAGTGGCTGGGCTATTATCCTCTGGAGGGAACTCAACAGTATACGGAGGAGGTGATGCTGGTAGGAGTTTAGGAGGCTCTCTCCATTCTATTTCAAACTCCCCCACTTTGCATTTTCCTTTGAAATCTGCCTGCTCCCCTTTAGTCTTCCATTGCTTAACTTTAATTTTGTTTCTGGCTTCTTTTGCATCAGCAGGTAGAATTTTTGCACCCCCATACTTGATTTGTTCATTAACTGGACTCGGGTAATCCTTAAGCACAACTTTTTCTTTCAGCCCCACGTCTTCTTTAATTAGTCCCAGATCTTCCACATTGGCAGGCCCAAGTCCTGGGCATCCTGATTGAGAATTCAGTGGAATCACCGTGGACAATTTTCCCTCCAACATTGGGTTATCATTGCCTCCAGAAACTTTTGCTTCTATAAGACCCTCCTCATCATTTTGTTCTTCTCCCCTTTTACTAGTATTTTCCAGCATTGGGATTGAAGTGCTACCTGCATTTGTTTGGCATGCTTTTCCCCTCAGTTTAAAGAAGCTCCTCTCTAGATTCTCTAGCCATTGTTGTTTAGATAAAGATGACATAGGGTGCTGTCTTTGGATATTAGATGCTAGCTTTATATCTTTCCAAATCTGCCTGAACATATCTTCTTCTTCTGAACTGTTGTTTATTTGTTCCTTCAGATTTTGTCTTTGACGCTCTTCCTTATTTTTGAAAGCTGCCTCTGCTGAAGCCATATTATGCACCTTCTGCTGTGAGTTGCCACTCTGTTGCTCCCTGTGCTTTGTAAATTTCTTGACTGAACCCATCGTCGTATCCCCACATGTTTTCACATGCTTTTTAAGGATCAGATCAATAGGCTTAGGGGCCACAATACTCATGTTTTGATCATACTTTGGAATATTGGGGCTATAGGCAGACATAACCCTTGGCACTGTGCATACCCTTGGTTCATGCCCTATCACTCTGCAATTAAAGCACAAATCTTGCAGCCTCTCGTACTTGTAGTTTGCCCAAATCCGAG
The DNA here is from genome assembly GCA_963573325.1 of Astragalus glycyphyllos. Classification (NCBI taxonomy): domain Eukaryota; kingdom Viridiplantae; phylum Streptophyta; class Magnoliopsida; order Fabales; family Fabaceae; genus Astragalus; species Astragalus glycyphyllos. Next base: position 58,981,131 of record OY754308.1, on the reverse strand, counting down.
GTAAATCTTTCCTTGGGATCCAACACCCCGAGGGTAAAGGCTGGGTAATGTCAATAGCTACATTTTCCCTAACAAAGGTTCTCAGGATTCTCCCTTCAACAATGGGATCTTCCACTTCTAGCACCTTTCCAACTCTTGATAGAATAGTAGTAGCATTGCCTCTGTTCAAGAACTCCATGGGGAGATTGTGAATTTGCACCCAAAATGGGGTTTGATCAAAGTAGTTTTCGTGAGGAAAGACTTCCGGAATCCAATATTCCAAGCACATGAGACGATTCAAAAAGAACCATGGAGCCTTCCTCATGACTTCCCTAGAGTGGTTTTCATTTTCAAAGGTGAACAAGAGCTTGTTCATCCCTAGATCTGATATCTGGACTCTATCATATACAGCCCAAGCCTTTGCAATAACTTCCTTTGCAGCTGGTTTATTCACAACTTTATTAGCTATGAACTTACCTACCAGTGTTCTACGAGCTAACATTATATTATCTGGATTTGCAGGTAACATTACTTCCTCCATTACTTCGTTGCTGTTGATCATAGGTTGCTGGTTCCCAGAGTTTGATGAAGAGCTAGAGTCCATGGCCATTGCTTTATCTTTCACTGATATCTACTGAAGAAGATGGAGTAAGATCTAAATGCCCAGATCTGAACGCAGGAGCATATCTAGAGAACAGAACAAGTAATGTAGTCCCAAGGGTAGATATTCTGAGGTTGTATTAATGTAGTGGATTGTTTTGAAATGGTGAGACTTGTGATTTGCTTTGAGACTTTGATTGTGAACTAAAGACTACAGGGTTTAACGCCTACTCTGATTAAAGACAAACACAATGCAAACAAGGAGGCTGTTTTTGTATTTGATTAATGAGAGTGAGACAAACTAGGATCCTTACAGGAGACAAAGTCCTTTTGGGGAACAAAACTTATCCGAAACCCTAGCAGAGCCTCATTGTAGGAACTAACACTATTGTTTTAAAAAAAAAACATACATATATTTCCATTTTACTACATTCTTACTATTGTCATTTTACTACATTCTTACTATCCACATACATATATTTCATGCATGTCTTTACGTCATGGGATAGTAAGTTAGAGGAATTTCCATTCACTCTAGAGTTTTGTTGGATATTTTCTTTGATACCGTGTTATTTATGCATAGTATTTACTCGCTTTGCGAACCAGAAACCTTGATTGAGGTAGTATCTGAGCTCTCGGACCAACCCGTACAGTTTTGTTATGATATCAAATATCCAATTAGTTTTTTTTTGACAATAACATCCAATTAGTTAATGACATGTCAATTTTCTTATTATAACTAATTATTAAGGCTAAAATGCTCCCAGAGTCCCTTAACGGAGTTGGACGGTCTTTGACGGAAAAGGACTTATGTGCCAAAAATTTGAAAGATAAAGGACTTATGTGGGACAAAAAAAACATAAAGGACTAAATCGTCCTTTATGTTCCGGACTGGGCCAAACCTCAGGAGAATTGGGCCTAGCCCATTTCCGTACTCCAGGTAATAGCATGAACTCAGATCCGTGGTACTCACATCCAACGGTCAGGATCCATGCGCCCGCATCCAACGCTTCAGGTACGGCATATTGCCTATAAATAGAGGTTCCGCCCTCCAATAACGGTAACCCTTGAACATTACTTACTCATTTGCATCGTTCTCTTTCCATTAATCTCTCTCTCTCTCTCTCTCTCTCTCTCTTACTGACTTGGGCGTCGGAGTGTTTTGCAGGTACCCCCCACCCGACGTGGACGTGAGAGCTACCTCGGACATCCCGAGCTCAACCTTCAACTCTTGGAAGCACATCTACTTAACCTTGTACCCCAGGCTCACCCGTGCGGGGAGCCTAGGTATCGAACAATGGCGACCACAGTGGGAGCAAAACAGCTTGCTTCCGGACTTCATCAACTCTCTATTTTCAGATCTCTAGTACTATACGAATTCTTCCCGATACCCTTCTCCTTCCCGAGGTAAGCCCTGACTTCCACTCATTAAGTCAATTACTGCTGCTTCACGTCATTGGAGAAGGGGGCCCATAGCGACCTCCGTTGGAGGAATCATTAGAGAAGGGGGCCCACAGCGACCTTCCCATCTTGAAAGACTTCCCCATCTTAAGGGTTCTGTAGAGGGGGACCCGCAGCGGCCTTCCCATCTGTGAAGACCGAGGCCAATCTATCTCTGGCACTTAGCCATTCTGGAGAGGGGGGCCCGCAGCGGCCTTCCCATCTACGATTTCTTAACACCGGATTGCTACCATTGCACCTATCATGGGATCATTATTATGTCGCTTCCGCACCAATACTCTGTCATTACAGTTACTACGGAATTCTATCATCTTGGCGTAGGGCTAATGTTCTCTAAACTCGGTATTCAATCAATAAACATGCGACCACACGGGCATTCAAAGAAGGACAGGCAAAATTAAAGGTAAAGAAGTTGGCATAGGAATTAAGGCCGGAAAAGGGAAGCCGCCCACTGTACTTTACAAATTAAGAGTTGGCCCCGGACATGCCCGAGACCAACTACAAAAGAGTACAAAAAAGGAAGAGAACAAAATCAATCCAAATTTTCTACATTCTTTTCTCCTTCCACTCCGGCAGCGTTTGGGTTGGCAGCAGCTGGGTCCCCTACCCCTTCAACAGCTTCAGTTTCAGGACCGGCTTGATTCTCCGTCGGGGAAGAAGCTGAGGCCGGATCATACAACACTTAGCCTTTGCAGACAATCTTCCCGTCATCTGCCTTGTTAGCAACTTGGAGAAGGCTAGTGTCCAGGGTAGGCTCGAGAAGAAGGGCCATCTGCAAGCAGCACTTGAAGTCGGTCACGACCCCAGTGGCGACCTTGTTGGTAAGGCTTGCTTTATCTTTCTTCAAGCTCTCTATCTCCTCAGCACTTCTCTTCTTCTCGGCCTCGGCTGCGTCCAACTTCTCCCGAAGCGTCTGAAGGTCAGCCTGTAGAGTTGGGATCTCTGAAATTTTCTTCGCCTGCTCCCCGGCCCTGGAGTTGGCTTCGTTAAGCTTCTTCTGAACATCAGCCAGTTTGTTTAGCTCAGCTTTCAGACTCCGGTTCTCCTCGGAATAAGCTACCAAATTACAATCTCGGTAAGTTCTTAAGTCGCGGGAAGTGTGAATTAACTCACCATCTAAGTATCTATTGTGAGCTTCAAGGACAGATATCTTACCTCGGAGGTGGATAGTTGTTTTCTCCGTTATCATCTCTTCCAGTTCTTTGAAGACCTCTACACCCATCCTGCCAACTCGGGCGCAGGCCTCAAAGTCGGCCATCGTAGCTTTTTCTTTCCTTCTCTTCTCTGTTCTCTTTTCCTCCTGCCATTGTTTTTGTCTCTTCAGGGCAGCAGGGTCAGCGTGAACTCCCTCAACAGGGCCTCTTTTGTGACCCTCCTTACTGATCGTCGCCGGACCCGGCCTCAAAGAAGACTTGACAATAGCAGCAGGAGAGGTTAGTGGAGACTTTTGTTTTTCAGCTGTAGGCCTGCCCCCAAAGGATTGGGATTTGCTTGTGATAACTCTATTTTATATAGAGTTATTTATATGTTCTATGACTTAAATCAATGTGAGTTTCTAAGTAATATTATTTTTAAAGTAGTTAATATGTGTTGTTTACAGTAAAAGAGGGTTAGGAATTGATTTGTAATCATTTGGCACTTTTGGTGCCCCATTTTGTATTTTAATTTGTGTGTTCAATGTTACAACAATCAATGCCCCTGCAATAGGCACAACAGTCATTGCCCCAGCAATGACTGCTCCTACAATAGTCATTCCAACAGCAGCAGAGGCATTGCACCAGCAACCATTGCACCTGCACTACTGACAGTCAATTGCTCCAGCATTCGTGACAAACTAAAATGCACCAACAATCTGCTGATGTCATTGATGACATCATAATCAAGTTGCTATGGAAGTGGTCCAAGTTGCTGGTGCAGCACATCCCTTTTGCTTTTTAGCTTGTAACTTTTACTTTTTAGGGACACTTGTCCTCACACCATTGGACCCCTTCTTCTTAGTTGGTGGATGATCAAATCAAGCTTTTTGAAGACAATCAACTTGGTGCCCAAGTCAACTTCACTTTTTGAAGCCTATAAATACATCTCCTTCTCCTCATTTGAAGATATACCAAAAGATACCAAGTGAAATACCAAGTTAGAGAGTTAGTATCACTTACACTTCATAGGTGTGAAGGAGGGAGAGAAATTGACAACTTCTCTCTCTACTTCTACACCATTTCGTGTTGCTGTTTGGTTGCTGGCGCATCAAGCATTCGTGAGGCATTGCTGGGAGCATTACTATGCAGATTTTGCAAGGGAACTTCAACCGTGTAATTCTTTCTTTATTTTATTCCCTTTGTATTATCAAACATATGAACATGGTTGTCTCTGTTTGTATGTGCTCAGTAATGTCTAGTATGAGCTAACTTCTCTAGTTGGGATGCTTTAACTTTGTAATGAACTTTCGATTAAGTTATTATGTTATATATTGATGTTTGCATTTTAGTTCTTGCATGATAATTCTTTCATATTCATCTTTAGAATTGGCCAACTAAAAGTGAATGCAAATTATAAATTCAGACATGGTTTATAATTGGAACTCAAGAACTAATATGGATAAATGTTTTAATAAAAGGAAACTTTATTAAATCCATGCTAAAACCTAGACATAGCTAGGATAACATAGTCCATAGGGTGATACTGTGGGAGCTTAATATACAAGGGTGAACTTATTTAGGGCTTAGACATAAGACTTGTAATGAAACCCTGAAGTTAGTTGCTGAAAAGCACGCATCAATTGCTACAGCATCCATTGCAGGTGCAATCATTGCAGGAGCATCACATATATAACATAATGCTATCAAAAGTGATTTAGTTAGTGAAGAGCATCCCAACTACCCTTCTCACTTGGTTATACACTATCTTTACTTAGCTTATTTTAAATTCTGTTTTCTCACACCATTGATCATATTTTATTGTATTTTGTTACTTTGTTTCTCACTAGTTTAACTACCATTTTAAACTTTAGAAATTAATCCAATCCCTGTGGGTTCGACACTCTACTTCTACAATATTACTTGTTGTGACTGTGTACACTTGCACATCACCCTTTCTGCACAACAGCTTGCCGCCTTTTCAAGCGCGGGGCCGGATCCTGATCCCGGACCCGTCCCTTTCTTCTCAGAAGTTTTCTTTTCAAGAGGCCTCTTGGGCACCTCTATTTGCATGGAAGTATCGACCTTGGCGTTCTCGAAGATATCGTCAAGGTCGTCCATTTTACCTGAGAAAGAAGAAAGATGGTTAGAATCAACGTTAGAAAATTCCTGAGACCGACACAACAACAAAGCAGTAAAATTAATTAAAAGGTAATTAAGTACAGGAGGCGAAGTATCTTTTTAGCTTGGCCTCAGAATCGGCCACGACATCAATCATAGAGCCGCAGTGGAATTTCAAGCCTTTCTTGGCTAGCCCTTTCCCCGTTGGTTAATCAACTTCTACGACTCAGCGTCCTCCCCGGTCATCAAGTTCGGCTTCACGATGTAGGACTTTGTCTCAATCTCTTCCCCGTCACGGACAAAATGCTCCCGGCTCCACGACAACGGGAAATGCACTCTAGACAGAACCTTCTCCTCATAATTAGCAATGGAAAGTTTCGCCGCATTTGAAGCTTTAACAAAGAAGAAGTTCAGCTTGAAGTCCTTGTTGGAGTCATTTGCCGGAGCAAAGAACGATCGCTCTGTGTTACCCCGCAGGCCGACATGTCCTTGTCTCCTGCCACCTGTACCCAGCTCCAGCGAGTGGAATACATTGAAGAAGCAGCTGGGAAGAGGCCACGCATAAATCCCCAACCATTTGGGTGCAGCTGGGAAGGGGCCACGTGCAGGTAATCAAGCACGTCCTTCTCTAATTTGCTTAACAGGATCCGAACCCCCATGGTCTCCAACACGGCTCCGTAGAAGAAAAACCCCATTCTGTCATGCTCAGTGCACACCGGCATCCCATCAGCCACCATCAGCTTCCATCTCTGGTCAGTTGGAGCAACAATAAAACGTTCGTAGTAGGGCAACGGTTTGTCCGGCTTCAACTTTGGGCAGATCTCGCAAATCCTCTTAGACACCCAGTCGTATGCTTCTTCAACCGTCTTCTCATCTTCCTCCACAACGACCTTGGGATCCTGAACTTGAGAACCAACCTCTGCATTCTCCTCCACAACAATCTCTTCAACAGTGCCTTCTGAAACCTGCTCGAAGATCTCCCTAGCCGAAGCGCCCGAGATTGCAGGAGAATCTACGTAAGTAGAAGAAAGCAGGGATGGAGCTCCCCTGGGGGCCGGTATTGGGTCTCCAGTAGGCGACCTCCTTAAGATCGGTTTACCAGGTGGTATAAAGGGCTTTGTTTCCCCACTCTTGGATCGGACCATTATCTGCAAGGGGACGACGGCAATAGTGCACTATCTAATTCTAGCCATCTAAACCTATTCATCTATCTAATGATTAAGCGGTACTGAACTCGGCCTCAAATACCCCGAGGCTGGTTCACCGCCTCCCCTTGAGGCAGGCAGCGATGGTCGCCAGAACGACTACGTCCGCCGCGGTCGGAAAACATAATATACTAAAGCATTGGCAAAATTACACTAGAGGACCTTTAAGTTATTTATTTGTAACAAGTTGGACCTTTAAGTTTTTTTTGTAACAAATAGGCCCTTTTAATGATTTCTCTAGCTTATATATTTTGATGTAATGCTACTTTATATATTGTGACTACTCTAGCTTATGTATTTTGATGCAAACAAACATATTTTGGTGTATTTTGATGTAATGAACGATATTACATTTTACTAAAAGGGCCAACGGTGTCAACGTCGGGTAACTTAAAGGGCCTATTTGTTACAAAAGAAATTTAAAGGGCCAACTTGTTACAAATAAATAAGTTAAAGGTCCCCTGGTGTAATTTTGCCTAAAACATTTAAACTATGCAGGAAGGAAAAACTAACCTTTGTGCAGGTACTTTCTGATATCAGCTTGAATTTTGATCTCACCTCGACAAAAGCCCAAAAATCGTCGGCGTTGATCTCGGACGATGGTTGGAAGAATCTCAGATTGCAGAGCTCGATCTCTCAGAAAATGCAAAAGTGAGCAAATGAACTCTCAACTCGCCTTATATAAGAGCGAGATGCGAAGCGTCACGTCACATCAATGCGTCCTTTCAATGTTGCGCCAAAAGGCACCCTCGGTCTCACCAAACGTCGCATACCTGCTCCCCTCTCCGTGGATGACACGTGGCAATCACTACCTCAGAGCAACAGTCGAATCAAGCCGAGGCCGACCTCATACTTCTCTCGTCCCCGACTTGGGGGGCCACTGTTCCGGACTGGGCCAAACCTCAGAAGAATTGGGCCTGACCCATTTTCGTACTCCAGGTAACCTAGCATGAACTCAGATCCGTGGTACTCACATCCAACGGTCAGGATCCATGCGCCCGCATCCAACGCTTCAGGTACGGCCTATTGCCTATAAATAGAGGTTCCGCCCTCCAATAACGGTAACCCTTGAACATTACTTACTCATTTGCATCGTTCTCTTTCCATTAATCTCTCTCTCTCTCTCTTACTGACTTGAGCGTCGTAGTGTTTTGCAAGTACCCCCCACCCGACGTGGACGTGAGAGCTACCTCGGACATCCCGAGCTCAACCTTCAACTCTTGGAAGCACATCTACTTAACCTTGTATCCCGAGCTCACCCGTGCCGGGAGCCTAGGTATCGAACAAATTTATATTTTGAATTAATTTTGTCTACAAATAATCAGATTTAGTAGTAGTAGTAGTGTCCAACAAAAGTCAAGCATATATACCAAAAAATTCTTGTTATAGTAAGTATTTAATTTTCGAGCATTGTTATTTGTTACTATAAATTTTTGCAAAAAAAAAGAGAATAATGTATAAAAATAGGGTATTTGATCCAACCAGCAAGACTAACAATACATTTGATAGTTGATCGGTGGTTATAATTTGTAAGGGTTATATGCTGCCACATTTATCTTTCTTGCAAATATCTCTAGTAATATTTAGCATTTTCCTTAATTTTCCCAAGAAATTAAAGATACAAATGACAGGGTACCTAAGCAGGAGGAATCAGTAGAACTAATATTGCGCAATAAACTGAAGAAACACATCATCAGTTATGTTACAAATTCAAATGCAAAATGCTTAGTTACCGAATACTGAAAAAAGATTAGAGAAACTGAATGTTTGGATCCAACATACATACAAAAGCACACAAACACATAAAGTCATAAACTACACACGAACCCTAAAGAGACAATAAACATATATAACAGCAGTACGTACGTTTCCTAACAAAGTAATGATAAACTATATATATAAATAATATCAAGGGTGTGCTCTTAGGTGCTGGCCGCGATCCAAGCGATTGTTCCTTATTGCATAGCATCCCATGGCGTAAATGGCAGTGACTAGTATTAGCACAAAGGTATTGAATATTGTGAGATGTCTCCATTGGTTCCTAATATTGGCCAGTACTCCTCCTTTGCATGAATTGCAATTGTAACATAGTTTCTCCTGATTGTTATTCCAAATAGCGCAATCTGAACTATTCGCTGCCAAACCCTCCTTTGGTACTTCCCAAAACGTAGCATTCTTCATTACAAATCCACAGTACATTGGTGGCTTACAACACCCAGCCTGAAACCAAAATAAAAAATAAAAAAAATAATCCATTAGAACATAAGCAATTCATGGGGAGAAACACCGAAAAAAATTGATTGATACTAGTATAAATTTACTTTAACTTAATGTCAATGTAAAAAGATTTACAATATCAACTAATCATAGATCGTACTTTTTTTTAAAAATGGAGTTTAATCGTTACACAATGTCGGTGTAAATTTTTTAACATTCACAACTAACCAGAATTCATAATATAGTTGACATATAAGATAGTTACGAGTAAAATCACATATTTTCCGACGAGATATTATTTTCAACACATAACTTGTTGACAAATATATGGTGGATTTAGTGAACAATTTTTGTATACTAAACATTTATATTTGATAATTAGGATTTTGCATGCATGGGAAGTTAGATAACCTGAGTGGTAGACAAGTGTTTGAAAATGAGGGAATCATTGTTACGACCACCATTGAGAGCAAGGTTCTGACAAACATGAGCATCCATCAAACAACTCTTGACCTCGTCCCAGTTCTTGTCATTCACAACATAGCGTTGCAACCAGTGAGAGAAATCAGCAACTCTATACTCTCCATACCCTTTCCCAGATAACTGCTTCCCAACCTTCCTGTTGGTAACAAACAACGCGAAGATGGTGAACAAAGCAAGTCCCAAAACCAGTAAAAACGTCACCAACAAGTAACCGTAGAGTGCCTTATTGATGCCGAACAACGATCCCGCGATTCCTAGCGCCGATACGAGCACTACGAAGACGCCACCAATTAAGAGCGGGTATTGTAGTACCTTCTGGCAGTCGGATCCGCCACGGATGTGAATGTAGGCGGAGGAGCCGATGGCGACGAGACCGAGAAGTAAAGAGAGTATGTTGAGAGCACCAACTCCGGTGTTGCTTATGCGGAAGCGAAACATTCTCATTTTCATGTTGGAAAAATGTTATGTGTTGTGTTGAAAAGATGAGAAGAAGAGTGCGGAGAAGGGAAAGATAAAAGGAAGTTTTGTGGGTGGAAATAGTAACTGTTTTATAAGTGGAGTGGAGAAAGGGAACGGTTCGCGCGTGGAGTTTTGAATTTTGTAAAATTGCATTTCGAGTTTCAGTTATTTACGGATGTGCCATCCGATGTTGATGCAGTTGGGGTCTCGTCGTGTTTCGCTGTACCAGTTGGCAAATTGTGGTTCGGCCACGTCAGCGATAGTCGGTTACACTGTGGCTCCACTACTTTGTTGTGGTGGTCAACAGTTACCTTTACCCGGGTGCCAATAACTAACTGCAAATAATCAAGGAAGCATTTTTATTTTTATTTTTATTTTTAAGTATTTGCATGTCATGTGTCAAAAAAAGTATATGAATGTCATTTTAGTATTTTGAGTCTGATTTAGGATACTAAGCCAAAAGCTTAGTAACTAATACTAAAGGGGTACATGCGTCATTTCCACAATAATTAAAAACCCAATTTCAAATCATTTCCCTCAATTTCAAAAATCACAAACGAACACTCTACCATCGCAAACGGCTCTGCATGCAACTACCTCCTCCTCCGGCAGTCGAAATCCTGTTGTCGCCGCCGCCAAGTCTGTCGCTGGATTGTTTGCTGCTTGCTTCACCCCGCCGGACACTACAAGAAATTCGCTGATTTGCCACCGAAAAATCCGTCGCAAATGCAGGAAATCCCGTCACAAAATGACATTTGCGACGGCATTTGCGACGGACCAAATTCCGTGGCAAAATCGCTCGTCGCAAACTGTTTGCGACGGACTTTTCCGTCGCAAATAAGTCCTTCGCAAATGTCCGTCGCAAAGCCGTGGCAAATGTCCGTCGCAAATCCGTCACTAATCCGTCGCAAATTTTTAAAAAAAAATCATACATCCAAAATGTTGTTTAATAGTGATATCTATACATATTTTTTTGTGTACACTAGTAGAAAAACAGCTTTCTCACATATATACATATTGCACCTGATGCAAGCTCAGACACCCACATATATACTAAATCCAAAGAAATTTCCCATTATACTTGAAGTACCAAATAAAGTGGTTCACCAAACATATATATATATATATATATATATATTAAATACAAGCTTTCTCACAATTATTTCAAAGGCAAAGCAAACCAATTTTTATACAGCTTAATAATATATATGCTAAACCTTGAGCCATTACTTGCTCTCTAATTTGCAAGATCTTATAATTGCTCTCATAACTTCCTATTCAGCACCAAGCTTATTGGAGAATCAGCCTGTCAAAAACAAATGCACCTATATAATTAAAGAATACAAATCTATTCATAATTAAAACCTTAATAATTTGAATTTGAAGGGAAAATGATTGCTCTAAAAATTGGAAGTGAGTTGTTAAAAATCAAAACAAAATCAAACTCTAAAAAATCAAAACACAAGCAAAAAGCATTAGAAACAGTCAAATGGGACACAGAATAAGAGAAAAGTGTTACCTTCCAATTTGATGTCTTAGACGTATTGTGAAGTTATTCCACACAGGCTCAGGTTTGTGACTGGTTGGAGTTCCGTGATTCTGCAGGGGGACACAAAATGCATGCAAATGCAAGAATCAACATCTAATTAACCACATTCACAATAGAAACCAAATAAAGTAGGATGACAGATCAATGCAAAACTGATTAAGAAAGAGGAAACAAGGAGAATCTAACCAAATATTTGACCAACAAAAGACTATCAATCACACTCCAACCAAATAATGCAGTAATACCTGGTTATTCTGGTGAGAAGATATTGGGATGGAAGGTACAGTCGGAGATATTTCATGTCTTCCTAGTAACAGCAACACGACTTGAACCTGAAAATGACACCTAGGATTATTAAAAATTATCAATGAGTCAAACCCTGTGCTGCTTCATAATGATTTAATTGACATATTCTATTATTCATAACTCAAGCGCATCCCCATTTTCAAGATTTAATGTATATTCATCCACAGATCCTACCATAGACATTCATCTTGCACTTAGAGTCATTAAACTGATTCTTTTATAACATGGTCAACAATAACATCTAAATATTACAATTCTAATTACTTGCAAGATATACACTCAAAAGTAGATACTAATAGTGAAAATGATTATAAATCTGTCCCGAGAAGAATACTTCCTAAGGAGTTGAAACCAAAATGGAACAAAATGAGTTAGCAACAGGTACGCTACCTTGTATGTTGTGGATCTTGGTCCCGAGAAGTGTTTCTTGATGTCTTTGGTCATCCTACAGAGATCCAAAATTCCAAACAAAATATTTTCTCATACACACCCAGCTGTATTTAGTATCCAATTTTGTTTTCAAATGCTTCAAAATGCTGAATTGGAAAAGGGAATGAGATAAGTTCATAAATTAAAGACAAAACAGCATAGACAACACATAGACTTAAACACTCTTTTGCAAACAGATTAAAAATTGAAGTTTGTAAAGGTTCTATAAACAATTCAAAGAAAAATTGAAGAAAAAATTCTCATCTAAAACTGCAAAATCAGAAATTGTGCAGAAAATTGAATCATGCTTCCTATAAGCATTAATGTTCTAAATTCTAAGTTGTGTTTCTAATGACCAAACAATTTTAAGACCTATCCAGTTCTCAATGTAGCACTTTAATTATGCAGCTGCAATGGGACAATAGCTCACTTCATTAGCCCTTAACTTAAGCCCAACTAGATTCTGCATAAGGTCCTTGCACTCTGGTACAACTTCTAATTATGCAGCAAAACAGATTCTGCATGCATCCTTGCACTTTGATACAACTTATCTACTGCACTTAAGTCCAAATAAAGTCATTGCATTTGAAAGTCCTTATTACTTTATTTCAAACTCAGGCCTCAATTTTCATGATCATTTAGGTGCTAAATATTTATCTTCAACTTGAGGGTTATTTATATAGCTCTCTAAAACTCAAATTTTCACCTCGTAATGGAGTTTTATGATCCAAAGTAGCAAAACAGAATCAGTTGAGGAAATAAGACACATGACATGTGATCAACAAATTTATAAAACCATTACTTATCTTCTGTTCTCCCAGAATCGAAACAGTAAAAGAGAAAATAGATTAAAAATGCTTGAGTTCTGTATAGCCTTATTATCTCAACACACAACAGATTAATTCCCTAATTGAACTCTACACAACAGATTAAAAGACATACACAACATTGATTTACAAAATACCAGCCTCAGATCAAAATTGAACTCTACACAAAAGCATGAGATGCTCAAAGACAGGAACATGTGTTGTCCAGAATCAGTGTCACAATAAAACCAGAATCAGCATTTTATTCAACTAGAATGAAGCTGTTAATAGTAAATAAGTTGCACAAACCTAAAAAATAGAGTATATTTCTGCACAACGAAGTCCTCAATCATCAAGGTTAACACCACGATCTTGAGAGCAAATTTCTGCACAACGAAAATTATTTCATCCGTAAAACGACAATATGAACCAAATAAATAAAATATGGTTGTAACTAATCAAAGAGTTGTAACTAAGTTACCAGGTTCTTCTATTGTTTATATCCTACCCTCTCTAACTACCCAAGTCTACTAATCAAAGAGTTGTAACTAAGTAACTAACTAATGGGGTTGTCTAAGTAACTAAACTAATGCTTTATTCATTACCAGTTACCACTTTCATCAAGCTATTACAAACATCTACTTTTCGAGTAGCATTGATTTAATTGGTTTCCAAATATGAACATAATCAAATAAAAGTCATAACAGATCATAAAACTGAAACTTTTGTTTATTTATTAAAAGAAGAACAAACTAACAGAAAGCAACATGATCAATGAAACTGAAACTTGTATATAGAAGGTGTGCAATTGGAGAGATTGATGTAGCAACAATTCTAATTCATTACCACTTTCATCGAGTTGAAGTTGTTACAAACAATATCATCTACTTTTCAAGTTGCATTGATTTGCTTGTTTCAAGATATTAACATACTCACAGAAAATTCCCAACAACAGAATATAAAATTGAAATCGAAACTTTAATTCATTCATTAAAAGAAGAACAAAACAAACTAACAGAAACATACATTATCATTCAAATTGACTGGACATGCATTCAAACAATTCATCTTCATAACATTGCTTAGCTTAAATTGAGCTGGACTAAATTGTAGCCACTACTATAGTATAAAATCAAAACAGTCAAAAAAACCCAAACACAAATGTCATTTCCAGTACTCAAAAAATCATGGAAGATTAAGACTTTATGCTATGACATGCAAAAGAAACAAAACATCAAAAGCTGATAAATTCTTCAAAAGCCAAATAAATAAGAATGACCAAAAACCCAAATCCCAAATCCCATAAGAATAACATAAAATGAAGAATGACCCAGAAGCCAGAATGAAGAATAAGAAACTGAAATAGTGAAATGATGTTTACCTGATTGAAGACAGCTGCGGCGTGTTCGATTCTGGGTCGTTTTCCACTCCTCTTCTAAACGAAAACGAAAACCCTTGAGAAGAAAACGAAAACAATGCCCAAATCACAGAAAGAAAACAGTGTTCGTAAGCACATAAGAGTGAGAAAAATGTTGTATACCCTAATTTTATGAATAGAACAAATGGAAGTGAAGAGTGAGAAAAATACTTCTTCAGATCGAGAACTCCACAGAAGATTTCTTTTCCCCCAAACCCTAATTTCAGATTCACAGAAATTAGAAGAATGAAAGATTAAGATTACACTTTTCGGGTAGGGTTTCCATTCAAAAATAGAGGGGGTTAGGGTTTCGATTCAAACAAAAATGGAGGCATTTTTGCTAAATAGAAGTAGAGAAGAAGAAAAACATTTACCTTTTAAGAAGAAGAAGAGAGGAAAGCGCATGAGAAAGGAGAGGAAACTGAGAGAGGAGAGTCACGGGCAGTTGGTGGTGGTGCTTCAAGAAAGCCAGGTGAGGCGAAGGCGACCGTGGAGGCAGCTTGAAACGAAGGTGGTGTCGCGGCGGCGGGCGGCAGCGTTTTGTTGCGCAGTCTCAGAGAGGGAGAGAGGGAGAGAGGGAGAGGGAGTCTGAGAAAGAAAGAGAAAGGAGAAGGAAAGTGAGGGTGAGAGCGTTTTGTTCTATTTTTTCAGGAAGACAACGTAGTGATTTTGCCCAAATGGGAGGATTCGTGCGTGTTATAATTTTATTTCTGGTTTGCGACGGGATCTCCGTCGCAAATTTGCTGCCTTTTCAAAGTCTGTGGCAAACCCGTGGCAAACTCCAGCGGGAAATTTCGGCCCCTACTTTTAACACATGCCGTTGCAAATCCGTGGCAAATTACTGATGGCATAAGCTCCGTCGCAAATGTTGGTGGCTAAAACAGGTTTTTCTTGTAGTGGGAGAACAACAATTCCATGAGCGTCGAGGACTCCGTGGAGTTCAAATATTCTTCGTCCTCGTCTGGTAAGAGTTTGATTTTTCCTTTTATTTTTCCTTCACTCTTCTACCTTCACTCTTAACATTGTTCACCATTATCATTTTCACTCTGATATTTAGAACCGTGTTTAAATATTACATAGTTTTCACTTTTTTCATCATCTCAAGTTATTTGTTACTGATACATGTACATGGTTTTTTAGGGAGAACTTATAATTTTTGGTGGTTTCTAACAATCAAGGATTTGATCCTAACCGCATGTTTTCTACCCATATAGAAATCTAGAAGGAGCACAATCCTAAATTGATCCTTATAAACCCATACCCGAATTCAAGATGAGAATATAAAGCGGAAGCGTACCTGAGTTTGCCATTGGGAATCGTTGAAGATTTGTAGGTATGTGATCTTCCAATTGTAGAGTACCTTAGGGTTTCTTGATTCTCTTCTGATGGGGATGAAGAGAGAAAGCCACACTGAAACCAGTTTTACGTTACTCTACAAATGGGGACCATAACCCATATAAGTAACTGCCTTTTCAGTTACATCTCAGTTTTCAATATTTCTAATTTGGCCCCTCATCAAATTAGAATATTGCCTTATGGTATCTACACAATGACCTTTCATGACACATATGCCCTTAGCCATAAAATTAATATCAAATAGACCACTTTAGTTTTGGCTAATCAAATAATGGCCCCAACACATTTAAATGTTACATTTGAGACCCAAAATTCTAACAATCTCCCACTGGTCACATATGTAACTTTACACGCGTGTTAGACTTTATGAGCTCAAAATTTGCCATTATATACTTCAAGCATATCCAAATAATCTCGTCCATTAGTTATGCCAGTACATAGAACCAAAGTGATTTTCGTTATATCAATCATAACTAAACCCATCAATGATTACTAATATTGACATAACTAAATGACATAGATTCATCATGAAATGTGTAGCATGAAAATCACAAGAAGGTGGCCTGTACATGTCAATTTTCAATTGGTCCTACTTTACTTTAGTGAGATCATTCCATGACCTTATTGTACAAAGTATAAATAACTGAATGTCAAATTTTATAAGTAACCGGAAAAAATATCCAAATACAATAGTATGCATACATAATACCAAACATAGAACACAAAATTCATAAATGAGTAACTCCCACTAAACTAAAGATTCCTCAAACTGTAAAACACCCATGTGAGTAGTGTGCTCATGAAAGACCTTGGGTGGAAGACCTTTTGTAAGAGGATCCGCTATCATGGAGTTTGTCCCTAAGTGTTCTATGGAAATCTGTCCACTTTGTACCCTTTCTTTAACAACTAGGAACTTGATGTCAATATGTTTTGACTTCGTCGAGCTCCTATTATTGTTGGAATATAGGACGGCTGATTTATTGTCACAATATAACTTAAGTGGTCTTTCAATTCCTTCCACAATTCGCAGCCTGTGACAAAGTTCCGTAGCCAAATCCCATGGTTAGATGCCTCAAAACATGCTATAAATTCTGCTGCCATGGTGGATGAAGCAATGAGAGTTTGCTTGGCACTGCGCCAAGAAACTGCACCACCACCCAACATGTAGATATAGCCTGAAGTGGATCTTTTACTATCTTGGCATCCAGCAAAATCAGAGTCAGAATATCCAGTGATCTCCAACTGGTCTGACCTCCTATATATGAGCATATAATCTTTTGTTCTCTTTAAATACCTCATAACCCTTTTGGCTGCTTTCCAATGGTCCATTCCTGGATTGCTCAAATATCTGCCTAACATCCCAACTATGAACGCTATATCCGGGCGCGTACATACTTGGGCATACATTAGACTCCCTACAGCTGATGCATAAGGAATCTTTTGCATTTCTTGAATTTCTAAGTTTCCTTTTGGGCACTGACTGAGACTAAATTTGTCTCCCTTAGCAACTGGAGTATCCCCTGGTTTACATTCCTGCATGCCAAACCTTTTAAGTACCTTTTCGATATAGCTCCTTTGTGACAATCCTAGAATACCTCGAGATCGGTCTCGGTGTATCTGAATTCCTAATACAAAGGAGGCGTCACCAAGATCTTTCATTTCAAAATTTGTTGATAGAAATCTCTTGGTTTCGTGCAACATGCCTATATCATTAGTGGCAAGCAGTATGTCATCAACATACAAGACCAGGAAAATGTACTTGCTCCCACTGAATTTGTGATACACACAGTCCTCAACAGCATTCACCTCAAAACCAAATGAGAGAATTACTTCGTGAAACTTGTTTAGTCCATAAATGGATTTTGTCAATTTGCAAAACATATCCTTTGGGTTTCCTGATTCAAAGTTTTCTGGCTGCACCATATAGATTGTCTCATCAATGTTACCATTGAGAAACGCCGTCTTGACATCCATTTGATGGAGTTCCAAATCATAATGTGCAACAAGAGCCATGATTGTCCTAAAAGAGTCTTTTGATGAAACCGGAGAGAAAGTCTCTTTAAAGTCAATCCCTTCCTTTTGGGTATAACCCTTAGCCACAAGACGTGCCTTATACCTCTCCACATTACCGTTAGAATCCCGCTTGGTCTTAAATATCCATTTGCAACCAATGGGTTTCACACCTTTCGGTAATGGGACAAGTTCCCAAACCTTATTGTCTTGCATGGACTTATACTCCTCCTTCATTGCTTCAATCCACTTTTCCGAGTTAGAATCCTGCATGGCTTGGCGGAAGTTGATTGGGTCAGCTTCCATCATACCATTATTTTCCTCTTGTTCTTGGAGAAAGACTATGTAATCATCCGGAATAGCATTTCTCCTTTCTCTAGTGGATCTCCACAAAGGTGTTGGTTCTTGTAACACTTGTTCTTGAGGATTTTGAGTTTGTCCCTCATGAATCACCAAATCATCATGAGTAGGAGAAGATTCAACAACAATGTCTTGTACAGGTTCCATATTTGCTTCATCAAAAGCAACTGTATGAATCGGTTTTGGAATTGTTACCAACTCTTCCTCCAAGACAAAGTCTCTAACCTTATTCTCCCTCCCAAACTCAATATCCTCAAAGAATGTGGCTGTTCCCGTCTCAAAAATTGAGTTTAATTTGGGATCATAAAATTTGTAGCCCCTGGATCTTTCAGAATAACCAATAAAGTAGCTGCTCACTGTTCGGGAGTCCAATTTCTTTTCATTTGGCCTATAAGGCCTTGCCTCAGCTGGACATCCCCATACATGAAAATGTTTCAAACTAGGCTTTCGCCCAGTCCAAAGCTCATAAGGTGTTTTGGCAGCTGCCTTGGTTGGCACTCTATTTAGAATGTAAGCTGCGGTCTTTAGTGCCTCTCCCCAAAGTGACTCTGGCAAGGTAGAATGACAAATCATACTCCTTACCATATCCTTAAGAGTCCGGTTTCGTCTTTCAGCCACACCATTCATGCTAGGTGACCCTGGCATGGTGTACTGTGGGACGATTCCACATTCCTCTAGGTATTTGGCAAAAGGCCCCGGACGTTGTTCACCTGAACCGTCATATCTACCGTAATATTCACCTCCACGGTCAGATTTGACACTCTTAATTCTTTTGTTGAGTTGATTCTCAACTTCAGCCTTAAATGATTTGAACACATCCAATGATTGAGACTTTTCATGTATAAGAAATAAGTATGCATATCTAGAATAATCATCTATGAATGATATAAAATATTGTTGACCATTCCAAGAAGGTGTGGGAAATGGTCCACAAATGTCCGTATGTATCAATTCTAAGACGTCCGTAGGTCTATATGCACCAATTTTTTTTGTTTTGGTCTGTTTACCTTTAACGCACTCAACACAAACATCAAAGATTGTGAAGTCAATAGAATCCAAAATTCCATCTGACACAAGTCGCTCAACTCTATTTTTAGAGATGTGACCTAGGCGCTTGTGCCATAATGCTCCTGAGTTGTTATTATCAATTTTACGCTTAGTACCACGTGATTCCACATTTAAGGATTCACTATAGGTAGCTACAGTGTCAAGCAAGTATAGATTATCATATTCCATAAGTGAACCAGTTCCAACAATATTTGAATTAGAAGACAACTTGAATCTATTGTTTCCAAATGAACATAAATAACCTGATTTGTCCAAATAAGAAACTGAAATTAAATTCCGTCTAAATGACGGTACCACAAAAGTGTCTTTCAAATCCAAATAAAATCCAGTACACAATAACAATCTAAAATGCCCTATAGCTTCCACCTCCACCGACTTGCCATCTCCAACATAGATGTATCTTTCAACATCATTTGGCTTCCGGTAGCTCAGGCAACCCTGCATTGAAACACTGATGTTAGTAGTTGCACCAGAGTCTACCCACCAAGTGTTTCTAGGTACTGAAGCTAAATTGACCTCAGAACAGACCAAAGCATGAAATGTACCTTTCTTTACACGCCAAGCGTGATATTTAGGACATTTCTTCTTCACATGTCAGACATTTTGCAATTAGTTACACGCCAAAGCGCTTTTCAATTTCAGCAAGGAAATCTTTGGCACTTGTTATCTCTTCAGAGATAGTACCCCTAAAGACCTTAGGAATGCCGCGCTTAATGATCATGAGACTCATGCGATTGGAGCGATCCCACTTCTCATAATCTTTCCTCTGCTCAGAGGTACTAGATTCCGTAGGAGAAGGGGGTTGCTCCATCCTTAATGCAAGGTCAAGATCCATGCAGCCAAGAACAATTTCCATGTTCTCTTTCCAGTCCTTAAAATTTGTCCCACTAAGGACCGGAACCGAATTCAGATTAGCAGATATCGAAGCAATAGTAGCTGAAAAAAGAACAAAATGAACACTATAAATATACTCACATCATAAAAAATTCAATTATCAATATGTTCAATTAATGGCATAACTCATCTCAAGATACCTAGTGCACCATCAATATCAAGTCTTTGGACAGTAATATTAATTGCTAGTGGTACTCTTGTTGTAATGATCAAACATTGATAATAAAACATGTCAAATAATAAACCATTCTTTGGATTGATTTATCATTCACATGTAAAACCTTATAATTATCACATGTTCATCATCACAGGTGCATATGAAATCCGGCTAAACACTAACCTACCTTTGGGTCAATTAGTACTCGCATGGATAAACACATGGACAAACATTTAACATTTCTTACAAACAATCTACACAAGAGAGGTCACTTTGGTGACTTTCTTGATTCAATTAGCTCATTTAAAAAGTTAAAAAATTGTATAAAAATACAAACCATAGCAAAATTTGAACCAAATTATACCAAATAAGGGACACGGCTGTGCAAACCAGCACAGCCTGCCCGTGTTTCTTTCTGTTTCAGCATCAAAATGTGTTGCTAATTGATTGCAAATCAAAATTGCAATAGCCTTCATATTAATATATATGCTGAATTTAAAATAAATAAAAGTAGTGTGAATCAATCAACCACTTGCATCGTAAAGGAAAAATTGGGAGTCAGCGTGAATCATTTGCCTGTTCAATTGCAAACTTCCAATTGCAATTGCCTTAAACTATAATCCATATATAAATATGTGGACTTTGTATATGCTTGAATCAAAAGTAAAAGCATACGATAATCACCATCAGAACAAAACATAAAAAACTCATCCGTTATTCCGAGTCGATACCGAATTGTTTGCAGCGTAATGTTAATAAGCCAATCAAATTCTTGGAAGGTTCACGTATAAAAGAATTAATTCCTTTATTTATTCTTCAATCGAAACAAATATAACATAAATCTGGAAGATAATAATAATAATAATAATAATAATAATAATAATAATAATAATAACCCAATTTTGAAACCCTAATTTCACAAAATTCCCAAAATTCAAAACATGAATCAAGTATGGGTGGCTCTGATACCACTTGTTGGTTTCTAACAATCAATGATTTGATCCTAACCGCATGTTTTCTACCCATATAGAAATCTAGAAGGAGCACAATCCTAAATTGATCTTTATAAACCCATACCCGAATTCAAGATGAGAATATAAAGCGGAAGCCTACCTGAGTTTGCCATTGGGAATCGTTGAAGGTTTGTAGGTATGTGATAACTCTATTTTATATAGAGTTATATACGCATCTAAACCTAAATAATTGTTTAGAATCAAGTACAATATGTGTTAAATATAGTAGTATGAATAAAATAAACAACATTCAAGGTTTATACTCATGACTTAGCATTTTGTATATATATTGGTATGTTTGATGTGTTTGTTCAGTGCACCTGCAGTTGATGCATCTGCTCCGGAAAACAAGCAGTGCATCTGCACTAGATGCAGCTGCACCAGATTACCACAGTGCAACCAAATTTAGTGCATCTGCACCATCCTGCACCAAAGACAGAATTACTCCACAATGGAAGCACCTCAATTCATACCATGGCATAAATATCTCTATGACATCATTCTTAGTCACAAGTCACATGGAGGCACCATGGCAACTTGCAAAAGGATGCACCCGCATCGCATGCAGCTGCACCAGCCTGAAATGGGAAGAAAAATGCCAACACCGGAAGCACCTCAAACTCAAAGAAGATAAAGACACCACAAGATGACATCATAATTGGTCACAAGTCACATGGGTCACATGGGAACCTTTCAAAGGAGGCGCCTACAATTGGTAACCAAATGAAGAGTCATCTTATAAGGGACACATGGCTACACCTAAATGGACCACTCTTTGGCAAGATGATCCAAACTTCACATCACTTTTATAAAGCCTGAAAAGTAACCATGGTTCAGTTCTCAAGTTTACTTAGCCCTCAAGGAATTCACTTTTTGGAGGCTATATAAGGATCCCCACTTCCACTTTGAAGGATATCTCATAATCTCTTTTTCTTACATTTTTACACTCTTAGAATTTCTTGTACTTTTACTTCCAAGTTTTTAGTTCTAATTTATTAGATAGTGGCAAGGAGAAAAGGAAGGAATTGACGACTTCTACCTTCTCTTCTTCATAGATATAGGAAGGAGATCAGTGCACATGCATTGCTTGATGCAAGAAAGCTTCAATATTGTAAACTTTACTTTGTTGCTCTTTCTTGATAATTTCCATCACCTCAATATGTTTTATTCAATCTCTTTTCATCTTGCAATGTCTATTATGAGCTAAATTCCTTTAGTTGAGATATGCTAGTCTTATAATGATCTTTTGAGAAAGTTTAAGTGTCATTTGTGTGTTGCATGTACTTTGATTCTTGTGTTATACTACATCCATCTTATTTTAAGGTTGATCGCTTAAAATGAGTAGAGTTATATTCACAGACATGGTTTATAACTAGAAATCAATAATCAATAGGGGCAAGCGTTTAATAAAGCCTTTATTAACTTGTTTAATAAAAGAAGCTTGTTAATTCCATGTTAGTTCTAGAAATAGGATAACATAGCCCTTAGGATTAAATTAGCAAGTATTTCAAGGTCAAGAGTGAATTTATTTAGCACACCTAGACATAGGAAGCTTGTAAAACAACTTTTGAAATAGTAGCTGAAAAGCACACAACTGATGCAGCTGCATCCAGTGCACCTGCACCACACGAATGCACTTAACACTTAAAAGAGAGTTATTTGATGAAAGCATCTCAACTATATTTCTCCACTGATTTCCTCTCTATTGTTTATTGTCATTTTAAACTTCATTTCAACTTCAATCAAAACCAAAAATTGTGAGTAGATAGTAGCATTAATTTACATGTCTTCACAACAATACATTAAGAATTATACAATCTCTGTGGGAACGATACTTTACTTCTACTTTATTACTTGTTTGTGACTGTGTACACTTGCACAACATCTTTTTCAGCACACCAAGTTTTTGGCGCCGTTGCCGGGGATTGGCAATAATTTTTTCTTATTGTTTTGAAGAAAGTAGATTAGTGTTTATTTTGTTATTCTGTGTTTTGTTTTCTGTGTAGAAATAGGTGCATCTGCACTAGCTTATGCCCAGAGACAAACCACCAGAATTTGAGTTTAATCCAGAGATAGAAAGACAGTTTAGAAGGTTGCGTAGAATCCAAAAAGAAAGGCTGCAAACCAGTAGCAATACCATGTCTCAACAAGGTGAAGGAGAAGGCTCAAGACCAGCCTCAGTCAGAGGTGGTCCTGGATCACAACGAGATGCTGAAGCAGATCACAGGAATCAATTCATTCACATGGGACCAATAGGTATGATTAATGATAGAGATAGACCTATGAGAGATTATGCTATGTTTGATCATCAAAACATGCAAACAAGCATAGCAAGACCTCACATAGATGCTGTCCACTTTGAATTTAAACCTATGATGTTTCAAATGCTGCAAACAATTGGTCAATATGGTGGATATCCTCACGAGGATCCCCATGAGCATTTAAAACAGTTTTTAGAAATATGTAGTAACTTTATCATACCTGGTGTTAGTGAAGATGCATTTAGACTTAAGCTATTTCCATATTCTTTGAAAGATAAGGCTAAATCATGGTTAAATTCATTGGAGCCTAATTCTATTCATACATGGAATGAAATGGCTGAAAAGTTTTTGTCAAAATATTTCCCACCTATCAAAAATGCCAGAATGAGAAATGATATTACATCTTTTAGACAAAAAGAACAAGAATCATTGTTTGAAGCATGGGAAAGATGGAAAGAACTTTTAAGAAAATGTCCACATCATGGCCTTCCAGTTATTATTCAAATGGAAACATTTTATAATGGTCTGGAACCACAAACCAGAATAATGCTTGATGCATCATCTGGTGGTGTTTTATTAAATCTTTCTTATAATGAAGCATGTGAATTGATTGATAGAATTGCTACTAATAGTTCTAGTTGGCCTACTGAGAGGGTAAGTACCCAAAAGAAATCATCAGGGGTACATGAAATTAGTGAAATATCAGCCCTATCTGCTCAAGTAGCCTCACTAGCAAACATGTTCAAAAACTTCACCATAACCAGTGCAACTGCATCTAGTGCAGCTGCACCAGTAGAGAACACTGCAGCATCAATAGAACAAGCCCCTCCAGGAACAGTAAGTTGTGTCTATTGTGGAAGAAGTCACCTTTATGAGGAATGTCCTAGCAACCCTTGTCATACCCTAATTTTGTCCGCCTAGGTTTAAAACCCTAATTTTCCGCAAAAAAATAAATAAATTGAGAAGTGTGGTTTTATTTTGAAGAGTGAAGAGCATTGTGTGCATGCATTTTTGAGTTTTAAAAGTCATTCTAGGGCTTTTAAATTCATTGTTAGAGTGGAAATGCATTTGTTGTTAAAAAACAAGGTTTTTAGGGCAAAAGGGTATTTTGGTCATTGTCAAAAATAAGATAATTTCTCATCAAGAATCATTGTGCAATTTTAGAGAAATTTATTTGAGGCAAAACATTTTTGGTCATGTATGTATGTATGCGCATGCATGCATACATTGTGCACAAAATTTCAAAAAGGATCAATAGGGAATATTCTACAAAAAGTTCCAAGATGTGATTTTTATGACATTTTTTGGTCATGGTGATCTCATAAAATGGCATATTCCTAAGGTTCCTAGTATGTGGCCTAAATTGGGTGTATTTTTGTACAATTATCCTAAGAAGAATAATCAAAAATGAAGGGATAATGGAATGGTCATATAATAGTACAATAGTACAAGATGACAACTAGCAAAACTTGGTCACCAAGGACCCCTCCCAATGTGTGTCGCCTATCCCTCTCATTCCCTCTCATATTTTCATTTTTTGACCTCAATCCATGTGTGATTCAATCCTCACCCTCCATTCAAATTTTAGATGCAATCCTAGGGTGAGATGAGATGCACAATGACCTAACTACCCTTAAACCTAATTGCTTTCTATATATACCCTATTAACCTCACCTCACAAAAAAAAGGGAAAAAGCGTTTGGCCTCACCATTCACTTATAAACCCTAGCACACAACTCCCTCCTCACCTTCTCTCCATTTATGCGCCACCCCCTCTCCCTTCTCTCTAACTCACTTCTTCATTTCTCATCTACCCACACACATTCAATCCATCTTCCAAGCCTAAACACTAATTTTCAACCATCAATCCTTCATAAAATCACACAAAAGTTCAAGATCAAGGGTCATTTTTTGGAGATTGAAGACCAAGCTTGAAGATAAGTTGATTTGGTTGATTGTTTCTTCATCTATTGTGTTTATTTGGAGCTCATCTTAAGGTATGTGATTCCTAGACCCCTTCTCTTGTAAATCCTTGCATAAAGTCATCATTTCTTGCATATTTGTGAGATTTCCACTTCCAAAAATGTAGACCCTCTCTTTTAACTTCATTTTCATGCTTGTACATATGTTAATCTCATGAATCTTTGTTTTGATGCTTTGATTTTGGGGTTATATGCATGATTTTGTTGTTTTAATTGAAATAAAATGTTATTTGCTTTGATGATAATTTCGCATGCTTCAAATAAATATGTGTTTTATGATTTTTGTTGGTTCTCACGGTTGAATCTTGTGAATAAATGCATCTATGTTTGGTTATGTCACTCGCTTGCTTGATTTGGTTGACTTGTTGAAATAAATTGATGATTGGCCATTAAACTTGCAAATATTCAAACCTATGTTGTTAATTGTGAAATTTGTGATTTGAGAAAAATGAATTTGGGTTTTGGTTCACTTATGGTCCACAAATGATCTTGGGTTATGCTAAGTTGGCAAGAGATAGGTTACTTCAACCTTGATGCCTATGCTTGTAAGCATTTAAAAATTCAATTCCCATTTGATGTGCTTGTGAAATGTGAGCAAAAAGGGGTCTATAAACAATTGAATTTGCGCACATGATTGGTCTCCAATGACCTTGATGCATCCTCAAGTTTAATCATGCTTTCTTTGCTCTTTGAGTTTATTGTAAATTGTTGTTTGAAGCTTGTGAAGTTTTGGCAAAGGATAGGCCACTTAGAGCCTTGATGCACCATTGCATTGTCTTAATAAATTGCAAAGGATAGACCGCTTGGAGTCTTGATACACTTTCCATTTCTCAATCGGCAAAAGATAGGTTCATTTAACCTTGATGCACATGCATTTTGCATATTCATGCATTCTTACCTATTCTTGCATCCTTGCCTACTCATGCATTCTTGAATTGAAGCTTGGTACTCCATGCTTGATATACTTGTTTATGTGCTTGTGGTGCATTAAAATGTTGAATTGGTGTCCACAATTTGCTTGTTTTGATTTCCACCAATTGTTACTCGTTAGTAACTCTCCAAAACTTCAAAACCATGTTGCATACAAAAAACAACTTGTTACTCGTTAGTAACGTTCCAACTTCAAAACATTTTTTTGCATTTACATAATCATTGATAAACAACTTCACTTCTTCTCAAAACAATTCCAAACTATTTTTCACAAATCAAACTTTGTTGAGGATAATGCGAAGCCTTTGCTTGCACGATTGTCAACAATGGGGTGCTAGTGGTGATCACTTGGAGTCTTTGCTCAATTGATTATCATGAACACTCATTTTTCAAAAGAACTCTCATTTCACAAATTAAAAACTTTGTTGAGGATAATGCGAAGCCTTTGCTTGCACGATCGTCAATAATGGGATGCTAGTGGTGATCACTCGAAACCTTTGTTGTTTGATCACTGTGAACATTCAATTTTCACAATTAAACAATTAAAAAATAAAAACCTTTTCTCAGACAACCGAGAACTACGTAAGCTTTGAATTCTCCATCGCACTGGGAGATACGTAGGAGCGGGTCACATTCCCGTCAAGCACGACAAATGAAAACCATTTTCTTTTCAAAAAAAACAAACCCTTTTCCAAAACAAGGCAATTTCTAAAAACAAAACAATTTTCGAAAACAAGAACTACGTTGCTTTGATTCCCTCCCCAGGATACGTAGGCACGGTGCCCTCCCGTCAAGCGCAAAAGATTAAATTTTCCTTAAGTTTTTCCATAAAGTAAGGAGAGATAAAGAGAGATAAAAACAAAGCATTTCTTAAATCAACCTTTTAAATCACACGTCAAATCGAGGTTCCCTTTCAGTAGAAAGGATGTGTGGGGTGCTCGTACCTTCCCCATACATAACCGACCCCCGAACTCAAATCTCGTGGTTCCAAGGACCATTGTCTTTCAAGAAAGGGTTTTTTCAATGTTTTACCTCTAAAAAAATATTGGTGGCGACTCCAATTCATGTTGTGCGAAGAGAAATCCCTCCAAAGGATTTTTCAGGGTGCAACAACCCTGTCTCTGTAAATTATGTAAGTTATAATAGGAATAACAACCCTTACCCAAACACCTACAATCCAGATTGGAACAATCACTCAGATTTCTGGTGGGGGAACAATACTAGTGCACCTGCACCAAGTGCAACTGCACCAACCCTTCCACCAGGATTTCAATCTCAGAACTACCAAAGGCCACAACAACAACAACCTGCTACTGATAACTCTATAGAGGGTTTGCTCAAATCTTTCATTAGTGAAACTAGAACAGCTAGGCAAGCCCAAGATGCATCAATCAAAAATTTGGAGAATCAGGTAGGTCAGTTAGCAACTGCTCTGTATCAGAGACCAACAGGTACATTACCATCCAATACAGAAGCAAGTCCATCTCAGAGGCCAGGTAAAGAACAGGTCAAAGCTATCTCTCTCAGAAATGGGAAAGATCTTGCAGAACCTTATGAGAATGAAGGTACAGGTAAGGGAGAAAAAAATAAAAATGAAAAAAATTCTCAAGATGCAGAAGCACCTGATGCATCTGCATCTCACGAAGTTCCAACTCCAAGGTTAGTTCCTGAATATCCTCCTCCTCCTTTTCCTCAAAGATTAAAAAAGGCACATGAGGAGAAGCAACTCAGTAAGTTTTTAGATGTTTTAAAACAATTGCATATTAATGTTCCCTTAATTGAAGCATTGCAACAAATGCCTAATTATGCTAAATTCATGAAAGATGTCCTTTCAAAAAGGAAAAGATTAGGTGATTTTGAAACTGTTGTCATGTCTAAGGAATGCAGTTTAATATTACAAAATAAACTTCCAAGAAAATTGAAAGATCCTGGTAGCTTTACCATTCCATTTTCAATAGGCAAGCTCTATACAGGTAATGCATTGTGTGATCTAGGTGCAAGTATTAACTTGATGCCTAAATCAGTCTTTACACAACTAGGAATTGGTAATGCTAAACCTACAACTGTAACTTTGTCACTAGCAGATAGGTCAATAGCTTATCCAGAAGGAATCATTGAAGATATCTTGGTAAAGGTTGACAAATTTGTATTTCCTGTAGATTTTGTTATTCTTGACTTTGTTTCAGATGAAGAAGTACCAGTTATTCTTGGAAGGCCATTCTTAGCAACTGGGAAAACATTGATTGATGTGCAAAAAGGAGAACTAACCATGAAAGTAAATGATCAAGAGGTGAAATTCAATGTAATGAATGCTCTGAAATATCCTGCAGAAGAGAGTGAAGAATGTTCAGCAGTCATCTCTCTTGATCATTTGATGCAGAAGCAATTCTACAAACAACATGATCATCTGATGAATTCTCTAGCATCCAGTGCTCCTGCCTTGATAGATGAAGAAATTGAAGAAAAACATCCTCCACAAAATGAGCTTAAATTTTTTCAAAAAAATGAGAATTGTTATCCCAAATGCTTATTGGTTGGGCCATGGGATCACTTGCTTCCCCATGCCAAATACATGAGAGTTCTAACAAAAAGAAGAAAGAGGAAGGATGATATTTTCTTCTTGTCCTATTATCCACCCTAACTTAGGTTTTGAATGACAAGTCTAGCTAAAGACTATAAAATAAGCGCTACTGGGAGGCAACCCAGATTTTTAGGACTAGTTGTGTTTTGTGTGTTTTTGTTTTTACTTTTGCAGGTATGAATGAATGGTCTTGTGCAGATGCTGTCAATTATGCAGAATTCTGATGAGTAGCACTGTGCGCAGATGCATTAGTGGCTGAAGATATCTGCCACAAGACTTAGTCAGGCTGAAGACTCTTAAATCAAGCGCTTATGGGAGGCAACCCATGATTTTGAAGTATTAATTATGTTAGTTTTAATTTATGTTTTGAAGTGTTTTGTATGAAAACAGGTTAAGAGAATTCCCAGTGCAGCTGCACTGCATGCACCTGCACTATCAAAATTTCAGTGCTCCTGAATCAAACTCCACAACACACTGGGGTGAAAATTTAAATGCTGAGAAGAATGTTGCAGAGCAACCTGATGCAGGTGCACCTGATGCAACTGCATCCACCACTGATGTACCTGATGCAATTGCATCCAAACCTGAGGAGCCCAAAAAGAAGAGACAGAAGGTGAAGCATTCTGCAGTGAGGTCTAGCTCAAGGCTAAGGAGTGGGGCATCAAAACAGTAATTATATTTGAATGTTGTTAAATATTATGTTTAATTATGCTTTTGGATAATTATATTTTGCACTATGTTATTTTGTGATCTAATCCTCCTCCCATGGTTTTTATTTTTAAAGAGCAGTGAGGACACTGCTCAACTTTAAGTTGGGGGGAGAAGTTAACTTATTATATTATGCATATGTGTTTAACTATAGTATGTGTGTCTGCTTTGATATATGTTTGTTCTTATATATGTTTGTTTTTATGTGTGTCTACATGTTTAAATATGTGTTAGGATTTGATAGATTCGAAGCATGATCAGCTTAAAAATCTTTTTCATCCTGACCATGATAATCCTGAACTGCAATAAAGAAATACAATGTAGTAAGTGGCAATAACCACAAATTAGTACAACATTGGTTAGTGGCCACTAACCACAGATATGTGCAACAATGGTTATTGGTCACTAACCACAGATATGTGCAACACTGGTTAGTGGCCACTAACCACAGACATGTACAAAACTGGTTAGCGACCACTAACCACAAATTAGTACAACATTGGTTAGTGGCCACTAACCACGGACATGTACAACACTGGTTAGTGGACACTAACCACAGATTAGTACCAAAATGGTTAAAACAATGCAACAAGCAACAGAGAAAGATTACAATGCAACAAGCGACTTACAAGCAAGTAAACGTGAAAAGCTGATTGTTTCACCATGTTCATCAACTCCGAGCATATTGAAATCTACAGAAAAACGACTTACCACAGAATTCATTTAATTATAAGTCAGAATTTGCTAGCATGCATCGACACCTCTTTGAAAAGGAAAGTTATAATTCAGTTTTAGCATATTTACAAACACTTAGTATGCATTCTACACAAATAGCAACAAGCATCAACAAGAGCAACAGTTTGCTAAGAACAACAATTTGGAATAACAAATAGCAACAAGCAGCAACAAATTTTAGAGAGCAATTAAGATATCATGAATGCACCAAAGTGAGAATGTGAGAACATCACTTACTTGTTGAGGAGTAAGGAAGAATGCGAGAACGGCGATAGAAACTGAAAATACAGTGGATTAGCGGAAGAAAACGGCGATACGAACTAAAAACACAGCAGAAGTTGCATGCAGAACGTGAGAACTTGACGGTTGCCAGAGTGCGTTGGTTGCCGGAATGATAGTTGCCAGAGGTTGCGTGCAGAACGTGAGAAGGAAGAAGAAAGCGTGATGAAGGAAGACTCTGATGCGTGAGAACCAAAAAATTGAAGGGTAAAATGACACATATACCCTTGTTAAACATTGTCCGTTAGATTAAAATTTATTAAAAAGACTCTGATCCAACCGCAGCAACAAGTTTAGTAAGCAAAACTAAGCTTTTGGCTTAGTATTCTAACCCACTGCCATTTTACTATATTCTTACTGTACTAGTACATATTGTAATTCATATTAGGATTGAAGATATATTTTTTTTTTGACAAAAGGATTGAAGATATATATCATTTTTTTCTTCGTCACAATTCGATGACTAGCTAGGTATTTAGCATGTACTATGCTATGCCAATTGAAATTTTCATGAACGTTACCAAGTGTTAATGGATTTTCAATAAAAAGTTGTACGTAGTTGATCCTTTTCATTCTTTGGCATCCTCGAGTACCAAATTTGGGTATTAATTAATTCGGAATTGTCAAGTTTTTTCCCTCTAGTTTCAATTGTACCTCATTTGTTGATTTAGTTAGGACTTAGTAGGAATGTCAACAAGATTACTCACATCTTTAAGAATGTGGCACAGTCTACAACTATAGTCCTCATCATTATTTTGTCATTCCTAATTGTATTTGGTCGATTATATATATGCATTAGATTTGTTCTGTAAAAAAATATAAAGACACCCTCACCAATCATCCTGGTATACCTTATTACTGTAAAAAAAAAGGTATACATCATTAATTACTTAAAAAAAAAGGTTTACCTAATTTCTGTAAAAAATATGTATACCTCTCATTGAGTAGTAAGCCAAAATTTATATCACTTTAATTATTATCAAAAAAGTAATATTGAATATTACGTGTCAATTTTATTTTTGTCAAAAAAATTTGTCAGTTTTCTTATCATGATTATTTATGAAAAATGCTAGGGTCACATTATCTGTCATACTCTATATGACACTAACTATTTCTCCCACTTGTTACACTATCTTATGATCTCTCATGTTAGTTAAGGTAAAACGCTATCGGGTCTATCCGACCCGAATGATTAGTCTCTACAGTTGCGCGTAGAGGATATCCAGTTTATACCAAAAAAATGTATAACACTACCTGCAAAATTAATTCTAAATTAAAATCTATTTTAAAATATTTAATTAGAAAAATTGATGAGTCATTTAGTAATTGGATATATATTGGAGTGTTCACCGAATTAAAAACTTTCAACAAAAGTATATACTCTATTGATCATTAACTAAAAAGAGTATACAAGCTAAGCACTATCGGATATATTTTTCATCTAAAGAACTGAATTAAAAAATATGAAGGCAATATATTATTTTTGTTATTAAAAAACCATATATTTGCTAATGATGAGTAGAAGTGATGATGTATTATAAATGCTCTTTTTGATGAACGACTTTTAGATGTTTACTTGAAGCTAAAGATGTCCGTAAAAAAATTGAAACTAATTAATTAAAGATGTGGCCTAGCTTTTTATTTAAAAACAAAAACAAAAATCAAGATGCAAGTAATAATTAATTCGGACACTCAGGCTAGTTTGTTACTTGCTATCCCAAAATTTTCGCCGTCAACAATTAAAATTTTGTAGCTCGTCCAGGCGTGTGAAAATTAAGATAGGATTCGTTGAAATTATGATAGTGTGAAGATTTTTTTTTTGATCAAATTAAGATAATTGGCTCTGGGAGATAATTGATTCAGATTTTCCCCTTTATAACCGCAAATATATTATGGTCCAGTAATATATAATAAGAGCTAGTTGAATCCCTAGTTCTGAATATATATAACATCAAGTTTGTGCAACCATGGTGGAATCCAGAATAATGAAGAGGGTAAACAACAAGAAGAAACACATTCATAACAACAATGCATCTTCTTCTTCTTCAACCACTTCCATAATTAAATCACTCCCACGAGACTTGTTAGTGGAGTTGGTTATAAGTGTTACCTCTCATTCTTTTCTTGATCTTTACAACATGAAAATTTGTTGTAAAGATTTTCTTGAAGCCACAGAAGGCAAGTACGTATGTCAAAATATTTCTCTAGACCAATTCCCATTCATTCAATGGTTTCCTAACAAGAAGGCTTCAACCTTTCTAAAGCTATGCAGGGAAAGTGAAAACACCGAGAGCTTATTTAGAGAAGGACTTCAAGAATATTTTAGAAATCCAAATAAAGAAAACATTGGCGCTCTTGAAAGTTTGAAGATGGCTATGGAAAAGGGTCATAAAGAAGCTAGGTATGTTTATGGTATGATCTTGTTGTGTGATAAAGATGATGAGTCTAGAAAACAAGGACTCAAGCATTTGCGTTTTTTGAGAAAATCAAAGTGTGTTATTAGTTGTAGGAAGAAGGTGCAACATTTGAAGTCTTTTTTGTGGAAAAATAATAATGGGAAGTTGATGCGTAATATTAATCAAACTCCGATCTGCAATGGCGCGTGTGATGGGTGGAAAGTGAAGAAGGGTCAATGGTTATTGTTGGATGATGAAGATGATGATATTAGCTCTTGTGAAAATTGTAGATGGGATCATGAGATAGAGTCTTTTTCTAAGTTATTTGATTAGTTCTTGGGATGTTTTTGTTAGATCTTTTATCTTTTTTGGATCCTATGATTAATGTATCACTTTGATGGTTATAATATTACCGTATTTTTCTTATACATATTCATTAGCTAGTTTTGGTTGCAATTTGAACTTATGTTTTATTGGGACATGCATGATTTATTTTTGATAGATAGAGCTTATGATTCAGGTTCAACTCTTAGAGACTATAGTATTTATTTTATGTGGGATGACCTCAATAAGCCAAGCTGAACCTGATATATGCGTAACTATAATAAGAGTTGAAATTTGAGTTGAACATATTCATTAGCTAGTTTTGGTTGCAATTTGAACTTATGTTCTAAGAGTTATTATATCATCATATAGTCTCTAAGAGTTATTATTATATCATCTTATTAATGTATCAACTCCTATAATTATTCTAGTTACGCATGACTTTGATATATGGTTATTATATCATCATATGTTTCTTTATGTATATTCATTAGCCAGTTTAGGTTGATTCATAAATTAAATGAATTGAGTTTGAGTTAAAAATTAAATTCGTTAAATAATGGAACTGAGCTCGAGTTAAAAATTAGATTTTTTTGACCAAATTAAAAATTAGATTTATGATTTCTTCAATCCAACTGTTTTTTTTTGGATAAGCAAATATAAAATGATATTATATACTAAGTGAGAGTGCATAGCAAAGTTTAGGAAAATTGGACATTCATAGCTACGCAATTATTTGATTAGTATTAGATATATTTGCAAAACTATTATTGTATTAGATATATCTGCTTAATAGCCTTTGTAGTGCCAATAATAGTAGCCGTTTATGTAAAATGGTTGGCACTACAAAGGCTATTAAGCAGAGTTTTAAGTTATGTTTGGGAAGGGATTTTGGGAGCGGAATGGAAGAGGGGGCATATTTTTCAATTCTAAATTGAGGAAGCTACAAATGTCTTTAAACATAAATCAAATGTAAATAAAAATGTTATATTGATATCTATCAACTTGTTCTTTTAATTTTTAAAAATCTCAAATACATATTAAAGTATAGACAAATGTTTTTCAAGCCCTCCTCTCCCCTCCCCTCGCAAAACCCCCCTCTCAAACATACTCTTAATGGTTATCGCTGAAGTAACTTGAACTTCAGACTAAAATTTATCTTTTAATCATATACTATATATATAATGAGGAATGCTAGCAAAACTTTTTTTTTATCACTTCTTTTCAATACTCTCTTAATCATAATCCAGGGGTGTGGTTAAGCAATTGGAGCTCATCCTCCCTTAACCAAGTGTCGAGGGTTCGATCATTGCCTTGAGTATGAAGCAACTTTAAATCTTTGGGCCAGCTGTCCCACCCTTCGAGGTGTCTCCAATCCTGCAAGAGGATTAGTCACTGCGTTCGACGGTGCATATATACCCTGGTCTCAACCGGGGGTGCACATAATACCGGTACACTACAACTATACCAAAAAACATACCACACTAATTAATAAAATCCCATACCATTACCACGCCAGCCCACTTAGTAAAAAAAATAGAGTACCGGGTTCTCACTTTTCAAAACCGGTAAGTCAATGGTATCCCTTTTCTCAAAAACAACTCAACACGTCTTCTCAAAAACCAGTGTGTCATCCCTCTCTTTTGCGATTCACTCACTCCACCATCTCCTTCACTCGGCCGCCGCAACCCATGCCACTGGTCGACCGCCGCAACCCCATGCCACCGGTCGACCGCCTCGTTTGTCTCTGCCGCCGCCGGTACAGTCGTTCGGTGACAGTCGTCAACTGTAGATGTTGTCATGTCGTTTGGCGATTATAAATCTCCATCTTCATCTTTTCTTTGATTCTAGTATCTCAAGATCTCAAAATGCCAATATCTAGTTTTTAGATCCGAGTATAGAAGTATTCCCATTTGTAGATCTCAAAATACCAATATTCTATATGTTATGGTGAGTCTTTTGACCATATACACCCCCTTCTTTCACATCTATTCGCACCACACAAAGGCCCAATATCAAAGGGCCCAATCCAAACATCAAGGGCTCAGATCGAATCGCAAGATCGGACGGTCCTAATTCGTTGAGACAAACCCCACCACACTCTATAAATACAACATTCATTGCCTCATTAATGGTAAGCATTCTCACATTTATTACTTTGCTAAGACTACTCCACTGACTTTAGCATCGGAGTGACTTTGCAGGTACAACACCAACTAGGATCGGATACGGTCATTGACTAAGGACATCAACCACTAACTACCTCGGACCACCCTTCAAGGTCGGAAGTACAGTGCAGAACATTGGCGACCACAGTGGGAGGTCTCAAACCAAGATCTTCTCCCCTCACCTTGATCAATGACGACTCGAAATCTTCGTTCGAAGGCAAACAGCCTCGCGGCAGGTATCCCCCCCGAGCCGATCTTGAGACCGGTCATCCCTCAGCTGGCCGAACCTCAGCCAACCCCGAAAGGATTCGTACAAGACCTTCCAGACTCCACTCAAGCACAATTTCAAAATCAAATTCCGAACTTCGTTTTGGTCACCGGAAGCTCCGCAAGGAACCATGTACCTCCTCAAACTCCACTTTCTGTCCCGGCCGATGCTGTCCAACAGCTCGTCCTACTGCTGAACCGACATGAAGCGGCAAACCAAGAGAGGAGTTACCGATTTACGGATCTTGAAGGACAGGTGACGGAGCTCCGGACCCAAAATATTCCGGATCAGGTCTCACCCGACCC
Source organism: Astragalus glycyphyllos (assembly GCA_963573325.1). Taxonomy (NCBI): domain Eukaryota; kingdom Viridiplantae; phylum Streptophyta; class Magnoliopsida; order Fabales; family Fabaceae; genus Astragalus; species Astragalus glycyphyllos. The sequence goes on along the minus strand of OY754308.1, from coordinate 58,945,171 downwards.
GGATTCCCCCGAAAGAAGAAATCCGGCCCGAAAGCGCCACCGATCTCCACCCAGAAGACGACATTACCATCGCTCTCCTCCTCATCGGCTCGGAAGAAATGTTTCCCGTTCGCCTCCAACCGGAGTGTACATCGGAAGGGAAGAGGCTGATTATTCACCCCGAGTTCATTCTTCTCTGGCATCCTCTTCTCCTATGCAACGATCGAGGAGTAGAGAATATTCACCTCGAGGATATCGCCCTCATGACCGCAGGTACCCGCACCATCGGTACCGATCTCCGCCACGGGCTCAAACGACCAAACGCAAAGGCCCTTTTATGGAAAAGATCGACCGCTACCCGGTACCCAGATATCTCGAAAAACCACCAGAAGGCTTGAAGACCTATGACGGGACAGGCAACCCGGACAGACATTTAAGTTATTTTGACACAGTAATGCAGTATCGGAACGTTCCCGTAGAAATGAAATGCCGAATTTTCCCCCTAACGTTGGAAAAAATAGCCTCAGAATGGTTTGAGACCCCTCAAATCAAACACAATCTCCTCCTGGGACCACCTGGCCAAATTATTCTCAGCTAATTTTTCCAAGCAAACCAAAAAACAAAAATGTCTTAGTGTCCATCATCCAAGAGAACTCCGAATCTTTAAGACAATATATAGAAAGACTTAACAAGGAAGCAGTTCAAGTTCGGAACCTCGATGATGCCTTCCGAGTTTACTTCATGGGGATAGGGCTGCGCCCCGGAAGCCCGTTCAAAAAACACATAAACACATGGGAGCCAGAGAACCTCCAAGATTTCCTCCAGCTATCCCAATGCTTTATCAATGAAGAAGAAAGCGCCATGACCGGTAAAAAACCACCACTGACCGAACCATCTAGACCCCAAAATGAAAGAGATCAAAAGAACGACGGCCGAGGCAACAGGGACCCCCGACCTCGGAACCGTCATCAATTTTATACCGAGCTCAATGTCACTCAGGCTCAACTTTTAGGTGAATGCTGGAACACGAAATTTAGAGACGAAAAATTCCCAAAACCACTCACCCACAAACCGGGCCAACGTTCTAATAAATACTGCCGATATCATCGGAGTAACGGTCACGACACCAACCACTGCAACGCCTTGAAAGATGACATTGAGGATATGATTAAAAGGAGAAAACTAGCCAGCTATGTAAACAAACCTGGGCGTCAAGCTGGCGAGATTAAAGATGAACGGGAACAGGAACCCAAAGCAAGGGGGAAAATCAAAGCCGAATCCGACGACGACGAACTTGATTCGAGGAAATCAAAAGGACGGTCCGTAATGATGATGATCGCAGGAGGTTTTGCCCACGAAGAATCCGGGAAAACAATGAAACGAAAATGGAAAGAGTTACTCAATGTAGCCTCCACCTCGATCGCACAAACACCTTCAAACCGACCTCCTTTGTCTTTTAGAGATGAAGACCTTCTAGATGGGAAGCCCAACAAACACGTACCACTCCTTGTCACGGCGGTAATCGCCAATAAGAAGATTAGAAGGATTTTGGTCGATCAGGGAAGTTTGCCAAAGAAGATGATGATGAGTTGGCCAAAGAACTCAAAAAGAAAATGAGAAGACCCGAGCCTGATGGGGCATCCATCGAAGTACAGCTCGGAGACGACCCTACTAGAACAGTGAAAATTGGAGCGGACCTATCCGAAGAGGTAAAAACAAACTCACTCAGTGTTTAAAAGATCATGCTGATCTTTTTGCTTGGTCGGCAAAAGACATGCCCGGAATCCCGCCAGAAGTCGCATGTCACCAGCTCGCCGTTAATCCGGAAGCAAAATGGGTCGCCCAAAGGAGACGAGCACAGAGTGGAGAGAAGGCCATGGCCGCCGCAAAAACTGTTGAAGATTTGATCAAAGCGAACTTCATAACAGAGGTCAAATACACGACTTGGTTGTCAAACCCAGTACTAGTTAAAAAGAGCAACGGTAAATGGCGTATGTGCATCGATTATACCGACCTAAACAAAGCCTGTCCGAAAGACGCCTTTCCTGTCCCAAGTATTGATCGCCTCGTCGATAATGCCTCGGGTTTTCGCCTACTTTCTTTTATGGATGCATATTCCGGTTCCAATCAGATCGCCATGTTTCCTCCCGATCAAAAAAAAATTGCATTTATGACGGACCAAGGTAACTTCGCCTACCGAGTTATGCCCTTCGGTTTAAAAAACGCCGGCGCCACTTATCAGAGAATGATGAACAAAGTATTCCAAAGACAGATAGGCAAGACCATTGAAGTCTATCTTGACGACATGATTGCAAAAAGTGAACAGGAAAACACCCACGTAAAAGACCTTCGAGAAATTTTCGCAGAAATCAGGAAAAATAGCATGAGACTAAATCCGAAAAAATGCACTTTTGGTGTCAGAGCTGGAAAGTTCCTTGGTTTCTACTTAACAGAGAGGGTAATTGAAGCAAACCCTGACAAATGTCGATCCGTGACTGAAATGCGAACTCCGACTTCCAAAAAAGAGGTCCAAAAACTCAACGGTATGATCGCCGCTTTATCCCGATTCCTATCAAATGCGGCATTTAAATCTCTCCCATTATTCAAACTTTTAAAAAAAGAAAAGGAGGAGGGAGAAGGAGAATTCAACTGGACAAACGAGCAAGACGAAGCCTTGCAACAACTTAAAAAAGCGCTTTCAGAACCGCCCATCCTAACTCGCCCATGCGAGGGAGAAACTCTATACTTATATACCTATCAATCTCGGAGGAAGCTTTAGGCGCCGTACTCATCCGGGAAACACAGACCGGTCAAAGTCCCATTTACTTTGTAAGCAAAGCTCTCCAGGGACCCGAATGCAGGTATCAACAAATAGAAAAGATCTCCCTCGCCTTAGTCGTCGCAGCTCGACGCCTCCGACCATATTTTGTGGCTCACCAGATAGTCGTACGCACCAACTATCCAATAAGGCAGATTCTACACCGACCCGACCTTGCCGGAAGAATGATTAAATGGGCAGTAGAGCTCTCCCAGTTTGGAATCAAGTACGAGTCTTCTACGACAATGAAGGCCCAAGTTCTAGCAGATTTTGTAGCAGAAATGATTCCCGCTGATCCTGTTAACGACATCTGGACTTTACACGTTGATGGGTCTTCCAACCCCAAAGGAAGCGGCGCAGGTTTAATGTTGGAAAGCCCGGATAAAGTGATCATTGAAGTCTCCCTTACCTTCGCTTTCCAAACAACTAACAATCAAGCAGAATACGAGGCTTGCATCGCAGGTCTACGATTGGCAATTGACCTACGAGTCACTCAGGTCAATCTCTACACAGATTCACTCTTGGTCGTTTCACAAATAAACAATCAATTTGAGACCAAGGATCCGACTCTGTAGAAATACCAACTTCGAATACAAGAGTTACTCGCACAATTCAAAACAGCCGAGGTAAAGCACGTCCCCAGATCCGAGAATCAGAGGGCGGATATCCTATCAAAACTCGCCAGCACCAAGGTCCCCGGTAATCACCGGACGATCATCCAAGAATTACTCAGAAGACCTAGTATCTCTCTTGATCCGACTTGAATTTCTACAATTTATTCCATTGAGGAGAGCCAAAGTTGGATCACTCCAATATTGGAGTACATCAAAACAGGAATCGAGCCTCTAGACTCGGCTGAAGCGAAAATCGTCAGAAGAAAAGCCTCGGTCTTCTCAATCATAAATAATACGTTATACAGAAGGAGCCTCTCCTCACCATTATTAAAATGCATCGAAGGGGAGCAAGTGCATTCCGTCTTAGCCGAAATTCATGAAGGAATATGTGGACAACATCTTGGCACCCGTTCCCTTGCTCGAAAGGCCCTACGCACAGGATATTATTGGCCGACCACGGAAGGCGATGCTAAGAACCACATAAAGAAGTGCAAAAAATGCCAAATCCACGCCAATGTTTACATCGCCCCACCAATCGAACTCCGAAGTCTATCCTCGACATGGCCCTTTGCACAATGGGGAATAGATCTCCTAGGTCCATTCTCAACTGCTCCAGGCCAAAACAAATTTCTCATAGTGGCAGTTGATTATTTTACCAAATGGATTGAAGCAGAGCCCTTAGCCACCATCACTGCAAGGAACTGCATAAGATTTTTCAAAAAGAACATCATGAGTAGATTCGGGATCCCCGAAATAGTTATTACTGATAATGGAACTTAGTTCGCCGACAAAGGTTTTAGGAAAATGATGTCCGACTTTAAAATCAAGCATCGTTTCACGTCAGTAGAGCACCCGCAAACCAACGGTCAAGTAGAAGCAGCCAACAAGATACTCCTTAATGGTTTGAGAAAACAACTGGACGACGCCAAAGGAAATTGGGTAGAAGAACTCCCATATGTTCTCTGGGCTTACAGGACCACCCCTCAAAGCTCTACGGGAGAAACGCCGTTCCGGCTCTCTTATGGCAGCGAGGCGGTCATCCCAGTGGAAGTCGGCGAGTTAAGTTGGAGAGCAACGAATCCCAAAACTCCTACGGAAAACTACCAAGCTTTGAAAGAAGACCTCGATCTCATCGATGAAGTTCGAGGACAAGCCACGCTTCGAGAAGCCATCATCAAACAAAGAGTTGCGACCCGATACAATGCCAAGGTCGTCCTCAGAGATTTTGAATCCGGCGACTTAGTCCTTCGAAGAGCCAACGTGGGTTTGAAAAATGCTTCACAGGGAAAGTTAGCACCCAATTGGGAAGGACCTTACCGTGTTAAAAGTAAGACCGGTACGGGGGCTTTCAAATTGGAAACACTTGGCAGAAAGGAGATCCTCCGAACTTGGAACGCCACAAAGTTAAAGAGTTATTACATTTAAGGACACGACTGTTTTGCGTGTGCCAATTTCGTGTAACAGTAGTTCCTACCACTATAAATCTACGAACTCCTTCAGAATAACTACTTGGACCGATCTTACGAGATCTCCATACGTGACCAAAGCAGTCACAGCCCTTTTTGGGTGAGTTCAATCCGGGCCGAGTCCTGGTAAACTGCCCCAAAGGTTCGAAAGGTCCTTTAAGGATTTTTCCTTAAATCGATCATTGGCCTTAGTAGCCAAGAACCCTAATGGACGAGTTAAATCTGGGCTGAGTCCTGGTAAACTGTCCTTAGGCCCGATCTTACGAGATCTCCATACGTGACCAAAGCAGTCACAACCCTTAGGGGCGAGTTCAATCCGGGCCGAGTCCTGGTAAACTGCCCCAAAGGTTCGAAAGGTCCTTTAAGGATTTTTCCTTAAATCGATTATTGGCCTTAGTAGCCAAGAACCCTAATGGACGAATTAAATCTGGGCCGAGTCCTGGTAAACTGTCCTTAGGCCCAATCTTACGAGATTTCTTAACAGGTCTTCTCTAATCGTTTGAGAGCTCCTCTCAAACCTTTTTAATACCTACGTTCCACACTTATCTTTTTGATCTTATCAAAAATTATAAGCAGGTCAAGACTATGGAAAATGACAATTACGGCGACGAGAAGATAAGCCATTCAAGGAATCAAGTTTACATAAAGAAAATTAAATTCATTATAACCATCTCGGATACGGCCGAGGCCTCAAGTTTTGTAAATAAAGACTAAAAACTAATACGACTTGACAAAGTTCCGAGCTTATGCATGATTCTCTGTATAAACTCGGAACTCTTACAAAACTGGATCTGGAAATGAATCAGACAGACTTAGGGTGAACCATGGTCTTCACATTGGTCTTGATGTCGACTTTCAAAATCTGATCACCCTCAATCTCATGATCCACGTTCAAGACGGTCTTGTCAAGAGTAAGGGAAGGATACACAAGCGCGATCTGACTGAGTGCGAGATCAAAACCATCCCCCGCCATTTCAAGAGCAAGATCAGCTGCTGTCTGCGCTTCCTTCTTATACTTCGCCAGTTCAGCACGGACTTGGGCGAGCTCTTTCTCCAAAGCCGCATGACGATCTTCCGGGGTTGAACTAGTCTCGGTTTTGTTCTCCTCAAATTTCTGCAAAGACTTTATCAGCTCTTGAATCCGACCCTCCAGCTTTCGTATTGTTTCCTCATCCTTCTTTTTCTCATCCTCAAGCTCTCTGATCTGATCGTTTCAGCTGCTTAATACGAGCGTTATCATCCTCGATTTGCATCTTGGCAGAATTATGGGACTTTTCAAGATCGTCCGCATAAGCCTTCAGCGTCTTCAAGTCACTAAGAGTATTGCCAAGGACTTTGTTCTTTTCGGTCAACTCTTTCAGGGCATTAAACAGCTTAGCACGCTCGGTAGTTACCAACTCTGTAACGAGCAAAAATGAGCAAAAATTGAAGTCAAAAACATAGGTAACAATATAACAAACGAGCTATTAGAAGAACGACCTTACCTTCGTGACGACGTTCCAACTCCGCCTTCTGCAACTTGGTAACATCAGTCAAATGAACAAAAAGCTTCGCAGCCGCACTAACAGGATCGGTTAAGTATTCCTCCAGGTTTTTCTCCATAAAAGTCGCATCCACAGGAACAGGGGTTACTTTCTTAGAAGATTTATGCTTCCTAGAAGACTTAGAATCGTCTTGCATCACCCCTTTCTTCTTTTTATCCTCATTTGCCGGGCTACTTTTGGCTGCTTAGTAGAGGTTCCCTCATCAACTGGTTTTCTCTTGCGGAATTGAAGATCGCCCCCAGGATCCTCCAGGTTTTCCTCATGGACGGTCCTGATGGGGGAAACATGAATGGCAGCACTAAGGTCGGGAACACTTTGCGGAACCCCTTGATTTGCAGACTCGCCTTCCACAGCACCCAGGTTCTGCAGCGCCATTCTTTTCATCATAGCAATCCTATTCCCTGCCATAGTATCTAAAAACAAAAAACAACAGGACGAGTTAATATACTTAACAAAAGATAAAGTGAAGAAAGACAAATCATATCTTAAAATATTCAAAGACGACCCTACCTAGAATCCTCATAACCTTTGTTTTGGTGGCACATTTAACCATACGATCGGCAGGAATACCTCGGTATTTATGTTTGGTATAAGGAGCTTGGGCGGAGATAAACAACAGTATATCTCTGGTCAGAATGTCGGCACGACACAGGTGAGACTCACCAATATGGTAGGATCCTGGAGATCGGTTATAATGTCCAAGACCCCAGCCCATAGGAAACTTGGTAGACTCCAAGGTACGCCCATCCTGGCCGAACTTCCCCACATGGTCAATTGCTTCACCATTAACTGGCTCCACGAAATAGAAGAGCTCTTTCCATCTCCCCTTCAGCGAATCTGAGTAAGCCCGGAAAATCTTAGCACCTCTTCTAGATCGAAGGCTCACATGCTCCAGAGCATTCCCTTCATCACCTTTTTCATAATTACTGTTTACCTCGAACAAATGAAAGAACAGGTCGGCTGACACTGGACGATCAAGCGCTAGGCACATCAATTCGAATGCTCGGAGAAATGCCCAACCGTTGGGATGAAGCTGTGATGGTGCCAAATCCAACCTCGCCAAGACAGTTTGTTGAAGGTTAGTAAAAGGAGGTCGGATGTGCATATCCGACACCAGCACGTCATACATGACAAATTTCAAAGACCCTGGCCATGTCGCAGCATGCTCATCCGATTTCATACCTTCAACGTTCCAAAGTCGACCCCGAATGGATAATTTGTTTACAATAACACTCATATCCTCTCCAGCTTCATAAAGAGACTTGGTTTCGGTAACAGAAGATGCAACCCAGTTGAGAATACGAGGAACGTTCACATCATAAGGCATAGGAAGATCGATTCTTCCAGGACCGGTACTGGAGCAACCATCAGTCAAAGCAATAGAACGATCACCATGATCGGCATTTCCGTCCTTTCCAACCTCATCATTCCTTTCTTGCGAATAGTCCTGCCAATCCTCAGCTCCTTCGACGGATCTTTTGCCTTTATCAACCTCGGGCTCTGTGTGGCTTTCTTCCCCTGTCTCGGTAGTTGACTCGGAATCCGACTCTGAACCTTCCACCTCCTGGGTATTTGACGACCCTTGTTCATCATCGGATTGAGTTTTTTCAGAGGAATCCGACTCCCCCATAACCACATCGGCCTGGTTATCTGTCACGCCGACAATAACCACGTCCTCAGAAGATTGCTTTCCACCATCAGGTTCGTTAGTAATATCCTTAGGGGAACGACGATTGACCTCAAGATCGTCCTCCGCTTGTTCGCTGTTTGGAGTAGAATCAGGATGGTCTCGGACTTCGGGAATAACGGGGGCGCCTTCAGAACGACGACCTTCAACACTCTCTCCTCCAGAAGCCATCACCTTTGCTAATCGCGGGGGCTGCTGCGAAATTTGCCTACGGGTTTGTTTGGTAACCGCCAGTTTAAATACCTGCAGGAATGGGGGCATAGGGAAGTCAGGACTAACGACCTAATGGGTCCATGCCGAGTTTGAAACCCAACCTGACGACCCCCACCCTGGAACGAATAAACAAATTGGGGCCGAGTACAACTTAAAAAGAGACGGGGACGAGACTGGCTTGAGAAATCAAAAAGAACAGCAAAACAGTTAAACAAGAATTAGAACTAACCTCGCCCAAAAGAATAAGCTTTTGCCGATATTCTCTTGCGAAACTCAAGCACTTGAACCCACTGGAACGGAGAAACTCTAGCCACTATCTCCCAAATCAACAAACTCAAGATCGGAAATCAAGATCGGTATGCAGAGCAAATTGAAAATCAGGAGTAAATGGAGGGAGTTGAACCCCTATTTATAATGGGGCTCATAGAACTGGATTGGGCCTAAGTCGAATCGACGCATCCCATCGATAGTCTTCAAAGCACGCGCACGCCTACCAAAGCGTCACCATCATTAGCCACCATTAGGAAACGTGTTCTGACAGGTGCAATAAATGCAACAGCGCAAAAAACGAAACGTCACCTTTAAAAATGTTACAACGGTCGAATCACTGTTACAAAGCAGGCTCATCTTCGGTAAATCTTTCATCGGTGAGTCCCTTGTTCATCAAACATCGGACAGTTAAGATCGCCTTCCCATCTCATCGCAACATCTGAAGAGTTACAGCTCGTTCGGAGGTCGGTAAAAACACATCATAATCTCGTCAACAAGTCAAGATCGCCTCTAAGACGACCAGACTTGGGGGGCAACTGTTATGGTGAGTCTTTTGACCATATACACCCCCTTCTTTCACATCTATTCGCACCACACAAAGGCCCAATATCAAAGGGCCCAATCCAAACATCAAGGGCTTAGATCGAATCGCAAGATCGGACGGTCCTAATTCGTTGAGACAAACCCCACCACACTCTATAAATACAACATTCATTGCCTCATTAATGGTAAGCATTCTCACATTTATTACTTTGCTAAGACTACTCCACTGACTTTAGCATCGGAGTGACTTTGCAGGTACAACACCAGCTAGGATCGGATACGGTCATTGACTAAGGACATCAACCACTAACTGCCTCGAACCACCCTTCAAGGTCGGAAGTACAGTGCAGAACACTATAGTTTTGCGATTGTTGATCTCCATCTTCCTCCATAGTTATTTTTTGATGTTCCTGTTTCATATATTGCACGCAATGTGTTCGATGATTTGTGATGACGGTGATCTGAGTTGAGTAGATCTCTCTATTTCTTTGTTTTCTTTTATTTTCCGTTCCCGTGAAATCCCAAATCTTCCTCTCTATTCATAAAACCGGTAATGAACCGGTACTAAACTGCTTTTGAATTGGTTCATAAAATAAAAACCGGTGTAGACAAACAAGTAAACCAAAACCAGATTTTAAGAGTGGTGTGGTATGGTATGGTGTGGTTTATGTACCATGCATACCCCTAGTCTCGACAAAAAAATACTCTCTTAATCATGAGTTGAAATTCATGTGGGTCCTATTAATTTAGGATCTATTCTCAAAATGGTGAGACCTATAAGTATTTCACCCAATCATAGAAAGAGTATAAATTATCCAAAAGAGATTCTTGCTAGCATTTTCTATAATAATATAGTTTAGCTTACAAATAAGTGTTTTAATTTATTTTATTAATTTGACTGGATTTTAATCCAAGAAATAAATATATAGTTTTAAAATTTGTTAATATATATATATATAGTTTTAAAATTTGTTAATATATATATATATATAGTTTTAAAATTTGTTAATATTTTCTTCCAAAAAAAGGTTTATTAATATTTCTAATTTATTTTACTATCTCTCTAAAAACTCTGTCTTTGAAGAGAGAGAGAAAGATTTATGATTAAAAAATTATTATTGAAAATGTTTTTTTATTAAAATCAATTTTTTATTAACTAAAAAAAATAATGGATAAATTGAATATCCATCCAAAAGTTGCTAATGAATTAGATGATTTTTTTTGCGTGTAATGGATAAATTGAATTGAACATTTCTAATACACTTTTAAATTTTTAATGGATGAATAAATTTTAAATAGAAAAAATTTGATTGAGTTGAGTAGAGTAAAATCAATTTTGAATTCACTAGAGTCTAGACTTATTTTCAATTTTCAGTTGCCTTTTCTTTCGCCTCATTTTCTTTACTATTCCAAACGAGGTAAGATTTCATTTTCTTCTCTCTTGATTCAAAATGGAGCCGTGTAAAGGTTTATAGAGTGAGAAAGTAGCAGCACTGTGGAAAAGAGAGGAATTTGGCGGGAATGGAAGGGAGTGAGAGTGAAGCGATTTTCGAATCGCTGAATCTGAATCCACAGCTTTTCCTTAACGAAGTTCTAAACAGCGTCGACGATTTGCTCCTCCAAACTTTCGATTTCTTCTACCAGTAAGTAACCTCTTTCGCTTCTTCTTTTTCTTCTTTTAAACTCCATCGTTGAAATTTCACCTATGATATATGGATTTTGTACTTCATAATTGTGTTGCAGAGAAGCATCCACAAAGCTCAATGCCGAAGCCACTCAACGGTCTCAACATCTGAGACAGGTTTCTTTCCTTTTTACTATTTTCTTCATTCGCCGTTCAAATTAAACAATTCATTTAAATTAGGGCAACGGAAATTGATAATTTATTAATTAATTATTATTTGGTGTTGTGAAAAGGGTGTGGATTGTGTTCGCGATAAGATTCAATCTGTTTTGGATCAAAAGCTTGCTGTTTGGGGAAAATTCTGCATTCGTCACTGTTTTAGTCTTCCTCAAGGTTTTCATATGCCAAACACTATCACTGTACGTTTTGCTCAATTCCTTGATGGCTTATTTTCCTTACAGGAATATTGATTTGCTTTCTAAGCGTAGATTTTTGTAACAAATTGTACTATTTTCAGGAAGAATCAAGTGGGAAAGACATTGATTCTGGTGCTCCTTCTGATTCAGATTTAGATGCACAATTAGATTCTTTGAGGAAAAAACTGGCTGAGGTAATAATGGTGTTGATTGTTAAATTCGTTATTATGCAGAATTGGAATTTGTTTTTGTTTGTTTATTTTGGTTAATTTTGCTGTCAGGTGGGGAAAGAGTCTGAAATGCTGAATCAAGAATTTCAAGCATTGGAAAGGCAGTCCTCTCTTAATGCTCGGTATATCAATGAGGCGGTACAACCATATGAGCAAAACAATTACCTCGAGTTGTTTCAGGGTAATCTAAGAACTTCTCATCGTCTTTTTGTTCCTGTTTTGAGGTTTTGAAAGTAATATCTGGTGACACTGGAACTAATTCTGATACTGTATGCATGTTTTCTATTTTAATTAATAAATAAATTAGGCAGGGGAAGCTCCATTTTTATTCCTGTGTTTGTGTGTACTAACGTCTGCTTATTTCGTTTCTGCTGCGGTTTGATGATGCAAAAGAACATCGAGTTCCTTGGATATGTAAAGTTTTATTTTGTTTTGGTTTTCCAATTACACAGCCAGTTATATTAGTACCTAGTATCTCAACATTTTTGCAGATAATGCACATTCAGGATATATCCCTCTTTCATTGTGTAGTTTATACTTTATGTTATGTCATGAGTGGTGGAACCTTATATGTAGAAGATCAAGATTTCTATGAAGGAGAAACATTAAGGGGGGCTTCACTATAGGTTCCATTGGTTAGGATGTTGATCCTGTGAATCTTAGTAAGGGAGATATGAACCAAATAATGTCAACATTTTCCTGGAGCTCTGCATTATCTTATATTTAAATAGGCAGAAAATAATTTGTTGTTTCTGGTTGAAATTATTGTCTAATTATTAGCTGGTAGTACATGTTGAAGTTGTGAGTTAACAGATCTTTAAATTTATTCTGTAGAGATTGTAGCAACCACCTCAGAACTTCGAATGAAGATGAGAAAGCTAAACACAAACATGATTGAAGAGGCGGAACAAATTAAAACAAAAGAGATTGACAGTGCTGAAGTGGATCTTTCTGCTATAAATCCTGCCAAACGTAACCAAAATAATATTCATTGTACTGCTTCATGGTTTGACTTTCACAGGTTGAACTCCATATTTCTGAATTGATTTTTATTGATTGCAGGCTTCTCAAATGTGACATTAGAAGATATTCAAGAATTTGCAACTCTTTTGAAAAGTATGTAAACTTACTTGTGGACTTGAGTTTGTTATTCTGTAACTGGTTATGGTTATCCATCTTTCGCTGTAATGATCAGTTTAATCTGCCTCTATAATGCAGAAATTATAGTGGGCAATTCCATGATATGTCACTCAAAATTACCAGCAATTTTATTACAAAACTGAATTTGCGTGATTCATATAGGGTCAGTGTATTGAATATGTTGTGTTGATTCCTAAATTAGTATATGAAGTAACCTAGATTATCACTAGAACTTGCTGTTTCTCGTTCCAAATGCATTCTGTTCCACTAGCCGTTGGCCTATTAAATAAAACAGTTTTGATTGTTAGTGAAGTACATTGGTTTTACAGTATGGTTATTGGCATTGATTGATTTATATAATTACAAGTTACTAATTGAATCTACAGTGAGCCAGTAAGAACCGCATTTGATATTAAAAACCTCTATAAGGCCAATGAGCTTGTAGCTCTCTTAGCAAGGGTTGATTCTTTCCCACTTACCGGTGCTTGCACTTGCACCTCTAACATAGCAATCCCCTCAACTCCCCTAAAACCAAGTATATGTAAAAAGACTGAAAAATGCTATATATAAAGTAAGTTGAGAAGCCTATTGAACTTAACTCGGTGGTTCTGATGTACAAGGATTTGGGGTGGTATGTTTAAGCCATGGTAATTATTCCCTATTTTGCTGGAGCCATAGTGAGATTGCTGGACATGTTTTGACCACTTGTGTTCTGCAGTATATCTCAGTATTTCTTAATTTATTTTGTCTTGCTATAGCTTTTAAACATGCAGAGGGATCAAACAGTCAAACACCCAATAGGGACCTCTCGAGCTTGACTGCAGAGAGGCTTCGTGCTCGTTTGAGAGCTAAAGGTCTTTCAGCCAAAGGAAAGAAGGCAAGTAGGCCTGCAGTTTAAACATTCATGCATATAGAAATTGCATCGTGACATCATATGCTCGCTTATATTTACACACATATTTGCCGTGAAATAAAATTTGTAGAAGGAGCTTATTGCACGCCTTAAAGACGCAGATGGGTAGGCATGGCATGGAAGGAGGAATACCTGCTCATTAATTGTCCAATGTAAGAGTAGTAGTTAGTTTTTCTTCTTAATGTAACTTTGGATCTGGTGCTAATATACATACATATAAACCTAGTTAAAGCTGCTGCTACTTTAACATTTGAATATTATCGTTTTGGTGCTATTGTTTCATGAGTGTCGGTTTCTAAATCACGAGTTTAAGACGTACTTGTACTCCGTAAAAGTACTGGTTGGTACTCATGGGTACGGACTGAATACGTACCAAACAAAATTAGAAAAAAAATAAAAATTGGGTACTCTATTTGAGTACACATTAGTACTTTTTTGATTTGTGAGATAAAAACATTAGGAAAGACATTTCATTGTATATTTTTATGTTATATATGTTGTACTTATTTGTGGTTTCTATCTTTCATACAATCTAGCCATGTTTATGTAAAAACTATAGATATTTTAAAATTATATTATCGTACTCGTACCTTTTATTTTTAGAAATCTGTATCCCATACCGTATTGTTACCCCGTATTCATGCAACATGAGTGTTCCTATGATGGTCATACTGTGGGTGCTCCGCCAATAAAGACAATCACTACTACTATGCAAGGAGGTATATGGCACCCGGTTGCTCAGAATAACAAGGAGAAAGATATTGCAGAAGAGAATCAGATTCATAATCCCCCCCACACATCACTAGTAAGCCATGGGAAAGTACCAAAAGGACTGATTTTTATCACTCCTCCAAAACAGGAGGCTCATACAAGGAGCACAACTGATCAATGTTTTAAATAGGGAGTGACAGACATTTCATCAACCATAGAACCCAGTGATGCAGAGGAAAACACAGAAATTTAGACAATGCACCAAAAGACAGACAAGGGGAACTTGTCTAGATGCTTCAAAAAAAATGTTTTGTTGGTAGAATAAATCATTTTCTTCAAATAAGAGCACAGACAAGAGGGTCTAAATCTTCATTCCGACAACTATACTATTAGATCAAGATTTAACCCCCTATTGCCTAGTCCCTTAGATCAAGTATAACTTATTGCATTCACTGACTTATGTAAGTCAACGGAAATTATCAGAGGAGTAGAGAGATTTTCTGGTGTTATTGCAAGTATGATCAATAATTTCTTATTTTATTTAGTATCGTCATTCTTTTAGGGCCATACAAACGCAACACAACATTTAGTGAGAAACTAAGGGGTAAAAGTGCTGGCATAGGAAGCAAATAGAGAACCACCGTAGAGTGTCCCATTAAACTCTTGAACCTCACTTGCTGCTACATTACCATACTCCTGGGCAAGAGACACAATCTGCAAGACTAAACCGTTCTCATTGACTCTGACTCCCACGGGCAAAGTAGGACATGTTGGGGATGGAGGCGGTCCTAAAAATCTATTCACTACCACCCAAAATTGCCCTCTCGAATTCCTCTTGATGTTATCTGGTCTTCCTGCAAGTAGTGTGAATATTTCTGATGAGTTCGCTCTCGGTCCTTTGAGCCAAACTCTCTGAATTCTGTTTGCTAGAAATTCACTAACAAGGACAAACGAGCCATCCTTGCTTACTGCCACCCCACCCGCCAGTGTAAGTCCACTGAGCAACACTGTGGTTTCGTTCGTGCTGGGATCATATTTCAATAGGCTTCCTGAACTATCTCCACTGCTAAGTAGTGTTTGGAAATCTCTACAAAATTCAAGTATACCACATTTATTATAGCATCTTGGAACATTTAATTGCATTGAATCTAAATTCGCAAAGAAACTACTTACTTGATCTGAAAATTAGTGCTAGCTATGGTAAAATAAACATTTCCAGTATCAGGATCAACATCCAAACCATCAGCAAACTTATAAGTGTTGTTACTCTGTGCATCTGCAGCGGATAATAACTGAGTTGGAGACCCTCCATTGGAACCAATCTTAACCAGACCATAATAAGCATCAGCTACATACAATTCGTTTGTCTGATGATTGAAACCCAATCCTAAAGGCCTCCCACATGCTGCTTGTTGTGTTGAGAAATCTGCAAGGCCATCACAAATTGTTTTGTTCCTAGACAAAAAGTAGAACAGATATATCAGCTAGTTTTGAACTTAAAACTGCATTATTTATTATAAATATAAATAGACTAGATACATCAGTCATGCAATGAACCTAAAACTATTGTTGCTTATAAAGTGGACCAGAGGTAGTAGTTTATTTTACCTGTTTGGTGAACTGTAAGCATATTCCTTGAAACCATCATTTGGACCAACATATTTGAAAATTCTTCCATCAGAAGAAGTAACATAAGGCCCTTCACCGTTGCGGTCAAATGCAAGGGATTCAGGGCCTGTGAGTGGCGATGGTAGCTGAAGCTTGTTGAGTAATATTGCCATTGTCGCTAATGGAGAAGAGAAGAAGATGATAACAGTTGCACTAATAATGTTCAACATGATTGCCAATGTTTTGATGTAAGGCATAAAGAACTAAGTAATATTTATAGGCATGTGCCATGCAGAATAGAACAATAGGTGGAAGCGTAAAAGAGACAAAAGTTATAGGGCCAACCCTAATAGCCTCGTGAAGGAACACACAACAATGCAAGACTAATTTGTCAGAAGTGTTCCTAAAGTAGATTTGAAAATGTAAAGTATGATCTTAGGATGGTTGTTTTTGCGGTACAAGCTTAAAACTTGTTCTTAAAGAAGATTTATCTCGTGTTGTTCCTAAAGAAGATTTATCTCGTGTTGTTGCTCAATGCTCATGAAAACACCTCTTCTACATGCGATAACGTGCATTTAGTGTGAGTTGAGGATGATTATGTGTGCAAGAGCGTGAAAGTACCTGCAGAATCTGCATCTTATTTAGTACAAAATATTGATGATTTGTTACCAAAAAAGCAAATAACTAAATATTGATTAGTATTAAAATTATGATTATCTGAAATATTATAAAATAGCGATTAATTTGATTATTAAGTAAAGCTTTCCTTGGTTTTAGGCTCCACCTCAAATTCAAATTGTCTAAATCCTTTTGATCATTAACATGAATGTGAAGGCTTCTTTTTTTTTGACACAATTGTAGGCATCTTAGAGATTTGTTTGATGGTTTCGGTCTCCTTCTGGCATTTGTTTTTAGTGTACTCTAAATGATTGTTAATGACTTTGGTGCCAATTTTAATTTTCTTTGGAATAGATTCCTTTTAATAGAACTGAGTTATTTTTTCTTTTTGGTTGTAATGTTGCTTCTTTCATGGGTATTGGTCTAGTCTCCACATGCGCTTTTATATTTTTTTCCGTTTTTTATTAATAAATTGTAGGGGGTACTTTTTTCCTTCTTGATGTTTTTCCTAAGGAGTTTTGCATCTGAAGGTTTTAATGAGACTTTATAACCCTTTCTTTTGCTAAAAAACAAAAACAAAAATTAAAGTTTTTCATTATGACAAACATAAATAATTAACTAATCATCTTTTTTTGTGGTGTAATTAACTAATCATCTATAAACAATAAAAAGATTGATAAATTTGATACGTAATATATACTGATAATATTAATGTTTTTTGTCAGTAGTCAAAATTATAATAATTATCTATATATAATAAAACATTTATATAAAATATTATATGTGATTAAATTCATTGAAATTATGCCGATAACATGTAATTTTTCAGTTGTGAAAAAAACATGTAATTTTTCAATTTTTCTGTCATGACTTAAAAGCAAAAAAATATACTATTTATAGAAAATAAAACATTCATAAAGGCACAGTGTAAAAAATAATTATACCTAAAATATCTAATGTTTCCCTTTTTAAAAGTAAAATAACTATTTATAAAAAGTAAAAATAAAAAATTTAAAATAATCATACCAACAAAACATGTAATAATGTTTCTTGGTTAGAAAGTAAAATACTCATTTATAAATTATTAAAAAATTTATACAAAATATGTAAACAAAAAGATATCTATAAAATTGATGTGTTCCAAAACAAAGAAATTATTCTGACAACATGTACTGGTTAACCATCAAAACTCAAAAAGTAAAATATTAATATTTATAAAATTTGATATGCACTTAAAACAATTAAGTTATACAGACAACACACAAATATATATATATATATATATATATATATATATATAAAGTATTTCTCTACCAGGAAAAAATAGAATAGTTGAGTGGGATAATAAATTGTTGAGAAGAGGACATGTATCGACGAGGGACGATTTTATCAACACAAGTAAATTATATTGATAATTTGTAAGGTTTTCTGTCGGGACTCAAAAAAGCAATATTATTTATAAATAACAACCTGTCCTTAGAAATTGATGTGTGTTCAAAGACAATAAAATTATACCGATAAGATGTAAGAATTTTTTTTTGACATGACTGATAAGATGTAATTAATATTTATGCATAGGGGTTAAAAAATAAACTAATCAATTATAAATAATAATAAAAATTTATCAAATCAATATGTACTCGAAAACATTAAAATTATACTAATAATGTGTTAATGTTTGCCCATCAAAACTTAATAGTGAAATAAAACCCTCTATAAATAAAAAAGAGATTTACAAAGACGCGTGCCAAAAAAACAATAAAGTTATACCAATAACACATGCAACATTTTGGTAGGAGCTCAAAAAACAAAATATTCATTTATAAATAACCAGGAGAGTTACAAACTGATATATGTATTCAAAATTTTTAGTTGTAGTGATTATCCCTAGAGACTCAATAAAACTAAAATAATCATTAATAAGTATTAAAAACACTTAATGATACATGCTAAAAAACAAAAAAAAAGTAAAAGAACAATGTAAAGTTAATTAAAATACTCTTATTTATTTTAATTAATAAATTTTGATGTGCTGCAAACGATAGGTGGTGCAGTGCCCAAAAAAATTGGATGACTAACATCATTATCATGTTTTTGCACGCAAATTCATTTTGTTGATAAACTGATATATGTCAAAAAAAATTGAAAAAAACACGTGAAGTAGTAAGTCTTTCAACCAAAAAAACGTTAATTACAATATTCAACATTTCCATAGAGAGATTATAGTGCTATTGCAAGCATAATCAATAATATCATATTTTATTTAATACTCTCATTTTTTGTTATCCATACAAAAACTAAGGGGTAAAAATACTAGCATAAGAAGCAAATAAAGAACCACCATAAAGTGTCCCATTAAACTCTTGAACCTCACTTACTGCCACAGTACCATACTCTTCAGCAACAGACACAACTTGTAAAACCAAACCATTTTCACTAAGTCTAACTCCTAAAGGCAAAATAGAACCTCTAGGAGAACGAGGTGGTCCTAACCAACTATTCACTGCCACCCAAAATTGTCCCCTCGAATTCCTCTTGATGTTATCCGGTCTTCCAGCAAGTAACGTGAATATTTCTGACGAATTTGCCCTTGGTCCTCTAAGCCAAAATCTTTGAATTCTGTTTGCCAATAATTCACTAACAAGAACGAATGAGCCATCTTTGCTTATTGCCACCCCCGTTGCCACTCCAAGACCGCTTAGTAACACTGTAGTTTGGTTCGTGCTTGGATCATATTTCAATAGGCTTCCTGACCTATCTCCGCTATTAAGCAATGCTTGGAAATCTCTACAAAAATTAAATAGATGATATTTGTTATTGACCAGATATATCGATTATTCAGTGAATTGAAAACTGTATCTTTTTGTTTATAAATAGGTCGAGAGTAGTACTTACTTGATCTGGAAATTAGTGCTAGCTTCTGTGAAGTAGACGATTCCGGTGTCAGGGTCAATATCCAAACCATCAGCAAACCTAAAAGTGTTGTTGTTTTGTGCATCAGCAACATTTAGTAACTGAGTTGGAGATCCTCCATTGGAACCAACCTTGACTAGACCATAATAAGCATCAGCTACATACAATTCTCCTGTTTGATGATTGAAACTCAATCCTAATGGCCTCCCACATGTTGCTTGTTGTGTTGAGAAGTCTGCAAGGCCATCACAAATTGTGTTGTTCCTAGACAAAAAACAATAGATACCATTTAGTATTTTCAGTCATAAATTTGATGTTCACACTCTAATTAATACTCATCTAATCCTATATTTATAAGAAAATATAAGAAAAATTTACAGTGTTATAGGTTCATTGAATAATTGTCGTATTTGGTCTATAATATAGATTAAGACTCTGTTTGGTGAAAAGCAGCGAATATCGGATAGTAGACGAGCTAACAGATAACGGATAAGCTAGCAAATAGCAAATCATGTGTTTGGTAAAGCTAACTAATAAATGTAAAATGACATAAAAAAATAGAGATTTAAAAGAGGATAGAGAATGAATTAAGAAAAATAATAAGGGTAAAATGACAAAAAAAAGTATAGCGATTCAAAAAACGCTATTTGAAGTAGCTTTTGAAAAAATGCTAAATGCTACCAAAAAAACACTAAAGACTCGTACTTACCAGACATATTTATTCATTATCTTAATCAAACCTGTTATTCGCTAGTGGATGAGACTTACCAAGTCTAAGTACATCACCTATTTAATAAACATAGAATTGCAGATTTTTCTGAAGTTAATAGTAGTTCATATTTACCTGTTTGGTGAGGTGTAAGCATACTCCTTGAAACCATTGTTTGGACCATCATATTTGAAAATTCTTCCATCAGAAGAAGTAACATAAGGCCCTCCACCATTACGATCAAATGCAAGGGATTCAGGTCCTGTTATTGGTAAAGGTAGTTGAAGCTTGTTGAGTAATACTGCCACTGTCACTGATGGAGAACACAGGAGGATGATAAGAATTGCACTAATAATATTCAACATGATTGCCAATGTTTTGATGTAAGGCACAAAGAAGTAAGTAATATTTATATAGGCATGACGCATGTAGAACAATAGGTGGAACGTAATAGGGACACGAAAAGATTACGAGGTAAACCCAACAACCTCGTGAAGGAACAAGCAAAGCATGATTTCTTTGGTTAGAAACGGTCCTAGGATGTTTCAGATTTGAAAATGTGAAGCTATGATTATTTTAGGAACCGTTTTTGCTGTACAAATAAACTTGAAACTTGTTATACAAGGAGATTTATCTCGTGTTCACTCATGAAAACTCCTCCTCTTCCTGACGTAATGTGCACTTGGTGAATGGACATGCAGATGCACTGTATTTAAAACAAAATATTGATGACTTTTTTACTAAAAAGCAACGAATAAAATATCGATTAAAATTAATTGAGAAAAAAAAAATTGGAAAGTTGTCTGAGAAATTATAGAATAGCGACTATTTTACTAGTATTAAGTAAAGCTTTCATTTGAAAGAAAAATATTATTTGGACCAAAAAAGTGTATCAAAATACGAATACGTATGGGATACGAAGGGAATGCGCGTATCATACATTTATTTTTTTATTTTATATTAAGTTCAGTGTTATACGCGTATAGTATATTTAATTTAAAATAAAAAATAAATGTATTATACGCGCATTCCTTCCGTATCTCATATATATTTGTATTTTGGTACACCTTTTTAGTCCAAATAACATTTCTGCATTTGAAAATAAAAGGTTTAAATATTCGTTCGGCCCCTGCAAATACACGCACAATCTAAATAGGTCTCTGTAAAAAAAAACTTTAAAATAACCCTCGCAATTACGTAACGTGTTTAAATGGGCCCCTGTTGTTAGTTTAGCTTAACAGCGTTAACTTTATGTAATTCGTGGTACTTTAATGGGCCCCTGCAATTACGTAACGTGTTTAAATAGGCCCCTACTGGTTCATCTTTTTCTTCTTCTCCATTTCCAGAAATCCCTGCAATATTATTCTTTGGATTCACACACTATCTCAATCCACCAACCTCCATGTAGATTTACAAGACTGCTTACCAGAAATCCCTTTCGTTTTTGTTGGTTTAGCTAGCAAGATTCAAAGACTTTAGGAATAGGCTAATGGTTTAGCTAATCCATGTCTTATGAGTAACATGCGGAAATTCTATTTTGATATTTTCTGTGTGGATCTGAAATGTGTTTCTTTTCTTCTACGTAGCGCAGTAGTACTTTGTTGATGGACTTACATAATATTTTTTGAAAGGGATTACTACTTCAGATTAATTCAGAGTTTCTGTTTTGCTGTTGTTAAATTGCTTTTGGAGCTATATTTTTGTTGGTGACCCTCTAGTGATGACTCCATGCCCCTCTTGCATTAATCAAGATTTTTTGTTGGTTGGGTCCATAAATGAATTAGAAAATCGTTAGTCGATGTCTGCCAAATAAGAAATAAGGAGTATAAGAGAGACACCAGGCTCTTAATGGTTTAGCAAGAGTTTTTACAACGACAATGTCCCTGTGTTATTTCATTTCTGCCTGAATTTGTAGCTATTTCCTCACTATTGACATTGTTGTTATGTGAATGTTATAGGACATTTCTTCTACATGGAGGTTGGTGGATTGAGATAGTGTGTGAATCCAAAGAATAATATTGCAGGGATTTCTAGAAATGGAGAAGAAGAAGAAGAAGAACCAGTAGGGGTCTATTTAAACACGTTACGTAATTGCAGGGGCCTATTAAAGTACCACGAATTACATAGAGTTAACGCTGTTAAGCTAAACTAACAGCAGGGGCCCATTTAAACACGTTACGTAATTGCGAGGGTTATTTTAAAGTTTTTTTTTTACAGGGGCCTATTTGGATTGTGCGTGTATTTGCAGGGGCCGAACGAATATTTAAACCAAAATAAAATCATAAAATCAACCAAAATTTCTATGTTGATAAAATGTTTTATTTACATAAAAATGACTTAATTTTGAAATTCCTTTTAGTTTAGTTAAAAGTTATAAAATAGCATGCTTTGTCTGCAATAAAATATCCATGCAGTATGTCCAACACACTTCCAAGAACAATGTTATCATAGAGCTGACAATGAACTGAACCAAACTCGAACAAAGTTTGAAACTCGACTCGATAAATAGCTCGTTGATCTCGGTTCATGACCCAAATGAGTTAAGTTTGAGTTGAAAATTGAGCTTGCTATATAAATGAGCTAAACTTGAACTATGTATGACTTGACTAGTTAAATTCATGAACCAGCTCGATAATTTTACACCAATATAAATATGTATTACTAACAGTTATATATTTTTTATTTTAATGTAATCTTTGTGATGCAATATTTTTTGTTTATTGATTGGTGCAACTTGTTTAGAATTAATTATATTATTAGACTTGTCTGAATTCGTTTACTAAACTCATGAGATATATAGGTAAACGAGAAATATTACAAATATATTTTTTATTTTTAATTAGGTAATTATTTTTCCATAAAAAGTAGGTAATTATTTTATCAAAAAAATACTACTCCCTCCGTCTCATATTAAGTGTCGTTTAAGATTATGCGCGGGTATTAAGAAAATGATTAGATATGTTAAATTTTATGGTAAAAAAATGTGGTAGGACTAAAACACCCTTACACTTTTCTTGGTTGGTGCAAAGACACGGTTATTGATATTCTAAAGTAAGAGTATTGTTGGAAAGTAATAATAAATGTTGTATTGGGATTCTAAAGTGACAGATAATTTGAGACAAAGAAAAATGGCAAACATGACACTTAATATGAGACGGAGGGAGTAGTAAATTGATGATTTAAAATGTTATTGAACTAGAATTTTTTTGGCATTTTTCACCCAAAAAAAGAGATTATTTTTACTTTTTAATCATGCGAGTCGAGCTAACAAGCTGAACCAAGCTGCCCGCGAGCTCGAGTTGAGTTCAACCTGACAAAAAAGGTTCACGTAGAACTTGAGTTGAGCTACAAGCTTGAGTTGAACCAAGTTCGACTCATTTCCAGCCATATGTTATCATATTAGGAAGAAAAAAACACAAGATTGTATGTCTAACGCGCTTCAAGAAAAAGAACACAAGTTTGTATGGACGAGCATATATTAAGGCTACATATGTTTAGCTAGTAAGTCAGAATTTGTTTGATTGTTTGAGAAAGGTTTGGGAGTTGATAACTCCCCCGCCCCCTTCGCTCTCTCTCCCTACTCCCCACAAACACTTGGTAACTTAGTACCAAGTGGCTAAATTAGCGTCGGTACTTCAGTACCGAGTGTGTTGAGGGTGAGAGAGTGCAAATGGGGGAGTGGAAAAGAAAACCTTGGGGATGTTTTTGATGGAGAAATTAGACATTGAGAGAGCTTTACCCTTTTGCATAGGTTCATTTAGCTCAACTTATTATGGGTAGTGGTGGCCTTAAATGCAAGTCGGAGCTACCGGTCATGACCTCATATTTCTTTAAGAAACGTCATTTTTTTGGGTAGTGTATATAGATATTGAGATAAAAATGTTATATATTTAAAATTATATAAATAGTTATTATAAGATTTAAATGAAAGTTGTAATTGAACAAATTGTTTCCCAAATCCAAATTAATTAATGGCGCACTAACTAATGTGTGAAATTACATTTTTCTTTTCATCAAGAATACAAATGTGATCTTGAATACTAAAACAATGATAGTCTTTTAGGATTGTTGCAAAAGTGCAAAGATACACAAGTGCAAAATTAATGGTCTCCACGGAAGAAAAAAAGGAATTATTGCTAGTTCTAAAATAATGCGATGAAATCATGCTATACATTTTATTTTGAATCAAGTTTAGGAAAAGATTCATTTAGTAAGAAAGATCTCTAGCATCAGCTCAACTCAAGCTTTGCCAAGACAACATAGATTGATCAAACA
Source organism: Astragalus glycyphyllos (assembly GCA_963573325.1). Lineage (NCBI taxonomy): Eukaryota > Viridiplantae > Streptophyta > Magnoliopsida > Fabales > Fabaceae > Astragalus > Astragalus glycyphyllos. Next base: position 58,920,880 of record OY754308.1, on the reverse strand, counting down.
TAACATCCAACAATATTAAACAAGATGATACTTTAAACAAGAAATGTAGCTTGTGACAACTCTTCGTCTGTATTGCCAAAAATTTCAAACGTATCAATATCCTGAATTGGTTTCAAGGCCAAAACTGTGTTCAACAATAGCTCTATAATTTAAGGTAGAAATCATAACCTACCAGGTAATTTATAGCTTCTGATGTTCTAAACACACAAAATGGAAAAGCTTAAATAAAGAAAATCATGCAATTGTATAATCAACAAAACCAACCAATATAGGGCATATTAGTTACATTCTGCTCCCCAGCTTGCGTTGTTCTAAATTCCAAGTAAAGTTTGAAGGTCAAGGCATTTGAATAGTCACTCAACCAGTTGAGCATCTTGATTCCCAGATTGAAGGAATGATACAGTCAAAATAGCCAGGTGGCAGGCTACCTTCAAATAAGTCGGTATCAGCGTAACCAGAATTACCATGGGAAGGAGGTGATATAGTGTAAACTTCATCATTGCAGGTTGACAATAGGAAATAGTTAAGGATGGAGACACTTACATTTGCTACAAATAATTATAAGAAACTTTCAATGTTGAGTTCAACAAAGGAGCAGGGATCGGGAATGTCGAAGTTGTTCAATACCTGAAAGAATACATTGGAAGTAGAAAAACTTGTTTTAGATGTATATGACTCTAAGTACATGTATCTATGTATTTTATTTTGAAAGAATAAACACAAATCATATTATGAGAAAATAAAGGAAGAGAACATTGCTAAGTTTAAATAAAACAGGGGAATGTATTCTAAAGTCTCCATTCTGCAAATACCCCTTTTGTAATCATTTTATCTCGTACTAATACCTTGACTGAATTACAGAGAATACATACAATTATCAGAATTAAAAAAAAACAGTAATGCAACATTCCCATACTAAATCAAAATGACACAATTCTAGTGATCACAGGTACCTCTGGATGAACAATGCCAAAGGTCCCAATGTGCTTTCCATTGTAAATGATTCTAGCTTGTCTACCAGCGAGAAACTCAGGCTCCTTCAGTAAGTAGTTGAGTTCATAAACAAGTAGTCAGAGGCAGAATAAATGTTCCTTACAGGAGAAAGGACAAATACAACACAGAGAGCTCCAATTTAGTATTATATATACTTACGTCTGACCGCTCAATATAATACCCTGATTTATCACCAGGTGAAACAAATGTAATTCCATTCTTTTCCATTACTCTGTCCACCAAACCATGAATTATCTGCATATCATTGGATAAATTTAAGTATTATGATCATCCAGTTTATTATTTTCTCATCTAGAAAGAATGTATGCTAACTACGGGTAGTTATTTTAGATATCAAACTTTAGTTACAAATATAGCAAGTGTGAATTCTAAGCTCTCTTCGGTAAGAGCAATCTAGGATCTCTCGTCCTAATCTATGATCAATCAAGTACATACAGTGCTACATCAAATGCTCAACGTTCAGTAACTTATATTCAAAGAGCAAATAACCAAATAAAGCGCCATTAAGTCATTACTCAGCATACCTCAAATCCTGCATTAGCACCACAGTATAATGCAGCAAGTTGACGGAGATTTTTTGCACCAACGTCATTTTTGTCATCCAAAACTGCTATGTCGCCCACTTCAAAAATCTGAAGAAAAGATTAGCCTTAGTTGCCAATTGATAGTCGGAATTAAAGGCAATTTATTATCAATCAACTGAGTATGTATTTGGTAGTGGCAATGTGAAAATAACACAATCATTGCAGAATATTTTATAAAGCAACTTCATAAATATTACACTGAAATGGCATAACCAATGCACAAGGTCTCATACAATTCAGTATCACCAGCACTGAATTTTCACGTAAGATCAAACTTTCATAGAATATAATTACTGGAATGGCTCATGATAACAAAGATCAAGGACCAAACGGAATAACTTTAATGATACCTTTATGGGCTTTGGGTGATCCTTATTGTGAGCAACAGTTTTCAAAATGCCAGGCATAAGACTAGTCCGCACAGCCTGAATAAAATATATAAAAAGCAAATTAAAGTAAACAACTAAATAAAATATCAAATACCATTTTATCTTGGTGAAAAGACATTATATCACTCATAAATAAAATTTTCCAACCAGATGCTTATTTTAAGACTATACGACAAAAAGCAACGGAACAGACTATCAACAGACAGGAATAGAGAGCATTTCAGGTGCTTCAACAAACTGACTGGTAGATGGCAGCCAGGAAGAAGCAGCACGGTCATGTTGTGATGCCCATAACACAAAATTAGTTTTCATTTCAATTTTTTAAGATGAAATTTAGCGTGATTAGTTTTTCTAAGAAAAAACACCTTCCATTTACAAAATATAAGCATGTGTATACATCATGAAAATACAGCAAAAAACCACAACCAATCACACATTTAGGAAAAATGTAATATTGATAAAAATAAAAGCTGCCAGATAATCAAAATTTAGAAGGGAAATGTTAAAGAAACAACGAAAATTATTGGTAGTTTGCGCAACAACTTGAAAAGAAGACACGAAATAATAACCTCATAAAGAATCATGCATAAAGACCAATACTGAAAGGAAAATTTTAAGGTATTCTGTTCATTGAAGTTAAATGAACCTCTGTTATAAAATTTAATAGACAAGTTTCCATAGGAAGAGTTAAAGTGGGTGAACCTCGAAGTCTGAAGACCTAGGATTTCCAATGATAACTGCTTTGGATTTATCATCTTTGCGGTTTAGCATGGCAAAGTTTTCCTTTTTAGAGCAGAGTATAAATGTCAAGACCTCTGTGAACCCAATCATTGCAACCTGAAAAGAAGCTAGCAATAAAAGGATTCAGATAACTAGGTATAGGTACTTCAATTATTTAACAATAACATTCATGATTATGATGTTTAGTAATTTGTTATGTTGCATTAGTTCTAACAAAGGCAAAAAAATTGATTGGCGTGTTTTAAAGAAAATAAAAAGCATGAAAGTTAACATGCTTCAATCAAAGAAGTCATACGATCTTTTACTTTGTTCTATATACCTCTTTTCTGATAAGATCACTCAGCTCATTCAGAGGAAGCAGTGTCAAGGAAGCAGCCAATCTCTTAGAGCCCTTATTATCTACTATTGCTTGATCCTTGATAGCATTGAATCCGTAAGCAATTGCAACATCCTATAGAAAAAGAACCAAAAAAAGAATGCCTTGTCAGTAAAGTGCAAATATAATACATCCAATATGCATTCGCCAATGATCAAGCTAGTTACGGTCAGCACCTCCATAACATCACATGGATGAAGAACATCACTTCTAGAAGGAGGTACCGATACAACAATTTGCTTATTGCTAGAAGTAGATTGCTCGGCGTGCAATTGCATCCGGTTTAAGAACTTGGTGACCTGCAGAAAGGGGGAAAGGTTATGGAACAAGAATGACAAGTACAGTATTTATTTTAATTTCTGTCAGAAAACATGAGCATCGAATCTTATGTTAGATACAAATCACTGTACATTAAAAAGACGAAAAATAGAACTTGAGGTAATCATGATATGAACATCCGAATAACACAACACGAATAAAAACCAAAAAATGTAATGTTCTAGAGTCACATGTTAGGAAAAACAGCAATTATCAATACATTGCCATGTAAACAGAAGGAAAAAGATATAATTACCTAAGGGAAAAAGGTATAACGGAAACACTCCATGTACCTCAAGTCTAACTAATGTAGTTATTCATATTACAACAACTAGCAAGGCAATATCAAGGAACAAGGTTTTGTTTACATTTTGCATTGGCAAGTTACCGGAAATAATTACCTCTTCGGCCTCCAATGATACTCCAATCAATCCAGTAATGTAAGATAGAGAAACTTCCATATTGTAGACAGATAAGTCGGGATATATTTGAGATTTTCCATCAGAAGAAATCACTTCAACTGGTTCAATGACAAACTTATTCTCAGAATATTCAGAGAAGGCCGTTACCTAAGAAAATAGAGAATAGTCTGTCGTCATCCAAACAATTGTAACACCAGCAAAATGCAAAAAGAAATACAGAAAAATTCACTGGTCCACCATTGTATTTAAAACAATTTTCGCCTTTGTCAGATCAGTAGCAGTGCATTCAATAAATACGTTCTTTGTCTCCAGAGTGATGGCAGAGTGTGCACCGTTGATAATAGGGGGTAAAGATAAAACAGTTCTGTCAAAATAGTGCAGTACATCAATAACTAAACTCAACAACAGCATGTAGGAAGCAGGAACATTAGAGCAAATTTAAGGTCAAGTGCCACAATTTTCCATTTAAAAAGTGCAATCAATCAACGAAATATAGTGCAGGAGCAACCACTAAAAGCATTTCTACATATTAACCTACCAAAATGTAGAGGGAAAGCATCGCATTGAAGAAAATAAGACGGTTCTTTTCGGTTTATGCATCCATACAATGACTAGAAGCCGTGAGTCTGGGTGTGTTTGTGCCATGAGTTGAAATTCTGAGTGTATATAAGTACATAACTACTTTGTTGAAGAAATTTATAACACCTCTTTTTCTTTTTCTAATAGCAAAAAATTTAGGGTGAGGGGATAGCGTTCAGTCTAATGTGAAAAATGTGGGATACAAGTCCTGACAATATGAGTATATACTCTAAATTTCTCATAATTTAAATTTTTAAAAAACAGGGTGCCTCATGGAGAGAATTTATAGAAAGAAAGGAGAGATAACGCAACTAGTGGAAGATGAGGAATACCACTAATTAAAACAAGCAACAATGGGAATATGATACAATTTGGTTCAATCGTTTGGCAGTTAACTGTGCAACAAGGCTTTACATAAAAGGTAAATCCATGAGGTCAAATTTTTGGTATATAAAGCATCAAAGCCTCTCAGAGAAGAAGTAACCAGAACACCTCTAATTAGAAGCTCTGAATTTATTAGCTTAAATACTTTACTTAAGAGTTAACTTAGTTTTAAAAAATATTCAAAATCTATGTCTATAAAATTTTGGAAGGTGGTCAGAAATTTATCATGTTCAGAAATCAAATACACTGAACCTGTTTGAACTTTGAAGATACAATAATTTTCTTAACTACAATGCCAGAATTTTTATCATTATTTTTTTTGGAGGCGGAACTTTTATCATTATTGATCATCCTTTATTCATATATCCGCACCCTACTCTAACTGTCTAACATCATCTAAATTAGAATTGCATCAACCTTTTATGCACCAAAAAAGAATATGATGGATACCAACAAACAGAGAATGACTGAGAATGAATCTTTGTATTATTTACTCAATTCTGAGGGTCTCTCAGAATTGGTATAGGTGAAATTACAAAGAAAATAGTATGAAAACTGATTACAATGAACTTCTCAACAGAGTGTTGAGCCTAGTCCCATCCCCAGTCCAAAACCAGCCTAAGAAACGTGAATGAGAGACTACCCAGATATATTCCCCCTTTCTCTCTCCAAATCAACCTGAATATTTCTCTCCAATATACTTCTGCCACGTGGCAGAAGTTAGTTACTATCAACAGGGCGTGTGCTGCTGCCCTCAGCAGCAGAATCTTCATTTTGCACTTTCCTCCACTTACCTCTTTCATAAACCTTGGTAATTTTCCCAGATTGCCCCTCATTTATAATATTCTCATCAACACCATCCCCTTCAAAATTCACCTTGTCCTCAAGGTGAAGCTCAGGGAAATGTTCTTTCATCTTGGTCAATAACTCCCAAGAATTCTCACATTCAGGCAGGTTCTGCCACTTAACCAGAACCTCTGTTTCTTCTCTGTTGTTTCCTCTCACTGCCAAGATCTCCTCAGGAATGCTCTGCAGCTCTAAATCTTCAGTTACATAAGGAGGTAAAGGCTGGGCAGCAACATCAACAGTAACTGTGGGCTTCAATAATGAAACATGAAATACTGGATGCACTCTACTATCCTCAGGCAGCTTCAACTTGTATGCTACTTCACCAATCTTCTCTAGTATCTCATAAGGACCATAGTAACGGGGACTGAGTTTTTGATTCACCCTCTTAGCCAATTTCTTGAGCTTATATGGCTGAATTTTCAAATAAACATTGTCCCCTACATTGTAATTCACTGCCCTCCTATGCTGATTAGCTTGCTGTTTCATGCGATTCTGAGCTTGAATTAAGTGATCCTTCAACAGATTGAGCATCTCATTCCTGTCCTGTGTCATCACAGAAACTTCTTCCATATTAGTGAGCTGAACATCACCTCTAATCACTGGTGGAGGGTCCCTTCCATATAAGGCTTTGAAAGGGGTCATCTTAGTAGCTGAATGATAGTTGGTATTGTACCAAAATTCTGCCCAAATCAACCACTTATGCCACTGTTTTGGTTTGGAGCCAGTCATGCATCTCAAATAGGTTTCTAAACACCTATTTACCACTTCAGTTTGCCCATCAGTCTCCGGATGGTAAGCAGAGCTAAATTTCAGTTTAGTCCCAGCCATTTTAAACAACTCAGTCCAAAAAGAACTGATAAACACTCTGTCCCTGTCAGAAACAATTGACTCCGGGAAACCATGGAGTCTCACCACCTCCTTTAAGAATACTTCAGCCACATCCTTTGCATTGTAAGGATGTGCAAGAGCAATAAAATGAGCATATTTAGTCAATCTATCCACCACCACAAGAATAGTATCCATTCCCCCAGCTTTTGGTAAACCACCAATGAAATCCATGGTCACATCAGTCCATATTTGCTTAGGGATTGGTAATGGCTGTAGCAGGCCAGCAGGGCTGAGAGCTTGATATTTATTTCTTTGACACACCTCACACTTGCTCACGTACTCTTGTATAGTCTTTCTCATACCTTCCCAAAAGAACAAGTTAGCAATTCTTTTGAAGGTTCTAAAGTATCCAGAGTGTCCTCCAATGCAGGAATCATGAAATTCTTTCAAAATTAGCTCAATTTTGTTAGAATTTCTGGGCAACACTAACCTGCCCCTGTAGTAAAGTTTCCCATTCTTCAACTGGTACCCTTTATGCTCCACATTCTTTGCTATTAAGTCTTGAACAATTCCCCTTAATTTCTCATCTTGATTCACCTCATCTTCAATGTCTTCCCATTCAAAAAACTGTACAGTAGACAGGGCAGAATATTGTAATTTCCTTGATAAAGCATCAGCTGCCTTGTTCTCAATTCCAGGCTTGTATTTGATCTCAAAATCAAACCCAAATAATTTGGAGATCCATTTGTGTTGTTCTTCACCCATTAACCTTTGATTAGCTAAGAATTTGAGACTCTTCTGGTCAGTGTGTATCACAAAGTGCCTCCCCAGCAAGTAATGTCTCCATTTTTGCACAGCTAGTACAACAGCCATCAGCTCTTTCTCATAAACAGATTTGTTTAATGATCTGTCAGAGAGTGTCTGACTCATAAAAGCCACTGGTTGACCTTCCTGCATCAAGACAGCACCTACTCCTTTGCCCGAAGCATCCGTTTCCACCACAAAAGTCTTCCCAAAATCAGGAACAGCCAGAACAGGGACAGTTGTCAGGGCTGTTTTCAATCTGTCAAAGGCAGCTTGTGCATTTTCATCCCATTGGAATTTGTCTTTCTTTAATTGTTGAGTTAATGGCCATGCAATCTTGCCATACCCCTCCACAAACTTTCTATAATAACCAGTGAGGCCCAAGAAGCCCCTCAAACCCTTCACATCCTTAGGAATTGGCCACTCAACCATTGCTTTGATCTTGGCAGGGTCTGCTGCCACCCCCTGACCTGAGATAATATGACCAAGATACTCCAAACTTTCCTTCCCAAAAGAACATTTCTTCTTGTTGACCACAAGCTCATTCTCAAGTAAAGCTTGTAGAACAATTCTGAGATGTTTTTGATGACTCTCCATGCATTTGCTATAAATCAAAATGTCATCAAAAAAGACTAATGTAAATTTCCTCAAATAAGGTTTCAAAACCTGGTTCATTAGAGCTTGAAATGTTGAGGGAGCATTAGTGAGGCCAAATGGCATCACAAGGAACTCATAATGGCCCTCATGAGTCCTAAAGGCTGTCTTGGGGACATCTTCCTCCTTCATACGGATTTGGTGGTACCCTGACTTCAAATCTAGCTTTGAAAATACCTTGGCTCCCCCCAATTCATCTAGCAACTCATCTATCACTGGAATAGGAAACTTGTCCGGCACAGTGAGCTTGTTCAAAGCCCTATAATCAACACAGAATCTCCACCCTCCATCCTTTTTCTTCACCAAAATAACTGGGCTGCTGTACGGACTGTTACTGGGTCTAATGATATTAGCTGCCATCATTTCTTTCACAAATTTTTCAATCTCATTTTTTTGATAATAAGGATATCTATAGGGTCGTATGTTGGGAATATTAGCCCCTGTGGTAAGGGTAATTGCATGGTCACAGCTTCTCTTAGGTGGTAATTCTCTAGGCTCTCTAAACAACTCATCAAATTCAGTTATTACACTATCCAAAGTGGATGAAACAGTGTCACTGACCTTTAATTCTGGCCTGTCTATGGACTGATATGCTAGCATGAACCCCTCCCCTTCATTATGGAGAGCTTTCAACAGTGTCTTCCAAGATGCCTGAGCTTTGCATAAGGATGGATCCCCTCTTATCATCTTCTTCTCCATTCCCCTTCCCCAATTCAAGACCATATCTCTGAAATTGGCCCTCACATCCCCTAAACCTTCTAACCAGTCCATTCCCAACACTAAGTCAGTCCCCCCTAACTCCATGATGAAGAAGTGTTGCTCAATTACCACCCCCTGGATCACCACTTTCACATTCTTACATATGCCCCTGTTTCTCACCCTTTCACCATTACCTACCTCCACTTCAAACTCAGGTGTGTCACTCACCTTGAGCTCTAAATACTTCACCAATTTCCTAGAAATGAAATTGCTAGAAGCTCCACAATCCATGAGCACCAATACTTCTGTTTCTCCAATGACTCCCAAGATCTTGAAAGATCTATTAGATGTTAAACCTTCCTTGCTTTTCAATGAAATTTGCAAGGTTTTAGCAGTCAAAACTTCTGCTACTCCAGAATCTTCACTACTCTCTCCCTCCTCTTCATCTGCAGAGCCTTCTATCAATACAAACTTGTAATGCTTCATCTTACAAACATGGTCCTTCCCCCAAGTTTCGCCACATTTGAAGCAAAGCCCCTTTCTACTTCTCTCCCTTAATTCATTTTGTGACAATTTCCCTCCTCCACCATACTTCTTCTCCCTAGTCTCTCCTTCTCCCCCTTTACTGCTAGAGTTCCCTCCCTTCTCCCATCTTGTGAAGCCCTTGGAATGCTTCACAGAGTTTCTGTCAATCTTCTTCTCTGTCATCATCAACCCCCCCCCTTCCTAAGAGCATTGTTTTTCTCTTCAAGTAACAAAGCTCTGTCCATCAACTCATCCAGGGTACCTCCAGTGTGTAATTTCAGCTCAGCTTGAATCTCTTCCTTCAAGCCATTGATGAATATCCCTTTCAACATCACCCTCTCTTCCTTCTTCAACGGAGCTGACTCTCGCTCAAATTTTTCTCTGTATCGCATCACTGTGCTGGTCTGTTTGATGCTCAGCAGGGGCCCAAACGGGTTCTGGACTAACCCGGGTTGGAAACGGCGTATCACTGCCGCTTTGAACTCCTCCCAAGTATGCAAATCATTCTGTTCCTCCCACCACTGATACCAGTTCAGGGCCTTGTCTTCTAACGCGATCACCACCGCGTCCAGTTTCTCCTCCTCTTCCACTTCGTTCAATTTGAAGTACCTTTCAGCTCTCACAATCCACCCGTACGCATCATCTCCTCTGAAGATAGGTATCTTCAGCTTTCTTCCACCGAAATCGCGAGAAGAGTCACGACTACTGCTTCGTGTCGTGGTACTAGAGTCGTCGTTATCAGTGTTAACAATTTTCGGGTCGTCTTCTGTCGGGTCGGGTCGCACACTGCGACGTTTGTGAGAATGGCGCTTGCGAGGTCTCCCATTACGCGATTTGCTGCGTGAAACGAGCAATCTCGTGAGTTCCTCAAGCTTCTGTTCAATCCCTTCAACTCGTTTTTCCATTGTCAATCGCGTGAAGACCATGCACTTTGAGATTCAAGTGCTTTGATACCACTTGATGGATACCAACAAACAGAGAATGACTGAGAATGAATCTTTGTATTATTTACTCAATTCTGAGGGTCTCTCAGAATTGGTATAGGTGAAATTACAAAGAAAATAGTATGAAAACTGATTACAATGAACTTCTCAACAGAGTGTTGAGCCTAGTCCCATCCCCAGTCCAAAACCAGCCTAAGAAACGTGAATGAGAGACTACCCAGATATATTCCCCCTTTCTCTCTCCAAATCAACCTGAATATTTCTCTCCAATATACTTCTGCCACGTGGCAGAAGTTAGTTACTATCAACAGGGCGTGTGCTGCTGCCCTCAGCAGCAGAATCTTCATTTTGCACTTTCCTCCACTTACCTCTTTCATAAACCTTGGTAATTTTCCCAGATTGCCCCTCATTTATAATATTCTCATCAGAATATTTATAACTTTTGTCTTCCATTTCATTGCTAGTTTAATCTGTTTAATTTAATATAAATTAGTATACATTCCCATCTAAACCCTAATATATAATAATAATTCAAATAAATATCACAATCTGCATACATAATTATAACTGTTAAATTCAAATTTAAAATTTTTCAAAGATAATTCTGTGTGCGTGAAATTCACACTATCTGGGGAGTTCTTCAAGACTATAACAGCATAATGCATGAGGCAAAAAAAAAAAGTCAAATATTTAAAAGTTTAAATATCAGGATGCAATGAAAGTAGAACATCTTGGATAAGGCTCGGTGATGGCATTACCCAAATGAGAGTTAAAAGATTTCATATTTTTGCAAATTTCAATATCCGTATACAACAAAAATATAATACCTCTTACTGTCATATAAAACAGGATAAACAGGAGAATCCTCAATTATATGTAAGAACTTCTTCAGTTTCAAATCTGACTGTAAAAAGTAAATCAAAAAAGTATTCAGACACATCCCAAAGTATGTATATCCAAACAAAAAATGGAATAAACATAGATGAAATGAACACCTTGTTGGGTGGACTGCTGTAACTCATAAGCTTACTTTGTTAAGTTTATAATAGATTTTGCTATATAAAGCAAGGAAATATAATACAAAAAAATACTCACTTTGTAGAACTCCATCAGCTCATCAGCCCTGAAGCTCCTTTCCTACCATGCCAAAAGAACAAAGGGAGGAAAAAACATTAAAACGTTAACTTGCAGTTTGTATAAGAAAGTCATAGACCAATTAATAATGTTATCCGTTGAGTATTAGATTAAACTAGGAAGAATAAGTCAAATAATGTGCTTTTGGAACAAAGTAGGCTATAACACAAATGCAAGTTACCTGCTTCAGTGGTGTAAAGTTAATACTTGAAGGAGGTAAAGCCTGAAAAAAAAAATATAGAGATGATTAAAGTCACAGATTCTGATAATGTAGAGAACTAGAGATAATCAAATTACACAAGAAAAAGGGAACTAAAACTTGAGATCTCTCTTGTAAAATTGGGTTTAAAAAATTTAAATACAGGGATTGGGTCTTAATGTATAAACACCAGTACACCACATAAGGCAGCACTATGCTGTAAGCATTAAAGCAGTGATATACAAAAACAATTTCAACAGAAAGCAGCATGAAACAACGTAAGCCAAACAAGGGGGGAAATTCCCACTGCTCCAGTCCACATATTATTTCAGTAAAACATTAGCTTAGTCCATATTTATAATTTAAGACGATGTAAACAAAAGGCCCCTCTCATCAAATCATAGTTCCAATCCATCCCGGAGATGGAAGAAATAGGTTTTAAAAAGTTCTTCAATAATTTAAACAACATTTCAAGTAAAAGGCCTTTCTACAAGAAAGCCTTGGCAACACCTTCCTTTTCCTGAAGAGCACTAGCCTTACTCAAACACAGTACATAAATGTCTTTCGAAATCTTAAATTTGTTAAGTTGTCTATCCATAACACATATAAGTATCATGCTCAAGAGTTTGATAAAAATCAACCTCATAGGTGAAAGGGCCCTCCAGTTTATCCAGATCATGAGTGCCAATGGCAACAAGGGTTCTTCGCCTGAGAAAGAAGAATGAAAACAAATTAATCAAAAATTCATTTTGAAAATTATGAGTGTTGTGCAATGAGATTACCAAAAGCAATGACATACAGATAAACTGATGGATAAAAAGGGAACACAATTTAGAAATGAAAACCGCATAAGTTGGAAATAAAAGGAAAACAAAAGCAACAACAAGGATTATCCAACTATTCTCTGTAAGATAGCAAAGTGATAGATTCAAAAATAATATATGTCATATAAACCAAGCTCAGCTCAGAGCAAGGGGAAATTTATGTTCTAAGAATTTATGCAAGTTCTCAAAAACTCTATAAGAAGAAAAAAGGGCACATATATGACAGCATTCAAATTAACAAGGCTATGAATCTTAGAGAGAATAAGAGATAGAGAGAGAGAAGGCGGAGAGGGAATTTAGTAGTAGATTTGATTTTATAAAAAATGAATCAAGGATACAAAGTCTGCTAGCTATTCAGCTATTTATACAACTACCCAGGCTTGCCATGTAAGTAATTATAACTGTTGTAAACATAAGTATGTTACATCATTCTAAATGACAGAAGAAGGATCTAGAAAATCCAAGTAAACAAAACAGATAAGAGCAGATACCCAACAATATACTATTGAATTGAGAAACAGATAGTGAGCAGCTTAAAATATATAAAGCAGTGAGTCGAACCACATTACCGACAGATATTTTGGTGAAGCTTGTCTTGGAGATCAATAAAGCTGTTGTATCTTGCTTTGTCAAAAGTTAAACCTCTTAATACGGCACATACAACATACGGGCGAATCAGAGATGTCTACAATGAGATAAAAAAGAAACAACTCATTTTCCATTTAGAAAAGGCCTATCCTCAACAAAAAAAATTGTGCATGCACAACAAAACTACCTCTGGCTTCACATGCATTTTGAGCATTCCATCCTTACTAATGTCAGCCAATCTGTAAGTAGGTATCTCCTGGATCCCACAGAACACTCGTAGCGCTTGAGCAAGTCCTTCAAGGCAGAGTAGATCATATCTATGCAGAAAGTAAACAGAAACTCAGGACCACTTTTTGCATTAAGGAAAATGATAATTTTTTCCACACAAAAGATTTTTAGGGAAAGGTGACATGGCGTGATGTCGTGCAGGAATGGATTCTTTACCTCTTGATGGCGTGAAAAGACACCTACCTTTAGGTAATTTTAGACATAAAAGAGGAGAGAGAAGGTAGAAAAATATGGAAGGAAAAGTTGAGAGAGTAAATGAGAGACGAGGGAGATAGAACGTTAGAAACAAAGGCAGTGTCTTTTCCCACCCTCAAGATAGAGAGTTTATACACGATGTTGTGCTTCAAATGGTAACAACTAATTGACCAAGTACTATTAATTCAGAGAGTTGTCATTGCAAAGAGATACTCAGGTGCTACATCATTCATAATGACTTTTGGAACATTGTTTTCAAGCGATGTAGCATCATCACTCTTGCATTAATTCCTATTCTAAACAACATGCATGAATTTTGTTGTCAATCTCCCACTAAAATACTCAGCTTGTTTCAAATGCAACAGACTATCAAATCCAAAATTCCAGATACATCGTTAATAAAACCATGAGTCAAAGAATTAAGTAAAAACAGTTGAACATAAATGCACACCCACATTTTGATGATTTTCAACTGAAGCAAAAGATATCATCATAATTCATAGGGGTACCTGTTTGCGGGAACTTCGATTTTGTAAATAACTTCTTCATCCTCACCAGCTTCTTCCTCTTCCAAATGCTTCTCTTTTCTCACAATCGCTTTTTCTGTTGTCTGATACAATCACACTGTATTTATCAGATGATGCCGATTACTACAATTATTAATTATTAATTTAAAAAACACCGATTGAGGTTCTAAATTTGGCCAAGGAAGACGGAGAAATGCTTACGACGTCATCAAGCTCAATTCCAAAACTGAAGCATAGGTCTTCGAATTCTTCTTGCGCTGAAGAAAATTAAAAAAAATAAAAAATAATGCGATTGAAACAATACATGATAATTCATGAATACCGTAACAGAGAGTGAAATGATAAAGGAAGCTCACTGTAAGTTGTTCCTAGAGCCGCAAACAGGCGATCCTGCCCCACACTAACGGTAGGCATGGTGCTCAACTCTTCTGATCGGCGACTGGATGAATACTGCAACCACGACGAAGAAACAAGTCATCCAAACCCGAAACGCTGCGTTAGGTATTACATTATGGGCCGTTTACTTTCAGTTATGGTCCTTACTTCTTACAACGCCCCCGTTACTAACTGCACACCCACAAATCTTGTGAAATGACCAAAATACTGTTGATGAAAGAAAAACTTCTAAGCGTGTCCCATTTTTTTATAAGATTCAATGAGTAGCACTAAAGTACAACAGGTACAGTACTGTGGCTTATGTCTTGCCAAACAACCTCGAATACATAATTTTTTACAGGTACGACACTTTGAAACTGTACTGGTTCGGCATCAAAGTGTCTACCTGTTAAAATCACGGTAGTGCGTCTAATTTTAAAAAGTACGGTAGTATATTATCGTACTTGAAATTGTAGAAATAGATACAGACATCTTTTTTATAGTCAAAATCGTGCACAACGAGGATTAATCGACCTTGATCTTCTTTATCGTTACTTACCTTAGCCTTGGAAGTAATCGATCTCTCTATAAAGAACCAATAGGAATTTTTCAGTATTGATTATCGTCACTTATTTTCAAAAAGTTCAAGAAGAACTTGATCTATTTTTCAATATTGGCTATAACTCTATTCTTCAAGAATTAAATTTAGGTAGTAAAAGAACTTGATCTTTGACATCCATCAAGAATTAAAGATGAAAACAAAAAAAAAATTAAGTTGATTCAGAAAAGGTGGTATTAAGAAGACATGAGCATGTAGACAAGAAGAAAAGGTATTAAGAAAAGCCCTACCTTTTAATAATGGTACGATATATGGTGCTACACTTTCATTGTTTAAAGTACCGAATCGGTTCCTACTTTGGTGTCGTACTAGTCCAGGATGCAGAGTGAGAGGGTTTGGGCTTGTGTTTCACATGAGGTAATTTTGGAAAATTTGAGATTTGGAGGTGTGTGGTGAGTAGAGAGATGTGTAAGAAGTTTAGGCCTTCAGTCGGTCCATTAGGTAAGTTCCATGTTTTAGGCCCAATAACGTTTTCTTGACTCAAGGCCCAATAAAGTTGGGTCTATTATTACTGAGGTTTATAAACCTTCATTCGTTGAAAAACCCTAACTAGTCTGCAAAACCCTGAAATCCCCAATCTTTCATCGGAGCGCGCCAGAGTTAGAGAGATGGGAAGCGATAGCGAAGGAGAGAAATCGGCGCATAAAGAGAGGGAGAAGAAAAAGATGCTTGCTTTGGCTCCCATTGCAAAACCCCTTGCTGGGAAAAAGCTTTGCAAGAAGACGCTAAAGCTTGTTCGTAAAGGTATATTAGTGCGATAACTTCCAATGCTTTTGATTCTTTGTTTAAACTATTTGCTTTCTGTTGTTAATTTATTGGTAATTGTTAATAATGCTCCGTAATTATTATATTTACCTGCTGAGACTGTATTCTTGTGTGTGTGTTCTTTCAGCTGCTGAAAACAAATGCATAAAGAGAGGAGTTAAGGAAGTGGTGAAAAGTATAAGGAGAGGTCAAAAGGGGTTAGTATTATGTCAAAGTTATAATTTTTCAGTTAGAGATTAAAAAAAACCTTGAGATTAACATAATGCACAGTGATTATGTGATTGCCTGTGTTTTTTGGTTTCCATTATGTATAAGAAATCTGTGCCCTAATTATCTGCTTTTTATTTGGTGTAGAGTTTGTGTTATAGCTGGGAATATATCGCCTATTGATGTCATCACACATGTTCCTATTTTATGTGAAGAAGCTGACATTCCATATGTATATGTCCCATCTAAAGAAGTAAGCAACCAACTTTACCCTTAATCTTGATGATTTTATATCTTTTAATTGATATTATAGCTTATAGACTACATGTTCCCTTACTTGCTTCCCTTTAAGGACAGCACTACTTTGTTGTCTTAGATTTTTCTTTGGGTAAACTGTCATTTTGGTCCTTGAATGTGTGAGGTGCTGGCATTATAGTCTCCAAATGTATGAAAATTGCTAAAACATATCAAAAATGATTATTATTATTACGATTACGATACATATCAAAATGATTAACCAACAAAAAACATATCAAAATGACTTACTAAAGCGACATTTGGGATGTATTTGCAATTACGATACATGCAGGGACTATAATGACAGCGCCTCACACATTAAAGACCAAAATGATTGTTTATTCATTTTTCTTCATACACATTTCATGAGTTTAATTTGATGTCATAAGAAGTTTTCTTTAAGTTTTTTCTCCCATTAATAAGAAACACTAATTATTACATGAAAGTTCATATACTAAATTGTTTATACATTTTTTAGGACCTTGCAACTGCAGGAGCAACAAAGAGGCCTACATGTTGTGTTTTAGTGATGACCAGGCCTGCAAAGGGTGATATAGATCAAGGGGTACAAGAGAAACTAAAGTCTGAGTATGATCAAGTTGCAACTGAAATTACTGAGCTGACAACTTCACTTTTTTGAACAAGCACATTTGTATCTGTACTGTTGGTTACAATTGGATTAACATGTTGGTAGTGTACCTTACAATCAATTGATTGATGTATGGATTTTATCATTTCTCTATTGTGCTCATTGCATTTTCTTATTATAAAGGTTATATCCAGCTTATCTTTATCAATCCACCTGAGAATGTCTTTCCCGGGGGGAGGTCGAAACAGTGTCATCCCCCTATTTTGGTTAGATTGTCCTTTCAACTCTTAACAATAGTGTTAACACGATTTTTTGGGTAGTTGGATTTTTTATTTATTCTGGTTAGAGCGCTGAATTATGATTTGGAGGTTTTGATCTCTGATTTGGTTCCTTAGATGTTGAATTAAAAGGTTTGTTTAGGGTGAATATTGAGTTTTTTGCGATAGGTTCATGATACTAACCTCAAGTACATCATCCATTCATTAATTTATTTATGGTGTACTACAATATACTACATAGTTTGTCACTCGAATGTTCTCGTCGAAGCACCCTAAAAGCAATCAAATATACATCTTAACCATAACATGCCGTTGACTAATCAAGTTGTAAACATTTACATTTGAATTAAGTATGGAATTGGGATAGATCTAGCATCAAAGAAATGAGAAAATGGAAAAAATTGTTTAATAAATCAGATGGCCGCACGCGTCGTTCTCATCAATCAAATCCAGCCATCTGATTTTGGAATTTTCGTAAGTACATGTAATTGTAAGGGAAGGTGTGTGTGACACATACACGTACTTGAGTTCCTAATTTTTGTTGAACAGTATATCAAGACGTGATTTGGTTAAGTTAAAATAACCGTTTATTAAAGAGCGGACGATTGTGACAATATATGTGTTTAGTCTGCTCCATTTTGCGTATATTAGTTGTCTTTTGGTTCTCACTTGTTTTGTAGCAAAAGAAAGTATGGTTTCGGATGTCATTTCTAAAGAAAAAATGACATAAGAGAATCTAATATCTACTTAGCATCATATGGTTTCGGTAGTTTGCAATAAGATCCATGGACCTCTAATCCAATGGTTAGAAAAACTTGTGTATATATGCAACCTATTCAATTTGTGTATCCTAGTCCTATTCGCGAGCAGATTTCGTGAAACTACCCCTGAATGATGTGTGGTCGATAATCGTTGGGTTAGCTGTCAAATTTCGTAAAAAGTCGATAAAATGAAGTGTGGACGCCATGTTGAGGTGTCGACCAACCAATAAAATTCATTCGCGAGCGATTTTACGATGCTTTTCTCGCTGCATATAGCAATGCTCTTTTGAATGTCATGTATGAGAACCCAAAGACAAACTAAAATAGAAAGTTCAATAGGAAAATGATGCTTATAGCGAGAAATTCCACGAAATCGTTTCTATTGGTCAGTGAAACATTGACTTGCGCTTTTTGTGGTGTTATGTTGCGCTTTTTATGGTGTTACGCAGCACCACGTAAATTGTGGGTGTTTTTAGCGAAAAAATTTCGCTGTAAATAGCCGTCTTCAATCCAATATTATCTACGAAGCATCGACCATCTATCGCCTTTCCATTATTATGGATCAACTTGAAAATCCGACACTACAACACTACCTTTTCTTCGATTCCAAACCGTCACAACTTGCCATTGAGCATTAAAAGATTACAGCCTATTGAATTTCCTAGTTCAAATTTAGCTATTTTACTTGATGTGTTTCAGTTTAAAGTATTTTTAGGCATCTTCAGTTTTCGTATATCTTTATAGATACTAGATGTGGAGAAATTGAAGTTCTTGCTAATGCAATACATAGTTGCTTAATTACCATCAATTGTTCCAACGAGTCTCCTCTAACTATGCAACATTTCAACTGGCTTTGAAGTTAACGATCGTTCCAGGCTTCCAGCCATCTTATCAAGTTTTTCTTTTGTCAACAGTGATTTTTCCAGTTTCCACAAATGAGGCCATCTCATCAAAGCATCTCTTTTATTATTAAAAGAATCGTAAATTACACTGATTTATATCCTAGTCGTGATGAGGGTGTTACATTATCATAGGATATTTCACGTGATTCTAATGCATTCAATTTTTCGCCCATTTTATCCCTTTAATGTTTCATAATCTGAAGGAGAAGAAAGCATCAAGGGTGGGGGCAAGCAGTGGCGGGTAATTACTCCTATAACTGTTACATGCCAAACTGAAATGATATGCTACATGATATAATGAACAATAGTAAAGTGAAATTGTCAACTGGAAAAGCTCATGAGAATAAAGAACTAATTATTCATTTATTTCCCAGTTCAGTAACCCAACATGTGGATGATTTATTTAAGGAGAACAAATATATACAGAAGCTTATACATTGAGTAAAGGTACATGCTCCTTGACAATTCTATACTACAACTTAGGTGAATGCCAATATTATATATACCATCAGCCGCCAAAGGTCCTCCAATATATATACTGATGAGTGATGAGGTTTCGCTCATAAATGGTAATGACATAGACACACATATACAATATTACTTTTGAGATGTCATGCCCTTGAACAAGAAAACACCAACAGCACCAATGGCAAAAGTCAGAACCAGAGGGATGGCAACAGATTCAATTCCACGCATTCTGCCTGTCTCGTCTGTTCTCCCCAGCCGCGATCTTTCTGCCAAGTATTCATGCAAAAGATTGCTCAATGTGTCTAGTTGATGCTTGATTTGACGTTGTCCTCGTGCAACAAGCAATACCTAATTTGGAGGAGAGGGAGACTGTTATGATGCTTCAAGTGGAATTTCTAAGTAATTTGCTACATGTTGAGAGAATATATCACCTACCTCTTCAATCAGTGGAGATTCTCTAGCCAACTGAGAGGCTGATGAAGAATTAGGAAGCAATGATCCAGTTAATGAACCATTGCTGAATCCAGTTACCAAGAGAGAAGTGGGACCAGAGCCATTGCCGGCCTCGGCCTGTAAAGGCAAGTTTTGTTGACTAGTTGAATCTTTTCTAGTAGTAAACTTTGAATTCAGTTCTTCAATACGGGAGGTGAACTCATCCATTCTTTCATTTAATGTGGAAATTTGATCAGAAAGTTGAGTGATGACTCCCTGGCAGCTCATAAGCAAATATCAGTGGACGAATCATTCAAATGAGGTTAAAAATAAACATAAAATAAAACCTTTTAGTCACAAAGGAAGACACTTATCAACTGTTGCACCTTCTCTTAGCCAAAAAAAAAATGCATAACTATACTTTCCACTGAAATTTAATATAAACTTGCTCCATTTCTATGAAGTTTCGTGCCAATACGCAGTGCAATTGCATATCATTATTCTTTTCAAAATTTCTATCTACAGACTGAGAAGGTAATACAAAATGATAGTCGTTGTATGCCTTCTTAAGGAAAAAATCTTACTTGGTTGGCAAGCGGTGCAGGTGATTCTAGAGCTCTCCCATCAAATCTTCTGTTATTTATAGCAAGTTTAGTCAGCTTTGGTAGAGCCTTGTCCCTTGGATTTGAATATGACTGTGAAATACCACTGTAGTGTAGAAGACCAACATGAGAAAAACCATCACGAGGTCCTTTCTTCAAAGTAATTTCAATCAAATTCAGAAATTCTTATCTCAAACATGAATAGCAAGAGATGACACATCAACTTTCTTTATAAGGCAAGTTAAATTAAATATGTGACGAAAATTAACAAGTACCGATTAAGGTGCTTCATTCTCCTATCTGCAGAAGCTCTGGAAAGTGCTTCTTTGGGGCTTGAAACAAAATCATCATCTATACTGAGTTTTGTCTTCAGATCATCTGGCAGGGTCTGAAGTTTGACTAGATCAGTGATCTGGTCTATAAAATATGCAAAGAACAAGCAGAAGGTGGCATGATGATTCATACCATCACATCATTTACGAGCTTCTCTAGCTGAATTTGTTCGATGTAAGTGCGAGGAACATAGGAACCATCCAAACCCAGTTTCTCTGCTACAAATTTAATATAGACTCTGTCTTTCCCTTGCACCTTCAAAACAACATGAACAAGTATTTGGTTACAGATATCAAAAGAAGCGCAGCACATACACCCACAGATGTATTTGACTATCAACAAATGTATTTGACTGACATTCAATCCTTCTTCTACAAGTATATCGTAAGCAATTCAGTGTTGTCTGTTTGAAACTCAGGAGATAATTACATAGTAAATGACTCAAACCACTTCCCCCATCAAAGGCATAAGACAGACAAGATGAAAAGTCAAGAAAAAAATTAAAAACTGAGTGAGCACTCTTCCTGACAGGCTAAGCATGTGGAATAACATCATCAGATAATAAATTAGTAAGGAGTGAATTATCACTGTGAGGGGTAAGAAACAAAAAATAAAAAGGCATGGAAAGGTTGTTACTAGAACCCATAGCAAGCAGTTTACTAGTTAATAATAATAAGCGAGAGATAAAAACAATGTGCCTTTATACCTGGACATATTGGCGATTAAGTTGTTCAAGCCAATCAGTTTTTATGGACACTTTATCATCGTGGAAGACATGGCTGCTTCTTTTCAGAATAGCTGCAATTGTATAGCCCAAGGCCATCAGCCCTCCAAGCAGGCGCACACTGACCTCAAAAGTAATTCTAGGTGATATTATGAATGGACTATCCGTAACCCATTCCTGAAAACGAGAAATCAATATAGGACTTTTCAATAATTTTTCTGCTAGATGTAAATTTTTAGCAAATCTTGGGATCATGAAGGTAGTATATATCAAAATATGAGATCTGTGAATCCTTGAGCTTGGAAGCTGCAATTCCAATGTGATCCTCCATTTTGAAGCACAAATTTTCAAATATTTGTCAAACTTATTGAAACAAACTTGACACTTTTTAACTGTTTTTTAACAGCACATATGCATACACGTTACACACATAACCATAACCATAGAGAAGAGAACCCACAAGCCATTGGACAAAAGTAGCAACCAGAGATAGAGGTCTGAGACAAACACGCTTGACAAGGTCTAAGACAATAACCCAGCAATTAAGTGCAAATAGAGTAGATATTTCATTAATATGATGATCCAATTTGAAAAGTAAAGAAAATGTTGTATAGTCTTGTAAAAAGGTTTGAGTTTTCAATCAACTAACCTCAAACATAAGATTGTACTTTCCATCCCGATTTCTCATCCTCAAATATGATTGACATGCTTCAGGGTCTTCCCCAGGTGGTAGAAGATATATGTCCTATGTTTCCTCTTTGGTTTCAGTATGTTCTGCAGCAATAACTGCCTTGATTTGATCCACCGTCACAACTTTAGCTGACTAAAACAATAGAAACAACCAAAGTAAGTTATCATCAAAAAGACACTTGAAAATATAATAACCATGCTATATCGCGTAGGGCTACCTTCAATATGTAGGTGGGATTCTGGAATCCAGTGAACGGATTAAACTTGTTAGTAATTTTTATATGAGCTGTTTGGAGATCTGGCTCTATAAAAGCTTTATACATGGGGTATACCTACAAAACGAAACATAATAGTAGGTAAGAACTATAACAGATGCCTCTTACTCTAACATATCCATGTTTCCAAAACTCCTACAGAGAAAAAAAACAAATCTAACACGGGATCAGTGAGAAACCGTTTCAGAGATTTGATGAATTATTTCCTCGGGCTCTTGACCAGCACGTTGAATGTCCCGCAAGACACGCTTGACAAGGTCAAAATGAACTCCGCCGGTGACAGAAACTCGAAGATCAAGCAAAGGTCGTAATTTTTCACTTAAGGCATAGATGCCTTCAATGATTACAATACGGGAGCTAGGGACTGAAAGGAAAATAGTACAAAAGAAATCAACAAATAGTCATGTCATGAATGCAATATCATCCCAGTTAGGAATAATATGATGCTATATATTAATGCTCAAGTGAATCGAAATTTGCACGTGGTATTCTGCACCTCTTCTATCTACACAACAGGCATCATGTGCATGTATGTGTTATTGATTATTTTGCATAAAATCATCTCTCATTATTCTGTACTACTAATCATGATTATTTTGTGTTCTACTTTTCAGTTTACCGAATTCATGAGTAAATCTAGTGGCTACAAAACAAACTTTAGCATATTTGAAGAAGTGAAGATGAAAGGTGCACAACCTGTAACCTATGCGAGAACTAGACTTGAAATCATATATGGGAACCTGAACAGGCTTCCCTGCTTTAAGACCTTGTATATTTTCGAGCAAGGATCATAATCCGTCAACCGGGGGTCTGTTTCAAATAATGATGACATTAGAACTATGTTTTACATAACATCCCTTTCTTTTTTTTATGTTATTGACTGAGATGATAAAAAAGTCTTTCTAATAAATAAAATGAGTATAATAAGATTATATACTTTAGGAAACTCGACCATATTATAAGCAATAGATAATAAACACGGAAATATGAAACCTGTAAATATGACATGTAAGATATTATGTAAATCTTTCAGAAAATAGTGCATCTAGAGCTTCTGCATCTGTCAATAAGGTAGCAAAATGATTTTAGGATTATGGCCAAACAGCACAACACACAGAGAGAGATATGATTTTTCGGTACTTTTAACGGTTGTTTTGTCTAGCTCTATCATGTTTTTTTCTTCGAAATTTGGTTTACATTTATGTTGTCTAGTGATCTCCCATTAATGCTCATACTAAAGTTAATTAATTTTTAACTCAAATTTATGTCTAGATTGCAGGAATTGTTGAACATACAATGGACACCAAGCCTTGCTATCTACTATGTGCCAAGAAAGTGGGAGCAACCACTATTATCCAAGCATCTCTTATACATTTTATCAATTCCACCCCAAAAAATAGAAAACTTCACATAAGTTCCACCACTGGCCATTGACAACATGGATGCTATCAAAATATATAAAAATGCTATTATTAGCTCCCACTTAGCAGCATATATAGCTTGAGATTGATCCAGATAAAATCAAAAAAACAACCATACACACAACTAATATATCTAAAAGTTTAACATTACAGCGACTATGCAGCCAACAAAGAACATAAAGAGAAGTAAACAAATACTCCATCTGTCTCATTTTGCTTGTCCTATTTGGAATATTTTGTTGTCTCAAATTACTTGTCTCTTTAGAAAATCAATAAGTATTATTACCTTTTTTCCAAAATACCCCTTGAATCCCAGCCAACTATACTAATGATTTTTTCTGCCTAACTACTACACTACTACTAACCACTCCAATTAATAAGGGGTTCGTTTATGAATGAGTGGTAATTTATCACGAAAATTAATAAACTCAATCATTTTCATAAGAAAGGTGCATAAATGCATAATCAAAAAGGACAATTAAAATGAGAGGGAGGGAATATTATTATATGTCGGTAAATGTGTAATGTATTCTTCTGTACTGCTTAGGCATGGTAACTTCTCAATAGCAGAAGGACTTTGGACATTACAAGATCAAAGGCACATTCTCATGAGCAACAAGTAACAAAAAGAAAGATGTGTGCAGTCCTTATAGATTATGTACACATAAACTATGCAACAAGAAAGATAAGAAAAACTTTACAAGGCCTACGTAAAAAAACAAGAAAGATAGATGTCTGCTGTCCCTATAAATTATGTAAAAGTAAACGTACCATCAAAGTTGCCATCTATAATTCGACTAGCATCATTATAATTATCCATTGTTATCACAGCTATGCTTGGCATAAAACTGAGGACCTTATCAGTGAAAACAGTTTTCCCAGCTCCTGAAGGACCTGCAACTCCTACTAATATGAGTCCATCATTCTTTTGAGCCAACAACTGGCATGCACGAATAACTATGAAGAATCCTTTCTCAAATGACAAAGAATCTTGGATAGGGACAATTTCATAGCGATCAGAGTCCTTTCTCTTAACAAGTTGAACCTGATCTCTCAAGAGACCATGACGCCGCCTAGGCGAATCAGCACCAGAAACAGTATCTTGTGCCATTAGGGAAACCAAAGATGTTCACACCATATGCTGCAGAAAAAGAAAAAGGGTAAATGCAAGAGCAGAAGTTGGGAACAAAACCAAACCAAATAATTACTTGAAACCGTGTAAATTGAATATGGAATCGATCAATAAATGGCATTATGATATTCCAGAACATATAATATAAACACAGAAGTAACATGAGGTAATTTATGCTTTTGCAGCTCACAAGTTTACTGAATTTGACAACCATAAATTGATAACTGCCCTCAAATGGGGGTGAGCAATTCCAGTCACCTTTTTCTATGGCCAATCAAGACCTAGGTTCAAATATATGTAAACAAACTTAAAAATATGTTTTTCATTTTGAACAAAAATAATATAATACCATGCTATAGAGTATTGAATATAAGCTGAGACAAACAAATCTTGGGCCACGTTTGGATAAGTAGTTTAATTAAGCACTTATAGCATAAGTGTTTATCATATAAGAGCTTATAAGGTGTTTTCATAAGCTATCGTAGGGAGTTTATGTAAATTAGCTAAGCTTATGAACAAGCCATAAGTTGTTTTTATAAGTTCTTCCAAACAGTCTCACAAGTGTTTATGCCGATAGATAATGCCTCAGGTGCATCTAAGACCTCGCAAATGTTCATAACAGTAAAGAAAATCCATAAGCAATGGTGTCAAGTGTCAACTTTAACAAATTCTACCAAATTTTCAGAAATGGTCCATGGATTACATGGGACATATATAGACCAACCAAAAGGGAATTTCTTTTTTCTCTTTTAAAAATATTCTCCCACTATCCCATGACATGAGAATGCAGCGAAACATGCATGTGAAAAGAAAAGTAATTAAAGATCATAAACTTTATTTCTTGGTCCAAATTCTTGAGTCTGTCTCTACCAAGAAATCAAAAGATTCTTTTTATGCGTTAAAAAAAATTGAAAAAGCCTAACAGAATTTGAGTTTGGTTAACCGATGCATTGAAAAAGAGTGTAAAATTGAAATAATAAATATAGTTTGAAATGATCAAGAGTGATAGTTAACAAAATCATAAAATTATTATGCTGAAGAGAGATCAAAATTAAGGGAAGTAGGAAAATAAATAACCAGAAAAAACGATGCGAAGCGCGAATTCGAACCTGTAGAAAAGTGAAGCGAAAAGTAGGAATGGAAGAGACTTTAGAAAGAAGGTTGTGCTGATTCCTAAAGGCAAGCAGAGTTGAGCTCAATTTGCAATTGCAGGTGGCTGTTAAATTCCGGAAATTTTATATATTATTTTATTACAAAAATAAAATAACGGATTGAATGATACACGTGGGATGCTGTCATTTGATAACTCCAAAACGTGCCAAGGACACGAGTCGGTCACAGCTGGTCCTCATTTTATTTCTGGTTTTATTCAATTCACATGTCTCTTTTTTTTTTTTGAAAGCACATGTCTCTTAAAAAAACACTTTTATTGGTTATCTCTTTATGTTTTTGGCTTAAATGTACTTTTGTTCCTCCTATTTTATTAAATATGCAATTTTGATCTCTTTAATTTATTTTGGGCAATTTTAGTCCTCTTAATTTACTAAATATGCAATTTTGATGCCCCTATTTTATTTTGGGCCATTTTGGTCTCCTTATTTTAAACCCTCTATTTGTTTTTGTGCAATTTTTGTCCCCTTATTTTTCAAATAATTTTTGTAAAAATAAATTATTTTTATATTTTATATATTAAATAGTTAAATATTTATTTTTAAAAAAATTATTTAACTACATAAAAAAAAATTAAAGCAATTTAATTACATAAAATAAATAAGCTATTTTTATATTTTTAAATAGTTAAATATTTATTTAAAAATAGAAAAATATTAAATTATTTAAAGGTTTTTTTCATACCCCTTCCTTATCACCCATACCCCCATAATTCTATTTTGGACCAAAATGCCCCCAACTTTTTTATAAAAAAACGTTTTTTTAAAAGTTTCCGGATTTACACATAAATTCGGAATTTTAATTTAAAAATTCCGAATTTACGTGTAAATACGGAATACATTTTTTAAACTGTATTCTGAATTTCTGTGTAAATCCGGAAAACTTAAAAAATGTATTCCGAATTTAGGGGAAAATTTGGAATTAAAAAAAATTAAAATTGTATTCCGAATTTATGTGGTAAATTCGGAATAAAATTTTTTTAAAAAAAAATCAGTTTCTTTTAATTAAAAAATCATGATTATTACGATAAATAACAGTAAATTATGAAACTCGCTAAACTACGATAACAATAACAAACGAAAGAACGAATATGACTCAAAAATACGGCAACCATAATATAAGAAACTCGCTTTTGTTGCTTTTTGACGCTTCCGTCAACGCTCTCGCCGCTCCCATCGCCGCTTACATTGGTGCTCTCGTTGGCGCTGTCGTTACCGTATTTTTGAGTCGTATTTTAGCGAGTTTCATAATTTTTTTAGTCGTATTCGTTCTTTCATTTGTTATCGTTATCGTAGTTTAGCGAGTTTCGTAATTTACTGTTATTTATCGTAATAATCATGATTTTGTAATTAAAAGAAACTGATTTTTTTTATAAAAAGAAAGTTAATTTTTTTTAATTCCGAGTTTACCACATAAATTCGAAATACATTTTTAAAATTTTCCGGATTTACAATAAATTCGGAATACAGTTTAAAAAATGTATTCATTTTTAAAATTTTCCGGATTTACAATAAATTCGGAATACAGTTTAAAAAATGTATTCCGAGTTTACACGTAAATTTGAAAATTTTAAATTTAAATTCCGAACTTATGTGTAAATCCGGGAACTTTTAAAAAACGTTTTTTTAAAATTGGGGGCATTTTGGTCCAAAATAAAATTATGCGGGCATGGATGATAAGGAAGGGGTATGAAAAAAAACCTTTATCTAAAATAAATAAACTATTTTATAGTTTATATTTTAAAATATTAAAATAGGGGGATCACCTCATTCATTTTACTAAATATATTTTAAATAATTATATTATTTTTATATTTTAAAATATAAATTGTAAAAATAATTTAATTATTTAAAAAATAATTAACTTATTTTCTATTTTTAAGATATAAAATATAAAAATAGT
The DNA here is from genome assembly GCA_963573325.1 of Astragalus glycyphyllos. Taxonomy (NCBI): domain Eukaryota; kingdom Viridiplantae; phylum Streptophyta; class Magnoliopsida; order Fabales; family Fabaceae; genus Astragalus; species Astragalus glycyphyllos. The sequence goes on along the minus strand of OY754308.1, from coordinate 58,893,073 downwards.
TTATTTATTTTAAATTATATTTTAAAATATAAAATATAAAACTAATTTATTTATTTGAAATAATTAAATAATTTTCTATTTTTTAATATATAAAATAATTTAATTATTTAAAATGAATATTTAATAAAATAAAAGTTAATATTTTTTAAAAAATAAATTAGGTGGCATGTCAAGTAGGCTTAGTCAAGCGCTATATCAATTAAAATGTTAGCACATCAGCATCTGAGAATTGAAAATTCCAATTTAGTCAACATTGCAGAAATTTGAAAAATAAGGGGACCAAAATTGCACAAAAATAAACAGGGGCTCAAAATTGTGCATTTAGTAAAATAGTGAGACCAAAATTGCCCTAAATAAAATTGGGAGGTCAAAATTGCGCATTTATTAAAATAGGGTACCAAAATTGCCCAAAATAAAATAGGGGGATCAAAATCGCACATTTAGTAAAGGGGACCAAAAGTGCATTTAAGCCTTATTTTTTCATTACATGCTCTCTTATTACAGATACTAGAATTATACTCGTACATACGTATAGGGATGGCAATGAGGCGGGGGGCTTTGGGGAGTACTTCCTTGCTCTCCGTCCCCGCTTCCCATATTGTTCCCCATCCCACACTTTAGAGAGTTTTCCTCCCCTATTTATTCTTTACTGATACTAATGTACCCTACAAGTCCATAATAGCAAAGACACATACACTACACTACCCTATAGGCTGCACCGAATTCCCACCCCAGGTTAAACTCAGTTACCTATACGATCACAAACTCAACTACTACGTCTACTTTGGTTCTGCGGTGATGAGAATTGAGTTTGACAGAATTGAGTTTGCAGAATTGAGTTTAGTTAAAAGTGAGTTGGTTGTAACGTGATTTTTGTTTAAATACATTTACCGAAAAGTGGTTTTCACCAAACATTGTTGTTGATAGATTACATCAAAAGTGTTTTTAGTTGTAAAATTACCAGAATGGGTATCGACTTAAAATTAAATTAAAATATAAAATTTGATAAAGAAGACAAAAATAATAATTAAACATATAAAATATCTAATAAATTACAAAAGTTCTAATTTAACATTCTTATTGAAAATTTATTATTACTTATTATTATTATTATTATTATTATTTGGTCAATATTATTATTATTATTATTATTATTATTATTTATTAATGATACCAAAAAATGGACACTGATTGATGGACGAAGGATTTAGTATTTAGGCCCAATTCAAAGTATAGCTCCTGAGGCCCAAGCTTCCATCATCCCTAACCTCGTGCTAGAGAAATGGGATAATATCAGAAAATGCCTGAAACATAAAAAAAAAAACGCACCCATCTCAAACCATTACCCCAAGTCAACAAATTGAGTGTTTGATCTACTAACTGGGAATGGAAAAGTTCCAGATTATGTGCCTTCTTCAGAAATTGTAGATGGAGGAGTTGAAAAATCTGATGAGATGTTGATAATGGAACAAAACAAAGAAATTACTTGTGAGACAAAAAGAAAGCGCTTCAGATTTGACGTAGAAGCTACAATTTGGAGCTTCGGACCTGCCGTGGTTTTTTTGCAGTTGTCGCACGTTTGAAACCCTGTTGGAAATCACCCAAACATCAAAGAAGCGCTTCTTACATAATAGACGTGCGTTTGTAGCCTTCCACCGCCAAACCAAACATACTAGAAATCAAAAGGAGAACACGCGAATCTTAAAGTTAGAGCCCCCATTCAATTTTGTTCCTTAAACTAAACCAGATTACACTCCTTACTTCTCTATACGCTAATTTAGTTGTACAAAACACACTGCTGTTCCGATTCTGAAGAACAGAGCAAGCAAATCACTAAGAGAGAAGAGAAGTGAGTAAAGAATATTGCGCGATGCTTCTCCAAGACACGCCAGTCTCTCTTGAATTTCACATGCCTGCAGAGTGGGAACCCCATACACAGTGTTGGATTGGTTGGCCTGTGAGTGAAAATAGTACTAGAGATTTTGCATGCTCGGATGCTCCGTATTCATCGTTATTGCTATTACTGTTTTTTTTTGGGTTGTTATGGTAATTAAGATTGAAGTTGCTTAACAGGAACGCGAGGACAATTGGCGAGACGGTGCTGTTCATGCTCAACAAGTGTTTGCCAGGGTGGCTTCTGCGATCTCCCGATTTGAGAATGTAACCGTTTGTGTTAGTTCCTCCCAGGTATGTCAAAGCTGTTCAGATTTTAATAGTTGTTACGCTCTGAGTAACTGATGTTGTTGTTTCTGATGATGTTTGGCCCGCGATTTTAGTGGGAGAATGCACGGAGTCAGTTACCGGATCATGTCAGGGTTGTTGAGATAAGCACAAACGATTCTTGGTTTCGTGATATTGGTCCTACCGTGAGTTTCTCTCTTTGTACTTGGATCAGTTTTCTGCTCTTGTGTTTGAGTTTCTGAATATGCAGATTGTGGCTTTTGTTGTTCATTTGTTTTTTTGTTCTCAATTTTTTTATTAAACAGTTTGTTGTGAGAAGAAAAAGTGCGAAATCTGATGATACGGAAGAGCGCGGGATTGCAGGAATTGATTGGACTTTTAATAGCTGGGGAGGTAAGCACAAAGAGTTTTTATATTTAAATTGTTTTATTCAAAAGGTGATTGTTAGGAATAGGATGGATAATTTGAGGAATGATTAGAGGAAACCAATGTGATTCAATTGATTCTGTTTGTCTTGATTATTGGTTCTTTAACTAATGGATATTTATTAAATGTTTAGGTCTAGAAGATGGATGTTACAGTGATTGGAGCCTTGACTCCCTTGTAGCTAAGAAGGTTAGGGTGGTTAAATATTTATTTGTTTCTTTGGTAGTGTTTTAGCTGGCTTAATAACTTATCTGATTTTGTTATTACCATGTTCGCTAGATTTTGGAAGTCGATAGGATTCCTAGATTTTCACATTCAATGGTGCTTGAAGGTGGGAGCATCCATGTCGATGGAGAAGGTAAGATTTATGCAGTGATTTGTTGGTATGTTAACTTGAAGGTATTTATTTTTTCTGGTTTGTGGAAATAGTTATACTAGCTTTCATAAAAAATAAAATAGAATGTAACTGCAAGCTACATGCTAGTTCTTAACTCTGAAGATAAAACATCTCAACTCTCCACTTAAATGCAGTGCCAAATAGACACAAACACGAGGATAAGTAGGCAAGATAATTTTTATTTTTTATATTCGTGAATGTGGTTTTGTTAACTGCCCTAAACATAGATCTGCTGACTGAATTGCTTATGAAGTTTCTCTGTTTTGCTGTTTACTTCAGCAATTTTTTCTTCTTTCAGGAACATGTCTTACCACTGAGGAGTGTCTTTTGAACAAGAACAGGAACCCACACTTGAGTAAGAACCAAATAGAGGACGAACTTAAGGCATATCTTGGAGTCAGAAAAATTATATGGTTGCCTCGTGGATTATACGGTATATAAACTCAATACGGACCTTTCAGATCATGAACCCTCATATGAATTGATAGTATTTTGCTTAGGATATTTAATATGGGCTGCTTGAAAGTTTTTTTGTGGGGACCATTTATCATGATTTGTAGTGCAAGGTTCGATATACATTTGTTTTGGATAAGAAGATTTCTGTTTACGAGAAATGACCTTAATTCGGCATAAAATGATGAAACCTATGGAATAATGGACCAATTCAAGATGCAGCTTAAATTGCAAGATAACTGAATAACAAGTTGTACAACCATTTCATGATACTTATAAAGCATGATAAGTGAAATCTCGCTGCTCTCTTGTGTTGAGTGCCCCTACGGTTAAGAGATTAACTTCCATGCTTTTGACTATGCTATCACCATGGACATAAAAGGCTCCAAATCTTACTTGATCAATCCATATTGATTAGCATAGACCTATCCTCATTCTTGAAAATGACTGTGCCAATATCTCCATACATTTAAATAATTTTCTAAGCCGGGATATTATACACTTCCATTGAGATGATCTGGAATAACTGATGCATATTTTAGGTTCATGGTGGTTTTCTAATTAGGAAGTATGCTGTTTTATATACAGGAGATGATGATACAAATGGTCATATTGATAACATGTGCTGTTTTGTGAGGCCTGGTGTGGTTCTGTTGGCTTGGACTGATGATAAAACTGATCCTCAGTATGAAAGATCTGTAGAAGCACATTCTTTGCTTTCAAGTGTAACCGATGCTAATGGTAGAAATTTTGAAATCATTAAACTTCATGTTCCTGATCCATTACACATGACGGAGGAAGAGGCTGCGGGGGTTTTTCAGGTAAACATCCAAATGTTTAATTCTTTCCTTTCCCAATAATTTTTTATTTCTTAATAATTTTATTATTATTTCTGAATAATTGAAATTATAATACTAATAGAAAAAGACTGCAATTGTTGTTATTTCTTTTAACCAAAAAATTATAGAAGTGATTTTCAAAATACGAATCCAATCATCATTGGAGTGTTTCTTCCTTTGTGGCTAGATTATTATGTTTTTCAAATGGCGGGTCTTATATTTGGTCAGAGTACTCAGTACTAATTTTTAAGGCTGGTTGTGAAGATGCTGTGAAACATTTTTCATCTGATTGGATACCACTTGGAAGAATTCATATGAAAAGAAGTTAAAAATGTAATCAAACAAGCTATAAGTGTCAACTTGTGCTTTCAAAAAGCAAAACGAAAACAAGTTAAATGGTGCCACAAACCTGCAATCAAGTAGATTATATGAATTCTGATATTCTGATAATGCCTATTCTGCAACCCATGATATGAAAACTGATATACTGAAGTGAGATTGATTCCTGAAATGATTAAGAATGAATATTGATATTAATCACACTTCTAAATATTTAATTGTTCATGCAACCAGACAAACTCACCCTCTATTGGATGTTCTGGTGTAATTCCATATTTTTCAGGCTGATGAGGCCAAACCAAGACTTCCAGGTACAAGGCTTGCTGCTTCCTATGTAAACTTTTACATAGCAAATGGAGCTATTATTGCTCCACAGTTTGGAGATAAAAAATGGGATGATGAAGCTATCCGAGTCCTGTCTAAGGCCTTTCCTGATTATGAAGTAAGTAAAATTGATTGTTAGTATACTGCAGTTAGTGTAAATAAATGAGTATTACTGCTTTGTATCTTTAGTGTTTCACAAGTCGTTTATGAATGTCAGATTTTGATCTCTTTTTCGTGAATTGTTTTGGTTACTGAAATGACATTTTATAATGTTCACTGGTTTATAGGTTGTGGGAATTGAAGGTTCCAGGGAGATTGTTTTGGCGGGTGGAAACATACATTGCATTACTCAGCAACAACCAGCCATTTAGCGATGCTCAACATACCTTGATAGGCGTTGTATTGGATTATGTTATTAGGATGTTTGTCTAAATTGCATGGTTCGATCCCATTGAGCAAGGATCTCCAGATGTAATAGCTGCCTTTAAGTGTCTGCAGATAGATGGAAAACCATTGAAAATAAAACATTGACATTTTATACTCATTCACTCAACTATAGGAACAATTTGTAGCTCAGTTCACACTCTTTTCTATTGCCTAATATTGGCTTTATGGTGGATGGGACAACAGGTTATCAAACGCTCTATTTTATGGATGACTAGTCTAGCTATCAACAGATTTTATGCATCTAACAATTGTGCAAAAGACTTTCTTTAAGCTGGTGTTCAAAGTATTATTAAAAATTAATGTCTTTTGGACTAAAAGATGCAGTTGCAACATAGTACTAGGGTTGATGGAAAAGATGTTTGCCAAGTTGCTCAATCTAACATTGAAGTCTATGTAAATGATATGAAGTCCAATGATATACCCATCTTTTATATCTCAGATAAACAAAATAAATATACAATTTTTATTTTAAAATTTGACAACAAAAAAATTATACATTATGTTTAAAAAGCTAATGGAAATTAATAAAAAAAATTCAGTATAAACAGTTATGTATATTGTTAAACTTGCAAAAATTTACAACGTCGCTAAATTAAACAACTTAGTTTGACTATTGCAAAAGAATATATGTAGAGTACTACTTGAAATACAAATATTTGAAATAATGACTAAATAGTTGTAGATTATATTTCAAATTGATTGTAAATAGTACTCGCTCCGTCTCATATTAAGTGTCCTGTTTGCAATTTTTCTTTGTCTCAAATTATCTGTCAATTTAGAATCCCAATACAACATTTATTATTACTTTCCAACAATAACCTTACTTTACAATGTAAGAGTATTTTAGTCCTACCATATTTTTTTACTATAAAATTTAGCATATCCAATCATTTTATTAATACCCGCACATAACCTTAAACGACACTTAATATGAGACGGAGGGAGTATAAAAGTATTCTTATAATAATAAATAATTAATTAGATTATAGGACAAGTAATTAATTTAAAAATATATAAAATAATATAATTAAGATAATGTTACAATTTTTCTGCACAATTATCCAATCAAAAATTGTCATATCGATAGTCTACCAAAAAAACTTGTCATGTCCATAAAAATGTCTTATAATTATCCTATGAGTCATTTATACTATGATTTGTAATTAGTTTTCAGTATAATTTTTTTTCCACATGGGAAGTAGATTATATATTTTATAAATTTAAGGGCCCTATTTAAAAACTTGTTTTAGGCGTTAGTATGCGTTGGGCCAACCTTGAGCCTTGTTTTGTTATTCTCTTTTTTTGACAACCTTTGTTATTCTATTACTATTACATTTCTTTTGTCCTTTCTCAAAAAACAATGGTCAAAATCGGGTGATACTACGGTGAAAGAGCAAATTAAATCTTTTACCACTGAAATACTAAAATTGACTGTTGAATATTGTTTAATTAAAATGCTATGAATAGTTAAGATTAAATCAACCAATATTAAATCTCAACCATTGATGAGTTTTTATACTACATTCAATGGTCAATTTTAGTATTTTACTAGTGAAAGACTTAATTTGCTCTCTCACCCTAGAATTACCCGTGAAAATCAAAACCCTAAATATTTTAGTGGGTTAGGGTTGTGTGTGACGCAGCAGCCCACTAATTCTTCTCTCCCGAATATATCAATTTAGTTTTGCGTTTTTGTGGGAGGATTCTAATTCGCATCATCGAGCACCCAAACCCAAATCATTAAGGTTTTTTCTTTCTCTTCTCTCTTCTCTAATTCCCAGGTTTTACGTGACTTTGAAATTATATTTATGGGATAAGGACAATTGATTCTTCTAAAGAGCCTTGAATAATAACATTTGATTTTTGTTGCTTCTGTTGTGTGTGGAATGCAGGAGGAGAGGACCATTAACGAATGGACGCTGATGACGTGGTTGAGATCCTTCCCCCTGTTCATCTCCTTAAAAGGCAGAAAAAACGTGGAGTATGCTTCCTTCTTCTACCACCAATCCTTTTTTTTTTGAATGAATTTGAATTTTCAAAATATTAGTAGGGTTTTCTGTTGTCCAACTTGTTTTATCTTATCTTGTGTATCTATATACTAGTTTTGTTTTTTGTTTAGTCACAAGCACGGTTGTTTTCTTTGATACAATCTTCTGGTCTTTTATTTTGTCTGTAATTTACAACTATTTCCAAAATTTCTCTTTTTCTTTTCTCAAATGTAAAAATTGTATTTTATTTTTCTAGGCCATTTTACATGATGTGATCAACATTGACGATGGTGGTGGCTCTGAGGATTTAGTGATAATTGGTGAAAAAGTCAATGAAAGAAAAAGGGGAAAGACAGATGAAGCCATTCATCAAGCTGTGGTTTGTATTAGATGTTATGTAGTTTGTTTTATTTTTTTGCTCTTCTTTTGTCTATGCTTTATTAATGTTTCTTATAGTATGTATTTTTCCTTTCTCACTTAATGATTGTGATTTATTTTTGTAGCGATCTTATCCTCTACTCTCTCATATACAGCTCAATCCAAAGTTAAAGAGTGTTTTTCAATCTCGCAGTGGTAGCAATTTAGAGGCCGTGAATTTGTTGTCTCCAGCTACAATCAAATTCATGAAGGAGTCATCTACAATGGATTTACATCGTGCGATTCTTAGAAAGTTTAAAAGTTTTAAGAAATTTGATTCTGTCAGAGACGCTTCTGACCATCACTTTATTTCTGAATATTCATCGCTAACTTTTTATATTTTCAATACTTTTAAAGAGAAAATGTTTTAATTCTAACTTTAATTATATGAATAAACCTTTTTCCCGAACAGACTTCAAAGAAATGGGTTGAATTAATCAAGAAAGAGAGGGAACTTTTGAAAAAGGATTTGCCTGGTGAGTTTGTTCACTACATTTAGTTTTTAGCTATTAAGTCTCGTACTTCAAAAATGAAAACGCATTAATGTGCATTCTGTTCCTAAGTAATTTTCTTTGTAGATTTAGATAGACATATATCGACTATTGTTATGTTTATAGTAATGTGAGTGTCTCTTTATAAATGTGAGTGTCACATTTATAGTAATGTGAGTGTATCTTTGGTCATGTCATTTTTGTTGTACCTTATCCGTATAGTACCGAGTATATGGGGTTCTATTGTATCTTGTTTCTCATTTCAAGCTGATGAATGTGTATTGTATCTAATCATTATTACAATTTTTCATAGAACTCCAATCATTGCTATTGAAATGCCTTCGACATTTTTGTCAATTCTGTTATTTCTTTAACTTTCTTTTATCCTCGTCAGTTTCGATATTTGTTAGAGTGTATGAATCAAGATTGGATCTCTTGAGGGCGGTAATTGTTGGAGCCGAAGGGACTCCTTACCATAATGGTCTTTTCTTTTTTGATATTTATTTTCCCAATGACTATCCCAACATAGTGCCGGTATGTGGTTGATAATACTGTATCTCAATGATATTATGTTGTTATATTTTTCCAAATCTAACTAATGAGACTTGTTTTGTTTGCAGTTGGTCTACTTCCATGAAGAGGACTATGCGAAGTTTAATCCACTTTTTGAGAGAAAGAGTAGACTACCACTTAGTCGAATTAAAACTTGGCCCAATAGTAATCAAGAATGTTGGGTTCCAGGCGTTTCAAATATTTTAGATGTTCTAGTTTCCATTCAAGGGCTAGTCTTCAATGGAAAGCCTTTCTTTAACCAATTTTCAGGAGAACCTACGAGGAACATTATTCCACATATGGAAAGTCTTTCGCAACTGATTAATGACAATATCTTCACCCATACGAGGAACATGATTCCACATATGGAAAGTCTTAGGCAAGTGTATAATGACAATGTCTTCACCCATTCAACGTTGATGATGAGATCTATGATGAAAAGGCCTCCAAAGGTTTGATTTTGTTTTTATATCTCTTGCAAGTTTTTTTTTTTTTTTTGCTTCCCATTGTCATTTGCATAGCTTTGTTTGCCATGTTCACCTGTGCTTGCCATGACAAAATAAAAAATAAATTTGTAGGAAACAAATGTGTCGAGTGGCCTTGTTGCCCTTCTGTTCTTACTTTTGTGCTTCGAGATAATGCTCTATGCATTTCCGTTTTTGAGTCTTCCCCTTTCATCAAAAAATTTATATAGTCTTTCATTATCTAATTTATATAATTCAGGTGCAATAAACAAGACATTTTAAAAGTTGATTAAACATTATCTAATGATTTTGGTAGTGTAGTTTGTTTATCTCTTGTTAAGTTTGGTTAAAGTGTGTCAACACTTTATTCTACATTTTTTATCTATGTTTTTCACCTTTACTACCATCGCAATTCATTTACAATGATCTCATAAACTGTAACATTTGTCATGTGAAGTTTCTTAAGTAATTGACATGGTTATGGAGATGTTTAGTGAATATAGTGGTTGAAGAATATGGCAACCGCTTATTAGTGCATATATGTTTATTTTTTATGGGATTTAAAAGTTAATTTGTTTATAAGATTTATTTATGGTTTCAGTATTTTGAGAACTTTGTTGTGGGGCATTTTGTGAGTCGAGCTCATGATATTTTGGTGGCGTGTAATGCATTCATAAAGGATAGATAGACCTTATGTGCTTGATGATGAGAAGTCTCAAGAGTTTTATCTTTACCCACAACGGCTTTGTGTTGATCTTGTTCGTACATTTACTAATACGCTTGCCCTGATCTTGTATCAATATTATGAAAATCTCAAATTTGTGATAGATTGAGACTTTCAGACTTATAGACTTCTTACATTTATTATCTATTTGAACATTCATTATGCGACAAATTCAGTTTAGTTTTGTCATCACATAAATGCATACAAGACAACTGGTACTTAGCGGCGGTCAAATGGATCGTATAGTGGCGGTTTCGACCGCCGCTAAGAAAAACAACGGCGGTTGCCTGCTCCCCACTAAATCTGGCGCCACTAGTCCATATTGCATCGGTTTGAGGTAACTGACGGAACAACTGCCGGTAGATTAGTGTTAGTTCCAAACCGCCGGTGTTCCTTCGACTTAACGGCAGTTGTATCTGCCATAGTGTATTTTCTGGATTTTTGAAATTTTTAGGTTAGCCACAGTGGTTGTAATTGCCACAGTAATATTGGTAAATATAATAGCTTAGTGGCGGTCATTGACTACCAGAGAGCTTTCCAAAGTTCCCCATTAATAATTGTGGTGGTTTTGACCACCAGTAAAAGTGTGCAATAACTTTATTATATAATGTTTAAATTTTTGTAATTTATTAAATTTTAAATAAAATTATGATTCCACAATATTTGACATTCAAATATTAGTCAACAAAGTAAAGCATAAACTGAATCAACGAGGTACATATAGTCAAAAGCTATTGAGCAAGCATAAAACAAAATTCAAGACATTGCAAAAATAATGTTTAGCAATTCAAATGTCGTGTTGGAATTCTTGTCAAAGTATATAACAAGATAGCTAAACTGAAAATTACATGTGATGTCCAAGGTTATATATCCAAATCCAAAAGTATCGAAACTTTAGTCAAGTACAAAAATCATCCAAAACCTTAGTGTTCTATTTGTACCCCAAAAAAAATCAGTCTTCCAATAGTAAAACACTCATCCAAAGCCTTAACATTCTATTTGTACCCAAAAAGCCAGCCTTCCAAGAGTAAAGCACGAGCAGCTACATATTTTCCATGATGTTCCTGTCAAATATTTAATCAACCTTAGGATATTATGATAGAAAGAGAACAAGTACCTTAGGATATTACAAAAGGAAAGGGTATTAAAATACGCTCATGTTTTATCCATTGTATTAGTGATTTATCCAACTTTGACATATTCTTGTCATTACTATCATTATCTGCACCATTCATTCTGCTTTTCCTTGTGTTATGACCTTGTAGAAGATTGCTATCTTCTTACTAAAATGGTGAAACTTGTTTTTGATCGAGTAAAATGGTGAAACTAAAAAAAGGAGTAGTGGTGGCTACAACCACCACAAGGCTGAAAATGTGGCTCTTAAACATACAGCGGCGGTTCAACCGCCCCTATCATATACTTTAATAAAATTATTATTTTCACTTGTTTTTAATAATTGCACCCCTATATATGTTTTAATAAAAGTATAAATTTTAGTTCTTTAAAAAATTGCTCTAGTGGGGGTTACAACCGCCCCTAAAGTTTAAATTTATTTAATTTTTTTCAACTTTAAAATGCATTTTGAGGTGAAAGTAAGTCACTTAGGATTACTGGTGGTTTCCACCGCCACAGATATGCAACATTAATCGAAAAAAATCAAAGAAACCTATAGTGGCGTTCGCAACCGCCAGAGGTAACCAAGTGCCCGCCGCAGGACAATAAAACTAGCGTGAGTCAGCCAACCAACGCTATTATACAAGCTTAGCTGCGGCTAAAGCCGACCACCACTATTCAACCGCCACTAAATCCTAAAATTGGTGTAGTAATTATGATTACTTGTGTGGGAGCATAACTCATGGAAGCTTAATGTGCGTCAACAAAATTGGGTTATAGAATTGATTATGATTATAACCCAACTAATTCTAGCTTTTCACCTACAAAGTTCTACATTTATATATACATTAAAAGTGATTATACATTTATCATCTACACAAAATCAAATGATTATACTATTATGCATTGTGCTGCCTTTTTTTCTATCATTTTTTCGGTGTGCAGTATCTACCGACTTTGCCTGTTACTAATCTACGTCGTGGGACTTGGCTAACCACGTGAAATCAATTTTGCCGGTTTGTGTTTCTCCCGCTCCTCCATGTGGAGATTTTCATAGTTTTCTTAGGAAATGCAACTTCTCTTTCTTGACAGGTGTTGCACCATTGTAGCATTTGTCAAGAAATCCCAAGTTGTCTTAGAGGCTTTTATTCCTCTTATCCTATCAAAATTGGCTTCATCACACCCCGTGTGAATGAGATACAAAGGTTTCCAATCATTCTTTTTATTCTCCTTTATGTTCTGCCCTTTGTTAATTTGTTGGGTTTTCTCCTGAATCTTCAGTAGCATCCCAAGCCCCCCAAGCCCAACCCCCTTAGCCCCATAAAAATTGAGCCTCCTATTAAGTGGGTTTGTTTCAACCCCAACCTCCCTTTAAATATTTGGGTTTGGATTTTTCTACCAACATTAGACCATTTCCATATTTTTGTTTATTCACATTTTACCCTCAATTAAATAATCAAAATTCAATCAAGAAAATATTTTTTATCCCCAAAATTCAGCAAAACATGGCCACAGTTGGTCCACCACGGACCGTGGCAGCCACCACGGGTGCCCGTGTGGACTTCAGTTTGCAGCAATAAAAACTGCAACCAGTCACCACGGCCCGTGTTGCTTGCCTCCTCATGTGGTCGTGTCAGGATCAGTTTGGCCCACTAAAATTTTCAACTGATCAAACCGACTGTTTTTCATCCCTAATCCCTGCCTTAACCCTATGTATTGGTAAGATAACCGTAATACGTAGAAAAATATTTTTGATTTAGACGATTACATCAAATTGTCTTGAGTTATGAAAGTTGGTTAAAACCGAGTAGTTACACCGAGTGTAATAACTGTAAGAGTGGGCGTACTTAGCTTGAGAGGAAACTCCCAACGCTATTGACCAATTCGGAAAGGAATTGGGTGCGTCGTAGATAATCATATTGTGAGGAAAGTCAGAGTAGGCGTACTTAGGTTGAGAGGAAACTCTCAACGCTATTGACCCATTCGGAAAGGAATTGGGTGCGTAGTTGATAAAGATAAAGTTAACGGTATATAAATTATATCGACTATAGGGCGACGGCCCTAAGTTTTAGCATACTAGGGGAGGGGAAGTCATGACCCCTAGAACCTAGGCCCCCTTTCAGTTTGATCGTTAATCAGATATTAGCGATGGGTTCCTCGGTTAATGGCGTGGTCATTTCCGATGATGTACCAAGAGCAAGTTATACGCAGTTATTCCCTTGACTACGAGAAAGAAAGAAAGTCATAAATGAACCGCGATTGTTTAGAAAGGGGTCTCGATATGACTCATTGAGATTTGTAGTCTCACCCTTTAAATGTTGTTGTTTTTACAGAGAAACAAGGATAATGAAGGTAAAGAAGCACGAGTAAGTGAGGTGTTTGAGAAGTGGTCGAAAACTTGGATATTATATGTTGTTATCTTATTTTCCTTGTAGTCTGTTCCTAACTTATCCTGTAGGCCGGACGTAGCTAGGAGTAGAGATTATGAGAGTGAAGAATAGAATGTAGTATGACGTGGGAATATTGGATCCTTTCCATTGGCCTTTTGACCTATATTTATTACACAGACACAATTAATACTAGTAAATGCAATACATTGATGATACATTAATTAGGCGGAAGCCGTTATCTAACCCACGGTTGTTCTCGGCCGAGGGCGGTGATGAGGCCAGATCCCGGGCGAAGGGGGAGCCCCTTGCCCTGTGTAGCCGATGAGCCCCTCGGCTCTAAAGGAGGACCAAGGCCTTGTCTGGTTTTGTCTTGTCTTCGTGAGCCAGTTGTGTCGTCCTGGAGGTGAAGTGGAACCGAACCTATCTGGGCGGACGGCTGGGAACATAGTCTTTGTATCTCGATTATGATTTGAGCTTTGTTTAAGTAATTAATCGTTTCCGCTATTTCTTGTATCTTGGATATTGAGCACTAGGATTTGAGAGGTGTGAGATACACCGAGACTTAAGTATTTTGATGTACTTGTATTTTAAGGTCATGAAATGTCATTAGATATGACAAAGAATATGAGGTTAATTAGAATTTATTAGTTTTTTTTTATAAGCAAAAATTATATTAAATAGGGTGCAAACGGGCACCCCAACAGTTACAGATACAAGGGGTCTCATTAAAACCTCCTTGGGCCAAAACCCCATGGAAAAAAGACCCAAAGAGGAAAGAGTACCCCAGGAAGAATGAGACATCAATCCAAATTATATTGAATTCATACAGAGAAGAGGATTTCCCCACCAATTGGAAATATTAAAAGAAGAATTACGGCCTTCAATGCTAATGAACCAGCTCCAAGATATAGCTTTGACATGATTGACAACCACCTGAGTATTAAAGACCTGATCCCTAAAAAGGATATTATTCCGATGAATCCAGATACACCATGTGACAGCCATCCAAAGTAAATTCTTCAATCTCCCGGCCTTAGAATTTATTAGTTGTGTTCAATATCTGAAGCAGGAAATTATACTCTGATATGTGCTAAACTGTATGTTCTAATATTTCTCTGTGGTAGAGATATTAGGGTGTTACAAAGGCAGAGGAGTCCCAGAACCTGGAAGCATCATCCAGCAGCAAGCAAACTAGAACAATGGACAATGGCAACAAAGACTCGGTTTGGAGAAGACTTTGGCACAATCAATGTTGGTTCATACACAAAGAAAGACGCGGAAATCTCGCAATTCAATTCAGAATAATAATTACCAACAATAATAAAATTAATCAATAGAGTTTATCCAGCGAAATTAATGTGATGTAATCGCTTCCCAATTTCCTTCACCCTCTCAAGAAATTAATGTGATGTAACAATAGGAAGGTGACCAATACAAAACAAACAATTAACCATTGCTGAATAAACCAAATTAATTATATTCACACAATTTTAGGGATTCCCTTACCTCTCCAAATTCGTTGACATTGAATCATAATCCCTGTGAAAAAGTATTACTCAGCCGTCCCATACAAACCATAACACTACTTCAGGAATTTCATTAAGATTATAGCTGATCTAGGGATTATTTAGCTGTCACATTTCAAAACAACACTGATTTAGCAAATATCTTAATTATCGTAAACAATAACTTTCAGCATTATAAATAATTCAGTACTAATTCAATCGGTCCAAAAACAGTATTACCTCATCATCTTCTCTCATTCACCCATTCAATACATTACAAACACAGTGTTGTAGTCAATAGGTAGCACAGTGTGGATCGGTTGATCTTACAACCACCCATTCACTGGTTTATAGGTTGTGGGAATTGAAGGTTCCAGGGAGATTGTTTTGGCGGGTGGAAACATACATTGCATTACTCAGCAACAACCAGCCATTTAGCGATGCTCAACATACCTTGATAGGCGTTGTATTGGATTATGTTATTAGGATGTTTGTCTAAATTGCATGGTTCGATCCCATTGAGCAAGGATCTCCAGATGTAATAGCTGCATTTAAGTGTCTGCAGATAGATGGAAAACCATTGAAAATAAAACATTGACATTTTATACTCATTCACTCAACTATAGGAACAATTTGTAGCTCAGTTCACACTCTTTTCTATTGCCTAATATTGGCTTTATGGTGGATGGGACAACAGGTTATCAAACCCTCTATTTTATGGATGACTAGTCTAGCTATCAACAGATTTTATGCATCTAACAATTGTGCAAAAGACTTTCTTTAAGCTGGTGTTCAAAGTATTATTAAAAATTAATGTCTTTTGGACTAAAAGATGCAGTTGCAACATAGTACTAGGGTTGATGGAAAAGATGTTTGCCAAGTTGCTCAATCTAACATTGAAGTCTATGTAAATGATATGAAGTCCAATGATATACCCATCTTTTATATCTCAGATAAACAAAATAAATATACAATTTTTATTTTAAAATTTGACAACAAAAAAATTATACATTATGTTTAAAAAGCTAGTGGAAATTAATAAAAAAAATTCAGTATAAACAGTTATGTATATTGTTAAACTTGCAAAAATTTACAATGTCGCTAAATTAAACAACTTAGTTTGACTATTACAAAAGAATATATGTAGAGTACTATTTGAAATACAAATATTTGAAATAATGACTAAATAGTTGTAGATTATATTTCAAATTGATTGTAAATAGTACTCCCTCCGTCTCATATTAAGTCATGTTTGCCATTTTTCTTTGTCTCAAATTATCTGTCAATTTAGAATCCCAATACAACGTTTATTATTACTTTCCAACAATACCCTTACTTTACAATATTAATAACCATGCCTTGTACCGACCAAGAAAAGTGTAAGAGTATTTTAGTCCTACCATATTTTTTTATTATAAAATTTAGCATATCCAATCATTTTATTAATACTCGCACATAACCTTAAACGACACTTAATATGAGACGGAGGGAGTATAAAAGTATTCTTATAATAATAAATAATTAATTAGATTACAGGACAAGTAATTAATTTAAAAATATATATAAAATAATATAATTAATATAATGTTACAATTTTTCTGCACAATTACCCAATCAAAAATTGTCATATCAATAGTCTACCAAAAAAACTTGTCATGTCAATAAAATTGTCTTATAATTATCCTATGAGTCATTCATACTATGGTTTGTAATTAGTTTTCGGTATAATTTTTTTTCCACATGGGAAGTAGATTATATATTTTATAAATTTAAGGGCCCTATTTTTTTTTTGTCGAAATTGTCTGATTCTCATTAAAAGGGCAAGACCCAAACCAGTACAATCATACATTGTCAACATTGGCTCAATAACCTGCGCGATCCAAGGGACTTACGACACAGCGGCCCAACAAGTTTAAGATTTAAACAATTAAGTCCAGAGACTTAGCACAATTAGGGACTTACAAATCACTATGCCCTTTGCTAAAGCCCAATAGCTACCTAAAATTTAGAATAACAACTAAATTCTAAACCAGCTATTAACCTAGCTATGCAGCAAAAGACCAAACTGCCCTTCTTAACCGAAGGAAGCCACAACACAGCAACCACCAGCAACCACAGAGATCAACTTACAGCCATAGAAGCAGCACCAAGGCTGAAGTAGTAATAACAGGGCCATTGACCATACACGCCACCAACAACAACCACCAAGGATGATCACCAAAACAAAGCCTAGCATCTAACAGACAGTAGATCCACAAGGAGAGCGAGGGGAGAAAACCGAAAAGTCCAGGACTTTCTCCGAAAATGGTGACCAACCGGCCACGCGATCTCGTAAACCAGACCACTAGGGGAGAACGATATACATCGGAGGTGAGGCATCGACAACCGCAGAGGTGGTGTAGCAGGGCGTCGTTCTGCGAAGTGGGAAGAGAGGCAGATTCGGATTTGGGAAATAGAGAGGTGGAAGAAGCAGGAGGCGATGGCTAGAGTGGGAAGCACGGTGGTCGGAGATGGAGGTGGAAGGAAGAGGATTGGGGGAGAGGAACGAAGATGGTGGCCGGCGCTCCGGTGAGCGAACACCATCTAGCAAAGCTAGGAACACAGGCGCTGTAAGCGCAACTTATTGTAGTTGGGATCTACAAAACAACAGAGGAAGAAGAAGAGGAGGAGGGGGAGCTCCGGCGGCGGAGGAGGGAGTCCCCCCCTCTGGCAGCGGATTGGTGAGCTTTCTCTAAGTTAGGGTTATCGTGAGAGAAGCTTTCTCTGTCTTTGTGTCTCAGGGTTATCTTGGTAGAAGAAGAAGGGCCCTATTTAAAAACTTGCTTTAGGCGTTAGTATGCATTGGGCCAACCTTGAGCCTTGTTTTGTTATTCTATTTTGTTGACAACCTTTGTTATTCTGTTATTATTACATTTCTTTTGTCCTTTCTCAAAAAAAACAATGGTCAAAATCGGGTGATTCTACGGTGAAAGAGCAAACTAAATCTTTCACGAAATACTAAAATTGACTGTTGGATATTGTTTAATTAAAATGCTATGAATAGTTAAGATTAAATCAACTAATATTAAATCTCAACCATCGATGAGTTTTTATACTACATCCAATGGGAGGATTCTAATTCGCATCATCGAGCACCCAAACCCAAATCATCAAGGTTTTTTCTTTTCTCTTCTCTAATTCCCAGGTTTTACGTGACTTTGAAATTATATTTATGGGATAAGGACAATTGATTCTTCTAAAGAGCCTTGAATAATAACATTTGATTTTTTTAAAGCTTTTTGTTGCACTGTCATGCTTTATTGTTTTGTCGCGCGTCTTATTTATTTGTAACCCATGGTTGTTGCTTCTGTTGTGTGTGGAATGCAGGAGGAGAGGACCATTAACGAATGGACGCTGATGGCGTGGTTGAGATCCCTCCCCCTGTTCATCTCCTTAAAAGGCAGAAAAAACGTGGAGTATGCTTCCTTCTTCTACCACCAATTCTTTTTTTTTTTGAATGAATTTCAATTTTCAAAATATTAGTAGGGTTTTCTGTTGCCCAACTTGTTTTATCTTATCTTATGTATCTATATACTAGTTTTCTTTTTTGTTTAGTCTGGAAGTTGAACAAGCACGGTTGTTTTCTTTGATACAATCTTCTGGTCTTTTATTTTGTCTGTAATTTACAACTATTTCCAAAATTTCTCTTTTTCTTTTCTCAAATGTAAAAATTGTATTTTATTTTTCTAGGCCATTTTACATGATGATCAACATTGACGATGGTGGTGGCTCTGAGGATTTAGTGATAATTGGTGAAAAAGTCAATGAAAGAAAAAGGGGAAAGACAGATGAAGCCATTCATCAAGCTGTGGTTTGTATTAGATGTTATGTAGTTTGTTTTATTTTTTTGCTCTTCTTTTGTCTATGCTTTATTAATGTTTCTTATAGTATGTATTTTTCCTTTCTCACTTAATGATTGTGATTTATTTTTGTAGCGATCTTATCCTCTACTCTCTCATATACAGCTCAATCCAAAGTTAAAGAGTGTTTTTCAATCTCGCGGTGGTAGCAATTTAGAGGCCGTGAATTTGTTGTCTCCAGCTACAATCAAATTCATGAAGGAGTCATCTACAATGGATTTACATCGTGCGATTCTTAGAAAGTTTAAAAGTTTTAAGAAATTTGATTCTGTCAGAGACGCTTCTGACCATCACTTTATTTCTGAATATTCATCGCTAACTTTTTATATTTTCAATACTTTTAAAGAGAAAATGTTTTAATTCTAACTTTAATTATATGAATAAACCTTTTTCCCGAACAGACTTCAAAGAAATGGGTTGAATTAATCAAGAAAGAGAGGGAACTTTTGAAAAAGGATTTGCCTGGTGAGTTTGTTCACTACATTTAGTTTTTAGCTATTAAGTCTCGTACTTCAAAAATGAAAACGCATTAATGTGCATTCTGTTCCTAAGTAATTTTCTTTGTAGATTTAGATAGACATATATCGACTATTGTTATGTTTATAGTAATGTGAGTGTCTCTTTATAAATGTGAGTGTCACATTTATAGTAATGTGAGTGTATCTTTGGTCATGTCATTTTTGTTGTACCTTATCCGTATAGTACCGAGTATATGGGGTTCTATTGTATCTTGTTTCTCATTTCAAGCTGATGAATGTGTATTGTATCTAATCATTATTACAATTTTTCATAGAACTCCAATCATTGCTATTGAAATGCCTTCGACATTTTTGTCAATTCTGTTATTTCTTTAACTTTCGTTTATCCTCGTCAGTTTCGATATTTGTTAGAGTGTATGAATCAAGATTGGATCTCTTGAGGGCGGTAATTGTTGGAGCCGAAGGGACTCCTTACCATAATGGTCTTTTCTTTTTTGATATTTATTTTCCCAATGACTATCCCAACATAGTGCCGGTATGTGGTTGATAATACTGTATCTCAATGATATTATGTTGTTATATTTTTCCAAATCTAACTAATGAGACTTGTTTTGTTTGCAGTTGGTCTACTTCCATGAAGAGAACTATGCGAAGTTTAATCCACTTTTTGAGAGAAAGAGCAGACTACCACTTAGTCGAATTAAAACTTGGCCCAATAGTAATCAAGAATGTTGGGTTCCAGGCGTTTCAAATATTTTAGATGTTCTAGTTTCCATTCAAGGGCTAGTCTTCAATGGAAAGCCTTTCTTTAACCAATTTTCAGGAGAACCTACGGGGCACATTATTCCACATATGGAAAGTCTTTCGCAACTGATTAATGACAATATCTTCACCCATACGAGGAACATGATTCCACATATGGAAAGTCTTTGGCAAGTGTATAATGACAATGTCTTCACCCATTCAACGTTGATGATGAGATCTATGATGAAAAGGCCTCCAAAGGTTTGATTTTGTTTTTATATCTCTTGCAAGTTTTTTTTTTTTGCTTCCCATTGTCATTTGTATAGCTTTGTTTGCCATGTTCACCTGTATAGATTTTCTTGCCATGTTCACCTGTGCTTGCCATGACAAAATAAAAAATAAAATTGTAGGAAACAAATGTGTCGAGTGGCCTTGTTGCCCTTCTGTTCTTACTTTTGTGCTTCGAGATAATGCTCTATGCATTTTCGTTTTTGAGTCTTCCCCTTTCATCAAAAAATTTATATAGTCTTTCATTATCTAATTTATATAATTCAGGTGCAATAAACATGACATTTTAAAAGTTGATTAAACATTATCTAATGATTTTGGTAGTGTAGTTTGTTTATCTCTTGTTAAGTTTGTTTAAAGTGTGTCAACACTTTATTCTACATTTTTTATCTATGTTTTTCACCTTTACTACCATCGCAATTCATTTACAATGATCTCATAAACTATAACATTTGTCATGTGAAGTTTCTTAAGTAATTGACATGGTTATGGAGATGTTTAGTGAATATAGTGGTTGAAGAATATGGCAACTGCTTATTAGTGCATATATGTTTATTTTTTATGGGATTTAAAAGTTAATTTGTTTATAAGATTTATTTATGGTTTCAGTATTTTGAGAACTTTGTTGTGGGGCATTTTGTGAGTCGAGCTCATGATATTTTGGCGGCGTGTAATGCATTCATAAAGGATAGACCTTATGTGCTTGATGATGAGAAGTCTCAAGAGTTTCATCTTTTGCCACAACGGCTTTGTGTTGATCTTGTTCGTACATTTACTAATACGCTTGCCCTGGAACTATCAAGAATTGGAGCTCGGGATTGTGAAAAGTTCCTTTCTAAGGAAATAATAAATGCCGGCCAGTTCATTTATAGATATTATGAAAATGGCAACTTTGTGATAAGTTGAGACTTTCAGACTAATTATAGACACTTCTTGTATTTACTTTCAGACATACATTTATCGATATTATGAAAATCTCAAATTTGTGATAGATTGAGACTTTCAGACTTATAGACTTCTTACATTTATTATCTATTTGAGCATTCATTATGCGACAAATTCAGTTTAGTTTTGTCATCACATAAATGCAACATATATGATTACTTGTGTGGGAGCATAACTCATGGAAGCTTAATGTGCGTCAACAAAATTAGGTTTATTCCAGATTGATTCTTATTTCATTGATAGAACCCTGCTAGTTCAATCCTCACTTTCCATTCCTAGGGTTATTGAATACTTTACTTGCTTGCTATTGCTCGTTCAATCGTCAGCTCTTGCTTAGTCATTGGACTATATCCATTGAGGGAAACTTTCTAAACGCTACTGCATTTAGGAATTCATCCTTTCCTTCGCCCGATTCTCTCCCTCGTCCTAACGGTTCCTCATCTCTCATGTGGATTGGATTTGGCGACTGCTCTATCTATAGTTAGGGATGAGCTGACGACCATGCTACACCTGTGGGTCTGCTTTGAGAATGGCCTACTGAGCGCCTGCCTTGAGTATAATTCCCCGTCTGGTTGGAGAAACTACGACGTGTGTCTCGATCTTGACAACTGAATCACGACCGGGCGCTATATTTAATCTGGGGTCTCGTTCATGCGGCGATGAAATTTGAAGACCAATGAAGAATCCCAACCCACCAGATTCGTTCTAGAACTTTTTATGCCTGGTTGGGCGAATCCACCGACTCACGTCGAATACGAACGCCTCTCTCGACAAACTAGCCCAGCCCACGTCTTTTTATCGGACTAGACTGATAGAAGTAGCTTGTTCCGTGATACAAGGCCCCATACGCTGCCACCATGTGAGAGTCAGTGCGTAATGGATCTACGCCTGCCTTCGAAAGCTCCATTCCTGTTTACCAGGATCCTGGAACCATTCCTTGATTGATTGAAAATCACGAGTCGAATTTTTCTCTACCTATTCTACTATCAAGCTCTTGACACCGCCTAGCGCCCTCCTCCTCTTTTGTTCGCTTCGCTCTCCTCCCTCGGCCCCAAAAGAAAAAGATTTCAGTCTGAACCTAAAGCCCTACTATGGGCTTGAAAGAGCTCACTAGATTGATCGCAAGTAAAAGAAACCAACCTTCAAACTCGCATTCGCATGTTGGTTGTTCTTCACTAAACATCGAGGTTTCAGGTGAAAGTGAAGGTTCGGATCGAACTCTAGTCTCGGTTTAATAACGAAAATCAGACTGTATTTTTGTAGCTTCACTTTCGATAGGCCTACATCTCGCCTTCCACTACCGGAAGAAAAATGGATCTGCGACTCCCGGAACTTAGACGTACCGCTCACCGCAAAGAAGAGTTTATGTACTACCTATTTATCCATAAAGGCTTGAGCGCATCGCTTTCCAACTATGCCTATTTATTGCTTGAAAGTCACCCTCGACTTCCAGCTGTCCCGCTAACCGAAACTGACTTTCACTAGCGCTTGACGGTGCAAACTTAACTAAAACTCTCTCTACGGTCTGCGGCACCTGCCATGGGCTCTAGTTACTAGTGACCGCTAACCAAACGGAAAGAAGGAAATGAGTCTTTATCACCCTCCGCATAGACAATAATAGTAGAGTAGGACTTCCTTGCGCTTAGAACGTGTCGGATAGCTCTAACGGGCGAAGCCATTGGATTGATTGGGCGACTTAGCCCAACAGGAATGTGGTCGTCTAGATCGTACCTGCGGAAAGATTAGGTGGACCCCTATACATTCATGGATTAGACCGAAACCAATCGAAGCGATCGAGCTACCCGCATTTGAGTTTAGCTTTATCAAGCAGGGGCTTAGCCGCTTCTTTCTATTATTTATTATATATATTTCTGGCAGCATTGGGGAAAAAAGAGACAAAACGTCGAATGTTTTTCCTATTTATGTATGTGGAAAGTCTATACTTAACACACCGACTCAATTGGAAGCTGAATCCTCACAGGGTTCGAAAGAAAGCTTAGAAACCCCTTTTACTACACCACACCTGCTACCCACTTTCTTTGTTATTGGTTCAATATAGCCTAAACATTCAGTTTCTTATTCTTACTCTGCTTCATCCTATGGCTGCTCTTTAATATGTTCTAAAACCACCAACCCTTGTTGTTACTTATTCATCGGCGGAGGATAGAGCTTTTCTTTTTCTGCTTTCCTATGATACGGATTTGGTTGATTCTCCTGTGGTATCGACTGCCTTTGTTCGGCTGAGACTTCCGCGTCTGCGGATTCTCTAGTAGCTGCTCTAGCGTCTGCTTCGTCAGGTGCTGAATCGGATGCTTGCGCGAAACTCTTTGGAAAAGAAAATGCTTTGCCCAGGAATTCTAGGTTGAAAGCCCTCCCTGACCAAAACCAGGAACGAAAGTCTTGATCCTAGGCTTTGGAAAAGAGCCCGAGCCGAGTAAGGATACAACGCATCCGTATAAGCTGCTACAGCATCAGGCAGGGCAAGGGTACTTTCCAGACCTTAATCTACAAAAGATAGAACATAAATAAGAAGCCAGGGAGGCCTTATGGTAGAAAAAAGGTATGTAGGGGTTCTGGGTCTATTATAACAAGAAGGGGGGAGAAAGGATTTTTGGACGTGTCTGTCCCACAGTCTGGTGAAATGTACGACCTCCAACTTAACCTAGCCCAAAAGAGTGTAAGCGAGGGATTCAAAACCTAGTTGATCACTTATAAAGTCAAGTAAAAAATCTTATATAACCCAACAAATTCTAGCTTTTCACCTACAAAGTTCTACATTTATATATACGTTAAAAGTGATTATACATTTATCATCTACACAAAATCAAATTATTATACTATTATGCATTGTGCTGCCTTTTTTCTATCATTTTTTTGGTGCGCAGTATCTACCGACTTTTTTCTATCATTTTTGTGTGTTTCTCCCGCTCCTCCATGTGGAGATTTTCGTAGTTTTCTTAGGAAATGCAACTTCTCTTTCTTGACAGGTGTTGCACTATTGTAGCATTTGTCAAGAAATCCCAAGTTGTCTTAGAGGCTTTTATGCCTCTTATCCAATCAAAATTGGCTTCATCACACCCCGTGTGAATGAGATACAAAGGTTTCCAATCATTCTTTTTATTCTCTTTTATGTTCTGCCCTTTGTTAATTTGTTGGGTTTTCTCCTGAATCTTCAGTAGCATCCTAAGCCCCCCAAGTCCAACCTCCTTAGCCCCATAAAAATTGAGCCTCCTATTAAGTGGGTTTGTTTCAACCCCAACCTCCCTTTAAATATTTGGGTTTGGATTTTTCTACCAACATTAGACCATTTCCATATTTTTGTTTATTCACATTTTGCCCTCAATTAAATAATCAAAATTCAATCGAGAAAATATTTTTTATCCTCAAAATTCAGCAAAACATGGCCACAGTTGGTCCACCACGGACCGTGGCAGCCACCACGGGTGCCCGTGTGGACTTCGGTTTGCAGCAATAAAAACTGCAACCAGTCACCATGGCCCGTGTTGCTTGCCTCCTCATGTAGTCGTGTCAAGATCAGTTTGGCCCACTAAAATTTTCAACTGATCAAACCGACTGTTTTTCATCCCTAATCCTTGCCTTAACCCTATGTATTGGTAAGATAACCGTAATACATGGAAAAATATTTTTGATTTAGACGATTACATCAGATTGTCTTGAGTTATGAAAGTTGGTTAAAACCGATTAGTTACACCGAGTGTAATAACCGTAAGAGTGGGCGTACTTAGCTTGAGAGGAAACTCCCAACGCTATTGACCAATTCGGAAAGGAATTGGGTGCGTCGTAGATAATCATATTGTGAGGGAAGTCAGAGTAGGCGTACTTAGGTTGAGAGGAAACTCTCAACGCTATTGACCAATTCGGAAAGGAATTGGGTGCGTAGTTGATAAAGATAAAGTTAACGGTATATAAATTATATCGACTATAGGGCGACGACCCTAAGTTTTAGCATACTACGGGAGGGGAAGTCATGACCCCTAGAACCTAGGCCCCCTTTCAGTTTGATCGTTAATCAGATATTAGCGATGGGTTCCCCGATTAATGGTGTGGTCATTTCCGATGATGTGCCAAGAGCAAGTTAGTTACACGCAGTTATTCCCTTGACAACGAGAAAGAAAGAAAGTCATAAATGAACCGCGAGTGTTTAGAAAGGGGTCTCGATAGGACTCGCTGAGATTTGAAGTCTCGCCCTTTAAATGTTGTTGTTTTTACAGAGAAACAAGGATAATGAAGGTAAAGAAGCACGAGTAAGTGAGGTGTTTGAGAAGTGGTCGAAAACTTGGATATTATATGTTGTTATCTTATTTTTCCTTGTAGTCTGTTCCTAACTTATCCTGTAGGCCGGACGTAGCTAGGAGTAGAGATTATGAGAGTGAAGAATAGAATGTAGTATGACGAGGGAATATTGGATTCTAGATCCTTTCCATTTGCCTTTTGACCTATATTTATTACACAGACACAATTAATACTAGTAAATGCAATACATTGATGAAAAATTAATTAGGCGGAAGCCGTTATCTAACCCACGGTTGTTCTCGGCCGAGGGCGGTGATGAGGCCGGATCCCGGGCGGAGGGGGAGCCCCTTGCCCTGTGTAGCCGATGAGCCCCTCGGCTCTAAAGGAGGACCAAGGCCTTGTCTGGTTTTGTCTTGTCTTCGTGAGCCAGTTGTGTCGGCCTGGAGGTGAAGTGGAACCGAACCTATCTGGGCGGACGGCTGGGAACATAGTCTTTGTATCTCGATTATGATTTGAGCTTTGTTTAAGTAATTAATCGTTTCTGCTATTTCTTGTATTTTGGATATTGAGCACTAGGATTTGAGAGGTGTGAGATACACCGAGACTTAAGTATTTTGATGTACTTTTATTTTAAGGTCATGAAATGTCATTAGATATGACAAAGAATATGAGGTTAATTAGAATTTATTAGTTTTTTTTAATAAGCAAAAATTATATTAAATAGGGTGCAAACGGGCACCCCAACAGTTACAGATACAAGGGACCTCATTAAAACCTCCTTGGGCCAAAACCCCATGGGAAAAAGACTCAAAGAGGAAAGAGTACCCCAGGAAGAATGAGACATCAATCCAAATTATATTGAATTCATACAGAGAAGAGGATTTCCCCACCAATTAGAAATATTAAAAGAAGAATTACGGCCTTCAATGCTAATGAACCAGCTCCAAGATATAGCTTTGACATGCATGATTGACAACCACCTGAGTATTAAAGACCTGATCCCTAAAAAGGATATTATTCCGATGAATCCAGATACACCATGTGACAGCCATCCAAAGTAAATTCTTCAATCTCCCGGCCTTAATATTTATTAGTTGTGTTCAATATCTGAAGCAGGAAATTATACTCTGATATGTGCTAAACTGTATGTTCTAATATTTCTCTGTGGTAGAGATATTAGGGTGTTACAAAGGCAGAGGAGTCCCAGAACCTGGAAGCATCATCCAGCAGCAAGCAAACTAGAACAATGGACAATGGCAACAAAGACTCGGTGTTTGGAGAAGACTTTGGCACAATCAATGTTGGTTCATACACAAAGAAAGACGCGGAAATCTCGCAATTCAATTCAGAATAATAATTACCAACAATAATAAAATTAATCAACAGAGTTTATCCAGCGAAATTAATGTGATGTAATCGCTTCCCAATTTCCTTCACCCTCTCAAGAAATTAATGTGATGTAACAATAGGAAGGTGACCAATACAAGACAAAAAATTAACCATTGCTGAATAAACCAAATTAATTATATTCACACAATTTTAGGGATTCCTTTACCTCTCCAAATTCGTTGACATTGAATCATAATCCCTGTGAATAAGTATTACTCAGCCGTCCCATACAAACTATAACACTACTTCAGGAATTTCATTAAGATTATAGCTGATCTAGGGATTATTTAGCTGTCACATTTCAAAACAACACTGATTTAGCAAATATCTTAATTATCGTAAACAATAACTTTCAGCAATATAAATAATTCAGTACTAATTCAATCGGTCCAAAAACAGTATTACCTCATCATCTTCTCTCATTCACCCATTCAATACATTACAAACACAGGAAATTTTTCACACAACCAATGGCCTCATCAAGCAAGACGATGATGATTCGTCATAAAAAGGTGGATCCCCTAGCCATCCTCGACCCGGGCCATGACAACCCCCGCCATCATATTTGACATGAGAAAAGTATGAAACTAATCCAACATGTTTAAAATCGAAAGTCGCTCAATTAAACAACTCAGTTTTATTAATGCCGATTTGTATTTTCATTTACCCAAAAAGGATTATTTTAAACAGTAACTTTTTGATTCCTACTACGCAATATTAATCAGTTCTTACCAATGTTTTTTTCATGGTTGATGTTATGCAAGCCTAATTAAAAACACCCCTAGAGTTGAAAATACTTAAGAGTTTTGGTATAAGCATCTACTGGTCAGTGGACAAGTTCTGGAAAATTTCATTCATTCAATTCCCCTAAGAGCTTTAGAAAGCACCTACACAAGCTACACAAATTCCACCGTTCTACTCAACTACTTTTTATAGTATCGTTATTTCAAAAGTGAAATTTCTTTCAAAAGAAATATATAATCGGATATTCGCAAATTCGTAAAAAAATTGTCAAAAAATTTGAAGTTAACAAACATTCTACTTTTGGCTTGAGCTTCATTCGTGATTCTAGATCATACTATTACAACACCCTTAATATGCTGGAAACTAATTTCATACTAATACTAATAATGCTTTAAAAAAAACTGGTATAAAACTAATTCTAGATCATTAATATTTAATATCAAGATGCAGAAGATCGAACCTTGTACCTCTCGTATGCAAAACGAGCGCTCTGCCATTTGAGCTACTTCCCCATAATGTTTCTTGTTACTTTTGTATGATAATATCCAATACATTTTTAATTTAAGCTGAGACGTGAATCAAACCCATGAAAAAAGAACGGGAGTAGTGCCCAAAAATAAATAAACGTAACACAGGTGTTTGGTTGAAAAACGAGTGATCCAACAAAGGAGCTCGTACGTAAGCAAATAAATTAAAACAAGGAAGGGGGTTGAATTTGAGCTGAGAGCTGAGATTCAGAAATTCACAAATCTCATCACTCACACCCAATCCAATCCAACGTGAAATCAGGTCTTCATCTTTTGGACACCTGATTTCAGTTCAATTTTAAACGCTTTTATTTCATTATTCATTATTAATACAACATAACACACTCACAGAGAGAAAGAGAGAAAGGGGAAGGAACAGAAGAATATGGGTTGTTCATTCTCTGGTTTAAATGCATTGTACGATTCGGTTAACGGAGGAGGTGATGTATGGATCAACGAAAACCGTTTCCGCATCGTGAGGCAACTCGGTGAAGGTGGCTTTGCTTACGTCTTCCTCGTTAAGGAAGTTCGCAACGAATCTGCTACCGGTGGCCTCGCTAACAAACTCAAACACTCTTCTCATATCTCCGGTTCGTTTCATTTATTAATCACTTCATTCTTTGTTTGATTGTATTAAATCTTGATCTATGTGATTCTTTTGCATTTTAACTAGATCTGTGATTGCATTGAAATTTAAATAGCTTATTCGATCGAGTTTCGTTTAATTTCCGATCTGTTTAGTTGATTATTCATTCATGGAGATTTTCATTGTATGCTATTGTTGTTAGGCAAAATGTTGAAGTGATTTTGTTATAAGATGCGATGAATAGTGTTTTTCTCGCTTTGGTTGTGGTCACCGACAACGCATGTATTTTTTTAGTTGCTTTTTGACATTTGAAAATCTGAGTTTCTATGAAGTAATTTTGATGTGTTGTAGTAACAAAGAGCTTTCAGTAATTTGTTATTTATTTATCTATAAGTTAAATAGGTTGCATTGTGTGAATCGGTTGATCTACATTAATCAATCTACTGTACTGTATTTTTCTTTGTTGCAGATGACGGATCTTATGCTGTGAAAAAAGTTCTCATTCAGAACAATGAGCAGCTGGAGTTAGTTAGGGAGGAGATTCGTGTTTCTTCGCTGTTTAATCACCCCAATCTCCTACCGCTTCTTGATCATGCAATCATTTCTGTTAAGGTGAAGTAGTTATTGCAAGCAATGACCACTCCTCTCCTTATTTTATCACAGTTCTGTATTCTTGTGATTTTGTATTAATGTAGAACACGTCCTTTTTGTTAGCAGCCCACCCCAGAAACATCTTGGACCCATGAAGCATACTTGTTATTTCCAGTTCATTTGGATGGAACATTGCTTGACAATGCCAAAGTAATGAAAGCCAAGAAGGAATCCTATTCTACCTCGGATGTTCTTCAAATATTTCGCCAGGTAAAAGGAACCATTCTATCATGCATTTTACTTATTGTAACCTTTTTCATTAGGGAAGGGGACCAGGGACCTGAAGCTTCTCTCCTGCAACTGAACATTTTTATTATATTTTGTTTGACATAGATTATACTTATAGTATCAGCCTTTCTTCACTGTCCTCCTGCACACATAATAGTATCAGCCTAGAAATTCATGTGACAAGGGCCATTCGCTGTCTTGAGAATCATATTGTCGACGAAGAAAGATGGATTTCTCTTGTCTGCTTCTTTCACAATTTAGTTTCAATGTTTTTGTTGACATTTTAGTTTTACTATTACTTTTTCTAAAAGGGGGGTGGGGAAGAGGATTTTTCTTAATAGGCAGAGGGAGAGGCACTTAGGCCATACAAATTACAAACTGTCAAGAGAATTTGAACATAGACCGTTGGGACTTGGGATTATGAGGTTGGACAGCCACCACTGCACTAGTACCCTGGGATAGTTTTACTATTATTTAAACTGACAAAAATTGTTTTATTCTATTTCGAAGACTCTTTTAACCCTGTAAAATCATCCAACAGCTTTGTGCAGGACTAAAGCACATGCACAGTTTAGATCCTCCATATGCACACAATGATGTCAAACCTGGTAATGTTCTCATAACACATAGAAAAGGTGAGCCACCACTTGCCATACTCATGGATTTTGGTAGTGCTCGTCCTGCAAGGAAGCAGATCAGCTCCAGATCAGAGGCACTCCAGTTGCAGGTGATTCTTTCTTCCTCTTTTTATAGTGTTCATAAATAAAAATTACGTACTACTTTAATGTCTTATAACTGCAACAACTTCATGCAGTACTGGTTATTTCTATAACATATCACATAATATGTGGTTGTTATAAGCATATCACAATTTGCAATGTTTTATGATTCTTTTGTTCCACTTGTATTATGTGA
Organism: Astragalus glycyphyllos; assembly: GCA_963573325.1. NCBI lineage: Eukaryota > Viridiplantae > Streptophyta > Magnoliopsida > Fabales > Fabaceae > Astragalus > Astragalus glycyphyllos. Next base: position 58,862,374 of record OY754308.1, on the reverse strand, counting down.
AATTGTATTGCCCAACGCCCAATCTGACAGGTGCATATGCATGATGCATAAACAGCAAAGTATCGTTTCTTTTATTTGTTAACGTACATTAACGGGTCCCCCATTTCATTTGAAACTAAATTTCTTAGCTTAGCATTTCATTTTGGCAATACTAGTTCTCCATATAGTTTCTGTTGAGTAGGTTTTAGAAATATGAAAAAGTAAAGCTTCTTTTCTGTCATCTAGCTTGAATTTTCTGACCTGGTATTTGCTACTTGTCTTCCTTTGTAGGAATGGGCATCTGAACATTGCTCTGCTCCTTTCCGAGCCCCTGAGCTGTGGGATTGTCCAAGCCATTCTGATATAGATGAAAGGACTGACGTTTGGTCACTTGGATGCACATTATATGCTATAATGTGAGGATTAATCCTTCCTTTTCTGCGATCATGTTAATTTTTATGTTTAAAAATTTTACTAACCATGCCTTTGTGAAACATAACCATGTTTTGTTTGGATGAAGCTACGTTTCTAACAAATTTCCAACACATCTGATAACCATGCATTGCACAGATGCCTTTGATATGAATATAGATCCTACAAATTAACAGATGTGTTGGAATTTGTTTTTATGAACATGGATAAGTTTGTACTAGTATATTGTACTACCTCTGGTCCACTTTATAAGAGAGAAAACACTTTTTAGGTTCATCTAATAAATGATGTATCTCTATATTAGATGAACCTAAAAAGTGTTTTCTCTCTTATAAAGTGGACCGTAGGGAGTAATTGGTTTTATTATCAGAGTTACTCTACAATATCCCCATGTTGTTTTCAGTGTATTTGCTTTAAGTTATTGGCGTGTCTCTGTGTGTGTGTGTGGAGGCATTTGTCAAGTTTCAACTAAACAATGACAGTGTTTGTTTGTCTTTACAATTTGGAAACAACGTTTGGAGAATCTACATTTATTTGTTCTTGAGTGTAACCCATAAAAGAAGAAAAGAGAGGAAAAGTGGGGGAATAAGGCCCTGTTTGATTTTTTGTTTTCTTTTCTATTTTCATTTTCTGTTTTTAGTTTTGATTACAAAACTGCCAACATCATTTTCAGTTTGTTTCTTGTTTTTAGAGTTCTTGATCGACCATTAGGTTCACTGGCAATTCCTACCTATGAGCCAGAGTCACTTTTCAAAATTGTAGCATGTTTGTGTGAAAGAAAGTTGGAATTCACATTAAATAATATTACTGTTTTTGAGTTCTAACTTTAATGTGAATTTGCCCAAGCTATTGGATCACTATGCACAGGTTATTTATTTGGAGCAATGCTCACATCAAAATTTTGCAAGTCCACGTGAAATGAAATCCAATGGTAGTGCATATAAATATATGGCTTTGTTGTCAAGGGTTGTTTCCCTGGCATTATCATTTGATTTGGCACTCAACAGAAATCCAATGCTAATTTACATTTACTCTTTCAAATATAGCAGTTCAATACACTACTTCCATCAGTACCATCAAATGACTCGTATGAAATTTTTTATTTGGTGTTAGAAATATATCTTGGTAGTTTAGCACACATGTTTAATTGTTTTTCATGTCACCCTGGCTGAAATTTTCAGGTATGGAGTATCTCCATTTGAATATGCACTTGGAGAGTCTGGTGGAAGCCTGCAATTGGCTATAGTAAATGCTCAGGTCAAATGGCCAGTTGGACATAAACCTTCATATCCAGACGCTCTTCTTAAGTTTGTGTCATGGATGCTTCAGCCCCAAGCCTTTATGCGGCCCCGGATAGACGATATCATTATCCATGTTGATAAGTTGATCACAAAGTTCTCTCATTGAGTTACTATAGGGTACAGTGTGGCATTATCACATAATACAGACTATATAGTCGATTAAAAAATTCGTGTGCAATTACCGCCCAGTTATATATCGTTGGATTGAGAAGCAGTAATAGTTCCTCTCCTCAGAGTTAACCTCATCTGTATCATCTTCGTTTTTGGTGTAAGTCTAGGTAGTCGGGTTGGGTTTATTAAAAGTAATGTTTGTCATTCGTATAATTTTGTCTCCTGTAATTTATGAAATGGCCAATCTCCCCGTGCCTTTCTCATAACTTAAGCGCATAAATGGGATATGATTGTTTATTAGTTCTTTATTTATATTTCGATCACAGCAGTTGTCCCTATATCTTCAACGAGTGTGTATTTGACCGCGATTACTGCATTAGCATAGCGCCTAAGGTGAGCATGGGGGTTATGACTAACTTTAACCCAGTTTAAATTTTGATTAGGCCAGTTTGTAGACCCTAATCCGTTGTTAAATATTCAATAATCTGTGTTAATCTAATTTCGGGTCTATAAAGACGTTTGACCAATCCAATGATGCTGCTACTTGTTACTAATCCAATAAAATATTTATTTGATAACGAAACTTAATAGATACATTAAATAAGAATTAAAAGAAAAGCCAGTAATTAGTTAAAATAGACGTTTAATAACTGTCCCCAAAATAATTGCTGGCATTACTCAAATTTGGGTTACGTATATAATTTGCTAAAACAAAAACTTACATCTATTAAAAAAGTTACATGTATAATTTTAGCAAGGTCTGAATCTGAAAACAATAGTTTGAAGGAAACCAGGCTTCCGTTATCCACACTGATTTTACAAGTAACTTTTTTTTTGTTGAGATTAAGTAACATTGTTTTTGTTGTAATTTTAAGTTGAAGAACCTTTTACTTCTTTATAGTAAAATTTTTTTGACAAAATACTTCTTTATAATAATAATAATTACGATTCTTATCGTCTCTTCCTTTTTGGTTTAAGATTTTTTATCACCTAATTGAGCTATGAAATATTCAAATCAACGTCTCTTGGATTCGTGGTCCAGCCAATATCGCATCATCAACATCAACTTGTGTAGACTTGAAAGGAAGTATGAATGAATTCTTTTCACACCAATTTTTTTTCTCCCTTTACTTCTAAATTCAGACAAAGTGGTACCCAAATTCCGACACAACAAATTTATAAATAAATTAACCCTCTATATATATATATATAATATAAAATTAATTAATACACACACCCTTTGAAGAACATAAAAACTTTTCGACCGTTTTGCTTAAAAGTTAAAATCAAATAAATTAACTACCTATAAAAATGCAAACAAACGCTACCAACAAGAACAAAAAATCTAACTAGCTAGGTAGTTTGCTTTTGGTTGAGTGGAATATATACATATATACTTATATTTATATATAAATAAAAATGAATCAGACATCATCGGCTAGTCATGGTTCATTTGAATGGACATGGAATTCTTCAGTGTCATTTCTCTACGGTGGTCTTGCACCAATTTTTGTAGTAATTGGCATAGCGTTGCTCATTGTAGCTTGTTCTCGTCGTCTTAGATCAGAAACAGATTCACCAATGCCATCATCTGAAACAGATTCGCCTAATAATATTCGTCTTCGTGTTCGTGAGGATATCAAATCCAAAGGTGAAACAAGCACTACTGAAATTGATCATGAACCTAATATTTTGGTAATTGTAGCAGGAGAATACAAACCTACTCATTTGGCAAAGCCCCTCTCTTTCACTACTCAACCTTAAATGTGTATTATGTATATATATTTGTATTATCTTTGTTACGAATTTACTACATTTGTTGCCTTTGTTTCATATTTTGTTCATTATGATTTATTTTACTGTCAAGTGAACATTAAAAGTATATTTGTTTTAGTTTCTTTATTTTCTTCCTCTTTAATTTTCTTATATCTTTGAGTTCCGAGAGGAACCTTCATTCGTACTTTAGAAGCAAATCTCACACTATCTATAGCTGCAACCACTTCACTATCTATAATAAAATAGACGCCATTAAGTTCCATTCTTATCCTTTAATCTTTTTAATGATCTAAACAATAGAACTAATTAGATTCAATTCATCATCTATTTCATTCCATCAAATCTCAAACAAACAAAAACCGGTGATAGTTTAAGAAGATATGAGATAAGTGGTTTAGTTGTCAACCATCTGATGGGGATGAGAGAGAAGCTCTCACTTCTCTCTAGAACCATCTTATCTCCTCCCAACTCTAGGGTTAGTGGAGGCTTTCCCCTCCTCCTTGGAGGCTATTTTCCCCTCCACCATGGAGGCTCATTTCCTCCCCACCGGTTGGGGTTCACCACTGCTCTCCTCCACCGTGTTTCCCTCACACCCGCCGCAACCCATCCCTGCCTGACCCCCAAACACCTCCCTCGCCATCTCTCGCTCACCCTCACCATAAGCCTCCCTACCAGCAGCCACACCCTCCTCCACCTACCTGCCTTGCTCTTCCTTCATTGATCCCTCCATTTCCCTTCCATCAGCCTCTCCGTACAAACACCATTACCAAAACCCAAAAACCCTTCTCAAAATCAAACCCGCGCATACCGTTCTTGCTGCCATCAGAGTGGTAACTCTGCCTCGGAACCTGCTCCCTCCGTCACGAACCACCACCCTGTCGTCACGGCCTCCTCCTGAACCTCCTCTATCAGAGCATAACATTGTGTTGGAAGAACCTTGTGTTTCTTGAGTGGTGCCTCATCTGCTTGCTGGTCTGTTCGTTTTCCGGCCACCACCAAAGCCACCATGGACATACTTCAGGTTTGTCACTATGTTGAGGCTCAATTGTGTGCTTCTATGGCTGCTACTTTCTCCTTTGCTCCTTAACAAAGCTAGACATAGAGCTGCACTCAAACTGTTTGTAAAAAGTCCTCACAGAGATTATAGCGTGTTTTGCATTTTGCTATGTGTTTTTTGGAACCTCATAGTGACTGAAGAGGCTCATGTGACTAGCACCTTTTACTTCGGTCTCTCCAAGTATCTTTCAGCTATCGAATACCAGGGAAATTTGGTGAATCCTGAGAACAAAAATAGTCGAAATGTGCCTTTCATAAGTCAAAATTCATCCGTAAATGGATTGGAGGAAAAGACGAGAGTTTCTCTTTTCGTGATTGCCAATGACTGGGGGAGGACGCTACTGATTGCTTGGTTGTTAGATTGGTGTGACGGGCTTGCTTATGTTTTCATAGTTTCTATACAATCTATGAGTTATGTCTATGATGTTTATGTGGCTTTCTTAGAGATGATCTTAGGTTGTGGATGGGAAATGTCCCAACACATTTGCTACCACTTTACTTGTAATGTCCCATTTGATTTCTGTTGAATGAAATTATCTTACTTTCAAAAAAAAAACGGTGATAGATTGCAAACTGAAAAGAACCAAGTCTTCAATCCTTATAGGTGGACCCTCTTGACAAGCAGTTGGAATAATGAATGGGCCTTCTCTTGTCGGGTAATAAATACCATTTACTATTGGGTTTTTTTTTTACCCCCACGCACACTGAGAAAAGATGAAAATACCCCTAAAAAATTAACAAATTTACAAAAAATTTACCATTTCTAACTTACATACGATTTGACAGAAATTTTTGAGAGCTCATCGGAGTTACACCACTAGAGATACATACGATTTCCCTGAAATTTCGCATCGTATTTAGCTACTTCCGATTTCCTCATAGAAGCGTCAAAAACAGTAAGTTGTATTTACGTACTTACGATTTCCCAATTTTTTTCTTATCGTATTTAGATAAATACGATTTCCCAAACCTTTTCGCATCGTATTTACATAAATATGATTTACATTTTTTTTTAATTTTGTTTGTTTTTTGTTTTTTCAGTGTCTTCTCGACGGACTGAGCAGGCATCCTCCTCATCTTCTGCTCCCAGTACACGCACCCGCCACAGAGTTGCGGGACATGCGTCACCAGGCGTAGGCGCGCCGAGGCTAGACAGCTGCAGTTGCCAGAGTCCCCAGAGTATCAGTACGAGCAGCAACAACAACACCATCAGTATGAGGAGGAGGAGGAGGACCAGTATATGGCTGAGCCTCAGCACCATAAGGAGGTGGACCACCATCAGCAGTTCTATGAGGAGCAGGATGACCATCATCAGCAGCACCATCAGGATGATGACCATTAGGAGCAGCCTTCTCTATTCTCTGGGCTGGAGTCTCATGTTTGCTATCGTGTTCTGAGGACGCCGGTTAGTTGAATTTAATTTTTTACATTGTCTTCTTAGTTGAATTTATTTTTTTACATAGCCTAATATTTTCTTTATTTTTTTTAAATACAGACATATGAGCGTAAAGTGAAGGTTACCAACCATGGTAACAAGCTAGGCAAGAGACTACTGCCGTATTCCCAAAACATCCAGTTTTGGCAGAGGTTCTCAGCTTCAGGTTTGTCCCCACTCATTCAGACAGGACATACCACTGTGGACCACGAGCTGCTATCCACTTTTGTTGAGTGATGGCACCAGGATACTTCGTCATTTCACCTACCATTCGGTGAAATGACGATTACTTTGGATGACATCTCCTGTTTGCTGCATCTTCCCATCTCCGACAGATACTACAGATCTCCACCCATTGGAGTCACCACTGAGCAGGCAGTTCAGCTCGCTGAGACATATCTAGGGGTGACTCATGAGCAGGCCCTTGCTGAGTGTCGAGCTGGTTCAGGGTCGTATTACCGTTTTGAGTGGCTCCAGCAGATAGTTGCTGCCTCGTCCATTGCTGATGACATGACTCTGGCTCTTAGGGCGATGATCCTTCTGGTTCTGAGCTGGAGCATCTTCACGGTGAAGACATATGACAGGGCTGAGGCCAAGTGGCTGCTGCTTCTTGAGGACGTTACTGCAGCCGGTGCTGGATCATTCGCATGGGGCGTAGGAGCAGTTGCTTTCCTGTATGACCAGCTGAACTACGCATCATTGGACCAGGCCAGACATGTAGCTGGGTATGCCTCCTATTACAGGTAATAAATTTTAATTAAATTAGTTTTTTATTTAATTAAATTAGTTTTTAATTTAATTAACTCAGTTATTTATCTTTGCATTTCAGAGTTGGATTTTTGGTACTTTCCTCATCTGGTGGAGAGGCAGCCCACTGATGTGCAGGGCGGACCACTCTGTGGGGTTTGGAAGAGAAAGAAGACGGATGCGCTGAAGTTGCTCTCTTACAGGCAGAGGATTGATCCCCTCACAGCTGATGATGTATGTTGGCAACCATTTGAGGGTCATCGGGCTGTTAGACCCTTTGAGCAGGTCTCACTCTACAGGGGACACCTCAGCTGGGAGACATCACCGTTCTGTACATGCCGGATAGGTGCCTCTGTCAGTTTGGGTACGTCCAGGTCATCCCACCTCCCCCTCTCACCGGTCGTCCTAGCCATGCGGACTGCATCTTCCGGATTTCCGCCTATTTGCCCATTGTGCACGAGGTGTTTCAGACGACTAGGCCTGCACAGGAGTTGGGTCAGGTTGCTGCGGACTACTTAGAGTGGTACGTCAGAGCATCTATTCCTAGACTCTTGCCGGTTGCACCATCACCAGTACAGGCAGCTGCACCACCACCACCACAGGACGATGATTATGCTGATTGGGTACAGAGTGTGACAGACGTGGTTACGAGGGGGCTTCGTACAGGCGAGATCCGTATGCATAGTGAGACATACATTCTCCTGTCGCAGTTTTTGGAGAGGGTACCGAGGCGTGATTAGGGCACTTTGTATTTGTACTTTTATGTTTGTACTTTTCTTGATGATCTATGTTTGAACTATTTTCATATCAGTTGATTATTACTATTTCGTGCGAGTTTCCTTAAAATTTCGATTTCATTGATTCGATAAAACAAAGTTACATAAAAGATAAAACATAACAAACTAAACCCTAATATTCCGGATCTCACAGTGACGTAAAATCTCATTCACGCTCCGTCGTGTTTCCACGTACAGCTCCAACAACTTATACCCCTGAAGCGTGTCATGGATGTTGAACATGTTCGCCACGTCTTCGTCGGTCTTGATAGACATGGACGAGAAGGAAATGCGGCCATCGTCTCCACGATCTGGTTTACGATAAGTGATACCAGTGACGTCACGGTCGTCGCCGATCACTTGAACTTTTGACCACAGTTTATCTTTCAAACCTTCAAACCCCATGGTGCGGTGGATTCTGCATAACATCGGCTTCGGACTCCAAAAGTAGACACCATCTTCTCTCGTGGTGATGTTGCCCCCATGATGTATACCGCAGAGCCTATTCTCATCAGACCGTTGTGTTAGGAAGATCTGCATTCTGGATGTATGAAATAAGAAACTGAGAGTGAAATTTTTGTGTGAAAAGAGTGAGGGTGGGAGTGGGTATTTATAGGATTCGTGAATGAATATCAACCGTTGATATTATCGGTACAATCTACACCGTTGAAAAAATAGCCGTTGGGCCAGGGGAATAAATCTGGCCGTCGATTTAAACACAAATCGTATTTACCTATGGGTGGGGGTAAATACGATTTGTATTTTAACAAATCGTATTTACGCTCATTGATAAGTAAATACGATTTGTAAAATACAAATCGTATGTACCCCCACCCATAGGTAAATACGATTTGTATTTTACATGAATCGTATGTATCTCCACCATACGTACACACGCTTTACATTTTTTTAACTATCGTATCTACATCCCCCTTGGTAGATACGATTGTAATTTTTTCAGGATAATCATATCTACGTAAATACAATTTGGAAAAAACCAAATCGTATCTACCTATTTCCAACGTAAATCCGATTAATTCAATTTTTGTCAGGGGTATTTTCGTCCAAAAATATAGTGTGGGGGTATATTGGTAAACATTGGGGGTACAAAAAAAAAAACCCTTTACTATCTATAAGTCACGACTCACGAGCATGAAAAGATATTCTCGCATTGAGGTCAAGCTTCCAACACTGTCATTTTGAATGGACTCACCGTGAAGGGAATGGTGTTGCGCATACTATTGCAAGTCTGGCGAGTCAAGGAGTCCTCATGGGAAATTGGTTAGCATCACCTCCAGCAAGTCTCCGGCAAGCTATCGGGAAGGATCGGTGATTGATTTGGGAAAGAGGAGAAATCTAAGTACTGCACCATCAGTGTGGTTGTTGAGCGAATAGTAGCCACTACAGCTGAATCCTTGGGGCATTGTAGTTGCTGAGCTTCATCAGTCAAGATTTGCAATAATTGAGGTTGATGGAGTGGCTGAAGATGAGTCAATAGTTTACTGAATTAGGGTTATTTTCGGTTGTGTGGCTTACAGTGTAAGGGAATCTTTTTGCCTTTTTGGGTGTATTCTTGCTGGCCTAGTCATTGGGGGTGTTGTCCCAATTGCTAGACCCAATAGAAAATCAGGATTTTAGTATGGGCCTTTTGGTCTTTAGTTTCTTTTGTATTTCTGTTGTCTTAGCCCATTGGATGCCCTTTGGTTGTTAGTGGGCCAGTGTTGCTTTCGAGTTGTATTGGTTTGGGCCTTGCCCAGTTTCATCTAATCAAACAACTTTTGGACCAAAAAAAAAAAGTGGCTACTGCTAAAAGTTTATCTTAATGTGATAATGGGGCTGGGGCATGGTAATGGCATGTCCAAACCACTTCTATTTTGGGACTTGGGAATGGAGTGTTACAATATACTTTGATTTTGATAACAATAATATTATTTAGCCAAAATGTTCCAGACAAAAATAGCCAAAAACTAAGTTACAACACCAATTAACCAAGTTTTATAGACTATAAACCAACCTGCTTTTTCACAGTTTTCTAGGCCATTGACTAAAAACTGTAAAAGAGCAGGTTGGTTATTGGCCTATAAAACTTAGTTAATTGGTGTTTGTAACTTGGTTTTTGGCTATTTTTTGCTAGAACATTTTCGTTAAATAACATTACTTTTTTGATATTAATAGTCATAAAATAAGAAGACATGAAGGGTGTGTTTAGGAGTTTGAGAGGAAGGGATTATTTAGGACTAATAGTAGTTATTCACTAATTGTGGGGGGAAAGCATATCCCCCAAATAGGGCTAGAAATATGTCGAGTCGAGATGAGCTTTGCAAGATCTGAGTGTGGCCTACATTGTAAATGTTAGGTCTAACATGTGGTTTATAATAGGTCCACTTTTGAGGTTGGATAGACTTTTTTAAAAGCTTGACAATGCTTGAAAGCCTGTTTAAAGACTTATTTCACTATTTTTTTTTATGAAAACCTACAATCTTTGAGTGGTGTTACCTTTGTAAAAAGATTAACAAACAAAAAGGTCAATAAGATTAAGTTCTAATTCGAAAACCTAACAAAACCTTTTAGAGAATCATCTTTACATGACATCTTATTATTTAAATTCTATTTTATAATAATACCTTTAAATATGTCAAAAATTGATGTAGTTCAATATTTTTAAAATTAACAAAAAATGTAAGCAAATTTATAATTTAACACAAAGTACAAAGTTTAAAATACTAATAATAGTAGTAATAAAAGATATTATTTATATTTACCTAGTGATTTTGTCTGGTACGACCTTCCTCCGCTTCATTGCTGAGGAATTTCTCTAGAAATAGGTTAGGTTTGCCTAGATATATGTTCTGTTGGTTTCTTTTCTGGGTTAGTGATTTTCATGTTCGATGGTTTCAGTCTCCTTCCGGCTTTATGGTTTTGGTGTGCTGCAAATGATTGTTAATGACTTTGGTGTCAACCTACTTAGGATGAGAGTCATTATTGTGATGTTTTTGCATACCACTTTTAACTTTCTTTAGACTAGTTTCCTTTTAATAGAATTGTTATTATTTTCTTTTGGTATTTGCCTAGTCTCTCATATCTTTTGCCTCTTTTTCGTTTTTTATCAATAAAATGTAGGGAGAGAGCACTACAAAAAAATCAGTCATTAGCGAGGGAAATTTCCCTCGCAAAATGACCAAAATCCCTCGCTAATGGTCATTTGCGAGGGAATTAGTGAGTGATCAGTTCCCTCGCTAAATCCCTCCTCGCTAATGGGATTAGCGAGGGATTCAAAATCCCTCGCTAATGTCTGCTTCAAAATTTGTGCAAATTTTCGAATTTTCAAATTTGAATGGTTTTTTTTATATATATTTATTATTATATTTATTTTTGAAGCAATTTATTATATTATTAATTTTATGGTTGTGTTGTTGTTGTTGTTGTTGTTGGTGGTGGTGGTGGTGGTGGTGGAAGGTGGAGAGAAAGAGGAAAGAAATTTGTAGGTGGTGGTGGTGGTGGTGGTGTTGTGGGTGGTGGTGGTGGTGGTGGTTGTGTGGTGGAGAGAAGAAGAAGGAAAGGGGAAATAGTAAGAGAGAGAGAGAGAGAGGAGAGGAAGAGGAAAGAAGGTGGTGGTGGTGTTGTGGGTGGTGGTGGTCGTGGGTGGTGGTTGTTGTGTGGTGGTGGTTGTTGTGTGGTGGTGGTCGTGGGTGGTGGTTGTTGTGTGGTGGTGGTTGTGTTGTGGTGGTTGTTGTGTGGTGGTGGGTTAGTGTTTGTAGGTGAGTGAGAGAGAGAGATATAGAGGAAGAGGAAGGGAAGGGTGAAGAGGAGAGAAGAAGAGTGAGGGTGGTTGGTTGGTTGTGTGGTGGTGATGGTGGTGGTGGTGGAGAGTAGAGGAAGAGGAAGGGAAGAGGAATGGTGAAGAGGAGAGAAGAAGAGTGAGGGTGGTTGTGTGGTTGAAATAGATTTAAGTAAAAAAAAAGTAAAAAAATTTGCGAGGGACTTTATAATTCCGTCGCTAATGCTCACTTTAATTTGCGAGGGATTTTAATTTCCGTCGTTAATTTCCTTGATTCGCGTGAATTTGACTGAATTTTCCCTCCAAACAATTAGCGACGGAAATTTTTCAAATTCCCTCGCTAATTCCCTCGCTAACGGTCAAATTTTCAAATTCCCTCACTAATTCCCTCGCTAATGTCAGTTTTAGCGAGGGAATCACATTCCCTCGCTAATGTCCCTCGCAAATATTCTCTCGCTAACGTCTCTCGCAAATAAGCGTTTTTTTCGTAGTGAGTACCCTTTTTTCTTTTTGAATCCTTCACTTCATAAAGTTTTTCCTCTTCTTTGGTTCTTCCTCCTTGAAAACTAGTATATGACAATTGTAGTGCATGCATGCATGATCAAACAATAAATGGAAATTAAAAAAAAAAACATCATATTGTCACTTTAACTTGTGCCACAAGTCAATGAAGTATACATCAAATTGCACGCCCATAATTTCATCTTGTTTCACTCTCCCTTATCAATAAAGGCCGGCCCATCCTCTATATAATTGCACGGCCCCCCTTATCTATGGCTTGTAGATCGAAGCCAATTAGAACCGGATGAATGTATTTTTTTTTTATCAGATCCTCGCGGACGACCCACGCAGTGTCCCAACGCTGTCAACGAAGGACTAATCTGTGCTCGCTACTTGGAGCTCTTAATCATTTCGCTGGCGAACACCCTATTTGACGTAGGCGAGAATCGAACCCGGGAGCAAACCAGATCGACCCCTATCACATCTCAGCAGGAGCCTGAACAACTGGACTCCGAGTGTTGGTTACCAAATGAATGTATGGTAAAAGTAACATACTGTTGTTTCAGATTAACAAATATTTCAACCAAGTGTTTCTATATATGTGACGCAAGGTATGATATGGATCGTGAACCGTGTGCTTTGCATATTGACTGAAAATGTCCTTTCAAACGTCAACTCGAGTAAGTGAGTAAATTAAGACTATGGTAAAATAAAATCATGTGCTGGAAACTATTAAATATTAATACTTCCCACCAAACTATTTATTTTCAATGTGTCTGTACTGTCTATATGTTATTTTTATAATACTATTTTGTGCAACATGCAAAAAAAAGGTGGGGGAATGTCATAGAAAGTAAGATTCACTATCTTTATCAAACCATGCATTCTCCAATAATAGACCTACACAGCAACAATCTAGCCTGTCATTGATATCCTTGTTTGTCATTGATGCAGAAAGGATCTAATTTGCAACAACACGTCAATACCTTTAACAACATAATCGTCGACACGAGGCTAGGGGTGTAGGTCTATGACGAAGACAAGGAAATAATTTTGTTGACCTCCTTATCGTGTTCTTACAACCACTTGGTGACTACTAATACCTACGAGAAATACACAATCAACCTTGATACAATTACGGTTACACTCTTGTCTCATTCTCAAAGGAGACAAAATGTAGAGGAAGGAAGTCAATGCGACAGTCTATATGTAAGGGGAGTTAAGATCGTGGGCAGAATAGGTGTAAAGTGGCAAGTTCTGGGAGGAAGAGGTCTAAATCCAAGAGTAAGAAACAGACCGGGTATTGGAAGAGGGACTGTCTAAACAGAAAGTAGGGTGCATTCAGTTCTGCAAATGTGGTTCAAATCGATGATTATGGCAATGAAGGGTATTCTTTGAGTTTCATCTAGCAAGTGCGCAGATGCGTTGATCCTTGATTCTGGATCTCCTACTACATAACGCCACACCAGAAGTGGTTCACCACATACATGTCAGGTCATTTTGGATTTATTTGGGTGATGATAAAGCTTGTGTTAAAATTGCTTTGGACGATGGTGGTGTAAGAACATTCAACGATGTTAGACACATTCCATAAATGAGAAAGAATTTAATTTCCTTAGGTACTCTACATGCAAATGGTCTCTCCTATAAGTCTGGTGGAGATAAGAACATAATGAAGGTTAGCTAAGGTGCTTTGGCAATGATGAAAGCAAAGGGGACTGCAGGTAACATCTACAAACTATTGGGATGTACTGTTGTAGGTGATGTTGCGTCAGTTGAGTCTAATAATGATGGAACTAAACTCTAGCACAAGCGTCTGGGTCATCTCAGTGAGTGTGGGATGATGCAACTTCATAAGAGAAAACCATTGAAGGGTGTTCGCAGTTGCAAGATGGATCTGTGCAATTATTGTGTGCTTGGGAAACAATGTCGTGTTTGGTTCAAGATCGGGAAACACAAAACAAAGGGAATCCTAGACTATGTGCATTATGATGTGTTGGGGCCTAATAGAAGCCCTCCATGGGAGGTTCCAGAGTATTTTGCGACTTTTACTAATGATTTCTCTCGCAAGGTTTGGGTGTATTTTTTGAAGCATAAATCTGGAGTCTCTCACAAGTTCAAGTTGTTGAAGGCAGAAGTAGAGAATCAAACAGATAGAAATTAAATCAAGTATTTGCGGTCAGATAATGGGACATAGTACCCTGATTCAAATTTCAATAAATTTTGTGCAGAACATGGTATTCAGAGGCATTTTTAAGTTCGGAAGATACCACAACAGAATAGTGTAGCAGAGAGAATGAACATGTCGCTAACTGAAAGGGAAAGATGTCTCCGGTTGAATGTTGGATTATCAAAAGGGTTTTCGGACATAGGCCATTAACATGGCATGCTATTTTATCAGCAGGTCATTTTGGGCTTCATTGGACGGGAAAGTTGCAGTGGAGGTATGGATAGGTAATTCTATTGATCTTGACAATCTAAGGATTTTTGGGTGTCCATCTTATGTGCATATATCAAGTGAAGATCGATCCAAACTTGATCCAAAGTTGAAGGAGTGTGTCTTCGTCGATTACTCAAAAGGTGTAAAGGGGTTCGGGTTATGGGATCCAAATTCAAAGAAGATGGTACTCAACAGAGATGTTATGTTTTATGAGTAGTCCATGTTGAAGCAGTCAGTTGCAACAGAAGTGTCAACACCTGAAGGGAAAATTTCCGGCAATGAGCAAATTTAGATGAGTAGATGGATGTGAAGACAACATTTCTTCACGAAATCTAGATGAGCAAATTTACATGGAGAAACCAGAAGGTCCCAGTGATACTGGGCGGGGCAGACTAGTTTGTAAATTGAAGAGGTTTTTGTATGATATAAAGCAGTCTCCAAGATAGTGGTACAAGCGCTTTGATTCATACATGTTTCAGATTGGCTACAAAAGGTTTGAATATGATTGTTGTGTTTTAGTTAGGAGCCTTGACGATGGTTCTTTTATTTTTTTGTTACTGTATGTGGATGATATGTTGATTGTTGCTAATCATTTAAATGATGTAAATAAACTGAAAATTATGCGAAAGGAATTTGATATGAAAGACTCTAGTGCTGCTAAGAAGATTCTTGGGATGGAAATTCACAGGGATAGAAGTGTTATAAAATTTTGGCTCTCTCAGAAAAGCTATGTTGAAAAGGTTAGACATATTTGACATGAGCAATTCGAATATGGTGAGTACTCCATTAGAAGAAAAAGGTTAAGTAATAAAAATAAAAATCAATTTTTTATTTTTATGAGTTAAATCAAATAATTCCGTAGTTAGTTTTTTTCAAAAAAAATTTTGATAAATGTTTGTGGGTCGACCAGAATCGCTTGCTGCCCACATAGGGTTGGCCTTGGACAACAAATCTTAAGTCCGTATTTTTTCCAAGTTTTTTTGAAACATCACAAATTAAAAAGTCAAACCCCGATACGAGTCGAGTAGTCCATTTTGTCAAATATATTTAGATAGGGTTATACGGTTTCAGTGACCAAATTAAGTATAACTTAATTTCCGTGATTCATGTTATAATAGAAATAAACCTATATCATTATTCAAAGTAGATTCTTCTAATTTGTTGGAGGGGTAAAAAAGTCGTTTATGGACACTCGATTGCGGGGTTTGATTCCCCAAGTGTCAAGCCTTGGTTTTTCAGTTTGTATGAGTGTATTAGGTCTTGGCACTTGCTAGCAGGGGAAGATTTAGTAAGTCCCCAGGGTGTGCAGCCGCACACCCTCACCTTTGAAAAATTTCCATAGTACCCCTATTATATGCATTTTTTTGACCCATATTATTTATTTTTTCTCAGTGCTTATGAGGCCCAACCGAAAAAAAAACGTGACTCATTTCATTTAGCTGACCCAAACCCAAAACGCAACAAGCCTAACCAACAATAACACTCACGGTTCACCTTCTTCAACAGGCAAGTTACGCAACAAACAACAACACGCACACGGTGACACAACACACTGCGTCTTCGCCACTGGCGGACCTATGTAGGTTTGAGGTGGTTCAAGCGAACCTCCTGAAAAAATAAAATGAGTACCGATATCCTAGGGAAAAATGTTTTTGCATCCCCTGAAAAAAATATTTTGCACAAAAGTTCTTAGTTTTGCACCAAAGTTCTTAATTTTGCACCACTCTAATGCACCACACTCACACAATCACTCACACTCTTATATTTTAGAACAAATATTTTCTTAAAGATTTATGTAAGCCATTTTTTATATTAGTTAATTTCAACTCCGTTTTAAATTATATTTTGTCTTGGAAAAAACCGAACCAATCCAAACTGCATTTGTTTGGTTTGGTTTTATTTTAGGAAGCCAACCGAACCAAACCAAACCACATGTGTTTTACCTTGCGGTTCGGTTCACTTTTTGTCTCAAAACCGAACCAAACCGCACCGCGAACACCCCTAACTGACACTAGTTTTGCCTGCTGAGAGTGACATACATTGAGAGTGATGTATTCAATAAAATTGACTGAGCTTATTATTCAACGATTTCAGAATATGAAATCACGGAGAGGACAATTATGAAGTGTATACTTTATTTATTTAGATATATTATAGTTGTTTTTAATTATATTTTTAGCAAATTGTATATTTAAAAAATTTGACACCCCTGAACCTGGGGTTCTGGGTCCGCCACTGGTCTTCGTCGCATCAGAAGTAGAAAGCACCGCAGGTTGTCGCCGTCGCCGCCCAACACAACGTCAACACGCATCGGACCACCACACACGTTGAAATTAATTTAGAAGATTTGCCAATGGATCCAGGAAAACGAATTAAAATATTCGAATATCATCCTAATGATCGAGAGAGGATAGGGAGAGCATATTTACAAAAAGGACAATGTCAACCTACTCAACACAAATTTCCTCAAAAGAAAAGTAGAAATTCACTTAGAAGATTTAATCCCTCTTGGTTTAATGAATTTAGCAACTGGCTAGAGTATAGCATAGAAAAAGATACTGTGTTTTGCTTGTGTTGTTATCTTTTTAGGTCTTAGATACGCCACTGCTTGCTAGTCCGACTATTGGACAAAAAATTCAAAAGTAGATTTCTTACAAAAGTTGGGTTGTTGATGAGGTAAGTGGCTCGACTTCTTGGGAGGAGAACATATTACATATGTAGTTTGAATCCTAAGAATGAACAAATTGGAAGACCGAATAAGCACCCAAGCCTACTTTTTTCGCTCGATTAATTGAACTTAAGATTAGTCTCATAATCATTTCAAAAAGCCTAAACTTGTGGGGATATCCTATGGTGACATCATAGAGCCAAATCCCCGTGATTTAAAATAAGTAACTGTTTAGTTTATCACGTGAAGATGAAATTTAGGTATATATATACATGTAATAATAACAACTTGGTTACTCCCGCAACAAACTATAGCAAAGAATTGTAAGGGAATTTTCAAACAAATTAAATAAATTTTCAGAATTGTGAGGCAACTGCACTCCAGTTAGGTTTTGCAGATACTGAGATCAAAGTGAAAAAAGCGCGTTTGTTTCTTACTAGAGGACAAAAGAATTGAAAGCTAAATCAGGTAATGAAGAGGTCCTCTTGTGTTTTACTCAAACTATAGGTCTTATATATATATATATATATATATATTCTCTCCAGTTTTGTAGCCTGTGATTACCTGTGGCAATCTACCTCTCTATGCATGCATTTAAAATCTGTCTTTCTCATTAATGGCTGATGCAGAGAAAATAATGATGACTGCATTTGCAACCCAATGTAATAAACAATCTTATATCCTTTCAATTTCAAGCAACTCTATTCTAGAAAAATGGAGTTTGAGGTTCATTAAAAAACTGATATATCAAATAACATAAAACTGCATTTTTCTTTTATTTATAAGACGTAAGAGAGTATTTATTATTTTTATTTCTTTCTAAAAAGTAAACTTCACTTTAATTGACTCCTTCTAGCTGTCTTCTAGTCAGAGAATTAATGGGGATTTAAATTTTCAGGAGACTTATCCTCACGTTCTTCTTAAACATGAAGGCTAATTAGTGGTGTTTTCTGGTGTCCAGCAACATATACTTGTTTTTTTTCTCCTTCTATCTTCTTTTTGTTAATCATTAATATTCTTACATTCTTCTTCTACTTCTTGGCCTTATAGGATGAAGCCATCATCACAGAGCTTTGGAGGTGAAGAGGAACGTGAAAGCAGTGAATCTGGTTGGACCATGTATATTGGGTCCCCCATAGAGGATGTTGATGAAGAACTAAGTGATGATGATATAACTCAAGCTGATCCAGGAGATGAAAGTGATGATTCTATGGCTTCTGATGCATCTTCTGGGCCAAGTCATAATAATCAACTTTGGGGTAATGGTAAAGGAGGCTATGATGATGACTTGGCAGGTTTTCAGAAAATGGTTAGAGAAAAATATGATTATGAAAACAAGTGTGGCTTTGACAACAACAAGAATGAAAATAAAACCTTGGAAAATCATCAAATGGAAGGAAAAAAGGTGGAAAAGAAAGAGATGCTGTTCATTGATGGTAAAAGCAAGTCTCCAGTTCAGGTTGGTTGCATTGGCAAGGTGAGAAAAAATTACTGGGTGGGAAAAAGGAAGAAATAAGTGCATATACCTGCTAATGAGTTAGTTTAATTCTTGCTTAGCTAGGTTTTATTTCAACTAAATATGTAGTTTGTGTTATTAGACTTGTTGTGCAGTGTAATGGTGAAATTTGAATCAAGGAAATTTCATGGGAATATATTTTACCTATTGCGTGCAAGGATTAAAGGGTATTTATTGGATTCCTAAATACAAACATTGAGGGTTATTTTTCTATTTTCTATATACAATCGTAATCGTAATTTTCATGTTTAGATTTTCATATTAGATTAGTATGAAACAAAGCATAGCTTCATACCCTCAGTTGCATGAGAATACCACCTAGAATTAGTTGAGTAAAAGATTTTCGAAATATTTTGGTTTTGTTGGTCAAGTGTGCTAGTCATGCTAGAAAGGGAAAGTTTTGTCAAGAAAAGAGAAACCATACCTATTGGGTATAATTTGCAATGTGGAGGGGTAATTACCTGCACAAATGTGTAAAAGCTCTAATACGACTAATTACTCACAAATTTGTATGGATATGGATGAATACAGTGGGGTCCACCACATGCGGATACACACACAAAATTATTTATTACTAATACTAATATTATATAATAATTTTAACTGTCGTAGACGTTTTTATTTCGATAGATTCTACTATTTCATACTCCCTCCGTCTCATATTAAGTATCCTGTTTGTCATTTTTTTTTCCTCAAATTATCTGTCACTTTAGAATCCCAATACAATATTTATTATTACTTTTCAACAATACCAGTACTTTAAAATATCAATAACCGTGCCTTTGCACAAACCAAGAAAAGTGTAAGGGTGTTTTAGTCCTACCACATTTTTTTACCATAAATTTTAGCATATTCAATCATTTTCTTAATATCCGCGCATAACCTTAAACGACACTTAATATGAGACGGAGGGAGTAATATTTAACAAGTACTCTCTCCGTCTCAATTTAAGTGTCCTCTTTGCTATTTTTCCTTGTCTCAAATTATTTGTCACTTTAGAATCTCAATGTAACATTTATTGCTTTTCTCCAACAATACCCTTACTTTTATTTATATTTCCAACTTTTCCATTCCTCTCTCCTCATAATAACATAGGGGTACTTTAGTCATTCCATACTTTTTAAATATAAAAAATAGCATATTTAATCATTTTCTTAATACACGCGCATAATCTTAAACGATAGTTAAATTGAGACGGAGGGAGTAGTTTTGAAAAAAAAGATTGATCGTTTTTTAATTCAATTATGATGGTCTTTATGTTGTTTATTGTTTTTTATAGGTAAACTGCGAGTAATAAGTGCATGTACAAGAGAGAGCAGTGCAAAGTGCAAACAATACTCCTTTCCTGCGTTTTTTAAATTCTTCTCGAATATTTTTAATTAGAAAAAATGAAAGTTTTTCTGTAGATTTTAAGTTAGTAGGAAAATCCGCAGGCAACATAATATTTTTCTAGGATCTTACCTCTAGATTCAAATTGGTAGCGAACATCCTTTACATTTGTAAAAAGCATAGAAATTTTTGCAAGTATGGTAGAAGGACATAGCTTATCATATTGCAACTCAAACTGTTTAAACATTCGACTACACGCGATTCTTGGCTTTGTGGTGAACTAAAAAGATGTTTTCCTAAAGAAAGTTTGCAGGAAAATTCGTGATGAACTAGGGAATAACGCCATGTTTTTTTTGTGGATGAGGCCTTTTGTGCACAATATTGACCCCCTCTTTCAAAAGTTGAGAATCATCATCCAGTTGAACTCAATAACGGTGGATTGGTGATAATAACCGTTCTGCACTGTACTTCCGACCTTTAAAGAGTGGTCCGAGGTAGTTAGTGGTTGATATCTTTAGTCGATAACTGTGTCCGATCTTAGCTGGTATTGTACCTGCAAAGTCACTCCGATGCTGAAGTCAGAGGAATGGTGTTAAGTGAGTAATAAATATGAGAAAATCTATCTTTAATGAGGCAATGAATGTTGTATTTATAGAGTGGGGTGGGGTTGATTCCAATGAATCAGGTCCGTCCGATCTGGTGGACTGATCTGAGTCCTTGATGTTTGGATTGGGCCTTATTGACATTAGGCCTACAGGGGTGTGAATAGGTGTCAAAAAGGAGGTGTATATGGCAAAAAGCCATTCCATAACGAAGAACCAAACTCCTTGAAAACTATTTTCGTCACAACTAATCTTAAACCATAGTCTCAGCCACGATCCACATTCTCCCCCAGTTGAATTCCATAAGTCCTCGAAATCCCCCTACGTTTCTTCATTGTTTGAGTGTATGAAACAAACCAATATTTATCTAAGTTCTTCTTCACCCATTGCTTTGAGGCCTCTAGGTTTTAAGTGTACACCACCTCTAACTCCATCGAGATCTTGCTATTCTCATTGAGGCTCTCTAATTGCTTGATAATCGATGACGACGAGAGATGAGTTATGTGGATTTCAGGGTTTGAGCTTCTTTATGATGTGGGTATGATTTTTTGGGGTTTGAGTTAAGGGCATATTTTATGTTTTTTTGAATAATAAACAACAGAGGAAGGATTTGAGTATTACAAAAGAATTTGGTGATAAGGGTTCGAGGAATACAAGAAGCGAAAGGTGAATGAATATTAGAACTAAGATACTGAATTAAGGACTGTTCGTGAACTAGATCATTCGTCTACCACTTTTCACCATCATCACATCACCATATTTGTTGTTGTTGTTGTTTCATTTGAGTAAAGTGGCTACCTCCACCATTAGTGGCCCAACATTCTATTTGCCTAATCTTCTATGGGGACTCTACGAAGAAGGATTTAATGTTTGCATTCATTTTGATTTCGACTGGGTATGTTTTTTTTAACTTCTTTTTAAATAATATATGGGGAGGGGGTGTGGAGTTTTTAACTCAGGTTGGCCTGATAGAGCGTGTAGAGATGGCAATGGGTACCCTATGGGTAGGGTACTATAGTGCCCGTATCTGAGCCCGCATATGTATGGGCAGGGCACTATAGTGCCTGTTCCCGTACCCTCTGAGCACCAGGTGCTCATGGGCATGCCCATTACTCACATTTTGTCAGCAAAAAATAATAAATAACTTAAAAAACATTATAATTCAATTTAAAAACTCATTATTTTTTTAATAGCATTTATTAATTTAAAGATTTAAAGTTTGATTTATTTAGAATTGTAAAAATGGTAATTATATCTGTGTGTGTATATATACGGGTGCGGGCCCGAAGCGGGCTGGGCACCATAGCGCCCATACCCGAGCCTGCATCTAATGGGCATATGCGGGTGCAAGCCCGTTGCGGGTACCCTACGGGCTTGGGTTCAATTGTCATCCCTAAGAGTGTGATAGGTTGTGAATTCAAAATTTTGCTAGTCCTCTTGAGGCAAATTAAGTAATTGAAACTTCTTTCATAAGTACTCAATGAACTTAAAGACTTTTTCCGCCTTACGTTGGTGTGTCATCTTCTCACTCTAAAACTTTAACAATAAAAGAAAGTGTGGGGGGCAATTCCTTTGATGTCCGTCTCTAACCCGCCATTTTGGTAGCCTTTCTTGAATGATATATATTTTTTGACTTATTTTATTCAATTTTTTTATTTAGTAAAAGTGTGGAAACATGTCTTTCATTGTTGATTGATTGTGTTGACAATTTTAACAACATAGAAATATCTATAGTGTATAATGTTTATTTGCCGATTCGTTTTAGAAAAAAAATCATAAAATTTTAATAAAACATTTCTTTAATTGAATTGAATAAGACACGACGTAAAAAAAAAAGAATTGAATAAGATACCGACGTGGCGGGAGTTTGGACCCATAACGTTCCCGCAAGCGGAGTCTTTACTTTCCCTCCCCCATTTTGGAGTTCTGAAGTGTCGGAAATGTCACGCGCTCGAACCACCATCCACCGCTTCCGCCATGCCTACCGCTGTTCATCACCGTCAATCCCATCATCATCATCTGCAACTTCTGGCTTTCAATTCCAACCCCACTCCTCTCTCTTCTCTTTCCCCTCTCATCCCAAGCATACACCCATCCCCAATCCCTTTCACTTCCACCACCACTCTTCTTATTTTTCTTCATCTCCCTCTTCCGATCCTAAACAAGACTTTCTCGGTTCCGATAATAATTATCCTACTGGCGACTTCGATTTTGAGCCCGTTACTGGATGGAAAAAGTTCATCGTCAAGCTCAAAATGCTAATAGCGTTTCCTTGGGAGCGTATTCAACATGGCAGCGTCTTGAAAATCAAGTTGCGTGGCCAGGTTTTTCTTCGCACTTCACTCATTTCTCAGTCATGTTATTGCTGTGTGCACAACTAGTTTTTTTTTTATTTAATTTTGCTTGTCTATTTAGATATCTGATCAGCTGAAGAAGAGTAGATTCTCCAAAGTATTATCTCTGCCTGAAATTTGCGATAATTTGGTGAAAGCAGCTTATGATCCTCGTATTTCTGGTGTTTACCTTCATATTGATATATTGAATTGTGGCTGGGCTAAAGTTGAAGAAATTCGAAGGCACGTTTTGAATTTCAGAAAATCAGGTGAAATCCTAACCCCGAGCTAACGGATTTCGTGTTACGGCTTGTCTCTCTATCTATGCATCTATTATTTATCTATCTAACTGTCTATCTGATTTTTTGTGTGGATATAGTGTTGTTTATTTATCTATCTATCGGTTGATTCTATCAAATCTTGATTCCTATTAATCTTACATTAGATCTAAATTATCGAGTATTTTTTTATACAAATACAATCATTAAAATGACCGTGATAATGATATATATATATATATATATATATATATATATATATATATGTGTGTGTGTGTGTGTGTGTGTGTGTGTGTGTGTTTTCTTATTAATCAGAAGATTCAGAACGCGGCCCAAAAGCCTTAATATTTCATTACTTATCAATCTTGCATTACGTGGAATATTAGTTCCAGCAAGATCATGCCAAAGCAACAAAGTACACCCCCCCACCCACCCAAGGGTCTCTTCCACCATATGCAATCCCTCATGAATCTTATGAGCATCATGAGCTATAAAGTCTGCCACAAAGTTCACCTCCCTGAATACATTAAAATATTAGAAAATGGTAAAGTGCGAACCGTTTGATTATATTCTTGTTTCTTTCTCTCTCAATTTTTACAAGATCTAACAAAAAAAGTAACAGATATAATTTTAATTTGAGTTTAATAACTATACATTCAACCACATTCTTTCATAGATGTCCATTAATATTTCAGCATCTCACCAAATCACAATATTATTTATTAAAACCTTTTAATACCATGGCATTGTTCGTGAAATATAATTGAGCATTTCACAATGTTAATTTATAGTTTTCCTTACCGTGGATATATAGTTATTTTTTTTTGGGTCCGTAGATGGAGTGACAAGTACCACCTGAAACTCACACACAACTGCAAGGTTCCGAGTTCGAATCCGAGTGATGATATCCGGCCTAACAATTTCGACATTTGCTAGTTAAGCTAGGCCTTACAAATGAATATATAGTAATTAAATTCTTTAAATTTTTTATTAATAAAAATATATTATTTAAAGTTATTCAGTGGTGTAAATTGATTCCCTCTCTGTCTACGTCCGCCGCACTCACATTGAGAGAGAGATGTGTAATTGAAATACAATTTTTTTTTGGTATTTTCTATTTTTCAAGAGACTATACTTTGTCTCGGTTAATTATTAGTGGCATGTAAGTAGAGCATGCGTCTGTTGCCTAAGTCGGTTATTTTCTGTTGCCCACTTATGTATGTGATTTTCCAAGACTACGATTCAATTGAAGTTTACATGACAATGAGTAATGATGGTGATATATTACTCTTTAATCCTCTAGTATTGTGTTGTTTAGTGCTGATCTTTGTTACTTATGAAAGAGTTTAGTTGATGATGCTTGTAGGAAAATTTGTTGTGGCTTACGTCCCTTCATGTCGAGAAAAAGAATATTACATTGCGTGCGCGTGTGAAGAAATATATGCCCCTCCAAGTGCTTATTTTTCTTTGTTTGGATTGACTGTTCAAGCGTCCTTTGTCAGAGGTAAGCTCATTATGCTTTTCCTTGCATCTCTTTAAGCAAAGTTTGACTAGTAATGATGGTATGCCTCTCTACTAAATTAATTAATAAGTAAAGTTATAAAACATTTGCAACAATAATTGTTTAGATGTAATTATAATCTTTAATGTATCAGTCATGTTTTTTTGGTTCTGGAAAAGTATTTTACTCCTCCATTCAACTTGTAGATGCACATAGGGAATTCATAACCTTTTAAATTTAATTTTTTTGATGTTTATACAAGCCCAAAACTAATGTTATGTTATGTCATTAACTCTTTCAGGTGTTTTAGACAACCTTGGAATTGAACCACAAGTGGAAAGGATTGGCAAATATAAAAGTGCAGGTGATCAATTGACCCGCAAAGCCATGTCTGAAGATAATCGTGAGATGCTGACTGCATTGCTTGATAATATCTATTCAAATTGGCTGGATAAAGTCTCTTCTGCTAGAGGTACAATTACATTTGAAGTCCTACTTTAATCTTGAATAAATAAATAAAAAATAAGGAAACTTCTGGGCTTCTGCAAATTTTATACAGTTAAGAAAAGAAAAGACATCGAAAAGTTCATTAATGAAGGTGTGTATCAAGTAGACAGTCTGAAAGAAAAGGGTTTCATATCAAGTATAAAATATGAGGACGAGGTACATGATGTAATTTGTATACGATTGATTACTTGCATGTGTCAAGGTGTTACTAGTCCATTTATACTTTTACTAGGGTCTTAATCATAATATAAGGAAACAAATCATGAATTTTAAGGTTGGAAACCAATTCTAAGAGATCATCTAAGATACTACTTTTTTCCGAATTACGATATTGATTTTATAAGTTATTTTTTAAATATTCTAATAGAGCTCACTCCATTTCTATGTATGTTCTATACATAATTATTACTGGTTAGTAAAATGTTTCAAAGGATACAATCAAAAGGGCGCTAAAACTAAAATAAATGAGAAACATTAACTGTTTTGCAGGTTATCACTACAATGAAGGAGAGACCTGGAGTGGAAATGAATAAAAATCTGCCTATGGTTGATTTCAGGTAAATTTCTTTATTAGAGAGAGATAGAGAGGTGGGGTGGGGGGGGGGGGGGGGGGGGGGGTGAAAAATGAACAATGGTTATATTGTATTATGCCCTTTCTTCAGAATAGATAAAGGTTGACTTTAAAAACGTCAAGTTCCTTGTCTTTTTCTTAAATTTTTTGTTCTACACTTGGTTTTATTCTGTTGTTCAGAAATTTATAATATTGTTTACTGGCTGTGATAATTGATAATTTCCATAATCAAAAAACATAACCATAATTTTCACTCATAACAAAAAATTATTTCACAGCATGCCTTTTTCTTTTACCCCATTATTGAGGATTGACCCAGAACTGTGAATTTCTCCTCTATGCATTAAGGAGTTATTTGACCTTTGCACATTATTTGGTTCTAGAGAAGAAAACGAGGAGAAAGAAAAAGGCAATAAAAAGAGTAGATTTTTTATATTGTTCGATATGAGAGAAAAGGAAAGAATATGAAAAGAAAGAAATGTTGAGTTCTCTCTCTGCTTATATGGTTGAACTGAAAAGAGAGAACAAATGGTGCTTTGCTTAAACTACATAATGGCCTTATAATTTAGAAAACACATTACATAGAATCGTTAGCTTTGTAATCATTGGATCTTCAATTATGATTTCAGTAATCGATTTCCACCTGTTACTACATGGTAGTGATCGCTCCTATCCATTTAGACTCCTATAAAATGAGGAGTACATGAGTAATCGCATACCTGCTCTGTCTACGTATTGCGTAACAGATTATCCTACCTAATCAGAACATCATAATACTATGAATGTAGGGGTGTGCATGGTTTGATATTCATGAAAACCAATCCAGATCCAAATTTTATCCTTATGAGTAATTTGGATAATAAACTCGACCACTTTTATTTCTTGGATTTGGTTTTAAGTGGATTTACAACCGGATACCTATTTTACATAGAGCACATTTCTGATTATCTAATATAAGTATGACTTACTATGGCTTTCTGATGCCAAATAACTAATTAAGTACACGCAAATATTTCCTTTCTATATTAAATACAGAAAATACTCTGGAGTTAGGAAATGGACTGTTGGAATATCAGGTGGTAAAGAAATGATAGCCATCATCCGAGCTTCGGGGAGCATCCGTCATGTTGAGAGTCCATTAAGTATCCGTAGCACAGGTATCGTTGGAGAGAAGTTCATTGAGAAGATCCGTAGTGTCAGAGGTACAAAATTGATCTTATAAATTTACCTTTATATTTCAAAACAGGAGGCTAAGTGAAATTGACACATAAATAGTGAAATGATGTGATGCTACTTACATTGATTAAGGAAGTTTTCATTAATGCAGCATCTTTGTTATATTTGTTTATATGATTCACTGTTGCCACTATTGCACTTGTTTTAAGTTTTTTTTCAACTGTACACGAGCATCTTAGAAGTACGGCTTCCTTCCCGAGTGTAAGGCATAAATTTGACATAGATCCATCTGCCAGTGACAATCAGGGAAAATAAATAAATATTTATGATTTGCAGAGACCTTCATCCTGAAGTTCCAGGACGTAGCATTGAGGATTAATTTTATTTGTTTTGGTAACTTATGTTATTAACAGTAACATACAACCAATCTATTCACCTGTAGAATGATAACATTGCTTTTCACTGTTATTCTATGATGCTGTTTGCTGAAGCAGAAACCTCTGATGGTATATGCCTTTATTTTTGCTCATCATATCTGTGCCATAGTTTGTATCATTGTTACACTGAGCCATTGTTTTCTCCTCAGAGTCAAATAAATACAAGGCTGCTATTATCCGAATTGACAGTCCAGGAGGTGATGCTCTTGCTAGTGATTTGTAAGTGCTGGTGAATTCCTGTCTGTTCAGAATGCAATCACCACTAATAAGAAATACAAAGAAATGGTTGGTTGGCTGTATTCATATAGGAGTGATCTATACCAGGCATTAATTCTTCATGAGAACCTGTATTGTGTTGAGTTTTCCGTGTGAACTTTTTTGAGATACTACTTTTAGATTTCAGAGGAGTTAATGTAGCCTTAATGGACTAGTTAAATTTGTAGATAGTCTTGTCATTGAGTTGTGATGGATGCTAGTTGGTAACTATTTGAGTGAGTATGCATGCTTAGCTGATAAAGTTTTGATATCATGATCTGCAGAATGTGGAGAGAAATCAGGCTTCTGGCTGCCTCAAAACCAGTCATTGCTTCAATGTCTGATGTGGCGGCAAGTGGGGGATACTACATGGCAATGGGTGCCGACGCTATTGTTGCAGAAAGCCTCACCCTAACCGGTTCAATTGGAGTGGTCACAGGTGAACCTAGGACTTCCAGTAGGAAAAAGGAGAAGGCCGTGCATGAATGATAATTTAACTGAAACTTATAATATAGTTTTATTGCAAACCATTAATTAACATACACATGCTAGTATAATTGTTTTAGATGAGATCATCTGTGTTTGAACCTGATAGCTATTTGATCAATTTAGGAAACTCTTATTGTGGCCAGGCACTAAGCTAAGTCAGTTTCTTTTACCCCCTTGCTTGAGATAGATGCATAGAATATCACTAGGTTTTCCTCAGTGATTGTCACAGTCTTGTAGCTAGCCATGTTTCTTTTTAGTGAAATTGCTCCAGCTCTAGTTGTCTTGTCTTGATAAAATGATTCAATGAATATGCAATCTTTATTGATTCTCAATGAAATGAATTGTACATCAATTGCTCTTATATAGTTGAGCTATTAATTCTGTTACAGAGGGTTGTTTTAATAACTAACACAATTAACTAACTTCTAACTGATAAACTAATCAGTAACTTTACTAAACAAGATGACCTATGATAGCAGGTCATTTGGTGACTTGTTGACCTTTGATTGTAGGTGACTCTGTCTTCAGCTCTGAGTAGTGTTTACCTGTAATAGCAGGTTGCAAATCATAGCCTTTGGGCTTTGTTTCCATTACTCCCCTGTCAAGCTCAAGGACGGATTTCACCTTGAGTTTGTGTCTTAAGGAAACAAAAGTCCCTGTGCCTAGAGGCTTTGTAAGGATATCTGCCAGTTGAGCAGAAGCTGGGACATGTTGTATAAGAAGAGTCTTTGCTGCAACCTTTTCTCTAACAAAGTGTAAATCCATTTCAATGTGCTTAGTTCTTGAGTGGAGAATAGGGTTGTGAGCAAGCATAACTGCAGAGAGATTGTCACAGAATTGTCGGTAATTGATGAGGGGCTTTGAGTTCAGTTAGCAAGGATTGTATCCAAAGCAATTCTGAGGTAGCTTGAGCAATGCCTCTATACTCTGCTTCTGCACTAGATCGTGCAACCAGACTTTGTTTCTTTGCTGCCCAGGAGATCAGATTGGGGCCTAAAAACATGCACAGACCAGTTGTTGATCTCCTATCATCTATGTCACTTCCCCAATCTGTGTCACAGTAGATTCTTAGGGAAAACTTGTTGTCTGGAGATGCTGGTTGTAGGTGAAGACCATGGTACAGAGAGCCACTGAGGTACCTAAGC
Source organism: Astragalus glycyphyllos (assembly GCA_963573325.1). NCBI lineage: Eukaryota > Viridiplantae > Streptophyta > Magnoliopsida > Fabales > Fabaceae > Astragalus > Astragalus glycyphyllos. The sequence continues at coordinate 58,833,235 of OY754308.1, read as the reverse complement.
AGTCTTTTTACAGCATGCCAATGTGTTTCAAGAGGAGAGGCTAAGAATTGGCACAGTTTGTTCACTGTGAATGCAATTTTAGGTCTAGTCAATGTTATATATTGGAGTGCCCCTACCACTGACCTATACTGAAATGGATCCTTGAGATAATCAGATCCTTGCTTGCTTAATTTTAAGTTGGCAAGCATTGGGGTGGGTGTACCATTACATTCAAGCATATTGACCCTTTTGAGTAGATCCAGAATATACCTTGTTTGAGTTAACAGTAGAGAACCATCACTGAGTGTCTTTACTTCAATTCCAAGAAAATAGTCAGGCTTCCCCAATTCTTTTAGAGCAAACTGACTGTTGAGCTTGTGAATTAAATCTGCAATGAGTTTATTGGAGGAGCCAGTGATGATTATATCATCAACATATACAAGTGCATAAAGAGTGACTCCTTGATGAGCATAAACAAATAATGATGGATCACACTTGCTTGATTTCAACCCAAACTTGAGTAGAGCACGAGTTAGACACTCATACCAGGCCCTGGGGGCCTGTTTAAGACCATAGAGGGCTCTGTGTAGCTTACATACTTGACTCTTATCATTGCTTGTGAATCCTGGAGATTGTTGCATGTATATTTCTTCAGTGAGGTGCCCATTGATGAAGACATTATTGATATCAATTTGTTGCATTTGCCACCTGTGAGTGAGAGCTAATGTCAATACAATTCTGATGGTTGCTGGTTTAACAACTGGAGAAAAGGTTTCCCTGTAATCTTTTCCATGGATTTGATGAAATCCCTTGGCCACCAATCGTGCTTTGCACTTATTTAGTGAGCCATCAGGGTTCTGCTTTACTCTAAATACCCATTTGCAGGGAATAGCTTGCCTCTGAGGTGGTAGGGAAGTTAATGTCCAAGTGCCATTATTAATTAGAGTGTCATACTCTGCTTTCATTGCAGTGATCCAGACAGGGTCTTTGAGGGCTTGTTTAACTGAGGCTGGTTCAGCTATGGTTAGGAAAACTCTTGGTTTCAGTTTACCAGTTCTGAATCTAGTGTTCATGGGGTGAGTGGATGTAGTGGCAGTGTTGTTTTGAGTGGTGGAGTGATCTGGGGAGGGTGAACTGGTTTGTAGATTAGTTTGTGATGCTGGTTCAGGTTGTGTAATAGGCTCTGTTTGTACTGTGGAGTTTGTTGTAAGATTTTGGTCTGGTTCAGTGACAGTAGGTAAGGCACCAGTGTTATTTAGAGAGTTGGGTGGTGTAATTGTAGTAGTTATTGGAGGTTGAGTTGTGGTGTTTGTAGGCTGCTGGGAAGGTATGGATGGCAGTAAAATGGTAGATTGAGGCTCAGATATGGTGTTGTCAGTGACATTTTTGAACAGATATGGGTATGGGAATTTTGTTTCATCAAACAAGACATCCTTGGTGATGTAGATTCTGCCTTCAGAGTTTAAGCATTTGTAACCTTTATGTTGTGGAGATAGCCCTAAGTTCACACACTCAACACTTCTGAATTCAAGTTTGTGAGCATTGTATGGTCGGAGATAGGGATAGCAAGTGCAACCAAACACTTTGAGAGACTTGTAATCTGGTGCTTTATGATATAAGGCTTCAAATGGAGAAATGAACGATGTATGACTTGAGGTTGGTAGTCTGTTTATCAGGTAAACTGCAGTTGTGAAGGAATGATCCCAATAAGTCTTGGGGATAGAGGAGTGAGACAGAAGAGTAAGTCCCATTTCAACTATTTGTTTGTGCTTCCTCTCCACTGTCCCGTTTTGATGAGATGTATGAGGACAAGTTAGCCTATGTTGAATGCCTTGAGTGGTGAGGAGATTGGTGAATGGCCTGAACTCTCCTCCAAAATCTGTTTGGACAGCTTTAATAGTAGAATTGTGTTGTGTGTGCACTAGTGCTTGAAATTTAATAAAAGCATTCAAAGCATCAGACTTACTTTTGAGAAAATATAGCCATGTGAATTTGGTAAATGCATCAACAAAGGCAATATAGTAATTGTAACCAGAGTTTGATGGTAATGGGGAAGGTCCCCATAAATAAGAGTGTATCAATTCAAATGGTTGTGTGTGCACAGTGGTAGATGGTGGTGCAAATAGTCTATGAGCTTTACCAATACAACAAGATTTGCACAGAGGAAGATCACATTTATTTGGAACAACAATGTCATACATTTTCATGATAGAATTTACAGCATGAGCATTTGCATGTCCTAGCCGAGAGTGCCACAAATTGTAATTTTTGATAGTGTTCTCAGCACTAGAAGTATTTACATTTGAAGCAGATACAGTTTTGTCAAGTAAAACAGTGTTTCCAGAGCTAGTGCTAGGTACATTGTTATGCAAAACAGAGACAGTGTTAGTAGACACAGTAGTTTTGCAAAAAGGTTTATTTAGTGATCTAATTTTGAGCCTAGGTTTGATTGCAACTTGAAATGGTAGTTTCTTGAAGGAGTAGAGTCCATCAGGGCCTTTTACTCCTTTGAGCAAAACTTGTTTAGTTACCTGAGATTTTACAAGGCAATAATTGGTGTGAAATTCAAAATAGACCTTATTATCTTTAGAGAACCTAGAAACCGACAGCAAATTCTTTGAAATAGATGGCACATGAAGTAATTTGTTCAATTTAAAAACAATGTGAGAGTTAAATGGTGACACAACTACTTGTGCCAATGGCCTTTATTGGCACTTGGTGACCATTGCCCATAGAGACTGTGGTGGAGCCTCTGTAGGGAGTGCTTGTTTTAAAGTTGTGAATGTGAGGAGTGACATGGTGAGACGCACCTGTGTCTTTGTACCAGTCCTCTTCCAGAGTGCTAGTAGAGAGCTCCTCACCAGCAGCAGCATAGCTTACTTGAGGCTGAGCTTTGTCATTCTTTGTTGACCTTTGACTGTTGCCTTTGTCTTCATTGTTAGCTTGTTTCTGCTGAGAATTAGTGCCTTCAAAGGACTCATCGAATCTATGCCAACAGTCCACTGCAATGTGCCCATACTTACCACAAAGTTGGCAAGTGGGTCTTGATCCCGAGGCAGCCTGAGTGTTTGATTGGTTGATGTTGCTTCTGCCACGGCCACGACCTCTATTGTTGCGACCTCTGCCACGAGAATTTCCAGTGTTGTTGCAAGGGTTGTAGGAGGAGTGTGCAAGATTTGCACTTACAGAAGTATTGGTTAATTCTTGACGGTGTTTTTCAAATTGTGCTTCTTGCACAAGAAGTAAAGCTTCAATGGCAGAGACGGAGGTGGAGTCAGACTTACTGAAGATCATCATAACAAAGGGGTTATATTCCTCTGGTAGCCCATCGAGAATGATGTCAATTTTGTCTTGATCAGTTATATTCTCGCCAATTGATAGCAAGGAATCAGCTAGGGTATGAATGCGCAAGAGGTATTCAGAGATGGATCTTTCCCCTTTCTTGGTGTTCTTCAATTCTGACCTTAATTGTCGAATTCGAGCCTTGAGATGAGAGTAGTAGTGTTGATGAATCTTGTCCCATACTTGGTGTGAGTGTTTGCATGTGAGGACCCGTGGGAGAACTGCTTCACTGAGAGTTGAGAGAAGCCATGTGAAAAGCATTTGGTCTTGGACCAACCATTTTTCGTACTCTTCAGTGACCTTGAGCGCGATTCGGTCTTCTTCAGATGCGTATTGTTGAGGAATTTGGGGATTAACAAGGAATCAATGCAATTTGTATGAAGTAATGATACCTTCAGCTTGCTGATTCCAAAGCAAGAAGTTTTTATCTTCGAGCTTGATTGATAGCTTCGGTGCCGCCATGAGACCCAAGTTGGAGGTCATCGAGAAAACGTTGTTGCTGAATGTTTCAGTGATTGCAAGAGCTTGTTTGGGCGTGGGTTCCGCCATTGACGAAGCTTGGAGTTTTATGCGAAAGCGATGGATTGATGATCGGTTCCTGCGATTGATACCATGATAAAATGATTCAATGAATATGCAATCTTTATTGATTCTCAATGAAATGAATTGTACATAAATTGCTCTTATATAGTTGAGCTATTAATTCTGTTACAGAGGGTTGTTTTAATAACTAACACACTTAATTAACTAACTTCTAACTGATAAACTAATCAGTAACTTTACTAAACAAGATGACCTATGATAGCAGGTCATTTGGTGACTTGTTGACCTTTGATTGTTGGTGGCTCTGTCTTCAGCTCTGAGTAGTGTTTACCTGTAATAACAGATTGCAAATCATAGCCTTTGGGCTTTGTTTCCATTATGTCTTATAAGGGGAATCTTCTTGGCACACCGATTGGAGTTGCTGTTTAAGTAGGTCACAGCTCGTGTCTGAGTTTGCCCACAATAGATTTGCAATGGGCCTGCCTTCCTTTGGATTCCGCCGCGGTGGATCTTTACATTTTAATTTGTCTTCAAAATCAACTTCAATAAAAGAATATGTGATATGCATGAATTTACAGATTGCTGATATCTGTTAACTCTGCATGTACAGGAAATCCTTCTGATCCAAAGCCTTTTACACGACTGGTTTAGGATAAAATTTGCCTTTGATAGTCATCTCAGTTACTAAGATATCCAGTTCCAACTTAATATCTGTGTAAATCTCTTTACTTAAAGTTGACGTGTCATATGTTAGTAAAAGATGTAACATAATTACTACACATGATATTTACCATTTTCACAATGTTTTGTATTATCTTTTAATTTGGTGGTATAATGTATTTTTGTAGGAAGACTTAACCTTGGTAAACTTTATGAGAAGATTGGCTTCAACAAAGAAATTATATCAAAGGGTAGATATGCTGAGCTCCTTGCAGCCGATCAGCGTTCTTTGAGGTAATAGAATTTGTTCTTTTTTATTCATCAAGGTTCTAGTGGAGGTTGTGGAGCTGGAGAGAATGTTGATGTTAATGTGCACTGTGCCATCTGATATATCCAATTGGCGGACACTTTATCTATTTGAGAAGACTTAATGTTCATATCCAACAGTCTCCAATCTAGTTCTAATAAGCTGATAGTGTAATTCCATTTTTGCTACATTATTTGAATCTGGTTAAAATAATTTAGCCCCATAAACAGTATCATAAACAAGTTATTCTACTTGTGGGCGGGGTAATACATAGCACATGCAAGACGTGATTGAAGATTAATGCTTGACCTGTGAGTGGTATTGGTAATCTAGTTAGTAACTGAAAAAATGGGTGTTGTGCATCTGTTTGACTTTCTTCCCTTTAAATGCAATTTGACAAATTTAGTCTACAATGTAGTGCTTGGACTTTGGAGTATTAGTTCCCATCCCACGCCAAATTTTGACTCCCAACTTAAATTTCATGTCACTGCCACCAAATATTTGGGTGCTCTTGAATTAAGTTAAGATCATCTCTTACTTATTTTAAAATTTTATAGAAATAATTTGCTTACGTTAGAAGTATATTCATTAGCTAGTCAAGTCATGGATTAAGTTAAGATCATCTTTGTATCAGTTCATATTTGCTTTTTGAGGTAAGCACACATAATAGTTCTTCTCTCGGGACAGGCCGGATGAAGCAGAGCTATTCGCCAAGTCTGCACAGCATCTTTATAAACAATTTCGAGACAAGGCAGCTTTTTCAAGATCAATGACTGTATGTTTTCAATTTAAAAAGAAAGCTATTTTCCATGCTTTTTGTTCTTCCTACTCGTATATCAAATAGTTACAACTACTATTTTGTTACCAGGTAGAGAAGATGGAAGAGGTTGCACAGGGGAGGGTTTGGATCGGTAAAGACGCAGCATCTCACGGTTTGGTTGATGCTATTGGTGGGCTTTCTCGAGCTATTGCTATAGCAAAATTGAAGGCCAATATACCTCAAGACAGACAGGTTGATTTGAGATTGCCTTTATTTTGATAATGTTTATTTGAGAATCTCATGATTAACACGGTGATTGTGCTTGAGCTTGCCAGGTTACTATTGTGGAGCTCTCGAGACCCAGTCCTTCTCTACCCCAGGTTTTTAGCAGTCTAGGCAATTCGCTCATTGGAGTGGACGCAACTTTAAAGGAACTGCTAGAGGACTTGCCATTTTCTGATGGAGTTCAAGCACGGATGGATGGAATCATGTTCCAGAAATTAGAAGGAGATCCATCCGTCAACCCCATTTTGGCATTGATAAAAGACTACCTCAGTTCTAAGTAGTTGTGTTAACACATACACAAACATCATGGTACGATTTCAAATATTTAAACCATGATTTGGAAGTGTTCAACAAGGCACCACTTACCGGCAGATTTTTCAGAATTTGGAGTTATTAACATCATTTGGGAGTCCCATCGCAGCATTTAGCTGCAAAAACAGACTCATTTTGACGATTTTACGTGGAGGCTGTTGAGATTATTGACAAATGAATGATGGAAAACTGTGATTATTCATTGATGTGAAGAGAACATATATAGTTCTGCTTCAGTAAATCTGTTACAAGTTGTTTTGGAGCTAACTAACTTAAAAAACAGAATTAACAACTAATTGGTGAGTCAACTAGTCACTGTTGACTTTATTACATGAATGGGAAAGTACTAAAATGACCTTAACATTCCCTCTCTTAAACTAGATGCTCATGTAGACAAGTATCTAGTTTACTTCAGGGACTATGCAAACTCCAAATAGCTCTCTGATTCTGAAGAAGCCTTCTCTGCTCAATGGTTTTGTTAAAGCATCAGCAACTTATTCCTTGGTACCACAGTGAGATAGCTTGATAGTTCCAGCCTTGACTAGGTCTCTAAGGAAGTGAAATCTCACTTCAATATGTTTGCTCCGCCCGTGAAGAATAGGATTGTGTGACAGTTTTATGGCAGAACTATTGTCACACATTATCTCAACATAATCCTCAGAACTGAGACCAATCTCCTGCATAACTTTCTTCATCCACACTGCTTGGCATGCTGCTGCTGCTACGAATTCTGCCTCTATGGTTGAAAGAGCAACAATTGGTTGCTTTTTAGATGACCAAGCAACTGCACCATCACTGAGGATAAAAGTATATCCAGATGTGCTCTTCCTATCTGTAGTGTCTCCAGCATAGTCACTATCAGTATATCCTATTAATTTTTCATTTCCTCCCTTTGTGTATCTGATGCCCAACTGTATAGTACCTTGCAAGTACCTCAACACACGTTTAGCTGCTAACAAATGTTGCTGAGTGGGGCAACTCATGTACCTGCTAAGAAGACTCACAATACATAATATCTGGCCTTGTTGCAGTCATGTAGATAAGGCTTCCAATCAACTGTTTGTAGTGAGTTTCATTCACCTTCTCACCTTTCTCATCTCTGTCAAGCTTTGTTCCTGGAACCATGGGCACTTGCACAGAGTTACAGTTTGTCATATTGAATCTGGCCAACAGTTCTGCAGCATACTTTCTTTGGCATATGTATATACCATCATTCTCTTGGATGACTTCTGTGCCAAGAAAATATTTCATTCTTTCCAAGTCAATCATGGAAAATTCTCTTTTCATGGAGTTTTTAAACTCATTCATCATGTCAACATTGTTTCCTGTAAAGATCAAATCATCTACATATATACTCACCAGTAGCACATCATTTTCATTACTGTTCTTATAGAACAATGTCTGTTCACTTTTGGAGGCAGTGAACCCTTCTTGGAGAAAGTAGGCTTCAATACGACTGAACCAAGCTCTTGGAGCCTGTTTTAGTCCATATAGAGCTTTATGCAACCTGTAGACTTTGTCTTCACTTCCCTTCTTTATGTATCCCTTAGGTTGTTCCACATACACTTCTTCAAGCAACCTTCCATATAAGAAGGCTGATTTCACATCAAGTTGGTAGAGTGTCCATCCTTTTTGAGCTGCTGTAGCTATTATCAGTCTTATTGTATCTAGTCTGCTTACAGGGGCAAAAACCTCAGTGTAATCAACTCCTTGCTTCTGTGAGTATCCCTTGGCCACCAATCTAGCTTTGTATTTGTCCACTTCTCCATGTTCATTGAATTTAGTCTTGTATATCCATTTAACACCTATCCTTTTGGCTCCTGGTGGTAGCTCAGTCAGTTCCCAAGTCTCATTTTAATGATTGAGTTGATCTCTGCATCCATGGCCTCTCTCCATTTACTGTCTTGTGTTGCTACTTCAAAACAATCTGGATCAGAGTTCTCTGTGTGTGACATCCGGGGCTAACGAGGGCAGGGAGTGATCGCCGGTGCCCAAAAAGGTAGCACGGACAAAGAGCGGCTCCTGGCAGCTTCAAAGCGAAGGGACGCGTGAATGAACCGAATACGCACCGGAACGAGGGGGATCCTGAGGCTGTGCAGGTATGGGACTGTACAGTTGAAGGAAGGCTTAAAAGAATTGATTTGGACTACCTATACCAACAAGATGCATCTTCTTTTCGGGAGCCCTTCCCATAAGAACTCCATAGTTAAGCGTGTTTGACTTGGAGTAGTAGTGGGATGGGTGACCTTCTGGGAAGTTTCCTAGAAAGCATGCAAGTGAGGACAACACATGCTGAAAAGACTCGTGTTGGTTCGTGGGGGCAGTCGACAATTCTGAAAGCAGTCTGGGATGTTACACTGTGCTTACTGCATATGCTTCTACTTCATTATCTGATAGCCCTTGACCAGTTTCATTGTCATCTAGCCATGTAGGAGGTCTCCTGACTCTCACCGTGCCCTGTTCCTCTTCTTCTTCAGTAATTTCTTCTGAGTTAGTGTCATTTTGCTGTTCAATTCCTGGTGCAATATTATCCTCTGTATCCGTGTCACTTGCTTCAGATTCCTGTTCTTCATCAGGTGCATTTTGAGTCTCCCCAGTCAAGGTCAGCAATAATGTCTGGTTGATATTGTTCATCCCAATTCCAGTGCTCTCTTTCTTCAAATATGACATCTCTGCTGACAATTACTCTTTTTTCAATAGGATCATAGAGCCTGAATCCCTTGGATTCATCACTGACACCCAAAAACACACATTTACAACTTTTATTTTCAAGTTTAGTTCTTTTAACATCTGGAATATGAACATGAGCAATGCAACCAAATACTCTAAAATGAGACACATAAGGTTTTTTACCACACCAAGCTGCTTCTGGTGTCTTATTTTTGACAGCTAGAGTAGGACTCCTATTCAAAACATAAACTGACCAATTCACTGCCTCTGGCCAGAAACTTTTAGGAATGTTTTTCCCACTTATCATAGACCTTACCATATTCATGACAGTCCTATTCTTTCTCTCCACAACCCCATTTTGTTGAGGTGTGTAAGGGGTAGTTAGGTGTCTCTTAATACCAGCATCAAGGCAATATTGATTGAACTCAGTGGATACAAACTCTCCACCTCTATCATTTCTAAGACACTTTATTTCTAGCCCAGTTTCTTTTTCAACCAAGGACTTAAAATGCTTAAAATGAGTGAACACTTCTGACTTTTCATGCATAAAATAGACCCATGCTTTCCTAGAAAAATCATCTATGAGACATAAGAAATACCTTTTGTTACTATTTGATGCAGGAGTTATTGGCCCACACACATCTGCATGGATTAATTCCAGCCTCTCCTTGGCTCTCCATTGACTCTTCTTGGGTATAGGGTCTCTGTGCTGCTTGCCATTTACACAGTCAGAACACACTTGGTTGTTGGTTGTCAGGTGAGGCATGCCTGTGACCATTTCTCTGCTTTGCAGAGTGTTCAATCCCTTGTTGCTCAAATGTCCACATCTGCAATGCCAAAGTTGACTCAATTCCTCACTTGATGTATGAAAACATGCTGATCTAGATTGACCATCTTGAACACTTTTTCCAATCAGTTTATACATCCTGTTAGAAGTAGCTTTGGATTCCAGAATCAAGCCTTTCTCAGGGTGAAATATCTTGCAATTGCCCTGCCCTCCTTTGAATAGCACAGTGAGACCTTTCTCTTGAAGCTGTCCTATGCTCAAGAGATTGTTCTTGAGGTCAGGGACATAGTAAACATCTGATATCAGATGAACGATCCCATTAATTCTCACCCTAGCACTTCCCTTTCCAGCCACCTCCATCTTGGTGTCATTACCCAATTTCACATTTTGCTTGACCTTCTCATCAAGTTTTGTGAAACATTTCTTGTTACCACTCATGTGGTTTGAGCAGCCTGAGTCAAGAAACCATGTTTCTTCATTCTCTTCTTCCTTTGATCCTGTGACAGTCATCATCATCAGTAATTCTTCATCTATCATGAGTTTCTTGCTACCAGTTGTGTGGTCTGAACATCCAGCATCAAGAAGCCAGAATTCTTCTTCTGTCATACACCATCTGTCTTCTTCTGTCTCAATTATAGGCTCTGTGTGAGTCATTAACAGCATCAACTCTTCCTCGTTGGATTTAGCAACATAATTTGCACTTGTTTCTTTCTCCCATTCAGGACACTCATTCCTATAGTGCCCAATTTTGTGACATTTATAACATTCTACAGTTTCTTTGCTTTGCCTACCCCTTCCTCTACCTCTTCCTCGAGCACTTCCTCTACCTCTGCCACCAGATTCAAATCTTTCTTGTGATACTGCTTTGAGAGCATGTTCTTCACCACGAGGAACTTTGTGCATCTTTTGCTCATGCACAATTAAGGAACTAAGCAATTCTTCAATTGACATTTTGTCAGTATCTTTAGACTCTTCAATTGAACATACAATTGAACATACAATGTAGTTGTATTTTTCAGTTAAAGATCTAAGAATTTTTTCAACAATTATAACATCTTCAATCTTATCACCATTAATTCTCATTCTATTTGCTACGGCTAAAACTTTAGAAACATAATCAGTAATCGTGTCACCTGATTTCATTTCCAGAGCTTCAAATTCCTTCCTGATTGCATTCAAGATTGAGCGTTTTACTCTTGCATTTCCTTGATATCGTTTCTTCAGGGAATCCCAAATCTGCTTTGCTGAGTCTTTTTCCAGAATAGATTCAAGAATTGACCTATCAATGGCTTGGAACAAATAATTCTTCGCCTTCAAATCTTTGACCCTAGCTTCATCCAGTTTCTTCTGCATGGCTTCAGTTACCACGACTCCGGCTTCTGGTTTAACAACCCCTGTTTCGATCAATGTCCAGTACTCTTTGGACCTCATGAAGTTTTCTATTAGCATGCTCCAGTGTTCATAGTGCCCATCGAATTTCGGAATTGATGGTTGAACGAAATTGCCATTGTTGTCACTCGTGCTTGCATTCATCATTGTAGAATTGCGATTCTAGGGTTTTCTCGTTTCTGCGATTTTTGAGCAATCAGGCCCTTTGGGAGGGCTCTGATACCAATTTGTTGAGATTATTGACAAATGAATGATGGAAAACTGTGATTATTCATTGATGTGAAGAGAACATATATAGTTTTGCTTCAGTAAATCTGTTACAAGTTGTTTTGGCGCTAACTAACTTTAAAAACAGAATTAACAACTAATCACTGTTGACTTTATTACATGAATGGGAAAGTACTAAAATGACCTTAACAGAGGCAAGCAAATAAAGGCCGTCCATACTCTTAGCTAGCATGGTTCTTCCACAGCTAGTCTCCATATTTATGATTATTATTATTATTATTATTATTATTATTATTATTTTACTCCCTATTTTTTTTTTATTTCAACATGTATTTGGTGAAATAAGATAAGTTTCCTTCTGTGAAAAAAACAAATAACCTAAGGATTACGAATGAAAGTTTCATCAACAAATTTCATCGGGTTTCGATGTCACTTTTTATCAATAACTTTTTTATTAGAAGCCACACTTCATATTTTATTAACAAGAGTATTGTGAAGAGTTGAAGCATCCCCACATTGGGTGATCATACGAAGAAGTGAGGCATCCTTTTACAATTAGTGGTCATTTTAGAAAGTTGGTGTGTCCCTGACCAGGACCGGTCCAGACATTTTGGGTGCCTTTGGCGAATAAATAAAATAATCCTTTTTTATAAGTCAATTTATTAAGGGGAGTACAAGAGGTGCTCCAATCCGTACACAAATTTGGGGTCTCGTTAAAACCTGTAGGGGCTAAAACCCATTGGAAAAAGTCCAGAGTGGAAAAACTTATAGAAATCAAAGAATTAGTTGTCTTCAATAGCAGCTATTGTAACTATTTCAATATCATTCTCCTTGTATTTTTGTTAAAAATCAACATCATTCTTATGAAATCAAAGAATGATATTGAAATCAAAGAACCAATATCACTTAAATCATAGAATGATATTGATGGTTAAAACCATCAACAGATACTATTTAAAGAAAACAATAGTTGTCTTCAAAGAATTCAACAATATATAACTTGATTTTAATTCGGAAATTAGAACCTTTCTCTAATGCCTTTTAATTTTTCAAAGATAATTTCATCATCAAGATCATAAGAATCATCATGTTTTAAGTGAGTTTCAAAAGGTTTCAATAGGATTTCAAGTCATTATTAAGAAATTATCTAAATTTGTGTCTGTGGTTATAATTGTAGTAACATAAAAACTGTATTCAAATATATGAATATGCGAGTCTGATTTGTGATACTAAAGATATATTTTGTAATTGTTACTAAATGGGCTAAAAAGTCATTTCCCTGTCAATTACTAAAACTGCAAAAATCGGTGGCTTTCAATTTTACGAAAATTATGGCTCTTCATCCGCCGCGATCACCTCTTTCTCTTCATTCTTCTCTGTTCGCGCGTTCTAAACTGAAAACCAAAAAACCCATTTCGAAGAAACCGTTTCAATCAAACACAAACCGATTTCTACAATGTCTCGCCGTAATCAGAGAGTTAAAGGCGTAATCTGAGAAATGAATGTCACCTGTTGTAGTACAGTCTGTTGTCTTGATTAGAATTGCAAAACATCGACATCTAACCACTGTTATGCAATTCTGTGGTTAGTGGCATTTAACCAGTGTTTTGCAATTGTGGTTAGTGCATATAACCGGTGTTTTGAAACAAACCAATGTTTGCAGAACCATATCAGTGCGATTTTCATCCTGACCATGACAACTTTGAACTGGGGGCCCCTTAACTGCAATAAAAAAAATCAAAAACTTAAGTTTCATTAAGCAAATTTATAACTAACTGAAATAAGCAAAGATTTGCATAACAATGATGATATGCCACTAACCACATATATGCATAACATTGGTTAGATGCAACTAACCACAGATGTGCATATCTGTGGTTAGTGGCAGATTGTAGACATATTACAATTCGGCACCAAAGGACTACGAGCAGACAGATTACAAAATGTTCTCTAATCATATTTTTGCGTGATGTTTGCGTATCAAAGCCGTGAAAAATCGTGATGTTTGCGTATCATATTTTTAAGAAATAAGGAATCAAAGGGGTAAGAATTATTTAGTAACAATAACTAAGCAAAATGCTTAGTATTGTAAGTCGCTGCCTGATATATATGAATATGCTAATACTACTGAGTACAACAAATTTTGGTGCCTCTAAAAAATTGGGCCTTAGGCGAGACCGCCCTTGCTCAGGGTGTGGGTGATCATTTGTTCTATGAGATAGAGGAGAATCTAGGTACTCTTAAAATTAGATATTTTTAGGCTAGATTATAGTTTTGGTCCCATTATTTCACAAATTCAGATATTTGGTCCCCTTATTTTAGAACTCAGACATTTAGTCCCCTATTATGAAAAACTCTAACATTTAATGAGGTTCAATATTTTTTATTTTTGCTGATGTGGACCTCGTTAAATAATGTGGCACCACATGTGGCTGCCACATCATTTAATGAAGCACATAAGCATGCCACGTCATTATTTATTGAATAAAATATTGTAATTAAATTTTAATTTTAATATTTTATTTAATGAACCACGTCAGTATGCCACGTCATTGTTTTATTTGTGAAAATAGGGAGATCAAAATTATAATTTAGCAATAATTTTATTATTCAGCAAAACTATTTTTAAAATTCTGTTAGCTTTACTGAAATTATAGTTGTACACTTGGCTTGTGATCCTTTTGAAATGTAACGAACTCTGAACTCTGAGCTATAAGTTGAGTAAGAATGAATGAAAGAGTAAGCAATAATTTATCAATTTTCCCCTTCCTCTAGAGTTGAAGGAGAATTAATCAATCAAACCGCATCACTTTCCTTTCCCTCCCCCATTCTACATTTCTGAAGCGTGGGAAATGTCACGCGCTCGCACCACCATCCACCGCTTCCGCCACACCTACCACTGTTCACCACCGTCAATCCCATCATCATCTGCAATTTCTCGCTTTCAATTCAATCCCCGCTCCTCCCTCTTCTCTTTTCTCTCTCATCCCAAGCACACACCAGTCCCCAATCCCTTCCACTTCCACATTCACTCTTCTTATTTTTCCTCTTCTCCAGATTCCGATCCTAAACAAGACTTTCTAGGTTCCGATAACGATTATCCCACTGGTGACTTCGATTTTAAGCCATTTACACGCTGGAAAAAATTCATCGTCAAACTTAGGATGCTAATAGCTTTACCTTGGGAGCGTATCCAACACGGAAGCGTCTTGAAAATCACGTTGCGTGGCCAGGTTTTCTCTTCTTACTTCACTCATTTCTCAATTCTCACTAGTGCTATTGTTGTGTGCACTGCACAACTAGTTTTTTTTTTTTTTTTTTAAATTTTGCTTGTCTATTTAGATTTCTGATCAGCTAAAGAATGAGAGTATATTCTCCAAGTCCAAAGTATTATCTCTGCCTGAAATTTGCGATAATTTGGTGAAAGCAGCTTACGATCCTCGTATTTCTGGCGTTTACGTTCATATTGATAGATTGAATTGTGGCTGGGCTAAAGCCGAAGAAATTCGAAGACACATTTTGAATTTCAGAAAATCAGGTGAAATTGCAACCCCCGAACTAGCGGATTTCGTGTTACAGACTTACAGCTTGTCTCTCTAATATATCTATGCATTTATTATTGTACAAGCACTTTTAAATTTTAATCTTAAACTATTTAATATACAATCATTTAGTATATTTTAAATACAATCATATTTTAAATACAATTATTAACATAAGAAAGTGGTAATGTATGAACCATTTGATTGTATTCATTATTTTTTCTCTCTCAAATTTGACGATATTTAACAAAAACAATAACAGATCTCATTTAAATTTGAGTTTTTCTGGTATTCTAACATATATAATTTTTTTTTTGACAATATAACTTATATAAATTATGTAATTGCTCATTTGAGTTTAATAACTATACACTCAACCTATAAACATGTTTTACATAGTTGTCAATTCATATTTTACAGCCCTATTATTTTTTAAAACCTTTTTATACCGCGGCGATGTCATGAAATATAATTCGACGTTTTATACTATGTGAATATATGGTTATCAAATTCTTTAAATTTTGGATTAATAAAAATATAATTTATTTCAAGTTATTCAGTGGTATAAATTCATTCTTGGTTAAATTCTATCTTTACAATCTTATATAGCAGAGTCTAATGAACAGGTGTAAACCCTAACAAGGAGTATATTTTAATGCTTTGCCATTTTTATTCTCATGTCACCTTCAAAAAAAGTTCAAGACATAATTCTTTGTCTATGATAAGTATTATTGGCATGTAAGTAGTAGTAGTAGTAGAATGCTTCTGTTGCCTAAGGCGGTAATTTTCTCTTCCCATGTATATGATTTTCTTTGACTATGATTCAACTGAAGTTTACATGATCATGAGTAAAGATGGTGATATATATATATGATGTTACTTTTTATATCCTCTAGTGTTTTGATGCTTAGTGCTGATCTTTATTACTTATGAAAGGCTTTAGTTGCTTATGCTTGTAGGAAAATTTGTTGTGGCTTATGTCCCTTCATGTCGAGAAAAAGAATATTACATTGCGTGTGCGTGTGAAGAAATATATGCCCCTCCAAGTGCTTATTTTTCTTTGTTTGGATTGACTGTTCAAGCGTCCTTTGTCAGAGGTAAGATCATTATGCTTTTCCTTGCATCTCTTTAAGCAAAATTTGTCTATTAATGATGGTACTGTATGCCTCTCTACTAAATTAATAAACATAAATAAAGTTATAAAACATGTGCAACATTAATTGCTTAGATGTAATTATAATCTGTAGTGTATCAGTCATGTCCTGTTTTATTGGTTCTGGAAAAGGTTTTTACTCTTCCATTAAACTTGTAGATGCACATAGGGAAATCATAACTAAATATCCTTTTAAATTTAAACTTTTTGTTGTTTATACTTAAGCCCAAAACTAACGTTTTGTGTTATGTCATGAACTCTTTCAGGTGTTTTAGACAACCTTGGAACTGAACCACAAGTGGAAAAGATTGGCAAATATAAAAGTGCAGGTGATCGACTTGTTAGTTTTTTGGTTTCACGTTTCCTATTTTTATGGAGTGGAAAAGTGCTCTGCATTTGCTCCTATTTTGGTGGAAATAAACTAACTCAGTATCTGGTCCATTTTTCACTCTCACTAAACCCATGATCCCAATTCCTAAAATTAGTTGGAAGTTACTGAGCTCTGTGATGGACAGAGCTCTATAAATACCGCTTCCACTCTTGTTTGGTCACTGAACCTGCTTCTCTATTCAGAAAAATTGCACCATCGAATTAAGAGTGAGTGAGGGTTTGGAACAGTAATAGAGTTCTTGGAAACAGTAACAGAGTTCTTCGTTGGTGGCGACTGCAAATCCGAGTTCTCCGTGGTGTGAAGTACGAAACTGAATTGCAATGGCTGGAGGTTAGTATGTTATTTAATATTGCTTCCGCTATAGCGATTTAAACATTGTTAATGTATATGTTTAAGTCGAATTCAGTTAAAATTTCTTACACGACTTACCCGTAGAACCATGTCTGAAGATAATCGTGAGGCACTGACTGCATTGCTTGATAATATCTATTCAAATTGGCTGGATAAAGTCTCTACTGCTAGAGGTACAATTACATTGGAAGTCCTACTTTAATCTTGAATAAATAAATAAAAAATAAGTAAACCTCTAGGCTTCTGCAAATTTTATACAGGTAAGAAAAGAGAAGACATCGAAAAATTCATTAACGAAGGTGTGTATCAAATAGACAGTCTGAAAGAAAATGGTTTCATATCAAGCATAAAATACGACGACGAGGTACATGATGTAATTTTGTATTATAGGACGGATTACTTGCATGTGTCAAGGTGTTACTAATCAGTTTTATTCATATGATCACAAAGGGAGATAAAGAGAGAAAGTATCTCAACTTGTGGCTAGTGGGGGATACAAATTTGAATGGAAAACATTTAGAAACAAAGTTTTTGTTTGGCCCACTTGATGAGCTTGTTGAAAGTATAGGGTTTTAGACTTAGAGGAAGGAGGAGAATAGAGAGTAACTATTTTGAAATTGACATTTACTAGATAAGAGGTGCTGTATTGGATGCGTTAGAGTTTAGACAATAGTGATTTTATGAGATTTTTTTATCTCAACACCCACTCAGTCACGCGGCCGGAGGTGTATTGTTATTAAAAACTAAATTTGTAGTGTTTTTCTTATGTTTCGTACCAACTTCATTCGTACAAAATAGTACTGCTCATATTCTAATAGAGCCCACTCCATTACTATGTACATTGTATCTTAATATATAAAAGGTAAAGAGTGGTTTTCCCTCCAATTTTTTCACCACTTTTGCCATTTCATATATATATATATATATATATATATATATATATATATATATATATATATATAAAACCACTTCAATTTTTTCACCACTTTTGCCATTTCATATATATATATATATATATATATATATATATATATATATATATATATATATAAAACCACTTCAATTTTTTCACCACTTTTGCCATCTCATAAATATATATATAAAGTAACCATCGGCCCTCCACCACCCGCGGCTGGCAACCACTGTGAGTCACCGGAGCGCCGCCGGCGGCCACCGCCGCCACCACCAATATTCTATTTAATTATTTATTTGTATAATATATATATATATATATAGTTGGGCCTAATTTGCTTCAAAAAAAAAGTTGGGCCTAATGGATGGACTGGATATCCATCCATTAAAAAGTTGTGGATGGATGGATTGGATTGGATTTGTTTGGTACAATCTTAGGCCCATGCTTTTCCCAAACCCCATGCTACTCACCCCACACCCCCAAATCCCCTAAATTCCCAAAATACCCTTAAATCAAAAACACTCCCACGAAGGACAACGAATGGATTCGGTTGAGGTCAACTGAATCGTGTGCAAATAGCTTTTTATGCTGAAATTCAATTTTGCAAAATGGGGTGTGTGTCAAAAAAATACAGTTCCAAATAATACACCTTCGGTTGACCTCAACCGAATCGGCGAAAAATGTGCGTTTCATTAATGGCCTTTTGGTCATTTCGCAGGGGTAAGGAGTGTTTGATGAGTAGCATGGGGTGTGGGAAAAGCATGGGCCCAATCTTAATGGATATAAATTTTTAAATGGGGAAAAAATATTCATTTTTCTGTTTAAAAAAAAAACAGTCGAAGAAAGAAATAAAGCCCACCTTCAATTCCACTGAACACAAAAACACCAATACCCAAATTTTTTATTAAAGTTTCAGATACAAGATATTAAAAGAAAATAAAAATAAAAAACAACAAACATCTGGATCCATATCCGAGAAAAGAGGGAAAATGAGAGAACCGCAATCGTAACTCTGTCACCCATTGTGGTTGCTCCGGCGAACATGCAGTGAGAATCGCTGACTTAGTAGTTGTCTTAACATGATCAAAGATGGTTTGGAGAACTCTTTGGCAATAAAAGGTTGAGAGATGAAAGGGGAGTTGATGTGTAAGAGAGAAGGAGTGAGAAGGGTGTGTGCAAGGAGAGAGGGAGCGAGAGTTGAAGGATGAGAGGGTATGCTGCGAGGATGAGAGAGTATGGTGAAATGGAAAAATGAAATGCTTAAGGGGAGAAATGACTAATCAAAGTGAGTGTGTCATAGAGACAAAAGAAGGTGATGAGCCTCGAAGGCTCTAAATGCTCTCTTTTTGTTTTGTTTATTTTTTAAAATTTTGAAAGAAACCATGAACGTTATGTGCTTTTGGTCTGTATTCAATACTTTTAAAAGTTGCGTATTTTTAACCCAAAAAAATAGTTATAAATTTAAAATAGGTGAATTAATAATTTATGTTGGAAATAAATAAATAAATAATATTTAATTGAGAGTAGTTGTGAGACCTATTTGTAGTTTTTAACAAGTTCGTCGTTGAAATAAAAAGGAGATGAGTTGCTTTAAAATGACGTAGAAGTAGTGAGGCCCAATTAAGCAATTGGGTCGAGATTAGGGATGAAGATGCTCTTAAAGTCGAACCCGCACGTTATAATCCATGTTAAATCGTTAAATTGATTTTCACACTATGTGACCCGTGCACAGAGAAAATCCACCCTGAATGTCTTTTTTGACTTCGGATTTAGCGGATTGCAGTCGACAAAATTTTATTCCACCCCATTTAACTTGCAAAAAATTTTAAACTCAAGAGCCAAATCGCATGTGAAGCAAAGTTTAGCGTCAACCATTTTTCCAACTAAGTTTTATTTGTTTTGTCGTTCAAAAATATGTGATTATTGTAAGTATGGTCCACCATACTTTACAGGGTGGTAAAAAAACAACTCTACACCAAAAAAAATTGATATACCAAAATAGCACAATTTTGGAATTATTTACCAAACTAGCACACTTTTTAAGTGCAGTTGGGAAGTCGCCTACCCACACCCCAACTTCCCAACTATGTTTTTTCTAAAAATTTTATTTTAAATTTCGAAATTAAATTATGAAAATTGAAAAAATAGGTAAAAAAATGTTATTGGTAAATTAAAATAGGTAATATATTTATTTTTGTATAATAAATTAAAATACAATATATAAATTCGATAAATAATTATCTTATTTGTTAAAGCATATTACTTAATTGATGTAATTAAATGTTTAATTTAGATATGGAACCAAAGATATGTAACACATTTTGAATTAATTGTTTAATTTAAAAAGGGACAAGTAATTCCCTTAACTTGAGGCAACTGAAAAATAAGAACCCAAAAATATGAACCAACACATGTCGGTTCTCAACATAATTTCAAAGGGGTAACATATCTTTAGTCCCTCTCTAAATTAAACAATTAACCTCAAATTAACAGTTGCCTCAACACATATCTTTGAGAAGCGGGTGCATTTTTCAGCTGTCTCGACATAAATATGAACTTATGCCCAACGGTTTAGAACGACAGAAGACGATTTATAGGGTGACGGTCACATGAGAGTCGGTTGGTTGGTTTGTAGATCATAAGAGAAACAGTGGCAGAAGAAAGAAAGCATGCAAGAGGTTGCGATGAGCGAAGGAACTTGGTGGTGTTGCGAGCCTTCGCAGCGACGACTGGTCACTTGCAGAAGTGAGAACGATGATGAAATCTACGTTGCGGAGGTCGCAAACGAGAGCTTACCGCGGTGGGCAATGACTTTCAATGGAGAAGATGAAGTTAGGTTTGTGGGAGAGAGAAGAAAATGTGTTATGTTTATTTTTTGGTTAAAGCTGAATGGATGAGTTAGGAAATGAATAAATTGAAATGGAACTAGAATTGAAATGATAATTAACACTGTGTTTGTTTTAGCTAAAAGTGGAGGGAAATAAACTATAGAAGACAAAAACTTTTTTTGAAAAATGTGCTTCCATTGTTTGAATCTAACTAAAAGAGAGAGGAAAGATTGATTTTTGGGGGCCCACATCAAAAAACGTTTCTTTCCTAATTGGGGAGAAAGTGTGAGGAAAAATGTTAATTATTGAAATTGCTGGTTATGCCCTTGGTTTGAGAAACATGTATCATGTATGCAATGATAGTCTTAATAACCTCATTATGTTGACAATGATCACTTTTTTGTTTCATTACATTCCAATAGTTAGAGTTTTAGTAATTTCATTTGCTGCTATTTACATGATTTTATGTATTGAGGATAAAAGAAAGTTATACAACATACTTACATTATAATGATTTTCATATTGATTGACATATATTATCAAAAAATCAACAAAATAAAAAATAATCAAATATATACATGATTTTAAATAGAGTTAAATCTACTTTACCCGTGCATGCACGGGTGCAAAGTCTAGTAGATAATTATTACTGGTTAGTAAGTATCAAAGGATACAATCAAAAGGGGGTTAAAACTAAAAAGAATGAGGAAGATTAACTGTTTTGCAGGTTATTGCTACGATGAGGAAGAGACTTGGAGTGGAAAGGAATAAATATCTGCCTATCATTTATCTCAGGTAAATTTCTTTATGGAGAGGGGGTGAACAATGGTTATATTGTGTCATGCCATTTCTTCAGAATAGATAAAGGTTGACTTTAAAAATGTCAAAGTTCATTGTCTGTCTCTTAAATTTTTTGTTCTTAGTCTCGGCTTTATTCTCTTGCTTAGAAATTTAGAAATTTATATTATTGTTAACTGGCTTGATAATTTCCATAATCAGAAAACATAACCATAATTTTCTCTCATAACAAAAAATTATTATACAGCAAGGTTTTCTTTCTTGTTACCCCATTATTGAGAATTGACCCGGCCGGAACTGAGTGTGAACTTCTCCTCTATGCATTAATTAAGGAGTCATTTGACCTTTGCACATTATTTGATTTTAGAGAAGAAAATGGGGAGAAAGAAAAAGTCAATAAAAAGATTAGATTTTTATATTGTTTTTTTATCAGTAGATTTTTATATTGTTTGATATGAGAGAAAATGAATGAATATGGAAAAAAAGAGTCGATTTCTCTCTCCGCTTATATGGTTGAATTCTAAAAAGAGCTAGAGCAAATGGTGCTTTGCTTAAACTACATAATGGCCCTGTAATTTAGAAAATGCATTACATAGAATTGTTAGGCTTGTAATCATTGGGTCTTAATTTTATGAATGCATGAGTAATCACATACCTAGTCAGAACATCATAATTTTATGAATGCATGCAGTAAACTACTCACAGTTGTGCTTAATAAATTTAGTTATTGTTGGATGCAACTCGTCCAACGGAGAATCTTAAATTTCTTGTGTTGCACTTGTTAATGGATATTGATACGTAAGAACTAGGAAAATATTCAATACAGTTAAATTTTCAAATTGGCAAATTACACCTCCTACTCTTGAATTTTGGTTGTGACACCTAACTTCATTCTTATGTAAAAATCACATTCTCCAACTTGACTACACACTAATTAATGAGTTAATTTTTACGTGTAACTCAACTGTGGTTTAGTGTATTTTCAGTTGTCTAGCCAGAGGTAAATTGTTAGCTTTTTGCAATTTTTTTTATCTCTGGTATGACAATCTCAGTTTCAAGCATTTGTTGAGGATCTGCTCGTGATAAATTTGAATCTCACTCTATTTATTCAATACTGAAATTAATTGTGATGTGCTGTCAATTTAGAAATATTTTACTATTGCACCCAATAATGTAATGACCTTGACTATGTTAACAACTACATGGGATATTAAACTAGTAAAATAATGTGACAAGACCAATTGAGAGATCGAAAGAACCTTCAACTTTCTCATATAGATGTTTCAGAAGCCAATACACTCATGTTAGGGTTTCTTGTTGCTATAAAAAATGAATGTTTTTGTAACCCTATAATAAATAATTAACATTTTCTGTTTGTAGTTTCTTGGATTGGAAATGGAAGAGGATTTTTTTAAAAAGAAAATTGTATTGGTATGTATACTTTTTTATTTTCTAGCCTTAATAATGACTTTCACCCTTATAGAAAGAGAAAGAACCTTTTTTGTTCTAGGACCTGTAACTATGTTACATAAAGCACATTTTTTGATTATCTAATATGACTTACTTTGGCTTTCTGATACCAAATAACTCATTAAGTTCAAGCAAATATTTCCTTTCTACAGAAAATACTCTCGCGTTAGGAAATGGACTGTTGGAATATCAGGTGGTGAAGAACTGATAGCCATCATCCGAGCCTCGGGGAGCATTCAGCGCGCTAAGAATCCATCAAGTATCGATAGCACAGACATCATTGGAGAGAAGTTCATTAAGAAGATCCGTAGAGTCAGAGGTACAAAATTGATCTTATAAATTTACCTTTATATTTCGACACAGTTTCAAAACAGGAGGCTAAGTGAAATTGACACATAAATAGTGAAATGATGTGATGCTACTTACATTGATTAAGGCAGTTTTCGTTAATGCAGCATCTTAGTTATATTTGTTTATATTGATTCACTGTAGTCAGTTTCACTATTGCACTTGTTTTACGTTTTTTTCAACTGTACATGGCCTTCACAAATAATGTTACCTTCCCAAGATTTTGACAAATACAAAAGGAAATTGATTGTGCAAAAGAAACTTCAAGAACACTCTTTTTTAGTTTTACAATTGAAACTGAACCGTTAGAAGTATGGCTTCCTTTGTAAGGCATAAATTTGACAAAGATCCATCTGCCAGTGGCAATCAGGGAAAAGAAATAAATATTTATGATTTGTAGAGACCTTCGTCCCGAAGTTCCAGGACATAGCATTGAGGATTAATGTTGTTCGTTTTGGTAACTTATGTATTAAACAGTAACATACAACTAATCTATTCACCTGTAGAATGATAACATTGCTTTTCACTTCTAAAATGCTGTTTGCTAACCTCTGATGGTATTACTATGCTTGTATTTTTTCTCATCATATTTGTTCCATAGTGTGTGTTTTGGTTACACTGAGCCTTTGTTTTCTTCACAGGGTCAAAGGAATACAAGGCTGCTATTATCCGAATTGACAGTCCAGGAGGTGATGCTCTTGCTAGTGATTTGTAAGTGCCAGTGAATTCGCCTCTGTTCAGAATGCAGTCACCATTAATAAGAAATATGGTTGGCTTTATCCATATAGGAGTGATCTATACCCGGCATTAATTCTTCATGAGAACCTGTATTGCGTTGAATTTTCCGTATGAACTTTTCTGAGATGCTACTTTTAGATTTCAGAGTTAGTGTAGCCTTAATGGACTAGTTAAGTTTGATCTTTGAAGTACATTTGTAGTCTTGTCATTGAGTTGTGATGGATGCTAGTTGGTAACTATTTTAGTGAGTATGCATGCTTAGCTGAAAAAGTTTTGGTATCATGATCTGCAGAATGTGGAGAGAAATCAGACTTCTGGCTGCCTCAAAATCAGTCATTGCTTCAATGTCTGATGTGGCGGCAAGTGGGGGATACTACATGGCAATGGGAGCCGGAGCTATTGTTGCAGAAAGCCTCACCCTAACTGGTTCAATTGGAGTGGTCTCAGGTGAACCTAGGTCTTCCAGTAGGAAAAAGGAGAATATGAATGATAATTTTACTGAAACTTACAATATAGATTTTTTGCGAACTATTAACTAACATACACATGCCAGTATAGTTTGTAACAGATGAGATCATTTGTGTTAGAACCTGATTGCTACTTGATCAATTTAGGAAACTCTTATTGTGGCCAGGGGCTAGGCTAAATCAGCTTTTTTACCCCCTTGCTTGAGATAGATGCATAAATATCTCTAGGTATTCCTCAGTGATTGTCACGGTCTAGACATGTTTCTTTTTTGGGAAATTCCTCCAGCTCTAGTTGTCTTGTCTTATAAGGGGAATCTTCTTGGCATACTGATTGGAGTTGTTGCTGTTTAAGTAGAAGGTCACAGCTCGTGTTTGAGCCTGCCTTAATAGATTTGCAATGGGTGTCTGTCTTCCTCTGGATTTCGCCATGGTGGATCTTTACATTTTAATTTGTCTTCAAATCAACTTTAATAGAAGAATAGGTGATATGCATGAATTTACAGATTGCTGATATCTGTTAACTCTGCAATGCATGCACAGGAAATCCTACAAGACTGGTATAGTATAAAATTTGCCTTCCATAGTAGCATCAGTTACTAAGATATCCAACTTATAATGTCTCGGAGTAAATCTCTTAACTTAAAGTTGGCGTGTCATACGTTAGTAAAAGATGTAATTAATATTAATTTCTACTCACGATATTTACCATTTTCATAATGTTTTGTATAATCTATTAATTTGATGGTTTAACGTATTTTTGTAGGAAAAATTAACCTTGGGAAACTTTATGAGAAGATTGGCTTCAACAAAGAAATTATATCAAAGGGTAGATATGCTGAGCTCCATGCAGCCGATCAGCGTTCTTTTAGGTAATAGAATTTGTTCTTTTTTATTCATAAAGGTTCTAGTGGAGCTCGAGAGAATGTTGATGTTGATGTTAATGTGCACTGTGCCACCTATCCAATTGGTTGGTAGCACTTTCTGTTTGAGAAGAGAAGACTTAATGTTCATATCCAATCTAGCATCTAAATGAACGTGTAGAGGTTTCGTTCTTTGGTTCTGTGGATTGCAGCTGCACTCGTACCCCTAGCCATCAATGTAATTATGCCCTTGCCTGAAACTTTCTTAATCTACACAAGCAGACTTTAGACAAAGAAAAGAAAAACGCTTAACACTCCTGTCTTCACCTTCTAGGCTACAAGGCATCACCTTAAGCAGGCCCAGGGCTTTCAGTGGGCAAGTGTAATTTTGTTATAACAGAAAATGAATTTTAAAAAATGTAATCAAACAGGCCTGCTTTAGTTTTATGCTTTTGATTGATTCCAGGGTTGGTACTTGTTTTTTTGTATCAGTTCGTATTTGTTTTTGAAGGTAAGCACATATAATTTTCTTCTCACGGGTACAGCCCAGATGAAGCTGAACTATTCGCCAAGTCTGCCCAGCATGTTTATAAACAATTTCGAGACAAGGCAGCTTCTTCAAGATCAATGACTGTATGTTTTCAATTTAAAAAGAAAGCTATTTTCCATGCTTTTTGTTCTTCCTCCTTGTATATCCTATAGTTACAACTTACAACTACATTCTGACACCAGGTAGAGAAGATGGAAGAGGTTGCACAGGGGAGGGTTTGGACCGGTAAAGATGCAGCATCTCATGGTTTGGTTGATGCTATTGGTGGGCTTTCTCGAGCTATTGCTATAGCGAAATTGAAGGCCAATATACCTCAAGACAGACAGGTTGATTTTAGAATACCTTTATTTTGATTTGATAATGCCTTTTTTGAGAATTTTATGATTCACATCTTGCCAGGTTACTATTGTGGAGCTCTCTAAACCCACTTCTTCTCTACCCAAGGTTTTAAGCAGTCTAGGAACGCTCGTTGGAGTGGACGAAACTTTAAAGCAACTACTAGAGGATTTGACATTTTCTGATGGAGTTCAAGCACGGATGGACGGAATCATGTTCCAGAAATTAGAGGGAGATCCATCCACCAACCCCATTTTGGCACTGATAAAAGATTACCTCAGTTCTAAGTAGTTGTGTTAACATGCACACAAACATCAAGGTACCATTTCAAATATTTAAACCATGATTTGGAAGTGTTCAACAAGGCACCACTTGCCGGCAGATTTTTCAGAATTTGGAGCTATTAACATCATTTGGGAGTCCCATCGCAGCATTTAGCTGCAAAAACAGACTCATTTTGACGATTTTATGTGGAGACAAGCAAATAAAGGTCGTCCAATCCATACTCTAGCTAGCATGGTTTCTTCCACAGTTGGTTTCCATATTTGTGATTATCATTTTTTGACAACTCCCTATTTTTCATTATTTCAACATGTATTGAGAACTTCATTTTTGGTGAAATAAGATGAGATTCTTTCTGTGAAAAAAACAAACAGCTTAATGGATTACAAATGAAAGTTACATCAACAATTCCATCTGGTTTCCACGTCACTTTTATCAATAACTTTTTTAAATTATATTATACTTAGAATGCTTCTTGAATTATATATGTATTAATATTGTGCGGAACAGATTTGTAAAAACATGTAAAGGTAGAAAATGTTATTCTTTTACACATAAAATGTTTTGAAGATTGATCGGTTTTTTTATATTTCAATTACGGTTTACTTTTTAAGATTATTTTTTTTACAATACTTTTTAGGATTGATTGGAAGAATGAGATAGATAACTTCAAAATATGAGAAGTATTTAAATGATATTAATAAGCCAAATTTCATGTTATATTAATAAGAGTATTGTGAAGAGTTGAAACATCTACACCTTAGGTGATCATATGAAGAAATGAGGTATCATTTGCAAGGGGTGGTCTATCCCCAACCATGCCCTAGGAGAGGAGGACGTGGGTGATCATTTATTATATGATATGAGATTGTTCGTTGACTCAATCGAAATTAAAAAAGTTGAGCTTTTATACGACCATGGTGGATTGACAAAAACGCAACCCAAGATAGGGGAAGCAAAAATGCTGTTCTACTCATGACACAAGCTCGTGTGATGGGGGACAGGTTGAGGTAAAAGCATTCAAGGATGGGAGCTTGAAACATGGCTTGATGGGTAAAAACAGCAAGGAAACTAGGAAGTGGGGAATATGAGTGGTAATTAGTGGGGACTTGAAAGGTGCATCGATGGACTACACTCAAAACAATTCACTGTATAAGTGACATTGATCAACACATAGTTCTTGTAAGATGAGTTATTCTACATTTGGCGCTTTCTTGTCTATATTTTGCTAGAAAACGATCAAGATTAAACTAAAAAATATACTCCCTCCGTTCCTGATCTTTGGTACTTTTGGCCTTTTATTTTTGTTCCAAAACAATAGTACTTTTAAAAACCCAATGTACAATTCACCTAATTTTTCCTAATATACCCTCTATATTTATTTATCCTTTTAGAGTTCCAACGCATGAATTAATTGTCCCAAGACTATTTTACTTTAACTTCAATTACCCCAATACAACTACAAGTTGGGCATTTTAGTACTTTTTTTTGACAAGGGCATTTTAGTAATTAAACAACACAAATTAATGGTACCTTAATATGTGTGTAACAAGCCAAAAGTACCAAAGATTAGGAACAGAGGGAGTATCTCTTTTTGGATACAGAATTTGAGACCTTCCATTTACACTGTACCAAACCATTAATAGTAACAGAAATTGTCGCATGTTTTGAATGAGAATAGTATACCTTCTATTAATAGTATTGCATTTAGTATTTTCAAGAATAATAACAACAAAATTTCAAACCATGGGTTGTCCAAACTTTGCATCCCATGCAAACAAGTAAACTTCAGTTCCGCGATTTCATAAGCTCGGTATAATAATCCCACAGTAAAGTATAATAAGGAAAGTATCGTAGTACATGATATTATTCTTTCAGTGGACCATGCATATTATTAAGTTAGCATATTAAAAACTATGTACCACTCCTCCATAGCTCACATGTCAAATCTCTGATATGACACTAGCCAGAAGCTTGGAGCTACTAATAAACTACCAACCCTTATACAGTTATACTTGTTCAACATTAACCTGCATAAATTTCTAGGATTGCATTTGCATCACTAAAACACATCACAGCTATAAGCTAAAATTCTCTGCATTAGATTCCAGTTCCACACTCAATTGCTTATACTTCACCCAAAATGCATCATCAAAGGTAAAGATATATATGACAAAATAAGTTCTCTTAGTGCACAGATCATGAAATTTTGATGTACTTCTACTCTACCACACAATTCACAACCTGCTATTCAAAATCACTAAGCTCGAGGATTTGGAATTGGTTGAGTTGAAGGCTCGGCAAGGAAGCCATGAGGTATATCACTGTTTCCAGTAGGAGCAAACAAACCAGAGAGAGCCACTTGAAGAGAGGAAACTTTGTCTTTAAGTTGAGCATTTTGTAGGTGAATTTGTTGGTTACATTCCAACAAGTAAATGATTTTCTGGGACAGTTGATGGTTCAATGCCTGCAGATGATCAACATGATATTGCAAGACTTCAATTTGTTGCTTCTTTCTCATTCGCGACCTGCGAGCAGATTCTCTGTTGGAGAACATCCTCTTTTTCTTTCGATCGTCGAGGAGAGCTTTTGTTTCATCATTGTTGTTATTGTTTGATGATGTGTTAGGAGAGGATTTATGAACTGGGATTTGAATTGGACTATTGTTGCTATGAAGGTGTAGTTGGGAGTAGTAAAATGGAAAATGATGTAAACCTTGCGATGGATCTGGATAGGACAAAGAATGGCCTTCACCGGTTTCCATGTTTTGGAGGTTTGAGGTAAAGATGGGTTTCTGAGATGGAAAAGAATAGGGAAGGTATTGTGTTAAGGAAGCATAAGGTATTTCATGAAGTTTCTCATCTCCATTGCCTTCCATGTCTAAAACTCTCAAGCGTGTGAGACTAAGAGAGGGGGGTGAGAGAAGGAATTAATAGGCTCAAGAGATAATGATTAATGCAAATAAAGCAGAAGTAGGTAAAAGGGTTTCTAGCCATTTAACAAATATATTGGTTAGATAACCATTGCTCTTAAAATGGTAGAGGGAATAATTGATATAAACACAAGAAAATTAAAAGTAATGTGACTATGGGAAGGCAATGCTATTGACTTTTTTATTATGTATGCCTAAAACACGGTAGAAAGCAACAAAATACGTAATTCTCCAACCTTGACGAGAGCAGAGAGCAATAAATCAAGCCATATAAGCGCATAGCTGCATACCCAAATCAGTAAAAAGGTGGCTAGGTGACTCTTTTTTTTGGTCGAGATCAGGGTATCCACCGCCGAACGCAGTGACTAATCCCCTCGCTGGATTGGAGGCACCTCGAAGAGTGGGACAGCTGGGTGGCTAGGTGACTCTATCTGCGATTCTTTTTTCCAATTCTGGTTAGTATTAATTGATTAACTGCATAATTCAACTCGAGAATAATTGGCAATGCGTGTTAACTACATCTATTTCAAGCTAACTTTAGGATACAACCCAAAGAACAAATTAAAGAAAAGTTCACTTAATCCAAGTGATCTTGAAGGATATCCTCCAAAAATGATGCTATTTACAGTAAAGGAAGTAACGAAAATGCCAGATGTTATGGGGCAAGAAAAGGAAGTAATTTGCATTTTTGGCACCTCCATGGCTCTCAGTCTCATCATAAACCTCAACTTTTTCCATGGTGGGCGATGACACTGAGATATTAACCTATACGGTTTATATTTATATGCCAAGGTTTAGACGTATGGAAAACGTATTTGCCCTTGCCATTGAAAAGGACCCCTTATCCTAGTAATAGCATACATAGCAGATATGCTGAACAAAAGTCTAATATTGTCTAAAATAGGGACAGGGCCTCTCACCATAGTAATGGTAATTCACAAACATTTGACTCTGCTGTTAAGTGGAGTTTCAAATTGATAACTTTACAGCATCAACTCCTACAATTCACAGCAGCAGTCCCCACCAGTAAACATGGTACAGTGACTGTCTAGCGGACAAATTCGTAGAACACACAAGTTTCTAGGATGTTAGTACATGCAAAAATGCTGCTTAAAACTTCAAAATGCAGTTATAGTCACTGGATTAAACTAGATGCGTGAAATTGTAATGTGCATGACATTATAGCTTCAAACCTAAATACTATAACTGTACATTAAAACAGATAGAGATTGTCCAATTTCTCTCTTAAGCGAGTCTATTGTCATTTTTATTTAACTAATTTTCAACAGATATAATTTACTCGGTGACAATAAACACACTGGTATGAGTATCTCCACTCCCCTAACGCAAAAACATTCATGAATTTTCCGCGAATAACTCAGTATTCACTCAGTCAAAAATACTCAAAATTCACAACTCACAAGCACAAAGCATATGCACATTCTAGCCCAGTGGTCCAGGGCTCCCTCTGGGACGTAGTGGGGGTCGATCCGGTTTGCTCCCGGGTTCGATTCCCGCCCACGTCAAAAATAGGGTGTTGGCCAGCGCAATGGTTAAGAGTCTCTACGCGCGAGCGCAGATTAGTCCTTCGTTGAAAGCGTTGGGACACTGTGTGAGTAGCCAGCGATGGTCCCGAACCAAAAAAAAAAAAAACATATGCACATTCGCTGCTTTAATAAGAAGGGAATGGGATCTCTACATCTATATCAACTACCAAACTAATATTTTCCAAAACAAATATCAGATTTCAAGCAACACTCACAAAAATGCCATCTTTTTATTCCCTCATTAATCATTATTCCATTTTTGGAAAGCAGCACTAAACATTCGTAGAGACGTAACTAGAATTCATATTCATATTCATATTACTAAAATCATTAATAAAATGCTAATAATATAACAAAAAGTAGGTAAAGTAGTCTCACCCTGTGTGGCCTGTAAATACAAGGATGCCATAAAGCTGAACACCGGGTGTCAAACCTTAATACTGCAGTGACAATTCCTAGAAAACACACCCAAATAGAAAGAAAAAAACGATTAAGGTGAGAAATTTTTTCCTCAGAGGCACAAAAAACCACTAACTAGTAAATACATGATGAAAAGCTAAGGCAGTGTATGCTATTACTAATCAATAGAACAGAATATAAGCAGAGAGCTGACAACAAGCAAAAATGTCAAGCTGGTCAATGTGCTGAATCATGGTCAAAGAATACCGGTTTGCAAGCAACTGTTTTTCCACCCAAGAGAATTAATTGGCCACCACTCCCTCTATGGTGTAAAGTGGAAAACGATCATGATTACTGCTAGTGAAGTTTATCAATCATTCAGGTTGACAAAGGTACCTGCTCACACTTCAGAGTTCTAAATTCTAATATACGATCAAAGAAGAAAGATAAAGACAACAATCCATAGAATAGGAACAATCATAAAACAGAACAAATGTACATATATAATATATAATATATTCCTCCAAAAAATTGATCCATTTTAATGATGTATTCTAAAATACAATTGGAAGATAAACATTCTTATACTAAAATCTCCATGTAAATATTCAAAAATTAACAAAACATGCATTCAATCCGAACCAAAAAAACCTAAATTTTGAACATCCTAGAACCAAGAAATTGTGAAATTCATATCCATATCCAACCCTAACAACAACAAATATATCATCAGAGGCTCCGGGCAGATCTTTGAGCTTTCCTACGCTCATAATCAGCATCATCAGTAGGAAATTCATAGCGACAAACCGGGCAAGTATTCCGAATCCCCAACCACGGCACAATGCAATCACCATGGTAACGATGAGAACATGGCAACTGCTTTGCTCCTTCCCCAACAGCAAATTCATCTTTGCAAACTGCACAGAGAGCATTGTTATTGTCCACGTCATCTTTGGTCACAACCACCGACGGAAGATTCTGAACAACGGACACTGAAGCCGGTGGCCTACCAGTTAAAGGGTTATCATTTTCGGCGAATTGACCAAACATCATTTCATATTCTGCAGTGTAAATGTAATCATCA
Source organism: Astragalus glycyphyllos (assembly GCA_963573325.1). NCBI lineage: Eukaryota > Viridiplantae > Streptophyta > Magnoliopsida > Fabales > Fabaceae > Astragalus > Astragalus glycyphyllos. Next base: position 58,800,984 of record OY754308.1, on the reverse strand, counting down.
TTGTCACCAAAATAAGGCTCTGCAATTGTAACGTCGTCGTTTTCGTTTTCCAAATTAGGGTTCGTTCCCAAATTGTTCGAATTCAACAACACTTGCCATTCCAAATTCTCCCTCACGATGTTTACCTCATCTAATACATCTGGAACTTCTTCGATTATCGGAGTCACGGAAACAGAAACCGATCTATCATCGTCGATGGCGAACATGCTCAGCACTTCTCTCTCATCGACGCCACCGTCAACTTCCTCCCACTCGAAATCTTCGGAGTTCTCTCTATTATCTTCCAATTGAAGCGAGTCCCAACAGAGAGGAATGCTCGAAACGTCGTCGTTTTCGAGAAACTGTTCTTCGTCAGAATGCACACAGATTCCGTAAACCTCGTTATTCTCCTCTTCGTCTTGGTCGGAGTCAGGTTCAAACTCAAAGACGCGGACGCGGTTGTCGGTTTCAGATCCGGAAACTCTTCTCCCAAAGAAGAAATCGTCGGTGGAAGCATCGGGATCATCATCGACGGTGAACCCTAAATCGATACCAAAACCATCAAAAACGGAGTCATTTAACGGTTGAGAAACAGGATCTGTGTGATCGATGACTTGAGATTGTTCAACACGTTGTTGGAAGAGATCCATGACGAAATTAACCTGATTTTCACGAAAGTGGTGGTGATTGGGAGGGAATTCGGGATCAGAGGAATAGAAATCGAAATCGAAATCTTGTGGGGACCAATAGGGTAAAGGGATTAGGGTTTGATCGTCGTCGAGTTCGTGATGGTGGTGGAGATAGGTAACATCTGCCATTGTAGAAGAAGAGGAAGAAGAGAGATGGGAAAAGCGAGTGTGGTGTGAAACTGTGGGTTGGGTTTCGTTGGGTTCAGGATCCTTCGCTATAACGTGTGGCGACTTGAAATGACAGATGTGCCCCTGTATCGTGTTTAGTGGTTTCTTTTATTTCAACTGTGTATTGACGACTCCGGAATACGAGGAAGAACAGCGTCTCTTGCTCTCCTATGCACACGTTGTACCCTCACAAAAAACTATCTTTATATATGTGGACCTTTTCTTTTTGACAATTATATATGTGGACCTTCTTTTTATTGTATTTAGGTAATTTAGGTAATTGGGTAATTAATCCCTTGAAATACAATTTATATATGTTTTAGAAGTTATCCAACCACTTGTGAGTATCCAAGGGAAATGGTCCGACTAATCTATATCTTAAGACAATAAATCTTGAGGAGTCTTCGGCTCCAATTTGGCGCCAAGACTCCCCACCCCCGTTCCCCTCTCATTTTTTTTATTTAAAAATATCCCCTTCTCACTTTCTCCCTCAATATTCTTTTTACTTTATCTTCTTTTACTATCATATTTATGAATGCATTAAAATTTAGGAAAAAATAGGATCTATAAATACGTGAAGTTTATTCTCGATAGTTGGTTTGGTGACAAATAAAAATTAATTTTGTGATAAATTATGTAAATTGTGATGTTAGCCAGTGTGTTTTGAGCTACTTTAGAGTCTGAAAATAAATTTAGTTGTTCATATACGCAAAGTTTGTTCCTCAGTAACTGGTTTGTTGAAAGGAAATGATAATTTTGTAATAAAGTACGTAAAGTGCAATGCAAAACAGTGTGTTTTGGGGTACTTAAGCGGTTGAAAAAATTTACATGTTCAAATAGGGTCTTGGATATGGATCCAAGCAATTGGGCTGATCTATGTCCAATTTGTTGATTGGCCTCATGGCCCAGTCTGAAATCAAGGTCTTGGATATGGATTCTAGCTATTGGGCCGATCCAGGTCAAGTTCGCTTAGTGAGTCTCATGCCCAGTCTAGAACAAATATATACATAGGCCAAATATACTGAATATAATTCATGATTAGTCTACTTATTACTCCCTCCGGACCTAATTATAAGCAAAAATAACTACTTTCACACATATTAAGGATAGTAGTTTTGTACATTTAATTTTCTTGAATTCAGGGAAAAAACAAATAAATTTACTAAACTATCCCTAATTAATGGTCATCTTCTCAAAACATTAATGAGCTAATTTAAAGGTAGTTGTGGAAAAATAGCATTAAATATGGGTATGTTAGTAGCATGGGTCGAGATCCTCTCCATTTGGAGAGGAAAATGACATGTCCATTTTATTCTATAACAACGCGACACGTGGTATTATTCAGATCCAACAGCTGATATTAAAAAAATTAAAAATTCAAAAAAGCCAAAATGAATTACGCAGAACTTCATCTTCCCCAAACCTCTCACAGTGCAGCGCTGCTCTCGCCTTGCCCTCTCCTACTGCCGCCCACCTGCACCGCCGCAGAGACCTGCGCCCATTCTCAAGTTCAACGTCAACGATTTGTTTTCACTGGTTCGTTGTTGCAGCACCACTGCCGTCGCCGTCTTGCATCGCCCTGTCATTGTATATATAGTTGTTCCTTCGATTTCCATCCAGAGTAGAACACTTTAACCTTAACCTTAAATCCAATTTCAAGTTTCTTCTCCAATTGCTGCAAGCACTGTAACCTTACAAATGCTTCACCCTTTATACTCATATGACATTTTTTATACTCTAATAAAGACTAACGTTAAACAAGCATCGAAAATTGGAGTAAAAACATTGTTGTCGATTGAATTAAAAAATGTCGAAGTTGGGAATCAACAGGGAATGAATTGAGTACATGAGTTGAGATCTTCTCCACTCCTTACGATGCACAGGGACGGGGCAGTGCAGTGGCAACTGACAACGACACAGTGGTACGGTGGTGGTGTCTAGGGTAGCAATCGGGGAAGTGGTTGGGTCGGCGACGGTAATGGGCGGCGGTGGGAAAGGCTTTGGGTGTGGATTGGAGAAGATGAACCTTTCATTTTCCTCATTTTTTTAATCATTTTTTTACAACTTTTAATCTCATCCATTGGTTTGAAATTTTGACACATGTCACACAGATAATTTAGGGAATGGAGATGTACATTTCCTCTCCAAATGGAGAGGATCCGGACCCAATATATGTGTGTGTGTGTGTGTGTCTATATATATAAGCAAAAAGAAGCCATTGTGGTAAACAAGCCCATTGTCCTCAATTTGCTTCTTCTTCTATTCGCACACTTCAATTATACTCAACAACATATATACAAGAATCATATATATAAGTGAATCGTCGATCATTCTTCTTATTTCTTCATGTTTTTTATTTATTTGTTTAATAAAAATATTTGCTTATTCTTTGTTTCCTTACATGCCTAAATACACAATAGCAACCAAAGCAAATTCAAACTATGTTTGCCTTGCTGTCAATATTAGTGGTGATGTAGGAGTCTGCCTGGATGCCAGATGTTGAGAATAAATGGTAATTTGATGCTATAACAAATTAGACATTCAGTATTTGAGTTCAATTATATTTTGAGCTATTGAACTCATGAGAACTAGGCTTCTATGATTATCTTCTGACATGTGGGAATTGGCTGAAGACATCCATCATCATTATTAGTATGATTTTTTTATGGTTTTGGAACACAACATGTTCACTCTCATCTCTGTTTTGTAGCAATAAGAATAGCAAGAGAGAAGATAACTAGGTGTACATTGCACATGGATGCAAGAGCTCAATTTGAGCCAAACTAAAATAATAGACTTTTCTTAATTTGAGTGTTGTTTGGTAAATGGTCAACAATAGAGGAGGCTAAATCCTTTTAAATGTATGCAGTTCGTTGGCATGAGCATTGAGATGTGAAGAAGCATGTGTATTTGTTGGTGGTGCGTCAAGCCAAGAGTGCAACACACTTTGTGAAGCAGCTTACATTGAAATTACTTTATTTATTTTCGCTCTGTTAATCTTAATTTCGTTGCTACCCCTACTCACAATGATTAGATTATGGAGTTTTTTCTGTGCCTACTCACAATGATCAGATTATGGAGTTTTTTCTGTGATATTAACAAATATCAACTTCGATTAATTGCATTCATTAATACTAGCGCTCCCCGTGCACCGCACGAGTAATGAGGCTAGTAAATTACTAAAGAAAGCTTTTTTTGAGCCTCCACAATGCTCCACATCATTTTAATTCAAAATAATATATATTTATAATTTAAATAAAAGAATTTAATTGTAGCTCTTAAGTAGATATAGTTAAAACACATAATTACACACTAACTTATTAAATGAAGATTTAGTGGAGTATTAAGTTTGGATGGAAGGTCCACAATGCTTCTCAAGATTTTTGTGTATTAAAATAATTATTTATAAATATTAATAAAAATATAATCACTTTTTAAGATTATTAAAAAGGTTTAGAACGTTGCAATATCCACCTTTTTAATCAATATTAATATTTTTTTCACACCACTATGTTAATAAAAATATAAACACAATACCAACATTTTTAATATATAACCAATGATGGCAAAAGAATCATACGAGATAAATTTAATCAATGATGCACAGGTAGAAATAATAACTTATTATATATTATTCATTAGCCATATATATATATATATAATAAGAAATAATTAGTAAACTTTTAAAATCCTTTTTTATGTAACAATTATTCATTGAAAGGGAGGAGTTTCACATTCACATGAATTATTTAATTGACAATAAACTTATGAGTTAATAAAATATGAGTGGAAGAGGTAAAGTTTTCGTCAATTATAGCAAGGAACAACTACTTAAAGGAGAATGTAATATTAATTTATTTTGACACCACTATATTAAAAAAATTATAAGCACAATATCAGCCTTTTTAATATATAACCAACGATGTAAAAGAATCACATGATCGAGAATAATTTAATCAGTGATATTATATATTATATATTATTATTCATTAACCATATATATATAATAAGAAATAATTAGTAGACCTTTAAAATCCTTTTTTATGTAACAGTTATGCATTGAAAGGGAGGAGTTTCACATTCACATAAATTATTTAATTGACAATAAACTCACGAGTTATTAAAATATGAATGAAAGAGGTAAAGTTTTAGTCAGTTATAGCAAGGAACAACTATTTAAAGGAGAATGTTTTGGATGGTGAGGGGAGAGATTTAGATGAAAAAAATTCATAATGAAAAACAATGAGCAGAAGAAAGGAGCGAGTTTGTGGGAAGAGGTAGAATGCACAGAAATGGTAAATAGTTTCATGTTATTCATAGTTTTGAAGTAGTCAAAGTGGTAGAAAGATAAATTTGGATCAATTAGTGAATCATGCAATAGAGACAACTTTTTCGTAGTTATGTAGGCATCGAGAAATCATGTACATTTTAATACTATTCTTTAGAAAAACATTCAATTTTAATAGTTTCAATGAATTTGTATGATGTACACTACTATAATGATTTGCCTATGTTTCTTGAAAGTTCCTCAGTTTCTGTTCAAGACTAAAAGAAGATGTTGTTTTACACTTAATATATAATGTGTTTGTTTGTCTTATAACCTTTGGTGCGACTTCTAGGAAGGAGACTACCTTAGGTGTCACTTCTAGGAAGCTCTCACTGTATATCACAAAAAAGCGAAAAAAACAAGAAACCATCATTATTTTCAACTATTATCATATTTATGCAAGTTGAGGAACTCACTCAAATAAAAAGTATGTGTTAACTAATCTCACTACAAAATATTTTTTTTGGTTGATAATCTCACTACAATATAGTGCATCGTGAAGAATTTATGAAGTAAGTCGATCCTTTAAAACGAATGCTTCCATAGGAGTATTCTATTTAATATTTTTCCTCATGAATTCGTACCTAAGGTCATTAGGTAAAAACAAGAAATGGTGTTTGAAGTAAAAACATCATATAAAGTTTCATATTTATATGTTGCAATTTATTTACAAATATTACATATTTACCCTTCATGTTAGCTTATTTAAATTATAAGTTGTATAAAACAATTGGTCAAAAAAAGTTGTATAAAAAATTTGCAATATATTAAAATAAATCATTTTTTTTCATATTGTGAATAATGCCATATATTTTTTCATCTCATTGTAAAGAATAGAAATAAAGAATTGATTTTTCATTGTTTTTTCTTTCTAATTTGTGTTAAATCTATATTCTTTATTGTGACTTTTATTTTGAATTTCAACTTTTGTTCCAATAAATATTTATGAGTTATTAATTGGTGAAGAAATAAAGAAATAAATAGTAGTAACTTTCTACTTTCTATGAATTATGTTTTATTATACACAATAATTAACTTCATTTCTTAAAATTCATCCAAAATTAATGTAATAACAATATTTAGAAGATGTAACTGAAAATTGGAAGAATAAAAGAAAAATAGAATAACATTTAAAGTGAAAAACAAATGTGAGAGACACATTGCTTATGCAAGTACGCTTCAAACACATTTTGTCAACCTACTATGCGTACTTTCTTAATATAAGATAATTTTTTTTTATTCTAACGCTTCAAGATAGGTGTAAAATCTTATTAATTTTATCCTTCAAATTTCACATATTAAACCATCTTTTTTATTTCTAAAAAAGTAAAATATTTTTTTGATATAATATTTATTTAGACTATAGCCATATCAAAAAGTATTTTCATTGTTGTCAAAAAAAAGTATTTTCATTAATATTTTCAATTATAGTTTTCGTTTTGATTTATGAATTATGATGAAAGTTATTGAAAGAAAATAATAAAGATCACTAATTATTTGTTTTCTATGATATAAGTTTCACTTGACACATTCATTTCTCTCTATTATTAAAATTTTTGCCCATAAATTCAACATATATACTAAATAGTATTGACTTTACTTTTTTTTTTTACCAAAGTATTGACTTTATTATTAGTACTACATAAAATGAAAATAACTTTTTTGACGAGACATATAATGTAAATAATGTATTACTCTAAAAACTAACATCAAGTTATATTTACAAAATATATTTACTCTAAAAACTATCATTTGGTTTTGTAAATAAACAAACTATTCAGTATTATTTACAATGAGATATTTTCTTTAATTTTTTTAGAAGAAATATTTTGTATATCTTTGACGTAATGGTTATTTAGATTATGTGTTATATCAAAAAATATTTTCATTATTTTTAGAAGAGTATTTCTTTTAACATCGTGAACATCATACTTTTTTGATTTTTTCTTCTTAGAAACTTAAATTAAATATAATTAATTTAATTCAACTTTTATTTTAAGTTTTAGTTTCAACTTATGAATTAACAATTGGTGATAAAAATCAAAGAAAGAAAATCATAAAGACCAGCAAACTTTCTTTTCCTTTGATATATGTTTTTCTATACTCATCTGTCTCTATTATTAAAATTCATGCCCATACACTCTATATATTAAATAGAATTACATTTCTCATTACTAAATATAACGATTCACTAAAAAAATTCCATCAATTAAGCACATACAAAATGTTGAAAATTATTTATACAAAAAAGTACACTATATAAGAATGTTTCTGAAAAAAATAATTTTTAAATATAAAAATACAACGATATATTTATATAATACTATATTTTTAAAAAACATAACTTATATCAACAACTAATTATATATTTTTATATAAAAACTCCCTAAAATTTTTTAGAACATATTATAACAACCCGTGCAACGCACGGGCATTCCTCTAGTTTGGAGTAAGGTAAGCTAAAAAATATTTTATAGTGAATGATGCTTAAAATAAATTTTTCCCGCGCCATTTTTCTCACATGTGAAGTCTTTTTGCTTTATAAAAACTAAGGACAAATATTATTTTTTTGTTAGTGGGTCAAAAATCCTACCTTTAGTGGCCAAACCTTTGAAATGATTCTAATCTTAAACTTGATTGTGAGGTACGTAAAACCTAGTTCAAAGTTATCGAACTCGAGTAGTAGTGAACCTCTCTTGTTATAAAAGCAATTGTTTTATATAAAAAATGTGAAATTTGTTGAATAGTATGAATACTCTTTATTTGAATTTATTTATTTTTATTAGATGGTGTCAAAGAAACTATGATGTGATGTACTAATCAAAAGAAAAAAAAATTAAATTTGGACATATATGTGTTAAATTTGTGATTTTTGTGTATACACGCGTTGTGTATTTAAAATCACAAATATACATCTCTTCAATATGAGGACAATCAATCAAATTCTGAATATATATATATCCACCAAAAAAAAAATCTGAATATATATAATTGATAAGAGTTAGTTAGGATGGCAAGAACATGCTAAATGTATTTTTTTTATGCTTCACTTCATGCTAAAGCCGATTAACCATTGAGTTTATTAAAAAATACTCTTTAGAATGTAGTGATGATGTCCAAAAGGTTGTAAGTTTATAAAGCATTCAAAGGTCAAAGGAACCGTAGTTGTTGGTGTACTATTATAGCAAATACGGTAGTTGGGTATGCTAACGGATTCCAAAGGTGGTTTGTGGTGATTGCTAGGGGTGGATTTTTCATCAAAGAAAACGCAGCTGGATGAGGATTCCAAAGGTGGTTGTGGTACTTTTCTGGTATTAGCAAAAATGATAAGCATCTGATAAAGCACAAGCACGGTTGGTTGGGCTTACATGGTCAGGGGGTGCGTGTACAAATTTTACGAGTGCGGCGAGTAAAGCCTATACAGAAGGGGTTGTAATCAGCATAAAGGGAGGGGTACAACATATGAAGAAAGCCCATACTCCATTTAATATATCTATGAAGTCCAATTTCTTTATAATTACTATCATTTTAACACTTCTTTAACCAAAATATTTTTCCTAATAATTAATTTTTCAATAATAAAATAAAATACAAATTGGGTATTAGGTATTGCAAATTTATGATTTCTTAATTTGTGTGAAACACTCCAAAAGGACCAAAGTTTAGGAACGGAGGGAGTATCTTATTAAAAGAATAGTGATATATTACAACATTATTTAAAAATACAATTAAATATCAATTTAACGTATTTTAATAATTCTAACACATGGTTTCAAAAAATAATAATTCTAACACATTAATTAAATATCATTTAATCTATAATCGATAATAATTAACAATGTAATCATATTACGGGTGGACGGAAAAACACAACCAATCGAAAATTGTGCAAGCAGTCAAAATATTGATATAGTAGGTGGGTTGGAGCGAGTCTTGGGTTTTAAATGCCAGAAAAAACAATTAAGAGTAGACGTCATCAAGCGAGTTCATTTGTTAAAAGTTAGACTCGTCCAGGGACGGAGGTACAGCCAATGGTGGGATGGCTGGAGCCCCCCCTGTTCTTTCAGCAATTTTTTTCATACACTTAATAATATATACTATGAATATATAGATATGCAATCAATATACGAAGAAGTAGTAATATATATATATATATATCTATATTTTTTTGAACGTGAAGAAAGTAGTAATATAAAGTGTTATTGTTCCAAATTGAAATTTCCAATCACACATTTACACCTCACACGGATGCACATTACACGGGAACAGGATCTCAACACATTTCCTTCTTTTTTTATCAGTACACATTTTTTTGGTGCAACACATTTTCTTCTTTAATTTAATATATTATATATTTAAAATAAAATATTAATGTAATTAATATTTTTGGATTAAATAAGTACGTTATTCACGAAATATGATACACGCACGCGCGCATATATATATGTGTATATATATATATATATATATATACTGTGGAGATTTTAAGTTTTTACTAGCTTGATAAAATATTAATGTCATTAATATTTTTGGATTAAATAAGTACGTTATTCACGAAATATGATACACACAAATATGAATATATTTTGTGGAGATTTTAATTTTTTAGCTAGCCCCCACTAATCAAATTTTGGCTTCGTCCCTGGACTTGTCGATACTCACACCCGCCGCAAAGTGTTGCTATTCAATTTAACATAAATTGAAGGGTTACATACAGCTGGGCTCATTAATATCTACGCTTCATGGGGTACTTTACTCTATTATCACACGAACTTTTTAATATTACATATTCGATAGTCACAACTTTTTCTTTGACAAGTTTCAAAACCAGCTTTTAATATTATAACGCATGTTTCCAAAGTTTCAAAGCCTGCAAATACCTCCTCGTCTCCTAAAAGTATAGTAGTTTATCACTACCGTAAGTCTTGGACCAAAAAAAAAAAAATCACTACCGTAAGTCTCAATTCCTACCTCCTACGTTTTATTGAAGAGGAGAAATATCATCTTCTTTCTCACCTAATGTATTCTTCCTCCCCTCATCTCCCTCTCTCTCTCCCTCTCCCTCTCCCTTCATTTTCTTTGTAATTTTTTTCCACCAACCTTTAATCTTCTTTATGCAAATCTCCCACACTGTTGAGAATCCATTCAAACCGAGCAAATCAACTTGTCAAAACAGAATCGCCACCCATCGGAACCACCTCTCAAAACGGACAGAAGTGGGTGCCTTTTCTGCTCTTTGGTTTTACTTCGTATGTGTTTTTCATAGTGGTGACTATAATGGGATTTAAGAGATTAGGAATGTGAGAATGATGAGTGTAAGACCCCATATTTTCATAAGTAACATGGTGCTTTAAAAGAGCTTTTCTATAAGTATTTTAGTCATGAGAGCAAAATCATTAGCTAGACAAACTATTGTGAATATATACAATCACTTACGCACTACTTACCTTAACAATGCTAAGCCTCGGTCTCACCCTGCTAGATAGTAATTTTCTTTACACTATAAGTTTTGACTTGATTGCAGAATAAATAGCTTCTATTTTATATAAACACAAGTTTTTTATCCTATGCTCAATGCTCTTTTTATGATTGGCCATCTTGAAATGATGTTTGACTTGGTATATTGCTTGGGGAAGGGTACCAACTCAAAAAGGGATCAAGATCCAAACGATACTTGGAATTAGAACCGAAAAATGTGCATTATTTATGAGTTCGTAAACTTAACTTTTCTATTCAATTAACTTTACATGGGAATTAGGGTTTTTAATTGATTGAAAATGCCTTTTTACCAAGGGATTGGTGTTTAGCCTAATTTCGTGAACTGATATGACGATTAATCTCATTTAGTTTTGGACTAATAAAAATTTAGAATGACAACGTGGTTTAAGACAAAGACTAAAATGACCTGAAATTTTTTGTGTGTCATTTAATGTGTCAAGTAGTCAAGAGTGTTAATTAACATTTTGAATGTTAGATGGACAAAGAGACTAACGTATTTCTATATGAAAATGTCAAAGACTAATTTAGGCCCTAAAATTGTCAAGGACCAATTTTTCTCACGAAAAATTATCAGTGACTAAGTTGGGCATTTACTCTTTTAATTTTTTACACTACAAAGTTTTTGTTTGTTGAGTTGAAAATGAAAATATTGAAGGTAAATCCCAACATATCCCCAGCTCAAAAAAAAATTTAAAAAAAATTGGAAATCGGATTTAGGTAAATCCGATTTGGAAATCGGATGTACCCCCACCCATAGGTAAATCTGATTTTTTATCCAAATAATAAATAAGTAAATCATTTAAAAAATTAAAATTATATTTTTTTTTAGAAAAATAAATTAGATATGAATAATATGAATACCGGGTGTTTTTTGGTTCTGTTTAGGGTGTAGTTCGTTAACACGTGACGATGTTATACGTCGAGCAAATAATTTAGGCTAAAAAATCGGTTTTTGACCAACCTACTCCGATTGTAATGAAACCACAGCCATTAAATCCGAAAAAAATCAAGGATCAATACTCCTCAAGAAGGGACTTCTTTAAGGATAGGGGGGCTCAAAATCCCAAATTCCATCGTTTACTATTTTTTTAATTTTTAAAATTTTTCACAATCTCCAAAAAATCTACAAAAATTTGCATAGCCTTATTTTGGTTTTATTAGATTTTTAGTGGTGTTTTTATAATTTTTTGATTAGTTTTGACTCTTTAACAAATTTTTAGTAGCGTTTTTATAACCTTTTTTAAAAATTTAAATAAAAAACAATTTTTTAATAACAAAATCGGATTTACCTCCTAAGGTAAATCCGATTTTCTTTATTTTGGGGAATTCGGATTTATATATCCACTAGGTAAATACGACTTTAAAAATTAACAAATCGGATTTATCCCCACAGGTAAATCCGATTTGTTATTTTTAAAGTCGGATGTATCTACCCATTTACCCCCACTAGATATATCCGACTTTAAAAATTAACAAATCGGATTTATCCCCCTCTAGGTAAATCTGAGCTAGTTTATTTTAGGCAGGGGTATTTTCGTCTAAAAAATTCTTGTGGGGGTATGGAGGGAAGAGGTGGGGTACAAAAAAAACCCTTAGAAAATATTGAAACGGGTATTGGGCCAAAGGTCCATTCGTGCGAGTCTGCACTAGAACCAAATTGAGCCGACAGTTTTGGCATTGCAGTTAGCTTGGTTATTCTGAGTGGGGCGGTTACTGTTGTGTAGTTAATCATCATCTTCATCACAATCATATTCTGCTTCTCAATTCGGCTTCAGAGTTGAGAGGTTTCACAAAAATGTCGAGTTCATATACTTCCCCAAATAAACGCCTCAAATCCGAAGCCGAAGATGACAACAACGATGATAATCAAGGTGATTGTTGCGGGATTTGCTACGTCGACCGCGGAGATTCGATCCCTGGCGAAATCGATTCCTGTAACCACTATTTTTGCTTCGTTTGCATCATGGAATGGGCCAAACACGAGTCTCGTTGCCCAATTTGTCGCCAGAGATTCTCCAACGTTCGTAGACTCCCTAAGCTTGGCCTCTTTTCTTTCTCTCGAGACGTTAAGGTCCCTCTTCGTGACCAGGTTATTTTCTTCTCCTCACTTCTCTTATAACTTGAAAGATACGAAAGCAAATCAAAATTCTGATTCAACTGTTGTTTAGACTATAGTGCTTAAAATTATATTATTTTCATCGTTTTGTTAGTTATTTATGGCTAGAAGTGAACCATGAAATTAATGAAAGTATATAGCTGAGTTAATGTTAATTTAGATGCAATGATGTTAATAAACTTATAGGCTGGTGATTTGTTATGTTTTATAGGTTTATCATCCATTTGGAAATATGACAAGTGGTCCTGTTCATTCTTATGCTGAAGTAAAATGTAGTATCTGTTATGTTGGAACGGATGAAAATCTTCTACTACTATGTGATCTTTGTGATACTGCTTCGCATACTTATTGTGTTGGTCTGGGGTATACTGTTCCTGAAAGTGATTGGTTTTGTCATGATTGTGCTGTTTCGCGGGAGATCAATGCTAATGAAGAGTTAAAGCAACAAAATTGTGAACCAACAGCTGATTCTGGTGTAACCATTTTAAATATTGTGAGAGAAACAGGTAGCCATGTGGTTAGAAGACCAAGGGCAATTCCTTCACAACAGAGCCATTTGTCGTCTTCTGTTATTCCTTTGCCCGATAGGGCGAGTAGATCTGAAGGTAGAAATCTTGTGTCAGGTGTCCAACGTGCGCAACATAATGTACAGAGGCTTCGTGAAAATTGGAATTCTTTGAGAAGTGGTTCATTAAAGTTCCATTGCAAATCATTTCAATCTGGTGGCACGAGTAGTCAGAAACAAGATTCTGGTTTATTATTATGTGGCAAATTAGATGATTCGCATTTGAAGGCTTCCACGGGCCATCGACAATCCACTGTCCAAGGTGGTCAATCTAGTAACATGTTAAATGATGGAAACTTGAAATATGATCTTGACAAGGCTTGGAAAATGATGGACAGGGCCAATATGGCGCAACAAACTCATAGAAGAGCTAGCAAAATTCCACCGGGAGTGCATGATCCCTCGGGTAGTGGTGCTAGAGGAATATCATTTGCGCATCGCAATCCCCCAGAATTAAAAAGCCAGCGACCCAGAACATTAGACTCTAGGTACAGCAGAATGGATAAGCTGTGTGACTATTCTAGTCTCAACAGAAATTTAGAAAATCACCTGTCTCCGGTGTTGGGAGAGAAAAGGCAGAGTAGGGTCACATGTGAGAAGATAACACAACATTTGAGGGACCGTACTTCTCATTCAGAAGGTTACAATGAACGTCCATTGCCCAGAAAGGTCCATACTAGTAGCCATGGTGCTCCATGTCATGGAGATGGAGAGAGACGTGTTTTGAAGGAACAAAGCCAGTCTGCTTGCTTGACAACTTCAGTAGGTTCAGCACCCTCTCATGGCAAAAAAGGCAGTGTGTTCACCTCGAATAAGCATGTGGATAATTTCAATGAAGAAAAGAGGTTAGCTAGAAGCTTTGGGGATGGGGTCATAAAAAATATTGACGATGCAAAAACAGAGATCAAGTCTCTTGTTAAACTGTATCTGAAGGGATTAACTAGAGATAGACAATTAGGTAATATTAATTCACATTTAAGTTTCTTTTTTACCCTACATGATCATTGTTGGTTGAAACATTTATAGATGTTTCATATACACCTTTACAACCAATGTGTGGTCATTAGGTAAACTCATAGATCTGCATTCTACATTTAGCATATACGTGTCATTATCACCCAATACTCATCTATTCATTCATAGGATTTGCGAGAGAGCACTTGTATGTATGTTTTAAACTGGTAAACAGGTTGCATGCATATGATAATTGTTACTTGAATGAAAATATTTTACATGAAGCTGTCTGTGATGCAGGTGTTGAAACCTTCAAGGTAGTTGCGAGGCAGGCCACCCATACCATATTGGATGCTTGCAACTCCAAGCAGCAAAGGTCTAATATATACTCCTCAAACTCGGTATGCTGCCATACCGACCATATTCTGCAGTTTCAGAAATCTAATCTAATGCCTAATTGTTGCAGACAATGCTTTTATGTCTTTGTAAATAATGTTGTCAAGTCCATTATGTTGGAGAAAGTAGGTTGTGCTTGATCTACATTTTTTTGCATCATGTACTTCTATGCCATTTATTATTGTTGTAATCTGTAGAATAAGGGTTTGCAATTCAAGCAGTTTACCTTTCCACCTGAATGGAAAAGGAGAAACTATATTAAAAATGTTATACTGGGATATATAGCCTTTCAAGTGACTAGAGCTTTCAACCTTTTCAATTGTTTGTTCGTTTCAGACTTTCAGTAACATTAGTGTCATCTCCACAATAGTGGTGCAATGGCTTATGGTTCTGTTTACTATTGTAGCGGTTTAGTCAATACGATGGATGATCTGAATTTATCTCAATTAGCATCTCTTCTGGATTCTTCCTATGTATAATAGTATGGGTTGCTTCCAGCACCCCCATTTTTTTAACAGCAACCCAGCCCTCCTTTTCCAAAAAAAACCTTACCTCCTTCCTTTCTCTCCTTTTATTCTATTCCTTACAACCCCAACCCCCTTTTAGTTGCGCTCCCACCCCACTACCGACGCGCCTCAATCCCTCCCCACGTTGCCCGTGTTTTAGTTTCATTTTTCCTTTTGCATTCTATACTCTTCGGAAACCTATTTTTGTAAATAATTTTTCTGTTCTAGAAACTCTGTAAATGCAGGAAAAAAAACAGCGGCAGGGGAGAGAGAAATGAAATCTTTTTGGTTTTCGAAAATTAACGATGCTAGTTTAAATCGAATGCGGAAAAAATGATTTAAACTATATGCAACTACTTATGCAAGCTATAACAATGACAGAAACAATTATAGTGATAATCAAATCTACGTGCGATAATATCAAATGCAACGACAGTTAATAATTATAAAAGAAAAGCAAAGCAAAGATAAGGGAAAGAAGTACATCGTGATTTTTACGAGGTTCGGCATAAAAGCCCTACGTCCTCGGCCTCCGGCTTTCCAACCTTTGGACTTGATAATAACCACTATATGAGAAGAAACTTCTTCAACGTCATACAAGCAAGCAACTTCGCTATAGCTACCACACCAATCTCAATTTTCCCCAAATTGAGAACCCAAGCTCCCCGCTAAGGATTTCGCTACAATTCAATCTCCCCGATTGAATTACCCAAGAAATCTTCCTAGGATTTCACAACAACTAAGTATAGACGATTACAAATGAAAACTAGGATCCAATCACTCAAGCAATATAACAAGTTGTAGTTGAGAGAGATGAGAGATTTTGAACCCTAGATGAAGAACGTGAAGAAAATGGTTTTATGGTGAGAGTATACGTTCTTTTCTTTATGATTCGTGGGTTGTGTTGTTTCATCGTAAAAACCCTAAGTCCTATTTATATGGATTGTGAAAATATGACCGTTGAAGCAATCGATTCCTTGCTTAAAAGAAGGGAAGAGAAATCGATTGTTAGCTTCCAAAATAAGAGCAAAATCGATTTACCTCTTTTAAAATAACAAACCATCAATCGATTGTTTTCTTTCCAAAACAAACTCTTTCAAAACCAATTGAGAAGTGGCAAATCGATTTCTTGCTTCCAAGGCAAGAGGGAAATCGATTTTGGGCTTTACTAATCAAGCCATGAATCGATTTTGCACTTTTAAAAACACAAAGTCATCAATCGATTGTTTTCTTTCCAAAACAAGTTCTTTTAAAAACAAGTAACTTCAAAATCGATTTCTAGCCTTTATAAAACAAGATGAAATCGATTTATGGCTTTAAAAAACAAAGGGAAATCGATTTATGGCTTTAACAACAAGTGGAAATTGATTTCTAGCTTAATGTACCAAATCAAGAATCAATTCTTTACTTCAAAAACAAATTCTTTTAAAGCACTAACTCATGAATCTATTTTCTTTAAAAAACAACAAATCATTATTTGTGCCTAAGCTATTTTACCAAGCCTAGCTCAATTCCATTTTAAAAGATCATCTCTCAACTACATAAGTTATAAAGTAGAAGTGACGGGATCTTACACGCGTCCTATGCATAGCAATATAACACATAAGTCTTGAACGCTTGAGCAACTTCTCCTTCGAGCTTCTACACTTTAAGATATCATGTCAAGCGCTTTGTTTCATTGCCCTGTGCTTTGGTTCATGACCTGTGCTTTGGTTCAACTATAACCATTAGTAAACAGATTGTAATTTGTTATCATTCAAAACAAAGAGTGTTTGACCTTGGTTCAACAATGATTGCTTGAAGAGGGGTGCGGCAATTGGTGGGTAGGGGGAAAAGGGAGTAGGGTGTAACATCCCAAAATTTTAACTAGAAATAGTTAGACCTTGAAGCCTAGATAGCTTAGAATTGTGTACATCATTATTCTTCTACTAGTGTAAGAAAAGATAAATAATGAATAATTAGTTTTTGTTTTGCTTTTGTTTTATTATATATGTTTTTAGATTATTTATTCTGTTTGTAAAAAGAAAATATATTATTTGTTATATGACATTATGTATATGTGGTCACCTGAAGAACTAGTTAAAAATGGAGTACATACGAATATAGATAATGTTAATAAATTGAAATGGGTGTTAGTCATGAAATAGGTAGTACATGAATATCAAAGGGGCTTGGTTGGGCCATGGAGCCCAAAGACATACTAGAAAACCTTTTAGGATACACATATATTGCTTCTATATATAGTTAGAAAAGAAAAAGAGGTCAACGAGGAATAGCCACCGAAACAAAAAGAAATATATTAGCCTTGCTTTTTATGCTTACAGATCACCATAGTTAATATCATTATTGGGGGCCCAACATAAGACATAATATTGTTATGATTAACCCTAAACCTAAAACCAATTGTTAGAAGGCAGCGCTAAACGAGAGGAAAAGAAACGTAAGAGAAACATGGTGTGACGGCAACGAAGAGACAAAGTGAACGTGGAGAGAAAACTGAACGGTAGAACACAACCGATAACGAAAGATAATTTTGGTCTATAAGGTGAGTAATCACACCCCTTAAATCCTTCCATGTTACATTAAAATTTAAGAATTTGATAAGGTTGTGATTTATAACTTACGAATTTACTACTGTTTAAAACTGTATCCAAGGTCTGTGACATGGTACAATTATTTTAATTGTCTTCCTAGTTGGTGATCTCTTATTTAGTGACTACTAGTTATTAATTATTCTTATATATGAATGATGATTGAATAAATCCCCTCCTCTGTGATTCGATTTTGATGGATTATATTATATTAATTAATGTTTACTTGCCTTGTATTTATTCAGTGGATGCCTATGTATGTGGTGATCATGGATTCATGAGGACCACTCAATACACGTTACTAGATTAGCGATTACTAGCTACTCCTCATAGTTTGTGTTCTTTCAAAAATATATGTCATTCGATTTATCAAAAAAAAAAAGAATTAAGTGCTTGCACTACTTGAGAATATTACCGACTCAATACTATTCAATCAGTTGTAAGAATTAAAATGATCACTGACTATATACTATTTTATGTTAGATTTCGATTATATATATTGTCATTGTGTGTGTTTGAGACGAGCTTCGTGCTCCACACGGATGGGTCTTGTACCCCATACTAGACGAGCTGGTGCTCCACACGGATGGGTCTAGAACCCCATATAGGACGAGCTTTGAGCTCCACATGGATGGGTCTGGGACCCCATATAGGACGAGCCTCGAGCTCCACACGGATGGGTCTGGGACCCCATATTAGACGAGCCTCGAGCTCCACATGGATGGGTCTGGGACCCCACATTAGAAGAGCTGGTGCTCCATACAGATGGGTCTTGTAACCCAAATTAGACGAGCTTCGGGCTCCACATGGATGGGTCTTGTAACCCTTATTTGACGAGCCGGTGCTCCCTATTACAATGAGATGTGATTTATTTATTGAATTATTAGTTACCGCATCGGCTGAGAACAATACTCATTTTAGAACTGTGTGTATTATTCACTAGGATTTCATATCTCATTAGAGTGTTGTTTTCAGGTATTAAGATTGAGACTATTGAGGACATGAAGAGTTTGCTGATGCTAGAGGGGTTTAGTTATTTTTGGGATATTTAGAAGACTCCTAATTTTGTAAAAACTTGCGTATATTAATGTAGTTTTTTTTTGAGATTGGATTCGTTATCTTTATTTAATTTTTATAAAGGTTATTATCAAACTACCAATTACAAATTGTGAAATATCTATTTTATTTAATAAAATTTTCTTCTAGTTTTATTGTTTTCGAATCGTAAAATTAGGGTGTTACATAGGGTATGAGTTGGTACTTGGTAGTAGTGGGGGTTGTGGGTGGGTGGGGGGAGAAAGGAAGGTGGAAAGAATGTTTTTGAAAAGGGGGGTAGAAGTGCTGTTGGAGAAAACGGATACCTGAAGGAGCCCCTACAGATATTGGGCCGGTCCGTAGATAATTTCAGCAACTGAATTGAGGAGAGAATTTCGACCAAAAAAAAAAGAATTGAGGAGAGAATAAAATAAATTGCTAGGGTAAATACCAAATAGAGTTAATACAGGTGCGTGGTTGACTTCCAATTTGATTATTTATTTATTTATTTATTTATTTATTATGGTGCAGTTGTTAGTTCTTCGGTCTTTACTTCATCATGGAAATATTTGTCAATAGCCTGAGTAAATTTGAACAATGCCAGCGGCTTAGTTTGTTTATATTTTATAAAAAGTTGGATGGTACTAACCATACATGGTTTGGAGTTACAAAAATAAAATATAATCAAAAAATATTATAGCAATAAAATTGATGGATAGGTTTCTTTTATTTTTCGTTACAAAGAGTATTCGGAAAAATCCACTAAAAAGAGTATTTGAAAAATATGAGATAAACAACTATTCAAAATATGTTTCAAAATGAAAAACAAATAAGACATGATATATCCATCAAATCGTGTTTGCATAGTGTTATAGTGAGTCTTTTGACCATATACACCCTCTTCTTTCACATCTATTCGCACCACACAAAGGCCCAATATCGAAGGGCCCAATCCAAACATCAAGGGCTCAGATCGAATCGCAAGATCGGACGGTCCTAATTCGTTGAAACAAACTCCACCACACTTTATAAATACAACATTCATTGCCTCATTAATGGTAAGCATTCTCACATTTATCACTTTGCTAAGACTACTCCACTGACTTTAGCATCGGAGTGACTTTGCAGGTACAACACCAGCCAAGATCGGATACGGTCATTGACTAAGGACATCAACCACTAACTGCCTCGGACCACCCTTCAAGGTCGAAAGCACAGTGCAGAACACATAGCAAAAAAACATAAACGCTTATTATATAAATGCTTATGTATAAACTATTTTTATAATAAAAGATAACATAAAGTCATATCATCATTTTCATAAGTTATTCTTGAGAAGTTATAGACACCCAAGGAAAAAAAAGACTATCTGCAAATAATGAGAAACCATGAGATTGGATTATCTCGGTTGCACGCGTTCATAAGAAATGAGAGAGCCAGCAATTTAAGGTAATGGAACTCTGGGTAAAGATTCTTGTTGGGATATATGAGTTACTACCGAAAATGAATTGTACATCCAAAACCATCCTAAGAAGACATGATCCCAAGCAAATCAAAGACTATACATCCGGAGGTAGTCTCCAACTCAGCTTGCTAGGTCATCATCCCGCCAATTTTTCGCTAATTTGCTGCCACCACGTGTGTCTTCCATCTTCCACCTCATATTCTTGTCTCTGCCATCTTTTCCCTCTGAACCAACTTTGACCCCTTTTTCCTTCTTTTTCCTCTGAACATACTGAAGGTTGCAGTGTGTCAGACACGCAAAACTTCCCCCACGCTTCCCAATTCCTCTATTCATCCCTCTAATTCCTCTTTCTCTTTCTCTCAACCCAACATCTTCTTCATCTTTCTCATATTACTCTTAAACTCATTCTTCCCATTCCACACACCCACCTCAAACAACAGATTTATTTGGTAAACAAAATTAGGTTCCTCTCAATCTCTCTTTCGACCTCTCTCCCCATCCAAAACCCACACCCTCACTCTCAACGCAAAACAAAACTCATCTCCTCTCCTCCCTCTTCTCTCTGTCGCAATGTCTCTCTCTCTCTCTATACCACCCATCACCGACGCGAGAAAGAAGAGAAGAAATCGCGAAATGGAGAGAGAGAGGAAGAACACAAAACAGCAAGAAAGAAGAAGAAAAAACCAAAAAGGGGGAAATCAAAAGAAGAAGAAAATTATAATTTCACTTATTTTCTCTGTTTGCATGTACACTTATTGTTCATTTCCCTTATTAGAGTTTTTGCATTTCTATTACTGAAACTACTTTATTGTTGTTGTTGTTGTAGGTAATCTGGACTATGAAATGTGTATGTTGCCATGTTGGTGTTTGGGATTCGGAAAAGGGGTGCTTCTGCATAATTAACTTTGCAGAATATGTAGATTAATTCAATTTATTTGCATTTCAAACATAGATTAAGTTAATTAGATTTGAAGGATAATCAAATAAGTGCTCTTTGATTTCAATAATGCATTTCAAACCAGATTTAATAGATTTAATCGTGTAGTTGATTAATTAAGTTTAATCGATTGGATTGCAGTTTCAATTTAATTAGTAACCAATATAGTTTGGAGATCCTTGCCTTATTATTCGTAGTTATATTCATACATATCATCATACAAGTGATTAAATGTATTGTTCTATCTTATACAACAACTCTAAAGCATTCTAACCGATTCAAAAGGCTAAAGTATCAACTTCTACAATCCTTAAAGTACCAAAGAATGTACAGAGTTTCTTAAAGAGTTAATAAACTTTGATTGATTAGGTTGTCACTTTTTTGGATTTTTAAGGGTTCGATTGATTCTTTAGCCTGACTAATCATAAATTCAGTCACCAAGTAATTAAAACAACGCACAGCGTAGTTGCGGCGACGTGCGGAGTAGTTGCGCGGTGACGTGCGGAGCAGTTGCGGTGACCCGTGGAGCATTAATAAGGTATCTATTCTTTTTTACTGAATATAAGTTATGTATTATCTGCTTTTTAAGTTATAATGTTATTATGTGTTTATTCTATTCGTTGGCTAATGTTTTCTCGGCTCTAAATTGATCAATGTGAGATCATTACTTTTTGAGCTTTACTTCATTTTCAACTTTCAATTTTATGTTAGTTGTTAATTGTTAATGATTAATAATAAATGAGAAAGCTGCATGGCCATTTGCACATGTCCCCAATTTCAATTTGGAGGTGAGTAATTTTTCTTAATGTTTATTATTACGAAGTGTGTAGTTTAGGAGGTTCATCTGAGAGGGCAGCAAAGGTAGATGATGAGGAGCTGCATTTATCTTTTGTAAAAATGGAAGATTTGGAGGTGTGAGTGCTAGGATTAGTGTGCCTATTACTATATTGTTAAAGCCAAAAAGTTTACAGACTATTTTGTTGTTATTATTCTTGATTTTTTTAAAAATTTGATTTGCAGAGAAATAATATCAACCACTCCTTGATGTATGCGAAGTGAAGGCACTCAAGGTAATATTGTTCTTAATGGATTTAATGATGGATTGAAATTCTAATTTTAGCTTGAACTCTAGAATGATATGGTAAACAGGTTATTATATTGGGAATTTAAATACTACACTTTCATTACTAGAGATTCAATTTTGTTGGGACTTTCATTTTGATGCAAATTGTGGGTCTTAATTTTTATTAGTGAGTGATTATGTGTGTGATTATAGATAGATTGTGTATTGAGGTTACATCTGCATCGAAGATTGCTTACATCTCTGAGGAATTGTGCATTGGATGCAGTATTTGTGTTAAGGTATTGAAGATATTGTTTTGTTGGTGTTAAACTTTGCTTCTTATGATGAAGGGTTTATGTGATGAAGTTTCAGGTTAGAAAATTTCTATTCACCATTACATGAATTTGGTCATTATAATTAATGTATAGTTTCCAACTATTAATGTATTAAACAAAATCCTCTTTAATATGCAGCAATGTGCCATGTGCTTCCATGAGAAAATTGACGCTACTGGCAATAAGAAAGAAGAAAGGAATGTGCTGTAAAGCTGGTAAGTATGCAAGAAACCATATTAAAATGATGGCAACTTGTGATGTGGAGCATGTGAGTAAAAATATGAGAAAGCAATAAGTTTTGATTGTTGATGTAATTGTAAATGTGCAAATTTCAGAAGGGACTATTTGCCAATTACATGACACAACCCTTATTCAAATTTTATATAGTTGTTTCAATTTTCAACTGTTTATTTTAAAGTATTTTCATCTTAGTTCTCAAGTTCTCTCTCTTTTTCTTTTTGAATCTCTGGCAGTCCAAGCAGACAAATAAGAAGCACATAAAATGGTACCAACGACCATAATGCATTGATAGAGCTGTCCGGAGTCCAGTTCTGGATTTAGGTACAAAAGGTAGTATCTGTAACATTTAAAATCTTAACACTATAGTTTTCTTAATTAATAACCGTCCCTGCTTATTATACTGTTGTTTTAGACATTCACCAACTCCTAATGAATGAAGTATTTTCTGAAATCTATGGAATATGATGGTCTCTTGCAGTTTAAATATGATGGTCTTCTACGATTTAAACTTAGGTCTTTTGGAATTTTTTTATTAGAATTATTTTAAACTAATCGTAAAATTTGTATCATTTTGCATCTGATGTGGTTTGTGGTTTTTGATTTTAGTTGTTGGAAACTGAATGTTATTTTCAACCGCAAACATATTGGTCAATAGGAAATTTATTTGTTCTTTTAGATAGGAAAGGTCTTATTCAGCAATCAGTTTCACAGTTTCTAGGGTTTGTGGGATTTCGGATTTGGGAATTGTGATTTTGGAATTCTTACCACTGCTTTTAATTGATACATTCCCCTTTCCCCCCCTTTTATGTTATAGGTGGAAAAGTCAACGCATTGCTCAAGGTTGAGGTGAGTTCCCCGTTACCCATCTATTTTTTTCAAGTAGTTTTTTTTCTGTATTAATTTTCTAAAGTTTCATATATAATTGAAGAAATTGCAATCCGAAGAATCTGCTAAGGAGGGACATGGTAATTGCATGTGGGTCGGTGGGGAAGAGAATGGAGCTCAGAATTGAAAGTGAAGGAGTTTGAAGAAGCTATGGAGTTTAGACAAAGAAAGAGTAAGTTATTGGAAATTTGTAAACTGGATTAAAGTAATAGTAGTAATTTTCTAACCAATCAGAGAGAAAAACTGATTTTGCTTCTTCACCCACCTCAAGGAAATGGATTTGAGCTATCTGTTTATTTGTTATGCTTGGCAATAAAACAGAGAATAAGAAGGGTTGTTTGGTTTTGCTTCAAAATTAGAGTATTTCTTGCAAAGTAAACCCAAGGGCTGGTTTAATGCGACATGGCTATAACGGATTCAAGTTCTCATTAATTTTTCTAGAGCAAATTGCATGCCTTTTTCAATTGAAAGTGGTTTAATAAAATAAAATATTTCCTCTCCTTAAAATTTTGGATTAGTACACTAAATGATTGGTCAGGTAAATTGATTTTGCATTTTGGTTTGTCAATTTATTTTTGTTTTTGTATTGAATGAATGAATATTGTAAATTGTGCTGAGTGCTCGGGGTAATTGATATACAATGCCATTACTATCTTATCAATACCTTTAAATTAATATCTGATATATAAGCTGTGAAGGGTTTCCTTGCTTTGGATGTTAAGCAAAGCTTAATTGATGATATGATGATATGCTGAGTAAGACTGAATACTGGTGCCTAATTTGTTGATATAATTCAATGCAGCCTTCCAAGATTTGATGATAGAGAAGCTGCAGAATGCGTGGCTTCCCCTGGGGTCTCTGTTGGGCTGGTTTGGACTGCTTTTGGTGGAGAAGTTCAGTTTGTAGAGGCTACAACAATGGTAGGGAAGGGCGAGCTGGATATATGCAATGCATTTCATTATTTTGCTTCTTGATTTGAAGCTAAAGGTAATTATGAGTTTTATTAAGAGCCTGCATACTCGATAGTTGATACATAACATTTTTCATTTTATGGTTTGGTGACTGATTAAAAGGTGTCTGAATTATTTGTGGAAGGGTTTTGAAGTCAAGAAATATGATTCTGGTTCAGCTCTTCCCTTGAAAAATGGTGGCATATCTGTCAATTTTCTGGTTATGTTGTGTGCATATCTTTTAGTTTATATCCTTCTCTAAAGCTTGGAGTATAGTCTTTTTTAGTTTATATCTCATCGATTAAGGCTCCTGTGGAGTTGCTTGGAAGTATTGTTATCGCTAGACTTTTCCAGCTTTGTGTTGCAAATTGACAAATCGAAACTGATTCTGAGGTACTACTTATAATCAAGACTAAGCAATCTCTTCTGGAAGCACGGACAGAACATATCAAAGCAAATCATGGATATGAGTAACTGAGTAAGGTCGATACATCTAAAAAATAATGTTGCTATGCATTTTGAATTTGTTTTGTAAAATGGAGATTTTGAGTTGCATATATTACTTGATCCTGAAAAATGATTGAGGAATGGAAAACTTAAAACCATATATCTGTAACTAACAGGAATACTGGGAATCAGAGAGTTGACTTTCTGAGAAAAAGGCTAATGAAATGTTGAGAAAAATGAGGTTGTTAAGTGGCAAAGGTATGATATTTGGTTCTCTTTCATTCCTCATTCACAGCTTTTATTCTAGATCAGAAAAAGTCAGCTTTTGTTGTTTCTCCTACTTTAATGAATGAGTGTGGTTGCTAATGCTAAGTTGTATACTTTTTCCTGAATCACTCTAGCTGGGGTGAATGTCATTTAAAGTACTTCAAAAATCAATTGACATGATTGCTGAAAGATAAAGGAAGCAATGTAAACTCTTCACTTTTTGCTGAAGCAAGATCAAGTTTGAGAGATAAAGGAAGCAATATTAAGTTAAACTATATAGTGATTTTGCATTTTGTAGAACTATATAGTGATACTAGAATGTTAGAACTATAATGAAATACTTATAAATTGAATCAATTAACCTTTTAGCACAATTAACCTTTCAGTCATTTTGTAGACAGTTTTTAAAGACACCAACACATAAAATTAAACACTTATATCAATGGCTATGTGCTCCTTATTTTGGAGAGTTGGCAGTACAAGCTTTACTTAGGTGTGATGTGATCAGATGCTGCAGACTATGCTACTTGGCCAATTGGGCAAATCTTTTGATTTATGTCTTTATTGAGGCCCCTAAAAAACAATTTCGAAAAAAACATGAAACATGAAATGTACAGAGTAACTGAGGTGCTCGCACATTTGTGCATTCTTTTGATTTTATCTCCTTAAGAAACTCACCCTTTACCAAGAACTATTATTATGTTCCTTTTTTTTACAGAGTAAGTGAGGATCCTAACTATTTTTTGTTGTTATTTTCAAGTGTTGAGTTGATTCCTAAGATATGCCTTGCCTCTTTTCTTGATTTTTTGTACGCTATTATTTAGTTTCCGGTGCAGGCCTATTTATATCTATTTATATCTAAGATTTATAATAACCTGCTTTGTCATATTTATTTTCTGCTGGTTGGACTGTTGGTCCTTTGGGTGGTACAAGTTTCAAGAGTTGAGAAGTTGAAAGGAGGGGAAATGAATTAACACAGCAAATGCAGCTCTATGCATCATTTTGTCATAATCATTTCAATTTACTTACTTTTCCTGTCTCATTCATTTCAGTTTGTTTACTTTTTTCTGAATTGGCTTCCAAGTATTATAGAGAAGGATTCAAGACTTCATAATATAAAGTGGGGCTACAATCTTACTTCGGTTGTTGAAGTGCTAAAAGGCTCCTTTCTGATTGTTATCAAGTAGAATATATTCTAGACTATTGTATTGGACTAATGTGGTTTCACAATGTGAGCTTTTTTTCTTCATGAATTGTGGTAAATTTTCTCTATTTCAGTTTTGTTAATGACAAAGGACGATGATGATGATATTGATGAGTTTGGCCAATGAAGCTGGATTTTTATTTAGACACGGAGAAGAATTTCATGATTAGAAAACAAAAGTGGAAGTTGGAGGGGAAAATAGATTAGGTCAAGATGTAGGGATAAATTAATTTTCCAAATGTTGTTTTTTCCTTGAATTTCTAGACTTTCTATTTGTGATATCATAACATGTATCTCAACTATGTTTTCTACCTTTAATTTTGTCGTGGCTTCTAACTCCCTTTAATTTGTGTGATAATTTTGAATCTACCCAACAAATTTTAGTATTCCAATAAATAATATTAACCTAATTGTAGTATAAGTGCACGGTGGCTATGGTACGACAGTGATGATATAGAACATGATAGTTTTACATTTATTTGTTTTCCCTTTTCTTATAATACTATTATTAATCTAATTTTAGTCTTATAATACTTTCGTAGACCCTAAAGCTTTGGCCGCGTGCATCACACGGGTCACGGCGCTAGTACTTGGTATGTCTCACCTCTTCCAGATCCATTACAAAGGAAGCGAAAAACCAAGATTTGCTTTATCCAGTGCCAAACATGAGCTACGCGCCTACGGGCAAATACCTAAAAACAAATTATGTCATGATTTGTTTCCATAACCTCTCCAAACAATCTCCCAAGTACTCATGCTAGTAAATAAGCCAAAATAAATTAATCCAAGCGGTCTGTGAACATGCATATTATTAAAGTCCTGTGTTTTTTTTTAATAAAAAATATAATTAAATGAGAAATTGTTCTAAGTGTTGAAGAATAACAATTGCAAATGTACCAACTGTCTCTATTAAATTAAATCTGATTCCCTCCACTTCTAGTTGCATTGTCATTTCAGCAACATGGAGACATTGGCTCCCAATTCAAATTCATGTGTGTCTGTTAGATAGTTTGTACCGTGTTTATTTACCATTTTGTTTAAGCTGACAAAAAAAAATTTAAATCTATCATAACAACAACATGGAAGGGCGCAAATTGGTGTTGCGCATTAGAAATGTCCTTAGCTTGGACTAGTTTGTTTGAGTCTCCCATGTTATTAGAGAAATGAACAAGGTAGCCGATGGACTAGCCAATTTTGATCATCCTCCCTACAATATCAATCAAACACAAGGTGATCGCACTTCCTCTATCTCAAAGTCTTTGGCTTTGTGTTTGATGGCAACTAATGTCCTTTGCACTGTGATGCTGTGACTCGGCAGAACCAGTCGCTGGTGGAAGGAAATGAGAAGGTTTTTTTTGCCCACCCCACCCCCCCCACTTTGACCAAAGTAGCCATTTGACCGTCCACCTCAACAAACTTGCTTTCGGAATCATCCTCTTTTGAGGTGTTTCCGGAAGCCATTTTGATGAATTTTTCGGAAACACCTCAAAAGATGATGATTCCAAAAGCTATTTTGATGAATTTTTCTGGGAAAAAAATCATCAAAATAACTTCAAAAATCATCAACTTTTGAGGTGTTTCTGAAAAAATTCAACATTTTATGCTTCTAATATGGAAGAGGGTCGATCATAAAAAAAAAAGCCAAATGAGAATAGCAATTAGGAAAGTGATGATGATAGAAACGTGGATTGGGAGTGAGCGGCGAGTCCCATGAGGGAGTTTTTTGTGTTTCAGATTCTACTCTGTGCCAGGGTCGATCGAGACACTTGTCCTACCATAGGTGGGTCCTATGAGTTTTAGGAGCTGGTAAACGACAAACAGAGGGGCCAAAAAAATAACACGAGAGAGTCACACGTGAGAGAACCACGTCACGGTTGGATTGCTTTCAGATTTGAATGACCCATAAACGACAGGTGAATTGAGAAAGGATAGCACATGCTCCCACTAAGTTTTTGCCTTCCCTTTTTTCTTCTCTTTTTTGATGATGGGTGTATTTGTGGGTCCCTTACCCACCCCCACGTGACACCGTCACGAGATAGAAAGCGACACACACACAGTCACGCAGCTCACACAGAGAGAGAAAGAGTGCACCGCCATCCCATCACTCCAATCCCCACACATTCCACTCCCCCACGTGCTTTTCACGTACGCTTCGTTAATAAATATTGGTTCATAAAATCCCTAATTTCCTAATTCATGCCCATAACATAACACATTCTTTCCTTTTTATAATCTTCTTTTTTTTTGCTCTTCCCTTTTTCTCGTTTCCCCTATTAATATTCAATGCCCTTCCCCTTTAATTTGACACACCACTCATTAGTAATCACTTCATTGTTCCATATGAAAATGAAAATCAGGTGAACTACCCACACACGACACAGTACACCAACTTAATCACACTTATTAATTATCTTAATTTTGGTCATGGTATAGTAATTGTCAATTCAAGTGTTGCACTAACTTATGTTGAAGGCTTATTATTTAAGTTAATACTTATAATTATGTTTTTTATTCGATGTGTAGATTTTCATTGTGTGTCTCAATTTAAGATGTGAACTCGTGAACTTATTGTATATTTATTTCTATTTCTTTTTTTACTCAAATAAATTCATTATCTCACTTTCAATAATGTTTGTAATACAAGATGAACTATAATAATAAACTTAAGAGCTAGCATAGTTTTTTGATGTCCCTGCAAGAGAATGAGCAACAAGATTTGGTTGCTTCCAAATAAAGTGCGCTTATCTTATAGATTGGAATAATAGATTGTAAATCATTACAATAAGAAATAATGACATCAATATTGCAGAGTCTCGCTTTGTTCACGCATTGACCATGGAGATGCAATCCACCTCAATTGCCACTGCTTCTAAGTCTAACTCCAGCAACCACTTCAATGCTTGCCATAGACCCATTGCTTCAGCTTCTGGGGGTTTCAGAATTCCTTCAAGCCACATTGTTTATCCTTCCATGAAGACTCCATTCTCATCGCGAATACAAATACCAACACCAAACTTATTATCTTGATCGAACACCGCAACGTCAGCATTACATTTTAAAGTACCTGTTGTCAGCTTTTGCCATCATTCTTGAACATTTCTCGCGCCCGAACCATTGGAGCTTTGCATATTCGGTTTCTTCCGCGCCAATTCCCATTAGCTTAAGTAGTCCAACGCCATTTGTAGGGAAATAGCGGCGGACCTGACTGTGTCATCCCACACTTTGCCATTTTTTTCTTCATTTATCTCTATTTCTCTCATCAAATACTTTATTTTTTATTTTATTTTATTACTTTTTCTTTTTCCAAAAAAGTTTGAAGTCACCAAAAATCATGAAATGACCCACAAAATAGCATGTCCTATATTCATCACCGGATGATCTCAATCGATCGGTACTTGCTAAAAGACTCAATTAAATGTTCGAAGACCACCAAATGAACTCGACGAGAACTAAGCCTCCTAAAGTCATTCGATTAATTATTTACTTCAGTTACAATCCTGGTCTGTAGCTGAAGGGGTCTATTTGTAATTGTTAGATTCCTTTTAATTAGATATCCCTGATATAATTTTCTCTCTTATTCTCCTATCGACCACAACAATTAAATACTATAATTGTGACCCATAATTCGCATTGTAGGATTTATCTCGATCATATACATAATTCTCTTATTTTTTTTATTTCACAAATACTAGACAATTTTTTGTGTTGTACACTGTTTTGGTGGACAATGGACATCGGAAGCAAAAAATGTAAAATTTACCATAATTTCCTCTATAATGTACATAATGATTTATATAACATATATTATAATATAGATTTTAAAATAAATAAATATTAAAGTACAAACGAGAAAATAGAGATAGGAGAGAGAAAGAGAGAGAGAGATATGAGAGAGATGGGCGATCGGAAAGGGAGAAAAAATTATAAAGTAAAAAATAAAAACATTATTTTGAAAATATTTTATAGACAAAAAGTTGTACCTATCAAATAAAAAGTGTTTTTAACCGATATCTAACCCTCAAATAGAAATATATTGGAGTTGTGTTGTCTATTTTTTAATTTTTTAACAAATCAAACGCATTCTAAAATTTTATTTATCTAAGAAAATGTGGGATCTATTAAAAATATAGTGATTATTCCCGTATCCATTCAAAGTTGGGTGGGTATAATACGTTTTAAGTAAAAAATTAGGCAAAATTGGTTCAATTTTTATTTTTATTTTAAAATATTTAAATAGAGAAAAAATGTGTCATTGAGTATTTTGAGTAGTTTTGCCTAGAATGTATCATACCCACCCAACTTTGGATGGGTATGGTAGAGTTTACCTAAAAATATAGATGAAAAGAAGGGCAAAGTGGGATTTGCACATCAGTGAAAAAGTCGTAACGGAATGACGGAGCAAGTTAACGATCCGTAACGGCGGTTACCAACGAACAACGACGTGAAGGTTGAAGTGAGCAGAGAGACAACTAGAGAAGGGGTACCGATCGCAACAGAAAAGTGGCGAGGAAGGGTAAGAGAAAGGTCCCCACCGCACGCGGGGTAGACCAACTGCAGGGGATGATTACACGTGACTACCTGTTGCTCCCGTGCTCTGACTATGCTTCCGTATGTGTAACAGAAACTCCTTCTTCTCTCATGCATTGCAGGTAAATAACATACTACTAGGTCTTTCCTTTTTAACTTTTAAGTTTTACCATTCACAAGAAAGCATACTAGCTCTTTAGTCATTAGTGTAGTTTAAGGTGGTGCCTCGCCCTTAACTTACTAGCTTTTTTTGTTTTTGTCCCATCGCGCCCAGGCTTAACATATGTTAATTACTTTTTCTCCAAAATTTAATATTTTTTATTTTTCTTTAATTATTACTCATCCAATTCAACTATGGTTAAACGGAGCAAACCAATTGAACCATGACTCGTAAGTCTCTCTGGTTCAATCTCCGGTCCGTTTTTAAAAAACATTGGTTAATACTATAAACTAAGTAAAAAAATGTTGTATGTCTGTATAATAACTTTTTAGAAGAATGGACTTGTCAAAATAAAGAAGGATGGTAGCAAAATAGATTTCCGACCATTTATTGAGTGCAATCAATAACATTTATCGATTGCACTCAACATTTAATTTTCTTCACAGTGATTCAGAGTAAAATAATCAACGATAAATTTGTTTTCACAATTTTACGATGCCTGTTTTAGTCACAACGAAAGTCCAACTGAGAATTTGCAAATGCATAGGGGTCTTAAGCAAGGAGATCCCATACCCCCCTTCCTTTTCCTCATTGTTGCCGAGAGTTTAATTGGGATAGTGCAGAAATTGGTGTGTGAAGGTCGATTTTCTGAGTTTAAGGTTAACACAAGTCTCATTTTTTGTTGATTCAATTCGCAGATGACACTATTTTGGTTGGCAAGGGTTCGTGAGACAATTTATGGTACATAAAGACTATTTTCAGAATCTTTGAACTTGTCTCTGGGTTAAAGGTTAGCTTCCATAATACTTGTCTCTATGGCATTAATTTAAAAGATGATTTTTGTTGTCTTGTTTATCATCAACAGGTTCAGGTACTCTTGGAGTAACAACAACTTTGTTACTTTTCACAACAACTGTTTCAGACACCCTTGAGGTTTCAACAAGAGGAATTTCACCTACAATGGGAGTATTTGGGACATTAGGATTCACTACTTCCTAGGCAGGCAGTTAGTTTGATCTCTGGGTCTGTATTTGATTAACTGTAGTGGTTAATTGTCCAACTATTATCTTCAATTTCCTAAGTGTGTGAAATCAGTTGTTTGTTGGAATTGAAGATTTTGAATAGCCACCAGTTTAATGAGATCCTCCAGTGAAGGTCCATAAACAACACCCATGTTATATAATCACTAGAATCAGGATTAGAATAAAAAAAGTTATGCTAAACTTAAGGTAGAAAATAAAAAATGAATCAAACCTAATCTAAAAATATATAAAAACACCACTAAAAATCTAATAAAATGAAAAGAAGATTATGAAATTTTCTTTGGACTTTTTTGAGATTCTAAAATATTCAAATAATTATTTAAAAATAAAAAACAAGGGAATTTGAGATTTTTACGCTCCAGCTCCCATTTATGGGAGTCCTATTCCTTGATTTATTTCTGATTTTCTGGCAAAATTTTGGACCAATCGGAGAAGGTCTCTTGAAAACTGTTTTTTTCACCTAATCAGAAACAAAACAGAATGAGGCTGAAACAAATAGAACCTCCAAGGTAACAAAACTCAAAAATAAATGTTAGTGGTTAGTGAGGTTCTGAAGTTGGCAATCGTAATTAGAGATACCCGACAACGACGCCAATTTGATCAGCGGTCGTACGCGGGTCAAAATAATTAAAAGGGTAAATATAAGTATCAAGGTAAGAGACATTGGTCGTCTCTCGAGGACCTATAAATACCAAAATTCCCAAAATAAAGAACCAAAATAAACCATAAAACAAGGGTTTTAGATGAAAACGATTTCTATTTTAGGGGTTTAACAATTAAGAGAGACTATCGATCCACCGATTTTCGAGTGCGTGTCTTGGACTTATCATCGATTCCAAATAATCGGGCAAGACTCGTTCAAGGTTTCAGTTATTGATTGATAATAAACTAATCAAGCAAGCGTCAATTATTTTATACGAATTCACATCGTTTTAAAGCAAGCGTCAAAACAGCGTGTTCAATCAATTGTGATGGTGAACAAGTGACACTAAACACAATCGATATCATAACTGAATTCAATCAATCCTCTATCAATTCCTACTTGAATTAAATAAAACAAGTGATTAAATAACCCGAATAGTTAAGAGTTGCGAAAACAGATTCACATATAAACAAGCGTTATATATAAACGATTCGCGTATTGCAAGTAAGCCGAATCTGAGTAATTAAGCATCACACAAAGACAAAAATTGCAAACAAAGAATTCAAATGTGGAATTGATATAGAAGAGAGAACTGAAAACTAAAAACAAAATAGACGAAATAACATTAGACATTGAACCTAAAAATCCGTAAAACAGCAGCCTTTCACCGATGAATTGACTTAGGAGTTTAGGCTTCCATGGAGGCTAGAGCACCAAAGTATTGTGAAGTGTATGATAATGCGTAAGAGACCAAAGACGGCTCGGAAAAGTGTATTTAGTCTTAAAGAAACGAAATATCTAAATCCTTAAACGAGTTCTATGATAAAAGCTCGATAAAAATAGTAAATTGACCCGTAAACCCGTTTTACATTAAATTGCTTCAGTATTTCGCAGTTTTCGCCTTCAAGACTTCCGAACTGGGTTTCGAGCTCAACAGAAGATTTGTAGTTTTGTTTCTTAGCTTTCCAGCGCATGCTCTGATGCCTCAATCGGATAATCACAGCCAAAGTTATGGCCTACAGAGTAAATAGGGCTCAATGTACAATAAAAACAAGAATTGATCAAGAAATTGTTATAATGCTCAAATAAGACCCAACGTCTAGAAACGCGCTAAGACTTAAAAATTAAGTACAAAGCACAATTAAAACATAAAGTGAAAAACTATAAAAAGTGCAATACTAATCATGAGTCATGAACAAATGCGAAGATATATAATATGGGCGTGTGAATGTGAGATCGAGAGTATGAGTGCAAAACTATGAGTACAAATGTAAAATTAAAATTTTAAGGATATCAATTTTTTTTAAGGGGTAAATGAATTCTTCAAGGTATAAAGTGTGGGTTATTAAAAAAAATTGAACCAATTCAAAACAAAACAAATATTGAGAGACCACTAACCAGGCAACACAAAAGTCGAAAGGACCTAATTGAAATCTTAAATAAAAGTAAATGATATAAAATGAACCGTACCTTGGCCAATGAACCGTAACTTGAGATGATCAGCGGAGACGGATGATCTGCGGAGACGGTCAAGGGACGGATCGTCTGATACTGTAGGCTGAGGAGGACCTGAACGAGCGGGGGGGGGGGGGGGGGGGGGGGTGTACCTGCAAGAACACTCCGACGCCCAAGTCAGCTATATCGAGCTACAGTAATATCTATCAGAATGAATTGCGTACCTGACATCTAGTGACTGGAGGTATTTATAGTGACTAGTCTGGATCGTTGGCGTCGGATAGCCCATTTGCGATGGGGGCCCAAATATCAGTGGAGCTGACCACTTCGTTATTGGGCTGGTTGATTAGCTGTTGGATCAGGCCCAGCGAAGCTGGCCCTTCCCTTGCTGGGTTGGATTGTTGCTACTGGATTGGGCCTGACGACTGGCCCAGTCCAGAACAGTTGCCCCCCAAGCCAAGGTCGATCGCTGAGCGGGCGTAGGCTTGATGCACAGTCCCGCTGATCGTGCTCGATCAGTAGTTTGATAGGTCTTGCCCCCGGTTCACGACTTGTGAATTTTCGGCGGTTGATATCGTATCGGATCGTTCGATAATTGATAGACACTCTCCTGGTCGTCCGATTCCGTTGAATATTTTGAATATAAAAAATATTTTAAATAAAATAATTTTTTTTTATTTTTTTTTATTTTTTGTTGGGCCTACATATATGAGAGTGTGGGGGTCTTTTCTTCTTTCATTTCAACCACTCATTCTCGAAAACTTCAATTTCCTCTTCCAAACAAAAAGGGGCGACCCGCTGTCCTTCTTGGCGCAAACAAAAGGGGCGACCTGCTCACTTCTTGGGACGACCCGGAGTCCGGTTGGAAAGAGCAAGACCCGAAATAGGACGACCTAGCCACGGTGCGACCTACTTTGCGCGAGCAAGGGAGGGGCGATTTGAAGTGACTGTGCGAACAAGAAAGGGGCGACCCGAAGCTCCTTGTGCGAACGGAAAAGGGGCGACCTGAGGCCCCTTCGTGCAAACGGAACAGGGGCGACCTGAGGCTCCTTCGTGTAACCAGAGAAGGGGTGACCTGAGACTCCTTCGTGCGAACAAAAAAGGGGCGACCTGATCCAAAAGTACAGCTGCCTCACGGGACGACCTGACTGCTACAGCGATCCGACCCGACCTTCTTCGTGGAGACCAAGCCTTATCGCGAGTTGTCCGGGTCGATCCGACGCGGCGCGACTTCACCAGCCTGACGCGGCGCGACTTGAGGGGCGATCTGACCAAGCTCTCACGGTCGTCATTCGCGGCCTAACACGGTACTATCCCATTTTTTCTTATTCTTTGTATCATTTAATTTCACCGTAGTGAGCTTGAAGGAAATCAATGGTGTGGTATCTTGATTTACTAGGACTTAGTAATTTTTGGCGGTCACTCGCTTTTATGCTTTTTTGCAGGTTTGATCGCGATCTTGATCCTTTCTCTTCTCGATTTGGCGTTTTAATCTTTCGGGTTCATTGACTTTTCTTTTAAGGTACACGGCCTTACACTTCATTGCTAGAAATTTATGAAGATAGTTGTTTGCGTGGTTTTAATTATAAGTTGATCATGTCGTTTTTCTTTGAGTCTAATCGATCCTTTTATTTTTGTATCCAGTGAGTTGTCCTGACCATCCTAGAAGGTGACTTGGTCTTCTCGGTCGGCAGAGTTTGATACAAAGGTATTCTCCCTTTCTTTTTTCAGAGTTGAAGGTGAAGAGGGATGAGGCCTTGGGGCAAGCTAAGGAAGCCAAGGAGTTAGCCAAATAGGCTGTTGAGGCCAAGATGAAGGAGGAGCTGCAAAACTTGAAGTTAGCCAAGGAGACTGCTGATCGTAAAATTGAAGTGTTTAAGGGGTCGGTCTCAAAACATGAGGCTGAAGTTGAAGACTTGAAGCAGACAAGCGAGGCTGCTGAGAAGGCCAAGGAAGACGCAGATGAATATGCTAGACAAGTTGTAGACGACGTGACTAGGATCTCAAAGGAGAAGTTTGCTAACGCTATGGAGCAAGTTACGTTCTTTAATCCTGCGTTAGTGGTTGATAAGACCATCGTAGATGTCAATCATGTCGTCCTTGGTGACCAGATTGTGAAGCCTAGAGGCAGGCCTGATGGGACCAGCCTGGTCGTCTACCAGTGACCATGAGGGCTAGGTCGGGTCGTTCCACTAGGTCATTCTCTCATAGTTATGATGTTATTTTATGCTAACTTGTACTTCTACTTGCCATTCTTGGATTTGGTTTGATTTTGTTGTAACCCATACTTTTGATTGTTCATGCTTTTGGTACTTTGTTGCACGATTTATTTCGCCTAAGTATTAAGTGCATATGCACGTTCATCTTTGCACGATCGATGCTCAGTATCTTTGGGTTGCCCATGCCTCCAAGGTTGTCAAACTAGACAGCCCTCCATGGTGTCGATTGCCCATTTTTGTGTTGTAGGAGCCCCAATCTTAGACTGCCAGAAGGGGTTGAGTACGTCCGAATTAGATTTTAAGCTCAACATATGAATTGTACCTCCGCTTCTAAGCTTTCCAACGCATACTCCCGCGCCCCCATCAGATAAACATGGACGATGTTATGGTCTTCAGACCAGACCATCTTCCAAGGTCGCGCGCGGGCGATCAAGAAGGGACGACCCAATCTTGGACGATCTGAAGGGGACGAGCACCTTCGAATTATACTTTGAGTCCAACATCAAAGTTGTAGGCATGCTTCTTATCTTTCCAACGCATGCTCACACGCCCCCATCAGATAAACATGGACGATGTTATGGTCTTCAGACCAGACCATCTCCCAAGGTCGCGCGCGGGCGATCAAGAAGGGGCGACCCAATCTTGGACGACCTGAAGGGGACGAGCACCTTCGAATTAGACTTTGAGTCCACCATCACAGTTGTAGGCATGCTTCTTAGCTTTCCAACGCATGCTCACACGCCCCCATCGGATAAACATGGACGATGTTATGGTCTTCAGACCAGACCATCTTCCAAGGTCGCGCGCGGGCGATCAAGAAGGGGCGACCCAATCTTGGACGACCTGAAGGGGACGAGCACCTTCGAATTATACTTTGCGTCCAACGTCAAAGTTTTAGGCATGCTTCTTATCTTTCCAACGCATGCTCACACGCCCCCATCAGATAAACATGGACGATGTTATGGTCTTCAGACCAGACCATCTCCCAAGGTCGCGCGCGGGCGATCAAGAAGGGGAGACCCAATCTTGGACGACCTGAAGGGGACGAGAACCTTCGAATTAGACTTTGAGTCCAACATCAAAGTTGTAGGCATGCTTCTTAGCTTTCCAACGCATGCTCACACGGCCCCATCGGATAAACATGGACGATGTTATGGTCTTCAGACCAGACCATCTTCCAAGGTCGCGCGTGGGCGATCAAGAAGGGGCGACCCAATCTTGGACGACCTGAAGGGGACGAGCACCTTCGAATTAGACTTTGAGTCCAACATCAAAATTGTAGGCATGCTTCTTAGCTTTCCAACGCATGCTCACACGCCCCCATCAGATAAACATGGACGATGTTATAGTCTTCAGACCAGACCATCTTCCAAGGTCGCGCGCCGGCGATCAAGAAGGGGCGACCCAATCTTGGACGACCTGAACGGGACGAGCACCTTCGAATTAGACTTTGAGTCCAACATCAAAGTTGTAGGCATGCTTCTTAGCTTTCCAACGCATGCTCACACGCCCCCATCGGATAAACATGGACGATGTTATGGTCTTCAGACCAGACCATCTTCCAAGGTCGCGCGCGGGCGATCAAGAAGTGGTCGTCCACGCCAGGCTAGCTCGTCCTGGATATGCATGGCCAGATCGTCCATGAAAGGCACGATCGTCCTTGAAAGGCATGATCGTCCTTTCTGCTGAATAATTTGTTTACTCCGTTTATATTATCGCGTAAACCGCT
Source organism: Astragalus glycyphyllos (assembly GCA_963573325.1). Classification (NCBI taxonomy): domain Eukaryota; kingdom Viridiplantae; phylum Streptophyta; class Magnoliopsida; order Fabales; family Fabaceae; genus Astragalus; species Astragalus glycyphyllos. The sequence continues at coordinate 58,762,590 of OY754308.1, read as the reverse complement.
AAGTTCGTTTAGTTTATCTCGTTATTTGACAGCCTTATGCGTTTGGCTCGTCTATTTTGCGTGTTATCTTATACTTTCCATCCGTTTGGTTCGAGTGGGATCAATCGTCGCCCGCAGACAGTTTACCAGGCTCCTACCCAGAATTAACTCGTCCTTGGGGGTGCGACCAATCTCAGGTCGCTTCGTTTGTACTTAAATTCGTTTAAGTTCCTTTGGACAGTTTACCAAGGTTCGACTTGGATTTAACTCGTCGTTGGGGGTGCGGCCAATCTCAGGTCGCTTCGTTTGTAATTAAATTCGTTTAAGTTCCTTTGGACAGTTTACCAAGGTTCGACTTGGATTTAACTCGTCCTTAGGGGTGCGACCTATCTTAGGTTGCTTCGATTGTGCCTAAATTCTCTCTCGATTGGCCGTTCGTAATTAAAGAGACTTATGAACACACAGATATAAAAGTAAATGTCTTGTTTTATTTAACGGTCGGGCAGACCTCGATAAAAAACCCTGCGGGAAAAAGAGTGTTCTGCCCGTCTTTTATTTCATGACATACAATCAGTTCTCACAAGGCAACTTGCCTTCCCCTTGATCTTCTGGTATCCGGGGCATCATCGTCCTCGTCCTCCTCTCTCAATCCAGCTACCTCGTCAGCTGGTGCCTTTCCCTTTCTAGGTGATCGCACCAGCTTCTGGTCATCCCTCTTGTCAGCTTGCTTTTTCTTTACATACTGGGAGAGCTTCCCCATTCTGATCAACTCTTCTATGTCGTATTTGAGGGCCATGCAATTGTTAGTATCATGCCCGTTGCTCTTGTGGTACCGACAGTATTTCTTAGATGGGCGCTGCCCTTCTTTCAGGACGACAGGGTCTGGTCTTCTCATCTCCCCAAGTTCTGTGTTTGCACATTCTGTCAGGATCTGTGCGTACGAGGTGTTAAGTTTCGTGCGGTCGGCGAATTTCCTGATCTTGGGGTCTCTCTGCGGTGCGCCCTGGTCTCTCCGCTGTCTCTGGTCGCGCTCTTCGCGAGGTTGTCTATTCATCCCTGCTTCAGAAGCTTCGATGGCCATTGTTTTTTCTTCGTAGTTCATAAACCTTTGAGATTTTCGGAGGAAGGTTTCTAAATCCCTTGGTAAGTGTAGACCAACTTCTACCTCAAACCTGCTCCTTCGAAGGAGTCCCGTCCTCAAGAAATACAACCTTTGATTGTCATCCAGGTTCCTCACCTGGTCTGCCTCCCGATTGAATCGCTCCACATAGCTTCGGAGGGATTCATGGGGTCCTTGCCGGATCGCAATCAAAACGTCTTGAGATTTGGGTTTTATTCTTGACGTTGTGAAACGTGCAAGAAATACTCTGGCCATCTGCTCCCATGAAGAGATAGTGTTTGGACGTAGCTCGGTGAACCATTCCAAAGCTGATCCCTCCAAAGTTAAGGGGAAGATCTTGCATTTAACAGGTCCGGGCGCCCCTCTGTACTTCATCATAATGTCGAAGTGCTTCAGATGGGCGTCAGGATCTTCCACGCCGTTGTACATTTTCAGGCCGGAAGGGGGTTTTTGTAAGGAGCGTGGGATACGAAACTCGTCTATTTCTCTGGTGAAAGGACCCAAACTCGTGTTCCTTCCTCCCCTACGAGGTGGTCGTTCTCCATCAGAGTCATTTCTTGGGCGGTTGCGCGGACGCATTTCGTATGACCGACTGCGCGATCGATGGCGGCGTGGGCGCGTTTCATAAGACTGGCTGTGCAATCGAGTGGGCGAGCCGATTGAGCCAGATGAATCATACGAGGATCCCTGCTGTGAAGATTCCTCTGGCCAGTAAGTGTGATCTGAAATGGAGGGAGTGATCCTCGGCGGGGTCGGTCCTCCTCCTCGTCCCCTTCGGCGGGGTGGAGACCTGTGGACCAGGCGTCTTCTAGGAGGCGAGCGGTGTCTCCTAGACAGGTTGTCCCGACGATGAAGTTCGGGCGCAGTATTCGCCCGTCTAGATGTCACCTGATCTTCCATCTGGGTGATGAGGTCGTTCTGTCGGGCGATCTGCCGATCATGGTTTCGAAGTTGTTCCCTGAGCTCCTGAACCAAGTTTGCCGGAAGGGTGACGTTGACCTGCTAGGTCGTGCCTGGATGGGAACCAGGGCGACGACCTCAGCGTTGGTCATTGTTCCTCCCAGTGCGAGGGGTGGACAGACTGGTATCGAGGCCACCGTCGACTGTGGTCTGCCACGAGTTGCTTTTGCCTTTGGAGGCATTTGAAATGTTGGTGGGATAGTAGGATCTCCCACTGTGGTCGCCACTGAACCGTACCTTGGCCAATGAACCGTACCTTGAGATGATCAGCGGAGACGGATGATCTGCGGAGACGGTCAAGGGACGGATCGTCTGATACTGTAGGCTGAGGAGGACCTGAACGAGCGGGGGGGGGGGGGGGGGGGGGGGTGTACCTGCAAGAACACTCTGACGCCCAAGTCAGCTATATCGAGCTACAGTAATATCTATCAGAATGAATTGCGTACCTGACATCTAGTGACTGGAGGTATTTATAGTGACTAGTCTGGATCGTTGGCGTCGGATAGCCCATTTGCGATGGGGGCCCAAATATCAGTGGAGCTGACCACTTCGTTATTGGGCTGGTTGATTAGCTGTTGGATCAGGCCCAGCGAAGCTGGCCCTTCCCTTGCTGGGTTGGATTGTTGCTACTGGATTGGGCCTGACGACTGGCCCAGTCCAGAACATAAAATATATTTTTATCTAATTTTTAAATAAACGGGAGTACGGGACAACCTTTTCTTTACATAAAAAAATTGTTTTATTTTCCCCAAATTTGTTCACCCCAGAAAAATAATTCAATATGGATAAGAGAGAGAAAAGGATGATGGAAGTTGAGTTTCTTAACGTAAATATGGTGGGGCCAGTAAGGATGTAGGATGAGTTGTCCACGTGAAGTAAGAAGATGGGCAAACATTAATCACGTGATAGGATGCGGATTATACGGCTAAGCTGACACATGTCCACCCAATTACAACCCATTAATTAATTAAGATACTTCTAATGCACATCGCGGCTGGCTTAAGTCACACACTAATTAAAACTTAAATAACTACAGTGCTTTATAAGTGTTGTAGTTGTAGATGCTGTTTTTTTAATTATAATACTATAAATATATATATACTAGTATTTCTTAATTAATTTTTAGTTATTGTCAAAAAATATATTTTTTAGTTATTCATATACGGAGTATCACATATCATGTTATAGGAAAATCGCATCAACAATACTATAAAATGGCACCTAAATTTTCTTTATTAATTATTCAAAAGATAACTGTTTATAAAAAAGATAAAAGGAAGGCTAAAATACAAAATTATTTAAAAAAATTATACTTTATCAGTTATCTTGCAATTTATGTATTGTGCGTATGACTTTGTAATTAGATTATTGGCAAAGAATGTCTCTATTAGGATCATGATGACTTGTCCAGAGATTATTAAACTGCGTAGGGTAGAGTGATAGGAATTCAGAAGGGATAATTAATTAATTATACGACACCCAAATTAAAAAGGATTTCTTAACTGATCCCTAAACTGATTCCTTAACAGAGGAATGTTCACCACCTTCTTTAACTGGCACACATGACATGAATATAAGGAAATAGCCAAAAATTATTGTTATTAGTATCATTTTACTTTTTATTGAAGCCAAAAAATATTATTTACATTTATAAAATATATCCTTTTTATGAGTTACAAATCATCTTCCATATTGATGTCAAAAAAATATATCTTCTATATTCAAGTAAACATGCACGTACATCTTTTATTACACAAATATATTTAACAACAATAGAGGTATCTTAATTTCTTAAAAGAAATAAAGGATATATATATATATATATATATATATATATATATATATATATATCACATCAAAATTATCTTCCATATTGATTTCTTTTTATTACAAAGTTTTATCTATATTAATCCACATAAATGTTAATGTACATTTGTAAAGAAAGTATGCATTGATATGACCAGTACTTTAATAATAGACATCTTAATTTCTTTCAAAAAACTAGAGAATCTCGACTCCTCTAATAAGTGTGATAATTCTTAAATTTCTATCAGGTGAAAGTAACACGTTATTAGATGTTTGGAAGGAAAATTCAACACGAAAAGGAGTAGTTTCTTTTTTACAATAGGACAAATTATTGGTTTTATATTATTTAATAAATAGAGAAAAGTGTGTGAATTAAGTATCCTAAAAATAAGTGATACATTACATTGGCCAATTGGGTTAATCTATTCTGGAACACGGGGTTGACCTGGTATTCTCGGATTTGATTCCCGCAGTGGACAAACTCAGTATTGGCTAATGCGAAATTTGATCGTAAGTATGAGTAGAGATTAGTCTTTCGTTGAAAGCATTGAAATACTCTGTGAGTAGCCAACAATGATATGAAACAAAAGAATTACATGTAAGTATTGTGTGCATTTTGTGACCATGGCTTATAAATGATTGGTATAATTACTTCATGACTTGCTTGTTGAAGTCATATCAATAAACTTTTAACTATCGAAAAACATATTGAGTGAATATTTAAACTAGAGACACTTCATTCCCCTTTCTGTTATCCCTAACCATTTTTACTAGGCAAAAAAAGAGACAAATAAATATATTTGAGATAACCAAATTTATATTTTTTTTTAAAATTCAATTTATTTGAGGGTAGGTTAGTAAATAGATTTATGTTCTGTTGTTTAACAAATTCTCTTTTTATAACTTCTCAAATTTTCTAGTCGCAAAAAAGTATCTTTCCATTTTTTTTTGGCATACAAAGGGAAAATTAAAATAGCAAAAAGAAACTAAAAGCGAGGAAATAAATGTTTAGCAGCATCCCTATCGAGAATGTCTGCAATTCCCTGGGGAGGATGGTCATGGACGCTCCAGTGCTCCGTGGAAGAAGATCCCATTTTTGCCATAAAGTTCGCAGCGGCGTTGCCCTCCCTTAGCATATGAAGAAGTTGCACCACCCAATCCCGACCTATATATACAGTCATTTATATTCTGAATTATAGTAGCATAAGCATGAAGCCGGTTGAAAGCACCCTGAGACAAGCCGAATGGCGAGCAAAGAATCAGAGTAGCAAACAACATGTCGATAGCCATTTTCCCAAGCAAGAAAGGGACCTTTATTCATAGCGATAAGTTCGGCAAACAAGTTGTCATGATGTCCCAAATACACTGTGAAACCCAAGAGCCAATCTCCATTTGTGTTGTGGAGAACACCACCCATTCCTGAAGGTCCCGGGTTACCAATGCAACTACCATCAACATTCAGGATAATATAATCTTCTCTAGTGGGATGCCAAGTAACCCACCTTGTTGTTCTAGTGCTGCGCGTGCTCAAAACGGTGTTATAGCGAGAGATATTATCAGCGAGGTTGTTTTGACAAAAATTGTGTTGGTTCCTTTAAATTAGATAAATTTAAAATTTTAAATAAAAATTATAAAAAATCGAACGAGTTTAAGGGCCCGTTTGCTACAGATTAAAAAATAAATGATAGATTAGTTTTTAGAGATTTTTAAGAAAATGAGAAGTTGTTTTGTGTTTGTGTAACATACTGAAAATCACTTATTTAAAAAAAAAACCTTCTTTAAAAAATGATTTTCATGAGAAGCTACTCAAAACAGATTCTCATTTTAAGGATAAAAATGATTTTTTTAAGAAAATAATTTTTCAGAAAAGCTAAAACAAACACAATCAGGATTGCTAAAAATGTTTTTTTAATTAATTTTTTTTTCTCATAAAAAAGCTGTAACAAACGGACTCTAAATTGAATATATGCCGGAACCGGCGAGAAAATGTTTAAATTTCTCTATAACAGGCTAATAATCTTTAATTTTTATCATATCAGTGCAATTATATAATTATATAATACTCTCTTCCTCTATCCATATTACTGAACTGTTTGAAACAAACTAATTTTATACACAATTAGAATATGAAAATATAACTAATGATTGAGATCTTCTTTACTTTACTTTATATTATTAGTATTATTAATTGTAGTACTATAAAGTGTATATTAATTACCACATCCAAAAGGGCATTGCACCAGAGAATTTGGTGTCACGTTCTGTGTGGCATCTGTTATTTCAGCTTTTTAGTTTAATACTGGTACTTTTTAATTCTTTATAAAAGATGTACTAATTGTTTAACAGGATAAACAGGATTTTGTCTTTAACATATTTATTTATTGACAAAACTATATTTATTTCTTCACTTATTTTACCTCTTTATTATACTTGATAGTTATTGTATGTTCAGGAATCAGGAAACGCAAGTTTGCGACTGCGTACATGAACCGGGCACGCTGTCAATATGTATCAGATTCTTTGCTTTCATAAAATAAAATTCCAGTTGGTTACACTTCTCTTTGTAAGGCTTGCATTGATTTTCAACAACCAATTAGCAATTAGCAATTAGCAATTAGCAATTAGCAATTAGCAATGATATCCTCATTTTCACAGGGATGACCTCCTCACTACGGAATCTAACAACATGACAACACAAAGCCTCACGGTTATTGTATTATTTTTGTGCTTTAAAATTAACATTTTGGCATAAACGAAATGCAAAAAAAAAATGTGACTGAAGACGAAGAGCATCGAGATGGTTTGACTCTCTTCTAGCTTAACTAAGATCTTTGGTTCGAATCCAGTTTTGAGAATGTAACATCATTAAATCTTTTGAGGGAGAGTTTGACTGTCCATTGTGGTCCACCCGGCTCGAGAGATTAGTCTCTACAGTTGCGTTCGAGAGATTAGTCTCTACAGTTGCGTGTAGCGGATGTCCAGTTCAGAAAACAAAAAGTTACAAGGCTTAAATAGTTGTCACCCCCTGCAAAATTACCTAATATCCAGTTACCCCCCTGCAAAATTTTGGCAAACATGGGGCTTGAACCCATGACCTTTGCAAGACAAACACGCTCAATTACCACTGCACCTCATCTTCATTTAAGTTTATTAAGCAAAGAAAAAATATATATTATATGTAAACGCTGTGAAGAACGAATCATCATCTTTCATGATCATCAACAGCATCATCATCAACATCAACCTTTGATTAAAAAAACCAAAAAGGACCAGATCTTCAACCTTTGATTAAAAAAACCAAAATTTTTAATGCTGGATAAAACCAAAACTTGAAGCACAGAGGAGATTGATGCCAAAAATACAATTGAAGAAGATGATGATTTACGTTTCCAATTCCAGATCTTCATTTTCGTTTATGTCCAGATCTTCATCTTCGTGAATCTTGCCATTCGATTTCTGAAATTACACACTTAATTGTTTTGCTTTCTAGATCTTGCTTCGAATTCGATTTCGTGGCATTGATAAATCTTCTGCCATTGATGAAAACGTTGCAGATGGATAAGATTGATGATGATGAAGACAATGTTTTCCTTTTTTCAATCAAAATAAATAAATAACTATGTATTATATATTGTTAGTTGGAAAGAGATACATAAATCTGGATGTGGTTCAGTGGTTGAAGGTTGTTTGCATTGCTTATGGGTCATCGGTTCAAGTCCCGTATTAGCCAAAATTGAATTTTTTTTAAAGTAACACACTATACCTCATTAGCGCCACGTGGCAACCATTCATTGGTTCCTGACGTGGCAGCCACGTATCTGATCCAACAAGACATCCACGTCAGCTTTAAGTTAACAGCGTTAACAAAAACTAACGGCAGGGGGGTAACTGGATACTATTATATTTTGCAGGGTTTGTTTTGCAAAAAAAAATTTTGCAGGGGGGTAACTGGATATCAGGTAATTTTGCAGGGGGGGTGACAACTATTTAAGCCAAGTTACAAAACTTGACAAAAAGGACAAAGTTGAAGGCTCATTTCAGTAGAGAAGTGAATCATGTCAAATCAAAAGCATCGACATCTTTCTCAAATGAAGCCAACAAGGCAAGAAAATATAGACAATCAGCCAACTATACTGCAGAAAATAGATTTAAAGTCGGTAAATTTAAACTTTTAAAGTCGGGTGCGTGTCTAACTTCTATTAGGACAACTTAGTATATCGGTGATTTAATTAAAGTCGGCTAAATATCTAACTTAAAAACTAGTTTTTAAGTCGGACATTGAGTGCCCGATTTAAACACACCGAGATTGAACCACCTACTTAATTCTGATGTCTTACTTTTAAAGTCGGGCACTTCAGACGCCCAACTTTAATCATAGGTTGGATATTTAAAGCATCTTGACTTTAAAGGGTGTAATTTCTTAAGCCTTTTAAGTCTCATATTTAAATAATCTACTTTAAAAAAATTATTTTTAAATTTTTTTCTGTTTTATGGTGTTTACCCCACTTCATATACAAATATTTTCATAGAATTCACATACATGCAAAATTTACACAAACTTAGATAGAAGAACATTTCTAATATTTCATTATAACTAATATTTTCATTATAACTAACATTTAATTGTTGGTTAATATTTGTATCCTAGGATACAAATATTAACCAACAATTAAATGTACACAAAAAAACTAAAAAAATCACTTATGTTGTTTTCTTTATTTTTAATTTGCAATTGCAATTGATTTACTATGCGCAAACTTGTCTGATGATATGCTTAATTCCACAAGAAGGCAAATGCCTAAGCAGTTATATCAGGCACAAGAAGACAAAGGTCGGGTTAGTTAGAATGAAAGGCGATTCTCAACAACTGCAAGAAGGCAATTGCTTAAGGATGGAGTTACTCGGACAAGAATATAGAGAAGAGAGGCGAGAAAGAAAGTGTTGTCAAACCATTGTTTAGCCGAGGATCGACTAAAAACTTGAACTCAGGATTCTTTTTCTTCAAATGATTATAATGAGGAAGGAACTTTGTCCCTCAGTTATGGATCCCCTAACTATTCTAAAGAGTGTTAGGCTAGATGTGAGGGGCATGTATGACTGACTGTCTAAAAGCTAAGCATAAAAAGGTAAAGTGCAAGTAAAAAAAGTACAATTAATGCTTGAAAAAATGTAGATTTGATTGATTGCTTCGTTGGCCACTAACACTAGTCTACAGCTAGCATTGTTGGATCGGCTAAGATCAACGTACATTAACGCTCAGGTGCCCTAAAAACTAGGAGAAGCGCTCCACAATGTCTACTAGCACAAAATGTGGAACAATAACCTTCACTACTTTCCCACGTTTTCTTCAACTGTTCCACGATCCAATTCAGCACGTGCTCCTCAACTATTTATCTCCTTAGTTGAGCTTTCTATGCTCAAAAAGCAAAGTCATCTTCTTAGCATTTTAGTCTATGAGTTTGACCCTAAGCACATTATTTAGGTTTTTTTACCAAATCTCCTTGAGAGTAGCTTCTTTTTGCCTCCCTCAACAAGTATTTCTTCACTGAAGCTCCTAGTTGCCTTCATCATAGCCGATGCTACCAATATTTCTTATGTAGTTGCTCTTCTTAGAAATGTCAATTAGAGGAAGTAGAAGAGTAGGGTATACATAGACTATTTGTAGCTTACTCCCTTTTTTGCTCGTAATTTAAACCAATCGGCTCATACGGACTCGACAGGGTACTTGCTTACTACTCAACAGATTTTGGGTGTTAATAGAAAAGAGGACAATTCATTCACAAAACAAAAAACTACTGTGAGATCATACCAAAAAAAACTCTTTCTCAAAGAACAAAAATAAAGAATGATAAAGATTTATTATAGACATGGTCACTCCAAGCTGTCCTATTGTATCTTTGCATCACAGTGTAAATGCTTGCCATGATTGCCGGAGAGCAAAAGAATCATTTCATTAATCAAATGATATTCGCTTTTTTAATTCAAAGTGAAAGAACTAATTTTAAAACCCGATTTACAAAACAAAGAAGGTAGGGGGAAGTTGCAGGCCGGCGGAAAGAGAAAGACCGACACAGAGGTTTTAAATTCACATGCCTTATGAGAACGTGACAAATTTATAAATTAATTTCCTGTTGAAATATTAAAGGAACCATTCCTTTCAATTATATGCATGAGAAGTATGAAAATGAAATGCGTGGATTATTATAAATACGGTGCCATTTAATTCAAGCGATAAAGTGATTATTATGTCTCTAGGTTTTTTTTATTGGATACGTAAATAAAAACCAGAAATAGCGGAAGTACATACATTGTTCATGTATGTGGTGGTGGGTATGAGTGTGGGAGAATCTCAAGGACCCTGCACATGGAGGCATAGGCAAATCATATAGGGAGGGCAAAGAACAAAGAGAGTAATATTTATTTTGATTAATTTTTTTATTTAAATTAGATATTTTTTGCACGCAATTGCGCAGAGACTAATCTCTCAAATCGGTTAGAACCATAATAGGCGGCACACTGATGCATGGTCAAAATTAGATTCGAATCATGAACCTTTTAAGTTGAAAGAGACTCAATCATCTCATTAAAGTGTTCTTGAGTGTTTATTTTGATTATTGTTATAAAAGAAAAAAAGAAGCAATATTTTAAGACATTAAAAAACAACAAGGAGAATCCCGCGTTTGACGGCACAGCTAAAAAGAGCCACTTCACTGCTTCAGGATATGGAGGCGCGTGACGGGAGGTGGTGCAGCACGTGACATTTCCTTCCTCGTCACCAACACCTTATCTGTCTTCATTCGTTCATAAATTGATAAAACAAAAGAAAAAAATGTGTTTATTAAAAAACAATTGCGTGTTGTTAAATGTAATTAACAGATAATATTACTCGGGATCGGTGAACTAATCATCATATCCATATTAATTTGTCATAATAAAAAATCATATCCACATTTATCTCTCCTTCCTAATTTCATTTTAAGGACGTCAACTGCGTAGTACTGTTTTTATGTCAACCCTCCGGTCTTGCCTTCTCCCCACGTGCCTTTTTGTTTTTTTGCCAATTGTAATTTACTAGTCTGAAAATATTTTCGTAAGTACTTAAGCTTAATGGAGATTAAATAGCACTTATGCTTAATTTTTCCTATATTACCTTCGGTTGTTGTGTTGTTGAGGAGTGTTACCAGTTTTTTTTGGTTAAGAGGTCTTTTGACCCGCTCCGGTGTCTATTAAATTTGTACCAACATTATCTTTATTTTAACACTCTCTCTTCAATACTATCTCAATGATTGGATAAAGTTCATATAAGAACCTTTAAGTCCCGGAAGGGTACCTCCTGTGATTGAGTGAAAGAGACATCGTTGGTGAAAATGTAGGCGTATGGGTTTCGAACTCCGCTTCCCCCTCCCCTTTAATTACTAACACACTAATTTCTAACCACTTTGCCTATAAAAAAAATATAAGAACCTTTAATTAAGTTTGTCTAATTTCAAATTGGTGAAACCGACATGAATTTTGTTACAAAGAGTGTATTAGTTTTTCATGCTTGTTTAGTCACAGACATCTTTTCTAATTTTGTTATGGAGTCTAGTTTTTTTTTGGTCAAAGTTATGGAGTCTAGTTTAAACGTCTAACATTTTCAATCTACAGCTCTTTTTTCTTCCAACATGAGAAGGTCCAAGTTTTATAAAATTGTTGGCATAATTGGTAGGGGTGTTCAAAACCAAACCTAACCAATAGAAAATCGCAAATCGAACCAAATTAAACCGAAAATTACAAAAAAAAACTTTTTTTTTGTTTTGTTCGGTTTTTTTATTAGTGAACCGCGCGGTTCAGTTCGACTCGCGGTTTTTATTACAACAACTGAACCAAACCACAAAAATAAATCCAATTATTATGATTAAAGTGTATGCCAAAATATTCTTAGAGTAGCATGTAAAGAACCTGTGAATTTGTAAGGAGAACTATTGATTATTACCAGGTACTTTTGGCACTTTTAGTTGATTCAATGAAATTGATTTTCTCTTTGTCGTGGTGGTTTTCTGTTTTGTTCCTTTGCTTAGGTGGATTCATTATACTCACTTGTCTTAATGCATTTTCTAAATTAAAGTATCTAAGATATTCACTAACTACTAAGTAAATATGAGATGCCTATTTTATATCTCTTAGCCCGAAGAATTTTGTCACACTGGTTAATAAGATCCTTTATAAGATGCCTATTTTATGTCTCCTTATTTATTGGTATTCTTCTTGTTGATGTATCTGTTTCAAAATCTAAACCATTTTGTACAAGTCCCTTTAGATTGTTGTTGGCTTTATATTGCTGTTGTTAATGAACATATTTTTGGCTTTAAATTGTTGTTGTTGATGATTTTGTTTTTGCTTTAGATTGTTGATGACTATGTTTTGGCTTTAGAAAATTTCCCTCCTCCTGTTCTTTTCTTTCATTAATTTATGGAGTTACAACATCATTCGAGTCGATACTTATATTAGAAAAATTAATATTTTAAATTGTGTTTAATTTGTATCGCTAAAAACTGAACCAATCAAACCAATCCAGATGACATTGGTTTGGTTTTATTTTTTTAGAAAGTCAACCAAACCAAACCACACGTAGTTTTACATTGCGCTTTAGTTTATTTTTTGTCTCAAAACTAAACTAAATCGCACTGGGAACACCCCTAATAACTGGTAGTAGAAGCACACCTCCCTTGGGAAATACCTTGACTTTCCTATTATTCAAGGTAAAGTTAAAAAGTTTGCTTATAAATTCATCATTGATAAGGTGCAAGCTCGTTTGTCTTCATGGAATAGTAAACTGTTAAAGAAAGCTGGTAAACTCACTTTAGCCAAATTTGTGCTTAATTTTATCCCCACTTATTATATGCAAATTGCTTGGCTCCCTTAATTCATATGCTAACTTCTAGACAAAATGACAATAGACTTTATTTGGTAGGACAAGGATAATAAGGGGATTAACTTAGTTGGTTGGTCCACTGTGGCAACTCTGAAAATCCATGGCGACCTTGGTGTTCGAGCTACTAGAGAGGTTAACACGACATTGCTTGGAAAACTAGTTTGGGATATGCATACCAAGTCCCACAAGCTTTGGGTGGATATTCTTAAAGCCAAATATGTTGGTATTTCTCACTTTCTTACATCTCCCAAGAAAAATGGTTCAACGATTTGGAATTCTATTTTGAAGGCCAACGGTGTCTTACGTTAGGGGTATCGGTTTCGTGTTGGCAACACAAATTCTTCCTTTTGGTATACTCCTTGGACTACTTTTGGTAAGCTTAGCAGTCAAGTGGAGTATGTAGATATTCAAGGATGCTATTCATAACAATAGATGATTTTTTCTATCCTGTATACTCAGCTTCCTTCTAGTGTTCTTGACCTTCTTAATAAGATTCCTATTTGTATTGACATACAAATAGTGAGGAGAATGTTTTACATCACCTTAGAGATCGCACCACTCCCAGCCACTGTTGGAGGCCCTTGGAGATCAAAAATCTTGCTTTCTTCTCCGTGAATGATTTTCAAAAATGGACCAAGCTTGGCTTAAGTTGTTCGATTCCCCTGCTTTTCCTAGCTAGTATTTGGTGGCTTTCGAGAGCCAGTAACTCTATTTGCATAGCCAATGAAGAGCTTCCTTTAATCAAAATTAAATATAATGTAGTTTTGCTTTTTTGCTTTCTATTGCTTTTCTAGGTAGTAACAACACTTCTACCTCGAGATGGGTTACTTGCCATCCCTCCAAGGAATCCTCTTCCTCTATAATTTTGAACGTTGACGGAAGTAGCCTGGGGAACCCCGGGAACCCCGGGCCATCTGAATTTGGTGGGCTTCTTAGGAATGACAATTGCTCATGGATTCTTGGTTTCTTGGGCAATATTAGTGTGTCTAACAATATTCGTGCAGAGCTTTTGGCTTTACTCCACGGCTTAAAGCTATCGTGGGACACAGATTACTCTTTTCTTGTTTGTTACACAGGTTTTCATGCTATGTCGTTGGTCTTGGCTCCGATCAATTCTTGGCATTAATATGATGCTATTGTTCACAATATTAAAAATCTTCTCTCTAGAATTGGACGATTCACATTGTTCACACTTTAAGGGAGGGGAATGCTTCTGCAGATTTTTTGGCAAAACTTGAAGCTTCCTATTCCTCTTCTTGGTGTTGTGTGGATCTTCCTCCGTCAAGTCTCTCTAGTTATCTTCTGGTTAATGCCGCTAGAGTCTCTTTCAGCGGTTTTAGTCTCTAATTTTTATTTATTTTTGTTTTGCTTTTTTAGCTTGTTTTTTACCAAAAAAAAAACCTTACTCCTTTTGATTTCTTACTCCCAATAGATTCTCCTATTAGATTATACACCTAAAAACTTTAATGATGAGAATTTTCATTTCTTTTCGGTAAGGAAGAGGGATCTATACTTTTTTGCCCTTAATTAAGACAATTAAATTAAATTTAATTGTTTTCATTTCATTCTTACCTTGATTTTCAAAGTCATATCCTACATATGATGAATGTGGGATTCTGATTCGGCTTCATCCCATCAGTTGGCCTTTGTTCGAGCTTTTGGGATTTTATGCACTAACCTTGGTATGAAACCCACAATGTCAATTTTGTTCTTTTATTTATCAAGTAAAGGTTAGCGACAAGAGGATAATAAAATCATCAAGAAATTTATTGATAAACACACAATGATTAGAGGTAGTTTCACTATGAACATGTTTTTCCATTAAATAATCAAATTTATTGAACCATTGCCATGGTGCCTGCTTGAGTCCATATTAACTCTTCTTCTATTTGCAAATATGTTGTTTTTTCCTTTTGGCCTTGAAGCCCTCAGACTGCTGCATATAGATTTCTTCCTCCAAATCACCATGAAGGATTGCAATTTTCCCATCAAGTTATTCAACCTCTAGGTTCAAGCTAGGTGCTAGCCCAAGCATAACTCGAATAGACTTCTAATAGGAGGTTCATGGGCAGCATCAGTAACTTCTAGCAACTGGTTTATTTCTCTGCTTTTTGAAATACTTCAAATGGTTTGGCCTTCTTGAAATATCACGATAATTCTATTGGCAACTGGTTCCCATATAACCAAACTCTTATTACTATAAGCCACGAACATAATTGTTTGGACTTATCGTCAAGCTTAGACCTTTCATCTATTGGAATGAAACAAAAGTCTTACATCCAAGCACTGTCATATGCGATTAGAGACAACTTTCCCTGTCCAGATTCTATCTAAAACATCACCATCTAGTGGAACTAAAGGAGAAAGGTTGATATAAGCAATGATAATTTTCACTGCTTTACCCCCAAAAGGCTTTGGGTAACTTGTATCAGAGAGCATACACATAATTCTCTCATTAATGGTATGATTTAGTCTCTCTACAACTCCATTATGCCAATGCATCTTTGGAACAATCTTCTCGAGTTAGATTCCATGTCCCAAAATGAATCTAGTTTCCAGTTTTAAAATGTAATATTTTAGTTAATTATATGTCTTCAATTGTACACATGTATATGGTTTATTGGACATTGTTATTTTTCAATTTACTGAATAATCTATTAGGTAGTAGGTGTGTTATATATATATATATATATATATATATATATATATATATATATATATATATATATAGACACACACACATAACAATATGCAACATCAAATTATTCAAAATGTACATTAAATACTAAATTACTCCCTTCGGTCCTTATTATAAGAGAAAAATACAAAAATCACAAAGACGAAGAAAGTTATTAAATGTGATGCAATTTAAGCATTATTCTAAATATATTCCTAGTATTAAATTTTTATTCCCACTACGTGACTTTTTAGTAAACATATATCTCACATTAAATAGGTTATAAAAGAGTTTTTAATAATTAACGTGCTTTGAAAAGTGTATCTTTTTCTTATAATAAGGACCAAAAAATTTACCAAAAATTTTCTTATAATAAAGACCAGAGGGAGTATAAATACACAGATTATCAAAATAGAAAAAGCGAACACACATGCACATTTCCACTAATGTTTAATGAAGGTAATTTATTAGAATACTATTTTTTTTAGATTTAAGGTTTATACATCATACAAGATTTTTTAAGACGTCAGCCTATCAAGAAACGACAACTCATAACAATGATCTGACTTTATTTCAACTCCCTTAATTGTCACTCATACTAAATTTTTATTAGTTAATATGTAATTTTTTTACCGCAAACGTATACACCAATTAATACTCATTTTAATTTTTTGGTTTATGCGTAAAATATGTGTGACATTTTTGTTATTTTGGAAAGAAAAGGGAACTTGTTTTCATTTATGCATCCCCATTCCCCGTTACTCTCCATCCAGTTACTTCCTCCGTCTCATATTATGTCTTGTTTGTCATTTTTCTTTGTCTCAAATTATCAGTCACTTTAGAATTCCAATACAGTATTTATTATTACTTTCCAACAATACACTTACTTTAGAATATCAATAACCGTGCCTTTACACCAACCAAGAAAAGTGTAAGGGTGTTTTAGTCCTACAACATTTTTTTACCATAAAATTTAGCATGTCCAACCATTTTCTTAATACCCGCGCATAACTTTAAATGACACTTAATGTGAGACGGATGAGTAACCTTAAACTAAAAATTTGATGGATGTAAAAAAACCGAAATTGAACATTTATTCGGATCCAGATAGCATAGGGTAAATGGTTGCTTTGAGGTACTGTACTGTACTGTACGTATCTTTGGGCTTAAGAAAATCCAGGACACAATTAAATTTTTCACTGACAAGACCCAATTAATTAGTACTAGGGATCAGGGATTGCGTAAATATATCGGCTTCGGGATTGCCGAAGCATTAGAAAAAAACATAAAAAAGAAAAAATTGATTTTTCAGTATTACTTCCCCCTTTCTCTGCCTATAACCGCATGTTTAAGGAAACGGCGACGTCTAGCACAGAATAAACCGTTTATTACTAACTTAACGTCGTTACACGCCGCAACGTCGTTTGTAAACGGAGTTTCAGATTTGACGGAGGAAAAGGAAGAGAAGTGAGAGGAAAATGGATGGCGAAAACACATAGAGCGAGAAAACTATATAAAAACATCTTTCATCTCAAACTCAATTATCAACTCTCAAACTACAACAGAAAGAGAAAGAAGGGTCCGACCCGAGACCTCATCTTTCGCTCCAGTGCTCGTTTTTAAAGCAACAAAGGAATCAACAGAGAAAAAGCGAGACAGAGAGAGGAGGAGAGAAAAGAAAAATATCTTTGGTCATCTTCTGCAGTTTCGTTTTACTGTGGACTCAATTTTCGTAACTGAGTTGTGCTTTACTTCAAGTGACTCTTCTCACTCTCCTCGTTCAACTCCACAGTTATCATTACGGTAATTCTTGCAATTTCATGTTTCTTATTGAGAATTCGTACGCAGTTTTATCTTCTCGTTTGGATCTTCGAATTCTTTTTCCATTTAGTTCTTCCGCGTTGCTAACTTTGCTGAATTTTCGAGTGTTTGGAGGTTTTTCAAGTTGAATTGTAGTAGTAGGAGATTTATTATTATGTTATGTTTAGTCTAATTAGAGCATAATTAAAACGAGTTTAATTTTGAAAGTTAAATTATGATTATGTGTAATTCTGATTTCAGATTCTGTGAATTTCCTGAGCAGAGGCACTGTGATTGATAATTTTGGAGTTGAATCAATCTCCTTCAATGCATATAAACGGCAAGTCATAGAAAATTCACAGCGTAAAGCTGGATCCTGTAAATTTGTGATGCGTCTCCGATCTTCAATTGGACAGGCACGTAATCTTCTGAAGAACGGATTAAATATGGTTTCTATCCAATTCGGATCTGAGAATTTTCTATCTGCGAGATACTGATCGAAGCTGTAAAATCTTCTTCCCTGTCGTTGCTTCCGAATTCAAAGATAATTCGGTCCTATAACGCGGTAGCAGAATTGAGTTCTATTGGAATCTAACTTAGGGAACACCGAAATTCAAAATTCCGTTGAATTACGTACTGTGAAGGAAAAGAGTAATATATTCAGGTTTTGATGGAGCTTTCTCAAGCGCGTCCTTGTGGAGCCGACGGTAGTTTCTTGATCGTAACTTTTGTTTTTCTTTTGAATTTGTTGAGTTGAGATTTTCTGATTATTTGTTCCCTGCGGAACACGAGCAGGAAGGAAATCGACCCATGACTTTCTGTCGCTGTACAGTAATTCAACTCCCGAACAAGATCCAAGGCCACCTGCTCAAGGTATTTCGTTTCGTTTTTTAATTTATTTATTTTGGTAATTATGTAAAATCATTCACTGTTTTAGATTTTTCTTCACTCTGTTGTTTCCATGTTTTTCTCTGACGTGGGGATCATGGTGTAAATTTGGTGTAAATTCTACATCACGGTCAATTTTTCAAATAATTCAACTGTGAAAGTAGTTATACATCATGGTTGTTCGTGCACGTGACTGCTATTTAATCTAAGGATCTGGGCCATGAATCTTATGGACTGCGTATTTATTATATTTAACAAAATTTCCCGTGATGTCTTTTTAAGCCTTTCACTTCCAATGGAAAACAAAATGATGTATTGACACCTCAAACCTCTCCAACACACATAAAGAAAAAGTAAAGAAAGTAATATATTAATTGTGATTAATAAGTGAAGTGATAAAATAAAAAATAGAGAGAAAATGATACGTTGAATACCACAATTTTATGATATCCAAAAAATCATGGTTAAATAAATAGAAAGAGTCCACTAGAATCACAATGTATTTAACACGGGTATGATAGAGGGTGGGTGCTTGGTGGGCCACAGAGACGGTGGGGGCCCAATTTGGAATTGGAATTGAACTTGCAGTTGATTTGACGTTTCACATAAGGAGAGAATTGCATCCCCTCCGTGTAGGTTTTAGTTTTTCCTTTTTATTTTCTGATTCGCGAAATTACTGCTGTACATTAATTTACTCTCTTTTTTCTTTAATCAAAAAAAATTTACTCTCTTTTTTCTCAAACTGAAAGCTTTGTTTCTTTGGCTGAAGTCTTGATCCTGGTGGCTTGCAGTGTCATTTTAAGACGCCGGATTCTGCTTTCTCCGATTCATGCTCCATTGTAGTTTTCTCTATTTTCCTCTGTCTCACGCACAATCTAGGCACATTTTAGCTCAGATCGGGCATAATCGTTACTGGTGTTACGTACCATGTACCTGTTTAGGTTACCTACGTTTGCATTTCAAAAGGGTTAAAACTTAAAACAGTTCTGCACCCAATCAGGTGTTAGTTAAAAAGGTGAAGATTTCCGTGTTTTTGAGCTAAACACCAATATAATGCTATTTTTATATTTCTATACGGATCATGGAAATGAGTTTCCTAATTGTTTTTAAATATAAGATCAAGTTTACCAAAAAAATGACATTTTTAGAAATATAATTATCATGAGTATTATTTCTAAGTAAAATTTACCAATTTGTTTACTGTTTAGTTAATATTCCCATGAATACTTTTCTTTTTTGGCTTCAAAAATGAAAATAACTAAAACTAGAAAATGTGGTAAGATAAGATGCAATCTTTTGAAAACCGATGTAAGTAAAAAAGTTATAATTGGTTGAGTTCTAATATAATTTTACTATTGCTTTTTTTGCAAGACAGAAATATAAAATTTTCAATCTTCTTCATAGAAATAGAAAGAGGGAAAACATAAATAAACTATATTTCCGAAAGTCAATAATACCAGATATATAATTGTCAAAAAAATAATAGCAGAAATATTGTTATTTTGAAAATATAAAAAATCGCCATAGCAAAGAAAGAATACAAGTTCAATCTATAGGAATAATATTTCTCCAAACCTTGAGTATAATTTCGGCGTCATACCTCAACGCTGATATATTATTCTGTTCTCTCTTTTTTTTGACGAAATTATTCTGTTCTCTCTTATTCGGCAATGCTCATATCTTTTTTTGCTTCATGCACGGTAGCTAGCCAGAAATGAAAACGTCAAAACGATGTATCATATTTTCTCAGAATCGCCTTCACTCTCCAACCTCCTGGCTTCCGACTCTTTTTTTTTAATGTCCTGCCTCTTGACTCTTGAGTTGGTCTTGTGTGTGTATTATTTGTTTTTTGAAAAATATTTTTAGTTAAATTTACAAAATTCTTTTACTTCCCTTGACCTGCATCTTATCGCCTTCTTCATGTATGAACAGCAAGTTACCTCAAGACCCATGATTTCTTGCGACCTCTAGAACGGGCAGAATCGAAATCCAGTGCCAAAGAAGAAGCCACAGATGAAATATCATCAGTGGCTCAGAAGCCACCACCTTTAGCAACGCCAGCTTCAGTTGAGCACCTATTACCTGGAGGAATTGGGACTTACAGCATTAGCCACATTTCTTACATTAATAACAATAATCAAAGAGTTCCAAAGCCAGAAGCACCCCTTTTCACTGTGCGTCAAGCAACTAGTACAGATAGAAACGATGACAACTCCAACTGCAGTTCACATACTTCAAGCGGTTTTACATTGTGGGAAGAGTCTGCGATAAAAAAGGGAAATGCGGGAAAGGAGAATAACGTCGTTGAAAAACCCATTGTAGAAGGTAAACCATGAAATTTCTTTTGTTGTTAAATGTTTGGCGCCTCTAGTTTCCTCCTTTTTCTTGGGCTTAGTAACGACCATTTTACATGTTTGCATGCATGGACCTAAACCTAAAACCTGAAATATATTTACGTCCTAACAAGGGTCAACTTACCTATGTAGGAAGAAATGTAACTCTCTTTCCCACACTAAAAGTAGAGAATCTCTCTACCCATTTGTTTGGATTAGATTCTCTAACTATTAGAAATTTTAAGTGAGGCTGAATTTAAGCTTAAACAGAATAGGTAATGCTTGAAACAATGAAGGAAAAAGATGATAAAGAGAATCAGAGATAAGAGAAATAAGAAAAAAGTTATATAATGTTCCCCAATAAAAGTAGTGAATGCTACCCTATTTTTATGTATCGTGTTTTTTACTGAATTAATATTACACTCCTATATTAAAATTAATTTTTTTTCCAACTTGTGCTTAAATTTCCAGTGTTAAAAAATTCTTATAAAAATAAGTGTTTCTATACAAAATAAGTAAATTTCTTGTGAAAACAAGTATTTATATAATAATAATCTAAGACCTAGCTTAACTTGCAAATGATAAAATTCTTAGATCGAATATATCCTGTTTTGGATTCGAATTGGGAGCTGCAAGTTGTATGTGAGTTTTAAATGATACTTATCACTTTATCTGCAACCAAAAAAATCCTTTAAATTTCGTAAAAAAAAAAGGTATTTATCTAATAATGAATTATCTATTGTCAAAAAAAGATAATAGTAAAATCGGGTCAAATACCATGAAAAGAGATGATCCATTATTCTGGAAAATGTTACCATGGAAGCATGGATTTAGTATATAATTATCTCAAAGTATATGTCTTAACAGTTTTTGTTCTCATGAAGTGAAATTCTTCTACCTTGAATCCATCTTAATTTCTTAGTTATATTAATGAATATTACAAATTGTGATTGTTTGGCAGAGAAATTTTCCCTCTTAATATTTCTGAAACAATTGTAGTCTTAAAAGTATATATTGATCTATATATTTACAAATAACTTCAATTAATTTCTCCTACATTCTTCATATACAAAAGATCAGTGTGCTGGACTGGACTTATTAGCCAAGTTCATGTTCGTCATATATATAGTAATAATTATTAATTTTAATTAATAAGAATGTAAAACATCTATTGCATAGTATCTTCGATGGTAATATAACATTTGGCCGTGATTATTCAGTTACAGAATCTGCCGCTAAGCTGGGGCAATGGACGTTGACGGAGCGAACGTCACAGTCGTTTTCTAACAATCGTCACGGCAGCTTCAACTCTCGCTCTTCATCTCAGTTAGTCCTATTATCTCTCTACCGTTTCTTCCATGTTTATGAACTCTTATTTTCAATTTTTTTATCAATTATATGGTGGGCTATTTACATGCTAATGCTGAATCTCTGGAATTGCGAAACAGGACATCTGGACAGAAGCACCAAAGTTTTATGGAAATGATGAAGTCTGCAAAGGATTACGCCCAGGATGAAGACCTAGAAAACGAAGAAACATTTTTTCTCAAGAAAGAATCCTCCAATACCCAAAGAGGTAAGTTTTAATATCTTGTTGTCTGAGAACGGCTGCAACACTAGGGTTTTAGCAATGGTAGTGTGTGTGGTGTTTATTTGTTATTTTATTTTAAGTAGACAAAAAAAAATGAAGTTCTTTTTCTCACTAATTTAATGTTTTATAGCTGCTTTCATTTAAGGAAAACAATACCACTGAAACACGTCGTCAACTTTTTTTTTTTTTAAAAAAAAACTTTTTATGTTATTTAGGTAAAAATTGGTTTAAATATAACAAGTTCACAATCCTTTGAACTACGAAAACTGCTTGTCTAAATTCCTGTAATGACGTGACTAGTTCAAAACATAACTACTTTAACAATTATATTTTGTGATACAGAATTGGTGAATTTGTGTAACAACTATATTTTTCTCTTCTCAGAATTTGTTTTTGTTCTTTAAGTTGTCCTTCTTGTGTTTTGCCATTGCTATGGTACGTTAATTTCTATAAAAGACGTAGAAAGGAGGGATTCCGACTGCCATGACCAGTTTCTAACTCCTTTTATCTATAGCCACATTGGTTACCCAAGACATATGTGTTTATTTGCTCTCTTGGTCACTTGTTTGAAATTTCCTGACCATGTAAATGCAGAACAACTAAGGGTGAAAGTTGATGGGAAGAGTACAGATCAGAAGCCAAACACACCGAGATCAAAACATTCTGCAACAGAGCAGCGGAGAAGAAGCAAAATTAATGACAGGCAAGCTTTACTACATTGCTGAAAGAAATTTTTTAGGATACTTGCTAATTGCAATGGAGGAGTTGTAAAAGAAAACAAACTTTTCTTTTCTTAAATATGAACAAAATGTAAACTTAAGGAATGTAAAAGAAAAAAAAAATTAGATATTAGGAGTAAGCCTAACTGGTAGGTCCTAATGCTTAACTAATAATTTGTATCATTTTTAGTTATAAAAGCTGTACAAGATAAATAGGGGCATTTAGGAAAAGTAATGAAGATATCAAGTAGTAGTTCTATTAGATTTATAGTTGATCTTTTGATAAAACAAAAAGACTTATAGTTGATCTGTTAGTCCCTGTCAACAAATAGATCATTTAGTTTTCTTTACATGTTGGTCACATTAGTATTTATCAAATTTTGATCCATGATATAAGATGTTACTCATTTCTATTTGGGTGGGCCTAATTAATAGATCATGAATCAGAGTTGATATATTGCTAATAATCATCTGATAGAACATTTGAACAAATCATGTAGATTCCAGATGCTACGAGAGCTTATTCCACACAGTGATCAAAAGAGGGACAAAGCATCCTTTTTGTTAGAGGTAAGTTCATACAGGGTGATCTAAATTTTATTTTATATGTTTATTTTATTGCTCATTAATGTTATTCTTAATTATTTATAGGTCATTGAGTATATTCACTTTTTACAAGAGAAGGTGCATAAGTATGAAGGTCCATTCCAAGGTTGGAATAACGAGCCAGAAAAATTGATGCCATGGGTAAATACCAAAAATGCTTATGATAAGCTGTGCAAAATATAACAGAAGAAAATAGTAGCTTCCCTGAGAGATTTTACTATTTTCCACCAAATAAATTCAATAAGGAAGATGCTTGTCTTTTTTCAAGTGGATGCATTAATCAGTATCATATAGCTTAGCGTAAATGGAATTGAATTTAGAAGTAACGATAACGATCGTGACCTCTTAGTCCAAAAGCTGATTTTCATTTTTTTTTATATATTCAAAGCAGAGAAATAATGATAGGCCAACAGAGAGTTTTCAACCTCGTGGCACAAGTAGTGGGTCAAATCCATCTCCAACATTGCTATTTGCTTCAAAGGTTGACGAGAAAAATATCCCCATCTCCCCAACAATTCCTGCGGGTACCCTGAATGTAGAATCTGGCTTGAACACAGCAACTGCCTTTAAGACAATGGATCATCAGCCTGGAATAATGAACAAGGCTTTTCCAAAACCTGTTACTTCCCAACCAAATTTCTTCACTCCAACCCAAATCGGTGGTCCAGGAGGAGTGGTGTCTCAGCTGACACATAGATTAGCACCTGATTCAGAGAATACCATATATCAACCTTCAGTGGAATCTCAGACTATGACTGCTACCGGTGAAAAGCTGAAAGAGAAAGAGCTCACCATTGAAGGTGGCGCCATTAGCATATCAAGTGTATACTCGAAAGGGTAGGGGTTATCTTATACTCATTTGATTATTAGTGTATAATGAGAAAATAGCTTAATTCCTTTAGACTATTTAATTAGTTGTGTCGAACATAATATGATTTTATCCCCTAGTATTCGTGAATAGAAAGAAAATGGAGTTATGCAGGCGATTGTGGAATCATGTTCTTTAATAACCTAATAATATGCTGTTAAAAAAAAAAACTAATAATATCTTGACCCTGACATGATGGTTAAGAAATGATTTGCTGCGAAGCCATTAGATTTTGTTATGCAACCAAAATTTGAACTTAGTTGACTACCTTTTTCTGATTAGATGTGGAATTCATTTCAATTTGCATCTTAAAATCTTTAATTAATTCTTATCTCTTTATGTTAAGTTTAGTTCTCTTATGCTCAGATGGTTTGTATTGCTGCTCTGTTCCATTCAAACAATTCATTATATGATATCTGATATTTTTTGAAGTATTTGCACAACATATGGATTGACCTAGCCTGTTATTGGAAACTTCTGAATTGTGTAAAATTCCAAGATGCTTCTTTGTAGTACTATTTCTGGGATTTCAAAAAATTACCTAACATCTTGCACATGATAAATGTTGTAATTAGGATGACAAAATTGATTTCTGGGTGCGTTTTAGTTGCCATATATTAAAGTAAATGTACTTACTTGGACAGGTTATTGGATACACTTACACACGCCTTGCAGAGTTCGGGAGTGGATTTGTCACAAGCTAGCATATCAGTGCAGATTGAACTTGGTAAGCAAGCAAGCATCAGACCAACTGTGCCAATCTCAGTGTGTGGTTCTAAGGTATATTGACATATAATTTCCTCTTGCCTAGTTTTTTTTACTAGCATACCTTGTTTCTAGCATTGCATTAAAGTCATATCGTGGAAGCATGTTGTAGTGTTATCTAATTTGTCAATCGTTTTTTCCTAGGATGATGAAAATCCTTCTAACAATCAAGGGATGGTGCGCTCTAGAGTCCCTAGTTCTGAGAAGTCTGATAAAGCAGTAAAGAAGCTAAAGACTTGCAGAAGTTAATTCAACCGTTATATTCATTCTTTCCATATTATAATTTTTATCAATTATTTTGGGTAACTTTTTAAAGTTAATTTTTGGAAATGGGTATTTATATACTCTGCTGGTTTATTATCCAGCAAGGGTAAGATTGACTGTACATGTAGTGTCTTAGTTTGTTGCTCCACCCAACAGAGAATAATATGCATCATTTTAGTTTCTAAATATATAATTATAGAGGCTTCTATACTAATTGAGAAGCTGTTTTTAAACCAAGGCTTCTATTCATGTAAAGTAGTCAACTGTCGGTCTTTTTATTTGCTGCATATTTTATAACATTGATTTTGGTGGTCTTCTTGTGTATTATGTTTATGAAATAGTATAATGGAAGCTATTATATCTTCTTACTTTCTGAATATGCGTAAAATAGCTAATTTGAGTTGACAGCACTCTCAAGTCTTAGGGATTCAAAGTTTAAACAATGCAGATTAAAAAATTACTCCTTACAACTATGCTAATTTGAGTTGACAGCACTATCAAATTTTATTAATAAGAAAATTATGTCATTAGCTTTTTATAAAGAATAAAGAAAGAAATGTAATGTTTTCTCAACGTGCTAGCTCAATGGTAAGAGCTACCTTATATCCTCAAGGCGCTGAATTCGAATCCCCTTGGGGAGAGTTGTAAAATGGTCATTAGTGTCATTTTGATTAATAAAATTCCCCTTTTCTCAATTTTTGAAAAAAAAAATGTAATGTTTTCACCACAGCCATAGAATCCAGCTCAAATATGGCACTGCCAAGCTTGAAGGACCTTGCTATTACATTTGAAACCTGATAAATCTTCCACTGCTGTCCCTTATTAGTCCTCCAAACACAGAGTGTCGAGTTCCTCTTATATTAATTAACCATCAACGATAACCTTGAATTGACCAAAAGGAGGGGGACTCCAACTCACAAGAATCTCTCTTTTGTTCTCCTCAATAAAAATTAGCCGATCAGGATACAATACTGCATGTAAGTGCAGTAATTTTACTATAGCAGATCCTGCTCTTATATTCCCCCATCTTCAAGTGGACACTTTCTCTTAGGAGGTTTCTTGGATCATTCAAGCTATATTACTAAAATATAACAACTTGAAACATTGTTGAGAATTTTCTTGGGGTACTTAAAATTCAATTTCCCAATAATCCATTTGATTTTCCAGCTCGAGTATACATTACTTTTGCAAGAAGTTGTCTTCTGTCCAAACAGCGTTTGGTTTGACACAATTTTTCAAAGCACTCAAACTTCAAGAGGATACTTCCAAGTTTCAATAATTGTTGCCTTCGACTGTGTTTTTTAATGATTATAAAGCCTATTTTGGCAATGAACGAATGGATTCACAGATTCTGAAAAATGCTGTTTGACAAAATTTTGTCTGCCACTTTTAGCTAGCTATTGACAAATTAAGAAATGAATGTGGTGATCCACTACTTATGTTTTATAAAAAAAGTGGAAATACAACGCACTACTTCTCCGCGATATTGCCCATACATTAGACAGCGAAAGTGACTTAAATTGATTGCTTTTAATTGTTACTTTGATTTATGTAGAAGAAATTGATCCGTGAGATTTGAATTGCTTAAAAACTAGTAATACCCTTTTAAAGAACGTGAATGAATCAAAACAATAAAATATTAATAGGTTTTTGACAAATGTCTTTTAGCATGATGAAATCTTCATCTCCTTTCAATCAAAATGATGCCATGAATAATGATCTTCTGTTCAACATTTATTGTCCTAACCTTCCAACATTTTTATGTAATTTTTTTTGGGGTAGGGCGTGTTGCAAGTTCTTATTATTATCTCATTGGCATTAGAAAGTGGTTTTTTTTTTTGAAAATATACGAGGCTAACAGCCCAAAAACATTTACACATGGGTCAAACGGAGAGTAGAGATTCTCACAGAATCAACGACAACAAGATGCCTAATCCTATATGGGGGATCATCAAACATTAAGAGACCACCCTTTAAGTCACAACTCAAGAAAGCAAGACCATCAACCATTTGGTTGGCTTCTCTAAAAATATGTTGGATTTTCAAAACCAATCCAAGACAAGAAGAATCCTAATTCTTCTAATAAGACTCTACCCATGTGAACTACAAACTGCATTGCCTTGGAGGCATTTAAGATTCGGAGCTCCACCCGACCAAAACCCCTCTCTAGCTAAATACATACCCTCCCAAACACCCCAAAACTCTAGAACATACGCATTTTAAGTCTCAATATGTCTAACAAGATTGTCTGAGTTGACCCGAACCCTCCCAAGCTAAAGGGTAATCCAACGAACCTACACTTCCATCCTTGGTCTAGGTGATATAACACGTGTGTTTGATCTCCTCTAACCGTAAAAGAAAACCACCCCAGAGGGATGTATGGGGCGGCTAAAATCGTCAATATACTCACTCTTTTTTCTCCACATCCAAAGACACTAGCCAAATAGATTTCCAACCAACTTCAAAATGATTACTATACTCCAAGTCAGGTTAAAGCAAATCCATCTTTAAGATGTTTCTTAGCTGATATGACGTTTCTCCTACACCTAAAGGGTTGAACATTCGAGTCATATAGGGGGAACTGGGAACACTATTGATTCCTTTTAAAAAAAGAAGGATGTCGTGATAGCTCTAATGCAATCAAATGGCGCCAGAGAAAGGTTGCCACCCAATCACAAAGGATATGAATAATAGACTTATCCACTCTAGGGAAAGAAGTGCAATGCGAGCTACTATGATCCCCCACCTGCTGCATAATTTATTTGTGGGGAGTCTTCCATGCAAGAAAGAATTTGAGGAAACTACTCCTAACAAAGACAAGCTTTAACATTTGCAAGCCAAAACTTGCTGGAGACAATGTAACAACAGAGGAACCAACCAAAACTTGGGAGAATATTCATGCTAGTGCTAGGAGCTAAAAATAGAACAAAATCTCATTGAATGTGCATGACATGTTTACATATACAAAGAAATAAACAAACTACCATCATATACGTCGGTCCAACACAAATGCCATCTTTTGATGGAAGAAACCAAAAATTACAACGGACCACTTTTGTCCGTAGGATTTTTTGTTTGATACACAATCCAGTAGTGGCTTATATTGGATGTATTTGTTACCTGTCTCTGTTGGGAGCATAGGATTCAAAGAACAAAGCCTACTACCAACCTATAATTAGAGTAATGTTATATAGACAAATTTTTCTATACAAAAATAGCCAAAAACCAAATTACAATACCAATTCACCAAGTTTTTTAAACAAATAACCAACCTATTTTTTCACAGTTTTTAGTCAATGGCCTAGAAAACTGTGAAAAAGTAAGTTGGTTATTTGTTTAAAAAACTTGGTGAATTGGTATTGTAATTTGGTTTTTGGCTATTTTTGTCTAGAAAAATTTGTCTATATAACATTATTGAATTATAGTTAGGCTTACGAGTGCAGACATTAACTCGTGAAAATTAAGCTGACCTGCCTGGTTCAACTAGAAAACTTAAATCAAATAGGTGTCCAATCTATTCAATTCCAAAGAATTGGTTAGTCAGTGAAAAAGTATGGAATGAAACAGGTGATTATAGAAAGAAACCCAGTGTCAATTTAAAAAATTACTTTTACCTTACCTATCAGATAATATAATCATTTCACATTTATTCAAGTTTTTTCCATTTTAATTTTAAATTCTTTAATTTATTACTTAATAATCACTTTTGGATGAACAAATCATGAACTAATAACTTTTACCATTTTCAATATCTGATTCGCAAGCAGAAAAATCCCCTTCTAATTGCATTACTGGGTTTGGAACTACTTTAGGGTTGATGTGAAAATTTGTATATAGCAATTAGGGTGTTTGTATTTCCCTTCTAAATTCTAATTACATTGAAAATTACAATGGTCATTGCAAAAATAAAAGAATAAAATGGGGGTGTTTTAGGCTTCTAGTCCAAACTAGTCCAAATTTACATCAATTAAATATTTCCTAATCTATGTACTATAACCTTTTGAAAAGCCAAGGACACGGAATTTTTTTTTTGGAGAGAAGCCAAGGACATGGATTGTAGGAATGAAGAAAGTGTGAAATTATTGAATCAAAAAAGTTTGAAATTAGGAGGCAATAATACACGAACAATCAACTTTTTTAGTGTGTGATCCTGAAACTCACAATAATTGAATAGAGGTGGACTGAAAAAAATAGTATATCTATATCTATATAACTAAAAAAAGAGGCAAATACCAATGAATTAAGCTTCCACGAACTGAAATTCCAGTAAGCCAAAACGTGTATATGATATGAATTCCTTCGTGTACAATGCTGTTTGAACTGCACTCACCCTGCAATGGCAGGGTAGCTACTATACATGAATGTGATGAATTATTTGCATATATATAAAATATAAAGTATCCCCCAGCTGCTTTACTTGACTAGAACTTCTGTGAAAGGCTCTCACACCCCCACCTTTTCTTTATGGGTCACCCGTACTACTGTCCACCTCTTTTGATACAAAAAAGCTGTCGTGTTTGCTAAAACTGCGTGGTAGAAAACCAAGTGCACCAGGAGATGGCACAAGTAAAATGTAATTCTACTATTTTTGAAACACATTAGTCAGGCACTACTCAATTGACCATTAGATGCTTCTAAACATTCCTCTGGGTTGGCATAGAAATAATCCTCTTCTTTGGGCTTGTCAAGGATTACCAACCTTCTAGTAGGACTACCCATGCGATCCGCATGAGATTCCTTTACGGCTGAAGAGAATTGATCCCAGTTCAATACTCCATTGTTGTACTGATCTATCAAATCAACTAAGAGCTTTCTGTTCAATAAAATCGTCTTCTTGAACCCGAGATATCTGTACAAGCAATGGACGGCACAAGGTCAATTCACTTGGCAAAGACCCACAATTTTAAATGATAGTGAATTGTTTTTTTGGAGACAAAATCAGAGTTAACCAATGAATGAAAAGGTCTTAATTTTTAGTAGTCTAGTTTTCTTATTATCTTCTCTCTTCTTCTCTGTTTCGGGAATTTCTTTAGTTGTAGAGAAAACTTCCAAACATTAAACTACGCCAGAAATAACACATGCACACCTATGGGCAAATATTCCCAAAGAAATATTGAAAAACCCAGTTTGACAAGGTTTAATGGTAAGTGGCTTAAGGAGTGAATCACGTATACCTGCGATGGCCCTCAACTACTTTGGCCATATTTCCATCGTACGTGGGAACAAATATATCACTCTCTAATGAG
The DNA here is from genome assembly GCA_963573325.1 of Astragalus glycyphyllos. Taxonomy (NCBI): domain Eukaryota; kingdom Viridiplantae; phylum Streptophyta; class Magnoliopsida; order Fabales; family Fabaceae; genus Astragalus; species Astragalus glycyphyllos. Next base: position 58,732,054 of record OY754308.1, on the reverse strand, counting down.
ACGAGATAATCCAATGCTGCCATCTGAGATGAATGATTTTCGAAGAAACGAAGGTCAGATGGCTCTAACAGTGTTTCCTTCCTGACCTGTTTCAACACAGTGCAAAAGCAAGCGATAAGGACATCAAACAACAACATAAAACAGTTACAATGCTGTGTTTAGCTTTGAAGTTTACCAATTTTGGGTAGTCCTTTGCAAGAGTTGCCATTCTCCTTTCCCCGCCATATATTTCCCCGGCTGCAATGTAGATTTGAATGTTCCGATCAATGTCAAGAGCTCTGAGTGTAAGGGCAGTTTCCTCTGGCGTCAGGGGACATAAACCATCTTTTCTTTTCAAATCAGAATTGATTATTTTTTCTTTCCACCAAGGATAAGCATATCTGCAAATGCATAGAAAATTGAAATGATAGAGATTTATAACGAATCCCTTTTCAATGTCGCGGCAGTTGAAAAAAATTGAAATTGTGGAACAGGAACAGCTGCATTATGCAGGGTAATAATCACCTCATTCTCGTCAATTCTTCCACTTCATCACCGCTACAACCTTGAGTACAGCCAGAAAATGCCAACATGTCCATCTCATACCGCAGATGAAGGACCAGAAATGGACCGTTTTTCCTGAGAAGGCTGATCACCTTTCTGCCCAATTCCTCAATCTGAGAAGTAAACCTCAGAGCACTAAAATTAACTCTGCAACGCAGCTTCTGGATCTCTAGAGGTTGACCGTTATTGGCCAGCCGAGCATCCGTTCTATTTAAATGAACAACTTTGTACTTCTGTATCAAGGGCAGAATCTACAAGAACAAAATTGCCATTTGCTTTAAATTAGCAATGGAGAAATTTGAAACAACATAATTGAGTTACATAGCATGAAAGATATAATACTGGTTTTAAATTACAGTTCGCAATTATAAAAATCGAGATTCAAGACCACAATTGTGGCAACATCAGCTGTATATATCTGCAATTTTCCAAAATTTCAATGATTGCAACGTAACCACAACCGCGACAGAACTGCAATTTAAGACCTTAGATACAATCCCAAGCTAGATAATTTTTCTTTAGTATAAAGCATGCTTAGTTCCTGAAATACATACGGTGAGGGATGGTACAAACTGACCTGGTTCTTATAGTAAGACATGTCGGACCAACTAACGGGTGCCATACTGTAAAATAAACCGCGTTCCACTTTGAGCTTGAGTCTAGGAGGCAATTGTCTCAATATCCTCACCTCATCTCTCAAGGAGGTGATAAAATGATTCAAATCAAATATGTCTCGAAAGTCACTGCCACATAAAAGTAATATATAGTCAATGAGATGAGTTAAGTGGCAGAAACGTTCCAACCATACAATACAACTTTGATCATAAAATTGTCATCAAACTCACACCCCAATAGAATTAGAATGAAAGAATCCTCACCTGGGATCAGCCCAAAATGATGTTTTATCCAATTCAGGGACTATAAGCGTGACATTTAAATACCTAGCAATAGCTACCATATCACATATCTGTAAAGTTACATCATAAAATCAGAAAACAAACAAAAAACAATAAAGATTAAAAGACAGCTAAAAAGCACAAAGCATCAACCACTTACCGCTGCTCTCATCTGATTAAGCCCTCCATTACACGAAACCATCAAGTATCCATTGTTTTTATAAACTCCTGATGATAATGAAATTTAAAAAAAAAATATTAAACAGATAACAACAAAAAAGAATAGATAGATATAGATATAGATAGAGAAAAAACAAAAACTGACTCTTGGGAGGGAGAAGTGGTAAACGTGGAGAAGGAAACTCAATATCCATAGCTCTGGAAGCAGATTCATGAGTGAAACACGAAGGCCAACCTTTGAGAACTCTAGGCCCCCACCACGTGTCACCCAAAGCCGTTAACTGAACAATACAAGTCCACAATATAACCGTTGTTGTAGCACGTATCATCCATAGTTTCATTCTAGACCTTGACGACGATCCTGAGCCCAAACCCAAGCCCAAGCCCGTTCTCTCCTTTTTACCTTTCAAACCCATCCAACGCAAATCTTGCCACTTATTACTACTCTCCGGCTTACACATCTTGTTATTCTCACTATAATACCTTCATTCCCTTCAATTCTTTCCTCAAACCCTAAATGTACATTCAATTAAAGATTCCACCGTAAATCTCCAAGATCCGATTCCCTGAAACGACACCGGATCGAAGATTCGAAGCTAACATCCACTCACACACTATTAACCACCAATGTACACTAAGAAAACATCGTGAAATTGAATTCAAGAAGCATCTACAAAAACAATGGCCTTTCTCTCTTTCTGGCCACGGAAACACAACGCTTTTCTGATACAAAACCGCTGTTAAACCACGCGTATTTTTGTTAAGAAATAAAAAAGACCTTAGAATTTAAGAGAAGGTGACCGGTAGGGGGAAATTGAAGTGGCTCCGGCGTGGTCGGTGAAGAATGATCGGCGGAATGTGGTGGCCGGTGAGTAACCGAGGGAGTGGGAGAAGTATTATTATAGATGAAGAGAAAATAGAAATAGAAATTGAAATGGAGAAAGAAAGAGAATAAAATGCAAACACAAACATACGGAGTTGACACATGCTCTCTCCTACTCCTAACTTAACCATGGTTAACCTCAGATCGCCTCTGGTTAGCTTCGTCGTATAGTATAAACCAGCTGTATACTGTAATGTCTTCTGCACACTGATACAAATAAATCATTAATTAAATATTTTTTTGGTTTTCTTTTTTTTTTTTGGTTAAATTATTTAAGAATCATTAATTAAATATAATATTTATATTTAAATTCCATCATAAAAATATGTATTTCATTTTCATTTATTATTATATTTATATCTCTGGGTCCTTGAGAATTACTTATCCTACGTGTAACTCAATGGAGTCAGGAGCGTGGCGAATTGTGATTGGTGGCTTTAACGCAACGCCTTTCGAAGCGGTAGGTGAATCACGTCCGCCGTTTGAGACTTTGAGTGAGGCTACGGCTAATCTAATCGTGCCCACCGCGCCGACATTATATCGCGATATTTTAGCCCAATCAATAACGCTTTTTGCTTAGCAGCCAGCTCTGTAAAAAATTTCTGTAATACTAGTATATTTTTGTAATTAATTTATTAAATAAATAAATTGAAACTTATTACTACCATGTTTCTGCACTATATAAAAGAAAGATGTAGTAAAACAGTTTACCACATTAGTTTATAGTTTTTTAAGTTTATCACATGTATTATTTACCAAGTGAATTATATTTTCTGAAAAGTATTTACCATTTATTTATCAGTTTTGTTATGGGGTAGATACAAAAAAAAAAAAAAAAAAAAAAAAAAAAACTTTCATAACATTGGAGAAGAAAAAAGTTAAAAAACCGACAACGGAGACAAAAAACTTCCATATGAGCACCCCTTCCAAAAGCGCCAAGGGCGATTCCTCAACCATTGCCAATGATGATAACGATCTCCAACACAGCAAGAAAAAGTGCAAGATGCACGATGACAATGCGGTTAACCCCAATGACACAAACACTGTTGAAGACATGACTATTGAAGAAACAGGTGATGAATCAACGAACCCAAAATCTTTTCGTGAAGCCCTGCTGAAGACTCTCGGTGATGGAGACTTAGGAGGTGAATGTTGGAGTGAGTTAGTGAATGAAAACTTTTCGGAAAACCGTTGGTACCAAACGGAGGAAGAAACAGTCACCAAGAAACCTATTCTGAACCCTAAGTTCCGTGTATCTGCGGAGGAAATGAGTGAATGGACCAAACCTTGGCGCAATACCTTGATTGTTAAAGTTCTGGGGAAGAAGGCTTCATTCCGGATGCTTGAAGCAAGATTGAAACGCTGCTGGCAGCTCAATGGCACTATAAAGTTAACTGACCTTTCTGATGATTTTTATCTTGTATACCTTTCCTCCATTGATGACTATAGACACGCTCTCTTTGAGGGTCCTTGGAAGGTTGCAGATCATTATTTAATAGTGCAGAGATGGAGACCATTGTTTTCCTTGAATGCCTCTATCACTAAGAAAGTGGCCGTTTGGATTAGAATACCTAAGTTACCGTTGGAGCTGTGCAATGATAAGTTCCTTAAACGTGTTGGAGATTCACTTGGTACTTTGCTGAGGATTGACAGACTTACTTCACTCCACGACAGAGGTAAATTTGCTCGTATTTGCGTTGAACTTGATTTAGATGCTCCTTTATCATCCCACATTGATGTTATGGGGACTAAGTTATACCTTGAATATGAGGGCTTGCATTCTATATGTTTCCGATGTGGAAAATATGGACATAAAAAAGATAACTGTCGTGAACTCCTGGAGGTAGAGCATGTGCCACGGAGCACAAACACAGCTGATAGGAACAACATGGATACTGATGTTGCTGTCTCTGTTGAGAAAGAGCAAGCTGAAGCGCAGCAACAACTTCCTGCAAAAGAGCCACATGAACCACTGATTAGTGAAGTTAAAGATACTAATGTTAGCACAACTGCCAATGAGGAAATGGAAATGGGACCATGGAATTTACCAAAATATGTTATCAAGAAAAAGAAGATGGGTCAGACCTCTGGGACCACCAATAAAAATCATGTCAACAAGCCTAAATATAAAGATCACAAGAATGCTCCTGATAGCCATATCTTTGTGGACAATAGTGAGGAAGAGGGCCAAATTGTCCAGGAAGAACAAATAGCCACTAATCCTAGCTCCAAAGTGAAGCCTCCCCCTCCTCCTAGAGTGAGGAATCAAATGGGAGGAAGAAACCCTCAACAAGCTACTAAAGGAAAGAACCAAAATGGTGGAATTGGTCGTAATAATATGAAGAAAGATAACGGTATTAACCATAGTGGCTCTTCTTCCACTATAGTTCAGGGGAATTTGACATTGGGGAAGGAACACCAACCTTCTTGTGACTCCAACAGCAAGCCTAAGGCTAGTGTGGTGACCAGAAAATCAAATGCTGAAGAGGAAGCTATGCTAGCTTACATAAGAGCCATGAACCAATCCCTTGGCACTAGTTTTCTAACTAAACTCCAGGGCTTGAAGGAAGACAGATCTACTCTTGCTATAATTGATAAAAATGACACACAGAGAGCTGCAGACATAAGGAAGAAAATGGAAGACATGGCAGCTGCCATACCAATGGAGGTAGCTGAAGGTATGAACCTTCAACCTACCCCCAAACTCAACAATTCTTTATGAATTTAGTGTGCTGGAACTGTCGGGGAACGGCAATGAAGGGCTTCTCTGGCCTTATTAAGGACATTAAATACGACTACTCTACTTCCATGATTGCTCTCTTAGAAACTCACACTAGTGGTTTGACTGCAAGGAAGATTATTAAGAAAACTGGTTTTCAAAACAGTTTTGTTCAAGAAGCTCAGGGACAGTCTGGTGGCATATGGCTTCTCTGGGATTCTGCTTTTTGGAATATTAATATCATCAGCTCCTCATCTCAATGGGTCCATGCTGAAGTCAAAGAGCAGGGTGCTAATTCCTGGTTTTTCACAATTGTCTATGGCAGCCCCTATTATACTAGAAGACAATCTCTTTGGGATGAAATCAAAGAGATTCATTCGAATATTACTGGTGCTTGGGTAATTCTTGGAGACTTCAATGCTACTCTACATGATTTTGAGAGAGTTGGCCCCCCTCTCATAAATGCTCAAGTGCATGATGCTGGTTTTCAGGATATGATTACTAGTTGTGATCTCCTTGACTTGGGATTCAAAGGTGACTTATTCACTTGGCAAAGAGGTGATACTAAGAAAAGGTTGGATAAAGCCTTTTGTAACATAGACTGGCGCCTTAGATTTGAAAGAGTTGACAATATCCATCTCCCTAAATTCAAATCAGACCATTCTCCTCTCTTGCTTAATTTTGATGCTAGAAGAGATCTTAATAGGAGAAGAAGACCCTTCCGGTTTGAAGCTATTTGGCTTACTCACCCTTCCTTTAATAAATTGATCAAAGATAATTGGAGGGGAAATATGTCTAATGTGCCTGGCCAACTTAAAGAGCTTCAAGGTGTGCTTAGAGAGTGGAATAAAGACACCTTTGGTAACTTGTTTGCTACTAAAAAAGCTCTAAGGAAGAAACTCCAGAGTATTGACAGGGAGCTTAGTAGAGGGTGGAGTACTCAACTCATCACCCTCCAAAAGGACACTTGGAATACCTATGAGAATGTTCTAGCCATGGAAGAAATGCTGTGGTTCCAAAAATCTAGATCCAAATGGCTTGAGTTTGGAGACAAAAACACTAAGTATTTCCATGGTGTCACTGCAGTTAGAAGAAGGAAAAATCATATCTCTACTCTTCAAGATGATCATGGTAACTGGGTTAGTGATCCTCTTGAGCTTGAGAATCTTGCTTGTGCCTATTTCCAGAATTTATTCTCTTTAGGGGAACCTACAGATATTTACCCTCTAACAGGCCACTTCCCTGTTCTGAATGAGAACTACATGAATGAGCTTGGAAGAGATCTTTCTATGAGGGAAATCAAAGATGCTATTATGAATATAGGGCCTTTCAAAGCCCCTGGGCCAGATGGCTTTCAAGCCATTTTCTATCACAAACAGTGGGAAACAGTGGGGGAGTCTATTTGTTATCTAATTAGAGAGGCTTGGGAGAATCCTATGAAGATCAGAGACATCAATGCCACCTTCATTGCCCTCATCCCCAAATCTGAAAATGTAAAGTGTATGAAACACTTTAGACCAATTGGTTTGTGCAATGTGGTTTATAAAACCATAACCAAAATCATCACCAATAGAATGAGGGGAGGTTTGTCTTCCATTATTGGTCCTGCTCAATGTTCTTTTATCCCTAAGAGGCACAGTCAGGATAATATTATTATTGCCCAGGAAATCTTTCACTCTATGAGATCTAAGGGGGGAAAAAAAGGGTGGATGGCAATCAAGATAGACCTTGAGAAGGCCTATGATAGATTAAATTGGGATTTCATCAAGAATTCTCTTGAAGACATTGGTTTCCCTGGAAAACTTGTGGATATTATCTGGCAGTGTGTGTCTACCCATTCCATGCAACTTCTTTGGAATGGTGAGGCCCTCCCTGAGTTCACTCCCAAGAGAGGCATCAGGCAAGGAGACCCCATATCCCCTTACTTGTTTGTTATGTGCATTGAGAGGCTTTTTCAAGCTATTGAAGTTGCTGTTAATAATGATTCTTGGAAGCCTATCCAGGTTATTAGAGGAGGTCCTAGAGTCTCTCACTTAGCTTTTGCCGATGACCTCATTTTCTTTGGGGAGGCTAGTCTTAGTCAAGCTACTATTATGCAGCAAATTCTTCAAGTGTTCTGCAACTGCTCGGGTCAGAAAGTTAGTCATGAAAAAACTAGGATATTCTTTTCTAAGAATGTTCCTAGGCTCCTTAGAGTTGATATTTGCCAGGAGTTAGGCTTTCAAATGACTGAAGATTTGGGGAAATATCTTGGTATTCCTATCTTCCACCAAAGAGTTGGCCTAAATACTTTCAAATTCATTATTGACAAGGTTAATCAGAGGCTCAGCACTTGGAAGGCTAAAACTCTATCCTACGCTGGTCGTGTGACACTGGCAAAATCTGTTATCCAAGCCCTCCCTGCTTATGTCATGCAAGCTTGTGAATTACCTAGGGGAATTTGTGATGAAGTGGACAAATTGTGCAGAAACTTCATTTGGGGAGATGAAGTCAACCACAGGAAAATCCATCTTCTTAGTTGGGAAAAGATGTGCTTACCTAGGAAGGATGGAGGGTTGGGTCTTAGATCTACAAGATTAGCCAACTCTGCTTTTATTCAAAAGGGTCTATGGAACTTCTGCAGCAACTCTGATTCCTTATGGGGATCCCTTATTAGGAACAAATACAAATGTGGGAGATATGGGATGCCTAAAATAGATGCTAAGAAGCAGGGATCTAATTTTTGGAAGGGGATCAGCCATGAATGGGATAAGTTTAGAGACAACCTGGTTTGGAAACTGGGTAATGGGGAAGACATTAGGTTCTGGAAAGATGAATGGATTCCTAATTGTAAACCTCTAGTAAACTACTGCACTAGAGAGCTAACTGACATGGAAATTCAACTTCCTGTGAGTAGGTTTGTTCAATGTAATGGGTTGTGGAACTTGAACCTGTTGGAGAATTATATTCCTAATGACATTATTTCAATTATGGGCAATATCAATCCTCCATCTGCTCTCAATGGAGATGACCAATTTGTTTGGGGAATAACTCCGGATGGGAGTTTCTCCACTAAATCTGCCTACCAATCCCTCTCGGGGTGGTTAAATCAGAACTCTGATCCTAATTTCAACCTCATATGGAAGTGGAAGGGTCCAGAACGAATTCGTACCTTTATGTGGAAGTTGGCTCATGAAGTTCTGCTCACGAACTTAGAGAGAACTAGAAGACATATGTCCAACAATTCCCTTTGCTCTGTTTGCGGAATTGCTGAAGAATCTCTCTTGCACAGGTTCAGAGATTGCTGCAATTGCCTCAGTATTTGGAGCTGTTTGAATTATGAGAAACCTAATCAATTTTTCAGCAACTCAAATTGGAAACATTGGTTAAAATCCAACTTGGAGAAGCAGAATACCTGGTCAATTGTCTTCGGTGTGGCCATAGATCAGATGTGGAGAAATCGCAACAATTGGATCTTCTCTCAACAAGCTACTTCAACGCAAACTTCTATGGCTAGAATCACTCATCAGGTAGAGTCAACCCTTTCTTGCAACAAGCAAATTGTCAACAACCTGCGCTCTGTTTCTTTAGATCCTGCTCAGTGGTGTTGGCGTCCCCCTTCGCAAGACTTCTGGAAGCTCAATTCCGATGGCTCGGTGTCGAATCATGGTAACACGGCGGGTTGCGGTGGGATTCTTCGAAACAGCGCCGGTGAATTTATCTTTGCTTTCTCTGTCAATTTGTCAACTAGCTCTGTTCTGGAAACTGAATTACTAGGCATTCTTCATGGTCTTCGTATTGCTATAAGTCGTGGGTTCAAGAAGGTGGAGGTTGAAACAGATTCGGAGTTGGTAGTGGAGTTACTCTCCTCTGTTAATTCTGGCAACCACCCCTTTGGTTCAATAATTGAAGAGATCAGGAATATTGGTGATCACGAGACAGAGTTACTGTGGAAGAAGACTGATAGACTGTTCAACCGTGTGGCTGATATGTTAGCATTACATGGTTCTCATTTAATTTTGGGTTGTATTATTTTTGACCATCCCCCAGAATTTTTAAACCCAATCCTCAACTCTGATGTAGTTGGGCTGGGTGGGGTGCTTTTGTAGTTTCCCTTCCTCGCTGGGCCTAGGCCCATTTCCCTCATCAAAAAAAAATCTCGACAAAAAAAAATCATTTATTACATCAGTCAAAAAAAACTCATTTATGTAGTAGTTGGCACTTTATTAATATGCATTCTCAATTTAGTTGTTATAGTGGTACACTTCTCTTATTTAGTCTCTATATTGTCACAATGACAAGTTGTCCATAAAGTTGATCTTTCATCTATCAATTTAATTCATAAATATCAAATTTTACTAGCGACAAAATAAATTTATGGACAATTAAATAAGCTTTCATAGTTTAATAAATAATTTTGGAGAGTAGTGACACTCCTGCTTTTGAGATTAAATTAATAATTACTTGTCATTAGCGTTAATTTGAATAAATTTTACTAGTACTTAATAGTCTTGTGTGAAGTGCCTCTTCAACATTAAATGACTACATACGTAATATTTCATGTCTGAATGGTCACAACGTCAAATATTATGAAATAAAGAGAGTGTAACAATGTTGTTTGACTAATTTTAATCGTTGGAACTCTTGACTAGTTTGGTGAATTGAAAAAATTTAGGAAGTCCCACATTGGAAAGAAACTTTAAGAATGTTTGTAAGTGTGGTAACTGATGCTTTGGGTTGATCCCTAATGGTACTCAATTTACCGCCACGTACTCCACCGTCGTCAAACTGGGCTCCGGCCAAGCGATATATTTATTTTTATACCCGAAAAAAATTAAAATTGTTTTTGTGTGTTACTCAATTAAAGTACATGTTTAATATGCGACTTGATCACCAAGTTTCCAACAGTCCTGACTTTCTTAACCAGTGTTATCAAAACCGTACCGGTCGGTCCGGTCCGACCGGATTCTGATGCCTCCACCGTAGCAGTTTAGGTGTTGAAACGGTTCTGCAGTCGTATCGGTTGAGCCGGCAGACACAATAAGAAAGTCGGTGGTCCGACCGGGTTTTACATATTTTTAAAACAGTTTTTTTTAGTTTAAAAATGTCAAAGATGGGTATCGAATCGAACCTAGGACATTTGGTGATCAGCAACTCAAACTACCACTGCGCCACAAGACATTTGTTGTTTATTTCTTCCTTTCATATATTATATAATATATTTCACTTTTTAATGTTCCACAGTTTTTATATTAAGTCTTTACATAGATATATTTTTATTAATAAATGGATACAAGACAATATATTTATAATTTTTTTAAGCAGATATTTTATAATTTTTCTGATATTTTATTTATTGTTAAATTTAAATATTTTTTCATTTTACTTAATTACAATTATAAATACAAATAATTTCTTAGCATATATTATAATTTTTGAATTATCTAATATAGACCGACTCATGCGGTCCGACCAAAGACCCGTCGGCCCGACCAAAGAACCAATGATCCAGTGCCTTGACCAGCTCGATGACCGGTCCGATTCTGATAACATTGTTCTTAACAGGTTTTGACCCGATCAATATGTCTGCTGCAAATTCTTCACGGATAGCTTCTTATGAATAAAGACTTTCACTAAGTTTCCAAACTTCCCAAAAACTTCAAGAATGTCGAGTTTTCTTCTCTTCTCTCTATATATTTGTTTCTTCATAAAAATTAGAGTGGTCTGTGAGCCACTGAGCCATATTCAAGTGGTCATAGAACTATACTAGTATTACGATGGTGTATTTCTCGAACAAAATTCTACATGCTGTGAAATTTCGAGACAATTACGACTGAGTTGGTTTATCCTTGGATGCAATGGCTGATAGTCTACTTGCACATATTTAAGCAATATTGTGAAGCGTGTTGTGTTTTATTGAAGAAAACAAAGATATTTCAAAAGTGGGATGTCCCACATTGCTTGGCTTTGAACTCACCAAAGTCTTTATATACTAGAGCTTTATGAGAACTTGTAAACAAGCAAATAGAAGGGACTCCCTTGCGCTAATTTTTTCATATATTATTTTCATAATCATTTTTGTCTTCAACAAGCCTATCCGAATATAGCCAAAAGTGTTTTAATAGTATGTGTTAAAACCAGTGTTTTAATAGTATATTTTTAAACAAAATAAATGTTGGCACAAAAATATTTAATGAAGTTTTATAAAATATGTTTGTAATTATTAATATGTTATACTAAAATATATTTTTAAAACTTATGCCTATGTCTATTTAGACTATGAAATCAAAAATAACATTAAAATTAATTTTCTAGGCATTTTTAAGATATGAAAAAAATACTTATAGTTTTATGATGTGTGATTTTATACGCAGCATGTTTATTTTAACAGTTTCTAGTATTGCCACGGGTCATGCGAGCCAACTAGTGACCCCTCGGTCCGACCATTGACTCAGTGACCCAATGACCTGACCGAGTCGATCACCGGGTCGGTTTTAATAACATTGGTTAAAACAGTTGTGAAAAGCTATGAAACTCTTCACAGTATGGGTTAAAAAGTTACATGTTAAAACAGTTGTAGTTTGTTGTGAAACTCTTCACAGTGTGGGCTAAAAGGTTGCTAGCTGTAACTCCTCACAGTTGTAATTTCTTACTTGATTTCATAACTGACTTTTGATTACATTTTATTTCCCAACAGCTATTTTCATTAACCCGTTTGATTTTATAACCTACGGTTTATGACAATTAATTTTATAACTGATATTTAGTTTATTCATTTCGGTTTTTCTTTGGCTTCAAATGCTGGTGGAGCGTTGGCTTCATCACTTGGATGTGAAGCCTATATAAACACAGTCGAGTAGCTGTTGACTACATTCGAAAATATCACTTTCTCTCTTCCAAATAAACACTCTTGGGTTCATCTCCTGTCACATATCAATCTCATTCTTGCCAGTTCAGAATCCTCTTTCGCTACTGCGATTGAGACGAGACCGGTTGTACCTTGGGGAATTTGCGTTGTAGAGGCGGATAAATTCTTCAGGGCAGTCACAAGACGCCTCTGGTTGCTTTATTTAACGTGTTTTGTGTTCGCAGGTTCTTCTATTGTTACTGTCTTATTGCGCACATATTCCTACAAAGCGTTTGAGAGCAATGTTATCAGAACCGGACCGGTCATCAAGCCGATCAATGCACTGGGTCACTGGGTCTTTGGTCGGACCAGTGCGTATTTGGTCGAACCGCATGAGCCGGACACACTAAAAATATACCTGATATGTATAAATTTGTACATGACAAAGCCATAAAAAAATTGTAATATATCTTAATAATCTAAAAAACATATTCTCAACACAAAATTAACATAGTTCTTCAAATTTACTATACAAATTCAAATCCATAAGGACCATAAGTCCATAACCATATCATAAGTACCTAATTAAATAAACAGCCATGAAATAATAATGGTATCAACATATCCAAATTCATAATTAGTACCTAATTACATATACTTACGTAATATATATATATATATATAATATTTGTAAGCTTATTAACAAGAAACAAAGCTGCCGCAGTGGTTAAGTGGTGCAACACCACCTTCTGTTGCAGGGTTCGAATCCTGCAAGTATCCTTTTTGTGTAATTAAAGACTTCCTATATGCGGTGGACAAACTTCGTGGGTAATCAGTAATGTTCCGGGAAAAAAAAATATAACCTATCTTTCCACAAATAAGAAAATCAATAATTTAGTAAAATATTTGTAATCAATATCGTACAGATAAAACAATGCAAAGAGAGGATCTAAAAATCCAAAAACTAAAAAATATATGAGCAGCACGCATCTGGAGATTAGGACTTGAGAGAAAGTTGCTCCCATTTCATTTCCTGTTCATTATTTGATTCCACAAAACAGGAAAGAAATAATACAATGAGAACTAAGGCACGGTAAATTGACGATAAAATAACTCGAACATGTTGAGATTGACTCATGTTGCACATACTGACAACTCTCCTGACGTTAGCCGTTCTTTCTTGATCGCCCCCGCCGTTAAGCCTCCGTCAGTATCGGTTCCGGCGCGACGTTGTTGCCCAGTGCCGACTTCTCACTTGAAAATGGTCCCACTGATTTGAGCCGTAGAGATGTTTAAGGCCACGTGTCAGTATCCTAACTGGTATCTGGGCATTTTTGATGATCTACGTACACCATCAACTTTAGCTGATGCATCCTAGCAATCCTTCACGACCACTGATGCTGGGTCCTTTAAGATACGATGCTTCTGCTCCAAATCCATCCATTCTTTCCTTTTTACAATAATAATTGTAGGCTGGTTTTTTTCATACCCCCATTGATATCATATCCTCCAAATCTGATCAAACTAGTACCAATTTTACCTTACTTTTCAAATAAATTTTTGGATTTACATCTTAACATTAACATAATTTCGCAACGTATTTTTTTTGATTTTTTCAGATTTATCTCTTAATATGTAAATTTGGAACTTATTTTTTGATTTTTTTTCCAAATTTACCTATTAAAACATAAAAAATTGACTTTTAGCTAAAAACAGAAATCGTCATAAAAAGTCGTGAAACTCAATTAAAAGACTTCCGAATTTATGTTTTGAGATAATTTCGAAACATATTTTTAGTTCTGAAATTATGTTTTTTTTGTCATAAATCCTGAGTTAGAGAAATACAGTCTAGATTTATGTCAAAAAAACATAAATCTGGAACAATTTTATTCAATTTGAAAGTGTTTTTTAAAAAATGACTTTTACCCAAAGATAGAGACTGTCACTACAAATATTTGACAGAATGCTCACATTTAGCGACAGTTTCTGTCCATAGGTAAAATCAACTTTTTTTAAAAGTGTACCGGAAATACCTTTTGAAAAGTAAATCCAAAAATTCTAATTTTTTTGAAATTCCTGATAAATTTTTTGTGAAATAAAGAAGTATATTTTAGGATTATTTTGAAAAATGGGGGCATAGAGTCCAAGGAGGGGGGTTGTTATGAAAACAACAGCCAAGATTATATTGTATTTTCACTTAAGTCTTATTTTAAAAATTGCACCCAAAAATTGTTGACAAATTTGTTCTTTAAAGTTAAAACAGACAATATATATAAAGTTGAAGAAAATAATATGTATAATTAGTTTAAAAAATTGAAATTGAAATTGCACATTAAAATGCAGTCAAAATAAAATAGTAAAATGCATGTTACCATTTTAAAAGTTTACAAAAAAAATAATTCAATTTCAAGAATACTATATTTAAATGACGAAAAATGATTAGTTCAATACAAATAGAGACAAAGTTTTTAGCCACATACTGATTATGTACTGTTATTAAGCCTTTTTCATTATAATTGTGTTTGTTCATATATTTCCGACTAGCATTGCTGTTAAATGACAATACTAAATCAATTTTTATTTCCATTTATTAACAGAATCCAAAAAATACTTGAAACACGAGGACCAAAAGGAAGTACACAATGGTCTTGGCGTCTTGCCTTTGAAGTTTCAAAACCATTTAACTCATAAAATCAATAAAAGATCGCACAATTTTTGAAGTTTTCCTACTCTCTTATTTTATCTCATTTTTCTTTTTTATATTTCTCTCTCCAAATAAACATAAACTCACCAAATCTCACATAATCTTTTAAAATGCGATTTTTAATAAAAATAAAAAATAAAGCAATCACACAGAATTTGTAATTAGTGACATAATTTTTTTTGGACCAAATCAGTGACATAATTATGAACCGTTAATTTCAATCTATTATGATCCTCAAACTATTATGATTACACAACGTTACAATATCTCACAATAACCATGTGTAAATAAAGTAACAAGATTTTTTTTTGTTGATAAGAGATAAAGTAACAAGAATTTAATTATTCCTATTATTGTTCAAGTTCTATGAAAATGAAAATGAAGTATACATCATTCTTCTCGTTTAATTTTTTTTTCACCAAAAAAAATATCACAAAAACTCTGATCGGGATAGTACGCATTCATTCACTATTCATTAAAGCGCCTCATTCGAGAAGATGATAGAAGGTTGTATTGATTTCTTGAACATAAATTGTTCATTCATTATTTCATTAAATGGGGGAGTTCTTTGACGAGTTAACAAATGCAGAAATGAACAACACAATTAAAAAATATTTGATGCATAAATTGTTCATTCATTATTTCATTAAACGGGGGAGCTCATTCCAAATTTATTGTAACACGAATTTATAATTAATAGCGAGAATTTTTATAATAATATTAGTATTAGAGTAAAATATGTTTTCGCTCAATTTTTACATTATAAAAAATTCCACTCTTTTTTAGTCCGCTCATTTTCTTCTATTAGTGCTTTAGTCTCTCATGATTTTTAATAGTGTTTTTCTTAGGTTTTTCAATAGCACTTCTAAGCGCTATCAAAACTCATGAGGGATTAAAAAGTGACGGAGAGAAACTACATGTGAGGACTAAAAGTGAGAAAAAAACTTATATGGAACAAAAACAAAATTCACAAGTTTTATAGAGACCAAAAATATATTTAACTCATATTATTATAACATGATTTTCTAATAGCAAAACTATATATAATATTTTATATGAGAGTATTTACAGTAGAATTTTATAATTGCAGAATGTTTATAGCATAATTTTTTAACCCCAAACCTTATGTTTTATAACATAATTTTTATAGTAGAACAGAACTTTATAATTGTTTGTAACTCAGGTCAACCCGATTTTTTTTCAAATGAACTCATCTTTATTTAACCCACAAATCATTCGGTGTTGTTGGGTTAAGGGAAAAGTTAGGATTTCAAAATCGACCCAATCAAATGTTGTAAATTGAGCCTGATACAGCATTATTCCGTCAAACAATCTGAACACGAATGAACACCGGCAACGAGTCCTTAATTATAAACCTGCAAAACAATAAACATTAGAGAAAATCAACCGGAGGCATCTTGCGACTGCCCTTAAGGATTTATCCGCCTCTACAGCGCAAATCTCCCGAGGGTACAACCGGTCTCGTCTGAAGTCACTGATAGTGACTCAGGTATCCGAACTGGCAAGAATAAGCTGTATGAGTAGCAGGAGATGAACCCAAGATATGTATCAAGAATGAAGTGTAAAAGAGGTCTCCGTTCTTCGACATGTCGAGAGCTACCTCCTATTATATTTTGTTTTGAAAACCACGCACCTATCTCCCTTCTCTCCAAACTTTTTTTCTTTATATATATATATTTATATATATATATATATAGTAGTCAAAACCAACGTTAGCACATAAATAATATTATCAAACGTTAGTTTGTAAAGTTTCAGAAGCTATAATAATAAAACGTTATAATATTGTGCACATGATGGTCATAAAGGAAGAAAACGGTAACAAAAAATTAAAACCCAATTGAAACTTATTTAAATATTATGATCATAAAAGAAAAACGGAAGCAATTAATTATGAGTTTATTATTGATACTCATAGAAGAAAAAAAAACGGAAGCAAATAATGAATCATGCTATACCATGTTGATATTCTTTTGAAATGCATAAATTATAATATAGTTTATTCCACTTTTGAAATATCTATTAAATTAATAAAATTACAACAATCCCTCACATATTTCAAAACTTGGAAAAATAAATAAATATACAAAGTTTCCTGAGTTAACATCGTAGATGTAATGCATCGGAGCTGTATAGCAAGCTATGGAACCAGTCCTAGACAGAGAAAACATAACATACAGTGAATTGGTTTAGCAAGCTATGGAACCCAATACACATATTATATGTTAGAGGTTTTACTATCACATTACACCCCCACAATTCTTGTTGTTTCCGCGGTGGTGCGCTACTAGGCCCTGTGCGTGCTCGGTATTCATGAGTGCTCTAGAGACCTCGCCAGGATCTCATACAAGCGGCCTCACTTGACACTCATATAGGTGATTCCATAAAGTGTATGCTGCAAGTCATACACCACCCATAAGGGCTATGAAAATCATTAAAAGCTTTAAGCTTAACCTTTTTAACCTTGCAGTCTAGCACTTTCACAATAATATCATAACACCATAGGAAGGGACAAGAGTAAAATTAATTACTTGAACTAATTTTTCAGTGATAGTATTATCAAGTAGTGACTTGTTTTTACCACATTGAACCTTATTCATGGGATCTCCAATCACAAAGGTTGGGTTACCATCACTTCTTAATTTCAATTGGCTCAAGTCCCATTCCCCTCGATGTCTTACATATTAATTTCTTCCCTAGGGGTTTTTCAGAAGATTATTCACTTCTTATTTCACATAATTTAAGGATATAATCCTTCTCGCATATTAGTAGCTACTTTACACCGTTATGAAAGACACTATTTCTTCCATAAAGGAATATTGACCAAGACGTCTCTTAGTCAATCAATCTCATATAACACAAAGTCTTGAGTAATATACTCAAACTCAATCATCTTTGAGTTACCTTAATCTCTATAAGGTATTTATCTAAATCTACTTAGACAATTTCTAAGTGATAATCATTCATAAATAAATCCACTTTTAGATTTATTCTCATGTGAATCAAACTCGTCTATCATCACTGTATCATTGTAATACAATGGATATTCACTATATATAGTAACATAGATGCCTCTATAGACAATTTATATAAATGCTTAGATAATTTCTAAGCCACATCACCATAGTATACTTATACATACAAGTCTGCTTAGATAATTTCTAAGCGACAACATTTCCATAAAATATTTATAGATTTTCACAAGTATGTTAATAATGTCTCATATCAATAAGTGATCTCATTTTCTATCTTATAGGGAATCAAATTTCTTGCTCTAAAATAAGACACTTTTATGATCTTTATTAATCCAACAAAAAGTGGAAACAAAGACACCAAGAATCCCAATAATCACATCTATATATTAGTTGTATAGGTCTTAACAAAAACATCTACCATAACTATATATACCAACTAAATCACTTGCACATTCTAATGCAATTTCTATAAAACTTGATAATTTAGTTATCAACATAGCATGTCTACACTTTGAAGACTCAGTTTTTATAGAAAGCTTGAATCCAAGAACAACCCCCACAATGCCTCACAACATAGCATTCCATAATCAAAATTAATACATCACATATTAATGAAAATATTAGTTGCAAGTTGAGACTCTTAATAAAACAATTTGTTTTATATCAGCTATAAATCATTAGCATATTTGTGCACATATAATTCCTCCGATAGAGTCAGTCTCAATTTCACATTTCATAATACACACAACATGCTTACATTAAACCCAATAAATTGATAATGCAAAATCTTTCCAATAAAATTGGTGCACATAATCGGATGATGCATTAAGTTTGTCTCTATTTTTCTTTTAACTAGGAGTTAGAGCCATAAAAAAATGGTCAAAACAACATAAAAGATATGATACCCCATAAGATCAGTACTCAAATTACAATTCATATCTGTTAATAACAAGGCTTTTGTGCCATTCATAGAATAAGTAATATCAATAATGCAATCCTTTCAAATTTTTGACACAACTAGGATAATCACAACAATTAAAAAAAAAACACAGGGGCACAAACCTTTTAGAAGACTAAGATGGTCAAACAATCACATGGTTCCAACGTTTAATGGAAAAATACTAAGATATCAAACAACATAATATGCATTGACATATCAACAACACTATTGGCATGCATAACAATTTCAAATAATGAAATACATATTTGTATAGTCAGAACCTGGAATGTTCATCTTTTCAATCATGCTATATTTGGGAAGAACCGATGAATTTGTCTGAGCAAAGAGAAGTTAGCCTCGCTTGATGCCATTGTTTAAGCGTGTATCAAATCAACTTCAAATAGAGATAAATCCTTAAGATTGTTGTAAATTGAGCCTGATACAGCAACATTATTCCGTCAAACAATCTGAACACGAATGAACACCGGCAACGAATCCTTAATTATAAACCTGCAAAACAATAAACATTCGAGAAAATCAATCGGAGGCATCTTGCGACTGCCCTTAAGGATTTATCCGCCTCTACAGCGCAAATCCCCCGAGGGTACAACCGGTCTCGTCTGAAGTCACTGATATCGACTCAGGTATCCGAATTGGCAAGAATAAGCTGTATGAGTAGCAGGAGATGAACCCAAGATATGTATCAAGAATGAAGTGTAAAAGAGGTCTCCGTTCTTCGATATGTCGAGAGCTACCTCCTATTATATTTTGTTTTGAAAACCACGCACCTATCTCCCTTCTCTCCAAACTTTTTTTCTTTATATATATATATATATATATATATATATATATAGTAGTCAAAACCAACGTTAGCACATAAATAATATTATCAAACGTTAGTTTGTAAAGTTTCAGAAGCTATAATAATAAAACGTTATAATATTGTGCACATGATAGTCATAAAGGAAGAAAACGGTAACAAAAAATTAAAACCCAATTGAAACTTATTTAAATATTATGATCATAAAAGAAAAACGGAAGCAATTAATTATGAGTTTATTATTGATACTCATAGAAGAAAAAAAACGGAAGCAAATAATGAATCATGCTATACCATGTTGATATTCTTTTGAAATGCATAAATTATAATATAGTTTATTCCACTTTTGAAGTATCTATTAAATTAATAAAATTACAACATCAAAAGCTGTAACAATATTTTCAACATCTTTTTCAATATTTTATCCCAGTCTTTGATTTAGTCCCTACACTAGGTTTTTTAATCCCCGTCATATTAATTGTTGACTTAGTAATTCAATAATTAGGGGCATTTGTGTAATTCTACTTTGTATTGTCCATTGTAATTAGTGTGCACCATCTTGTACCAGATTGTGGCCAAGATTGGTAAAGTTTGTTTGTTCAGTTGAATTCAAATCAGTTGTATTGTTTAACTGTGAGCTCTCTATATAGTTCATTTCATCAATGAAATTAATTACAGTTTGGTTTTACCCCCAACATTAATTTGGTTAATTTTCAAATTTTTCATTTATTTTTGTGACAAAAAGGCCCTTAGGCTCAACAAAAACTACTCCCGACCCAGATCACTAGACTTGCCCTAGTCAGAAGTTAAATCGTGGGCTAAAAAGTCCAAAACATTATCAAAAATTATACAAACATCCCTGCACATGTGGCTTTGTCTCGCCAACTTGTCAGGTACCACATTGATCTCACGTCTTATCTTCTTCCATTCAATTATCACTTCACCTACTCCGATCTCCAACACGAAGCGCTAAGTGGTCTCATCGTTGCATTTGTCGTTGTTCAGCAAATTGAAAGCTTCTAAGGAATCAAAACAAAAAACAACTTAAAACCTTAAACTTTTTTGTTGCATTCTCTTCAAAAAAAGTTGTGTTTGCAAATTAATAATTCCTCTAATTAAGACAAAATAATTCATTATATGGTTGCTTTGGATAATACGATCACTAGCGGTAGAAACTAACTACGATATATAATTTGCTGTCAAAAAAACTACGATATATAATTAAATTTAGAAATAGGGAATAGAAAATAACACAACAGAAGTATACCAAAAAAAAAGAAAATAATTCAACAGAAGGTTTATCCGCCGCCTATGACAGATTGAGGCAGCCCCAATTAAGCATTTTTTTAGTATTTTGTTTTGGGTTAGTTTGTTTTATATTATATTATTATATATAATATAAATATAAATAATATAAACGTATGTGAATGTTTTCTGGTTTGGTTGTTTATACTTTATACACTATACTACGAGTGACGCAATGAGTAGAATTTATTTCTGTAATCATCCTATCCAACTCATGGATCTGACTAAGACTTGATCATTCCTTAATTACCAATTGTTTAATCAACTTCCATGGTAGAGATTAGTCCAGATTCACAAAAAACAATGACAAAAACAAGCCAAAATTTCTGACTTTCATTTGATTCTCGTTGCGTTAAGTTTACTTTAATTTGTTCCCAGTGTCATCTTCTAGTTGTATCCTTGGAACATAATTTAATATGTAAGAAAAGAAATGAAGTAGGTAAAACATCAAGAAAGTCATGAATATAAACGTGACCCTTTCTAAAAGATTAAACTAAAATGGAAAAGGTATGGGATTTTAGGAAGGAAAAAAATGGCATATTTTTGGATTAATGACGAATTCACAGTTAGGAAGAAACAATCTCATCTTATCCTGAGACAATCAAACGTGCTTCTTGTTTATCCCTTGAAGGAAAAAAATAGTCCATGTGAGATAAAGTTACTCAGAAAAAAGTAGCCACATCGATTATTTGGATGTAAGTGGGTGGTCACATGTTTCCAGCTTATGTAAATAACCAAGGAGTTATATTATAATTTACTAGCCCATAACTCGTGCGATGCATAGGGTTGACTAAATTTCATCATATAATCGGGTAATTAAATTTTTTCAAAAAACTAATATCCATTCGTGCTTGAAAGCAAAATTCACACTGACCAACACTGAAGAGAATCAAACTCAGGAGCACGGGGTCAATCCATGTTCCCCAGGGTAGCCTATGTCATTGGGAAATGGGGTTAGTTTGCAAAATATAAAATCTAATAGATGTGAATAAAAATTAAATAGAAAGATTATCAATTTTAAAAGGAACACTAACAAAGACATTTAAATTGAACATCCTCCATATATAAAATAAGAAGAAAAAATCTAAAGAATTTTAATAACGTAATCTACATTCATCAATGCAAATATAAAAAATCAACCCATAATTAGCACTATTAGAAATCTCGGCATTTCCTGCGGAATTTGCTGCGTAAAATTTCCGCAGGAAATATCTGAGAATTTTCCTACCAAATTTCTAAATTTGCAGAATGTTTGCTGCGGATTTGAGTTGGCAGGTAAGTTCGCAGGTAACTTTTGATTTACCTGCGGAATTTCCTAAGCGCCATAGTTCGCAGGAAATGTCTCTTTTTTTTACATAAATACAAAACAAATAGCACCTAGTGGGAATCGAACTCCTGACTCCAGGCGAAAAACGTGGGTGTTTACCACTTAACCAGCGCTCCTTTCGTGAAATTTTCTAATGCAAAAATCTGAAAACATTTAAAAATCTGAATTTTTTTTAAACTCTTTTTCTTTTTTACGAATTCCACAATAACCTCCACTCTCACTCTCCACTCTCACTCTCAGACGCACGATAACCTTCACTCTCCCTCAACCCTAACCTTCACTCTCCATCAACCCTAACCTTCAAACTCAGAAATCAACAACGAAATCTCGATCAACAACGAAATCAACCCTAACCTTCAATTTCACTATTCTTCAACGAAATCAACCCTAACAGGAAATCAACCATGTGATTCAGAAATCAACGGCGATTCCAGAATCTCGCGGCGAAATCAACGGCGTTTGGTGTTGAATGCAAGTTCGTTTGTTTTGCCGTTAATAAGGTCATTTTTCTTCTTCTAATCTCACTCCTTTCACTTTCGTTTTTGAATTTTCATAAAATTTTAGGAAATATTTTATATAGAGGTGGTGTTTTATGTTCCCGTGTTAAGTTTTTTTGTTGTGTATATTCACTTTGACATAGGCTCAGATCTTCTTGTATATTCGTTTTTGCAGAATAGCCCTGAGATCATGTGCATTTGATGCACGCCATGATTGTTGATTCACCTGAGTTGAGGCATTGTTCATCCTAGCTAGCTAGATAGAGAAGGTAGTATGTTAATGCTTTTGGTAATGGCCCCTTGTTGCATCCTTCAGCTGATAATTAAGAAGATACTAGTGGTCCTCACTGATAACCTGATAATTGTACTAATCATATTTATATAAGCTTCTTAACAATTTGGTTATTGTTTTTGTGACTATCTTGTGTATTTATTTCAACTGTTAGAAGCTAATATTCTAGGCTAAACGAAAAAGTTTAGTTGTTTGAAAATTAGAGATTTTGTTCTTGTTTGTTGTAAGTTTCAAATATGAGATTATTTCCATGTCTTTACTTGTATACTGTTTGTGTTTTCTAGGAATTTGATAAATAGCAATTTTCAGTTCCTTAGTTCATCATTAGCAAGATATCAGAATCTCATCATTGTTCATTTGAAGAGCCTTATATTTCCATTCTCAGTCTCCCAGTATTGATTATTCAGCTTCAACTGGGATTCAGGTGTGTAATTATATCCAATATGAATCTGGGTTTTCAGGTTTGAATTAAGAATATCACGTTATTCGTTGTTTTGTGTATGTACTTATACAAAATGGTATTTGAGATAGATATTTGGATGTCATTGTCCAGCTTATTGTGGCTTGAATCTGATTGCGGAAATTATATGCTAAATCAAAGTGGACAGATTTAGTCTCATCAAAGTGCACAAATTTAGTGTAATGAATGCTTTAATCCTTGAAATATTGGATTTACACAGATTTAGTCCTTCAATTTCTATTTTTTATATCAACTATCCTATTTGATTCAGCTTCAGTTTGTCAAATGTCACAATGATAAAGTTAACTGTGTTCAAGAGTTGTAGCTGGAACAATTCTGTATTAACCATGTCTCTCTGCACTCAAGAATCACAATATTCATGCTATAGAGTTCAAAAGAATAATCACTTGTGATGCTCTCTACCAATGTGTCGTTAGCATAAGCTATGCTATTTCATCATGTTCACTGAGTGTGTTTCTTATATGCAATGAATGTTTGTTTTATCTTTTCATAGTATGATAAATAAATTCCATTTGCTTGGTAAAATAAGGTTCCCACATTTGCGTTTCCAACTCATAGGCTTGTAGTTAGTGTTGTCATTTACTCTAGAATAAGAAACTGTAGAGAATTTTGGAGAGTCATCTTTCAATTCTGCATTTGAGGATTTGTGTAGGAATAGAGGGGTCTCTTGTTTACTAATAATGTGTGGTACTTCATTTTAACAGGTAATTCAAAGACAGTAAGGAGGAGTCTCTTGTTGTGACGTGAAGTAGAGACCCACTTCGCTCTTCTTTCTCCAAGAATCTTGAAAAAACGTTGAACCTGTTTCAACTCCATCCCCTTCATCTTTACTTCAATAACACAACCAAGGAATTTTATTTCTCAAGACCCAATCTGCACAACCAGAGTTTCAAACATTCTGACCAGCCCCACTTTTTGTGTTAAGGTGATGTTCTTTCACTGTATTATCTCTTCTATTGCAATTTCATAGGAAGACATTTATCTATTTGTTGTTAATCACTCAAATCATCTAGCGTGATAGTGATATTAACTTTTATTACTGCACTTTTAGTCTATTAAATTTATATGGTTTAGTTTTATTAGTTCTGTGACAAACTAAATATATTATATACAAATTACAAAGTACAAACACACTTTATACACAAGTTCAAAAATGCATGCTGTCATTTTGATTGATGTATAATAGGCTTAAATGTGAAACAAATTTCTATATAATAGATAAAAGGAGATGGAAGTGCCTGCACATCGTACATGGATGTATAATAGGCTTCTTCCGGGTCGAAGGGGATATACCACTGAATTTTTAAAAGGAGTAGAAGAATTTATTGGTTTTGCTTGTCAGGAAAAAAAGTATTTGGATGAAGGAGTAATACGGTGTCCGTGTAAGCGGTGTAAAAACAAGAAGCACTTTACCCCTGATGTTGTAAAGGTTCACATTTTTAGAAAGGGATTTACACCGGGATATTGGAATTGGACATCCCATGGAGAGAAAGTCTCTCATATTAATGTTGATATTGATACGGATACGCCTAGTAGCAGCAATCAGCAATGGGGTAATGAGCATGTAGATAGATATGAGGACATGGTGTTTGATGCCGCCGGTATTAATCGTGAGCAACACTTTGTACAAACTGACGAGGAGCCTCCAAATATGGAGGCTGCCAAATTTGCGGTTAAAATGCTTAGTTTAAAATCGAAACACAACATGTCACAAGCTTGTTTCAACGACATTGCGAGGTTAATGAAGGAGACAAACCATCCCGAGAATGTCATTCCCTCCAATTTTCGGGAAACAAAGAAGCTTGTAGAAGGGCTCGGTTTATCCAAGATGATGATAGATTGTTGTGTTGGAGGGTGTATGTTGTATTACAAAGATGGCGCAACTTTGAAGAAGTGCAAGTTTTGTAATGAACCCCGGTATAAAACACTTACCAAACGGAAGAGAAACTCTAAAAGTGTACCCCGTAAGAGATTACATTACTTGCCTCTCATCCCTCGACTACAAAGGTTATATGCTTCTGTGAAATCTGCTGAGCACATGAGGTGGCACTATGAGAATCGTCGAGAGGAAGGTGTGTTGTGTCATCCTTCGGATGGTGAAGCTTGGAAATACTTTGACCAAGTATATCCTGAATTTGCCTCAGAACCTCGAAACATAAGACTTGGGTTGTGTGCTGATGGCTTCAATCCTTTTAACCAGTCAAAGAAATCATATTCTTGCTGGCCAGTTATTGTCACACCGTA
This sequence comes from Astragalus glycyphyllos, assembly GCA_963573325.1. Classification (NCBI taxonomy): domain Eukaryota; kingdom Viridiplantae; phylum Streptophyta; class Magnoliopsida; order Fabales; family Fabaceae; genus Astragalus; species Astragalus glycyphyllos. The sequence goes on along the minus strand of OY754308.1, from coordinate 58,706,401 downwards.
TAACCTACCTCCCGAGCTATGTATGATGACCCCATATATGTTCTTGACCTTAATCATTCCAGGTCCACACAGTCCCAAAGGTAAAATTGATGTATATTTGCAGCCATTAATAGACGAGTTGCAAGAGTTGTGGAGTGGTGTAGTAACATATGATGCCTCTAAGAAGCAAAATTTTCTATTAAGAGCTGCACTGTTGTGGACCATAAATATTTTTTTATACTATAATTTAGTTTTCAAAATTAATGATGATAATTTTTTTTATCAACTGAATTGCAGAAGCAAGAAAAAGGGGCAGATCCGTCATTGGTAGATTTTTATTTTCGCACTCATGTGAAAAAGGATAAAAGTTGGGTGGGTGATCATGCGAAAGCTGCTTATGTAAGTCCTCATTTTTGACTTTTGGTATCAGTTAATTGATTGATTCCTTAATGGAATGATATGGGATTAGATAGCTGACAGCTGTATGTATTTCTATTTTATTGTATCAATGTAAGTCAACTACTAAAATGCTATATATGAATGCTAAAATGCTACTGATTTCTTTGGTCTAATACCAATATAGAAAAATACAGCAGAGGCTGCTTTCAAATTCAGTGACCTCTGCTTGTGATTTTATGTTGCTTCATTTTCACTGTTAGAAGAACTGTAGGTTATGAATTTAGGTTGGCTGTTACTTGAGTGCTGCAAAATAAATCATATAATTAATGACTTAATCTCATATTATGTAGTTGTTTTGAATGTCACTGTTATCATATTTTTCAGGATAAATTTGAACAAAAAAAGCAAGAGTTAGCTTCTCAAATTCCAGCATGTTCTTTGGGTGAGAATGAGGCTGACAGTCAACCCCAGGTTCAGATGCCATCTGATTTAGAATTATGGATAGAAACAGTGGGAGTGAAGAAGGGCCGCAAGATTTCTGGCCTTGGATCGGTTAGTGGAATCATGCTGCCCACTTCACACAATTCAGCGGATAATTCAGAAGAAATCGCCTCTTTGAGGAGTATGGTTCAGCAGTTAAACGAATCCCTACAGAGACAAGAAGAAGAGAAATTAAAAATGAAAGAAGACATTAAATCAGAAGTGAGAACGGAGTTTGCAGCATTAATGCAGCATCTTGGGTTTGCCGCATCGTCTTCTCGTCCACTTTCATCGCCCCCATATGAAGATAGTGATGAATATGTTGAAGATAGTGATGAAGTAGTTGAAGACAGTGATCAAGTTAGTGACCAGATATAGTATGATTTGTAGAGGGAAGGAGAGAGACTTCTAGCACTCAGACAGTTTTCTAGTTTTGAACTTGTTATACTTCTAGCATCTTGCTGATTTGTAGGGTTAACTTGTTATTTTGAACTTGTTGCTGATTTTTAGTTTTGTACAAGACTATAATCTTGCATCAGACAGTTTCATTTAGCTGGTGTTCATCTAATCGAACTTGTTATTCTGTTAGTTTGCTGTTTATTGGTAGTAGCTTGTGAAGGTTCTGTTTATAATAACATTGATGTTGGAAAAATAACCAGGTTGTTCTATTGTTTTATTATCAGATGCTTGAGCAAGGTTGTGCTCATGCCACTTACATCAGATTTAGTCTTTCCTGCGGAATTTCCTGTGAAATTTTTGTGGAACAACGTTTCCTACGGAATTTCCTGGGGAAAGTGTGAATTTCCTGCGGAATTTCCTGCGGGATTCCTGCGGAACTTCCTACGGATATTTCCTGCGGAATTTTCTGCGGACTTCCTGCGGATTTTCCTTAGGAATTTCCTGCAGAAATTTCCTGCCAATTCGTAAATCCGCAGGAAACAATTATCCACGAACAAAATAACTGGGAACCATAATCCGCAGAAAATTCCGTAGGAAACCCGTTTCCTGCGAATTTTTAGTCAATTTCCGCAAGAAATTCCGCAGGAAATGACGAAAATTCTAGTAGTGTAGAAAGAAAAGAAGAATATACAATTAAAAAGTGAAACACGCAGGTATTATACATGGTTGAAGGAAAACCCATGAAAAAATAGGAACAGTTATACAAAGTTGGAAAAGATTATGAAAACACAAAATTTAAAGTGAAACACGTGGTATCGTGCAGGGTTGGATGAAAATTACCAATAAATTAGAAGCACCTATAGAAACTTGAAAGAGTGCGATTGAGAGATCTATAGTAAATGTGAATGAAGTGTCCATAAATAAAAATTAAATACTACAAATTAAATACGAAGATTATAAAATTAAAAAGAAAAGATTATTGAGGAATGAACTTCGCGTAATTGAACTTCTAAAACTTTTTCGGGACCCTAAAGTACCCCCAAAATACACTGTCAGCATCACAATTTACGTTTTTTTTCACGAACTTATTATTATTTTTCACCAAATCGGTTATTTACGAAAAAACTTCAGGTATTTGAAGAGTTATAATTTTTTTTGAATCCAAAGTACCTCAAAATACACTACTTAATGTTTTACGTTTCACATTTGGGCAAATGGTGTTAGTTTGCAAAATATAAAATCTAATAATTGTGAATAAAAATTAAATTATAAATATAAATTAAATAAAATTATCATAAATTTTAAAAGAAACATTAACAAAGACATTTAAATTGAAGATCCTCCATATATAAAATAAGAAGAAAAAGTCTAAAGAATTTTAATAACATAATCTACATTCATCAAATGCAAATATAAAAAACTAACCCGTAATTAGAAAGAAAAGAAGACTACACAATTAAGAAGTGAAACACGCGGGTATTATGCATGGTTGAAGGAAAACCCATGATAAAATAGGAGAAGTTATACAGTTGGAAAAGATTATGGAGGTTTTATTGTAAATGTGGCTGAAGTTCCCAATGAAAGAAGATGGTTAAAGTTCTATTGTAAATGTGGTTGAAGTTCCCACGGGAGTCAATGCAACAACACTGTACTTGAATATTAAAGAAAGATAAAAATATAAACACCAATTAAAAAATGGTTTTAATATATATTGGTACGAAATGACCAAAATAAAGAAGAAAACACAAATATAAAGTGAAACACGTGGTATAACCTGTAGGGATGGATGGAAATTACCAATAAAATAGAAGCACCTATAGAAACTTGAAAGAGTAGGATTGAGGGATCTATTGTAAATGTGACTGAAGTTTCCGTAAATAAAAATTAAATTAAATACTATAAATTAAATAAGAAGATTATAAAATTAAAAAGAAAAGGATATTGAGGACAAAGTTTGCGTATTTGAATGTCTAAAAAAATTTTGGGACCCTAAAGTACCTCAAAATACACTATTAGAATTGCACTTTATATTTTTTTTTACAAACTTATTATTATTTTTTACGAAACCGGTCATTTACGAAAAAACTTCTAGTATTTGAAGAGTTAATTTTTTTTTTCAAATCTCAAAGTACCTCAAAACACACTACTTAACATTTCACGTTATGCATTTTGTAACAAAATAATTTTTTTCACCATCAAGTACACCAAAGCACACTTTTAGCATCTCACTTTACGTACTTTTTTATGAAATTAATTTTTTTCATCGAATCGATTATTAAAGAATAAAGTTTATATATTTAAACATATAAAATTTTTCGAGACCGTAAAGTATTTTTAAAATATAAAAGAAGAAAAAAACTGAACCAAAAAAGCAAAAACAAAAAACTGAAAAAAAAAGAAGAGAAAAAAAAAATGAAACAACAAACAAAAAAACTTAAACCAACAAAAAACGCAAGTTTCCCGTGAGCTTGACAAGCCGCATACATTATAGAGATACAGCTATAACTAAATAAATTTTGAGGAAAAATAAAAAGCAAAATAGAGATTTTTTCTTTCTATAAACGGAGTGACGAGTGACTCTTGAAACTCATACACATAAACTGAATGACGATATCCAGTCTAATATATAGTATCGACATTTGTCAGAGAAAAAGAAAGTGAAAGCAAGGGCGGGCCTACCCTATCCCCAGTCCCATTCCTGACATTTTATAAGCCCTAGGCAATTTGTGAGAAATGGACCCCCTTTGCATAATTATTTTTTAATTTGAAAATATTTTAATAGAAGACAAAAAAAACAAAAAGTTTTCTCTTTTCTTGGAAAGCCATAAGAAGCGGTTTCTTCGAGCATTTTGAGATGCAAAATCATTTATAATCTCATCAGCATCATTGTTCTCCAAAATATCCTTCTCGATTGACAAAGTTGTCAAACCATTCAATCTCTCTTGTGACATTGAAGATTTCAAGTAGGTTTTATAATAGAGAAATGATTGGGGTGTGTTGGGAAAGAATGAATTGAATGGAATCATGAGGACTAATTATTATGTGGAGTGAGAGCTAGGATATTTATTATATTTATTGGGGTGTGGCGTATCTATGATTTTTATTTTTATTATATTTATAGTGTCGGTGTATTAAAATTTAATTTTTTGAAGACTATGAAAAATTAAAAAAATTAATAAAAAATAGTAAACGATGGAATTTGAGATTTTGAGCCCCACAATCCCGTAAGAAGTTTCTTCTACGGGAGTCTTGGTCCTTGATTTTTTTCGGATTTAATGGCTGTGGTTTCATTACAATCGGAGTAGGTTGTCCGAAAACCGATTTTTTAGCCTAAATTATTCGCTCGACGTATGACATCGTCACGTATTAACGAACTACACACTAAACAGAACCAAAAGACGGTCAATATTCATATCTAATTTATTTTTCTAAAAAAATATATTTTTAATTTTTTAAATGATTTATTTATTTTTTATTTGGGTTACAAAATCATATATACGTAGGTGTGGGGGTGTATACGACTTTGTAATTTAACAAATCGTATATACCCTCACCTTATGTATATACGATTTAATTTTTTAAAATTTTTAGGGGAAAATCGAATTTACCTAAATACGATTTAATTTTTTCAAAATTTTAGGGGAAAATCATATATACTCCCACCTCGACGTATATACGGTTTTTTTTTGAGCTGGGGATATGGTTGGGTTTTTAAATTTTGTGAAGGGTATTTTGGTTTTTTCGCAAGGGGCGTGGGGGTATATGGGAATATGGTGGGGGTAAAAAAAAAACCCAAAAAACAATTCCAGTCCACTCCAGGTAGGTATGAAGCATTTCATCATCAAATAAGAAATCTTACTAATGATTAACCTCGGAGTCACGAGGGAGGAATAGTGCAGATACATTCTGAATTTTAAAAAATAAAATAAAATCAATGCTTAATTATTTTTTGATGAAAAAATTTAGTGAGAGAATGCATCAAGTATCTTCCCAAAGAGACTAGTGACAGTGGAGAATTAACTCATAATAAGATGTTGAATACAAATCATATGGTGCATTAGATTTAGAGTAACATTTTAGAGTTAAATTAATGTCAACCTTATAATGGCGCACCCACCATTTGCTGTACATAATGTGTTTAAACAAAAACGCAATCATTTAAACAAAACTCTAAATTTACATAATGGAGCAAATATAATATCCTCAAAACACATGATTGGGAATTGAATTAAGACACGGTTCTCTTCTCCCAGGCAGGGTACTGGAGAAAGTGGAGGACTTTTTTTTATATTATCTCTTGGGTTAAATGTAATATGGAGAATTTAATTTAGTTTGATATTTTCTTGTGGATTAAGAGCAGAGTTTTCAATTTGGATCGCACAATAGCTTGTTGGCACTTTTTACTTATCAAAGTCATATTGAATTTAGAGCCAATCAAAATATAAATAAGTACAAGAGCAATTACTATAGTTCTAGACCTAGATAAATATATCCACAAAATGGATAAACCAGTAAGTTGAAGGATTTTTACTTGAGATTAACAACATTCAAAATTATCCTACTCAGTTGGTCAAAATTTTTTTATCCCAGTCGGAAATCTCAACTAAAGGATTTTTATCGGTGTTTGTTTTTGAATGAAATAAAAGTCGATTACTAATTGGTTTATGTTGTAAAATATAAAATCTTGTCTTTTTCTTGTCAAAAAAAAACTTGTCTTTTTAATTAGTAAGAAAATAAAGACAACAAAACAAACTACTATCTACTATGCTTATAAAAAAAAACAACCATCTACTATATTGCATCAACTAAAAAGGCCATAGATAAATCAGCATGACAATAACACCATAAGAATTGGTTAGGACTCGAGAAAGCTCCGTGGCCAACGAGCAAGCAATACAAAATCCTTGTCTGTGTATACTAATTGAATCCTTGTTGTTATGGAGGGCGTTGAAATTCAAAGGTATAGCACGCCATATATATAAAAGAGCAGTGCTATAACAGCAGCCACGTCACGCCTGTTTGAAAACAACGAATCTGCTAACCTGCCTTGCTGGTTTCCTCAATTTGAATTTTTTTTGGAACCCAAATGCAGCACCTTCATGTACTCACGGCTAAATGAATAGGATAATATAATGGAGATAACTTTTTTTAATAACAATTATTAGTAGTTAGTTGTTAATAACATTAGCAGAGAATTCAAACTCACATCACCTTATCAGTCCAATATAGTAGGAAGACTAAGGTAAGTAAGCACCAAGCAATAATCAGTATGCTTTTTATTTCGTTTTCTTCAGCTACATTTTATATACAAAGAAAAGAAAATGTACTCATAAGTTCATCCTATAATAACATGGGGGAACTATTGACACGTGAAATAAAGGGTTGAAACAATAAATTTAGGAATCATGGAAGGAACAACTCGGCCACCGTTTGTCACAATAACAAACTGAGCCTCATGAATATTCCCAGCCATGTTGCAACCAACCAACTCTTTAATGTTTGCCAATAATTTCAAGCAACATCTATCATTTCTCTTTCTCATCATCCTGTACATTCAACCAAGTTTTAAAATAAATAAATAGTAAATACAAATGCTGCCCAATTTCAACCAATGATCAAATAAAATATTGAGCCAAATAAATGTTTTATTTTGGGAGTAAAAGGATATTATTTGAAGGTATGCACCTTCCATTTCCCGTTCCAGTTCCAAATGCATGCAATTGCTTATTTCAAATAGAAAGGCTAAACCTTTCTTACACTTTGTTATCCAAGCCCAAAAAAAAACTTGATCAAGTAGATTAGTAGAATGACAAAAAACCAGAATAGACAAGCTTTGTATAGGATAACAAAGAAGTTTACCAAATAATTAGACTTAATTCCAATTCTATTTCAAGACTAGACAAGCTTTGTCTAGAATAACAAAGAAGTTTACCAAATAATTAGATTTAATTGCAATTCTATTTCAAAGCCTAGACAAGCTGTGTCTAGGATAAAGAAGAATTATTTTTCTCTTTCCTTGTATTTTTTGTAAAAAATATATGTATAAAAAGGAGAATAAGATCAAAAATAGTACAAACAATATCATGCTTACCGAACTCTCTACCAGTTTCTCCAAATCATCATCAAATCCATAGCTATCGTCTGAAAGACCAGAGAGGTTGTTAGCAAATATAAACTCATCAGAGCTTAAATTAACCCAAGAAGAAACGAACCACCCTGAGCACATATTATTCTAACACAAATGCTCCCTAGTACGATAAGAAAATGTACGAATGACGTGGTCCTCATTGTGCACATCATACCAAGTTGATTTCCGTCAAATCAGAATTAATAAGTAGGCATTTCTTTTGTTTCTCATAAAATGGAGTCGCACTGAATAACATTACTCTTATTCTATATTCCAATTTCCAAATTATATCCCCAAGAGACTAACTGTCATTGGATATACCAGTAAAGAAATACATGACAGTCAATACTGAACAGGTAAACAAAAGAAAAGGGCAGTCTAGCTGGCTAAGCTTTAGTATTGTCAAGAAAAATAACTGAAATGATTGAGTATGTGTTTGGCAACCTGTTGAATACTTGAGTCAACCGGGCACACATTCCACAGCAATGTTTACAAACAGACACTGAGAAAGTTGGAAATTAAAGTATTCTCATGCACAAGCTAAGATTTATTCAGTGAAACATAATGACCGTGGAAGGGAAAACATGGAAAAGGAATAGTTCTTGTTGCTTGGAAGTTTGAAAATTTGTGAAGAGGAAGGTAATGTGAGAAGGGGACCATCTCTCTGGCCTCGAGGTCTTTTTGTTCCCCTCCAAATTGGAGCATAATGAGGGGGTGAGAACTTTGCGTTAATTTATAAAACTTGCTATTTACAATATCAACCCAGAAACTTAGTTACTTAAAAACTTTTGGCTTAAATATGTTTTTCGGCCCTGCAAATATTTTTAAATAAGTCCCTGCAAATTTTAATTTTTAAATAAGTCCCCGCAAAATAACTTTTTTTCAACTATGTCCTTCTGTTAGTGAAACGTTACAAAAAATCTGACGTGTCTAACGGAGTGCTGAGGTGTTATTTCTTTTTCATTTCTAATATTTTTTAAAGGTGAGTTTGCATATGAGGTGGATGCCAACTCACCCTTGTCTTCATCCTTGGTACCCTATTCCAGAAAAATTCCCAAATCTCACGATGTACCTTATTTCCACCGATTCTTCAGATTTTGTTTCCATCTTCTTAGTTCTGAAGCTGTTTTAGGCGTTTTAGGCAAGCCCATGCTTTGAAGAAAGCATCATCAACAAAATAAAAAGCAAAAGAGATCTCCATCAACAAAAGGAAAAGCAAAAGGAAAGCTTCTGAGTTTCAGATATTGAGAAAAAGAAAAAGAAATTTCTGGGTTTAAGTTTCCCAGAATCAGATCTGTTTTTATGGATAGCATTTGCTTAAAAGTCAAAACTGTACCAACAACCCACATTTTCCTAACACTCTACTTCGATTTCCCATCATCAACAATTCACGCTTCTTCACTCTCACTCTCCAAAACCCTCCCACAGGTCCAATCCCTTTTTCCCTTTCAAACAACGATCCAATTATGGATTCTAAACTCACCTTCAATGGCTTTTACCACCTCAAATATTCAACAAATCGCATCCTTCTGTTTACACTTATCATCAAGCCATTCTTGCTCGTACCGTTTTCCCTTATCAAGAACCCAATTGATTTGGGGATAGGCACTTTTACTTTCTGGGTTATGGTTGAAGAAGATTGAAGGAATTGGGGATTAAAGGTTGAAGAAGATGAAAAATAAAAGAAAATAGTTTTCTTTTTAATTTAATACATGGCTGCCAACTCAACATAAAAAAATTAGAAATGAAAAAAAAAATACAAGTCAGACTTCCGTTAGCCATGTCAGCATTTTTTAACGTTTGGCTAACAGAAGGGCATTTTTAAAAAAAAAAATTATTTTATAGGGGCTTATTTAAAAATAAAAAAAATTGCAGGGACTTATTTGAAAAACAGCTATTTTTGCAGGGACGAAAAATATACTTAAACCAAAACTTTTTATAAGGGTTATTGAAGTTTTACATTTAGTAGTCCAAACAAACGGAATGAAAAACTACTTGATTCCATCCCTTCCTGTCCCTTACTCAATTCCATCTCATTCTCTAAAACTTTAAAGCTTCAGGAGATCACTATAATCCAAAAGATGCAAAAGATAAATTGTTTGGCATAATTCTCAATTTTCCCATTATATGGCTAATCACCTTTTAACTATTCCAGGACTTGAAAATCTTTGTAAAGTCCAGTGTATAAATGGAGACATACCAAACTCATACATGCAATACGCCAGTAACAGAAACAGATTTTAAAAGACAAAATTGACAAGGTGTACCTGGCTCATGATCACTATTTCCTGTATCACCCAGAAGAAATACATCCAAGTCTCGCTCAGTTGATGAATTCGAAGTTTTGGTATCTTTTTTTATTTCATGGACTTCTTGATAAGAGGTTAATTCAACTTCTAATGGTTCCATCACTGTGTGATCTTTAACTTGCTCAGAGGATTTTAGTTTAGCATCTTCCATGTACTTAATCTCATAGCTGCCAAAAATCACAACAAAAAACAATTTACGACAATTCACAAAACAGTATAACTATTAACTATAGCCTCGGTGAAAGTGAGAATAAGGAGGGAGTTTCCAGAAATAACTTGCATGCAACACATGTATAAGTATGGCTAACAATATTTTTCCCTGACTCTATGAATTTTTAGAGTATCCCAATTCAATGCTAAAATCATTGTCATGGTTTACATTGTACAAAATAATCGTTGTTTTCAACAACTCAACCAGCATATGTGGCATTCAGCTGCCCATACAAACTCTTACTTGACAATCTAAGTTATATTTTTGAAAAATATACATGTTCATATTACTGCAGTGGAAATTCATTCAATCACTTTGTGTCAAAAAAAAAGTTCATTCAATCACTTATTGTGGGTATTTTCATATCTAAATAAATAGAATGGCATGTTTGCATAATGGGAACCACAGGGATAATATATACGTTCTCGCATTCTAATTAATTAGAAGTAATTAATCACCAAATGCTTGCATTGTGATCTTTAACATTAGGAAAAGCGCTTGTTGCAAAAACGTCTTTATGTTTCATTCGGTAAGTAACAAGAAAACCTTCATAGAATGCAAGACAGTACAGTTTTCTTAGACTTCAAGACCAAATAATCCTGTGACAAAAATCTAAAACCAAAATACCAATGCAACATTATAAATTACTTACGGTGCAATATGATTATTCACAAGTATAAAATATATTCTCCAAAACTTCCTATCTTTCATGACACGTGGACACAGCTCATACCTCAATCTTGAAATCTCCTGCAACAAAGAATAAAGTGAAGTGAGAAGGCATTAGTATTCATTAATTTTCAAATATGTCATTGAGGAAAAAAATAGTCGACATAGAAGACAGACAAACTATACACAAGGTTTCAGATTTTAAAATCTTCATTACATTCTGAAGCTTTGAAAATTGAGTCAAATAATTCATGGCCTGTTTGCATTACATTCTGAAGCTTTGAAAATTGAGTCCAAAGGAAGGAGGTAACAGGATGATTTTGAAAAAAGTGCATTGTAGCTTTGTGTTGCATGAATTCTAATACAATCAGGCCATCGGTGTCTGACTATCACACTTATGCTATAATTTATTGTGGGTATTTACAAATATTCAGACTCGGTCACTCAGCCATCACAGGGTAGTACTATTATAATTCATACTCCAAAACATCAGCTCCAATTCATCAAGAGAATTTTCCTATCGTGTAACTGTATATATTAAAAATAAAACACGCTACCTTGACAGTGGAAAGAACAAGACCGGCATGTTTTTCCTGCCACTCGGTTAGATCCTGCCTAACATTTGAAATTGCAGGAACATCAGACAGTTCCGTATCATCTGCAAATGGGAACCAACATTGAGATAAGCCTCTCAGGTGAAGAATAATAAAGGGAAGTGCCAACAGAGCACTACAGCATTTAAACTTCCTAACAATACCAAAAGCCCTCACCACCTACCATAACTTAATGCACTTGGACATATATATATATATATATATATATATATATATATACACTCAAGTATTGCAACCAGTTTTCATTTTTCAATTGAATGAGACCATGACCACATTGCTCATCTCTGCATCGAGTTCAATTTGGTATCTGAGGTATAAGCTTCTCTTTTGCGCCTTTCTTGATTGAAGAAGATCCAGCAATTTTCTTTCTTGCATATTCAGTTTTCCTTATCCTTCTTCGGTCTTTTTGACTCTCGGACCAACAATTCGATATATAAGGATGCCTCCTTCCAAGAAAACATGTATCCCTATTACAATTTGCCCCTCCAATCCCCATCCCATGATTTTTTTTTTTCAGACAGATATTCCAAAACCAATAAATGACATAGACTTACCACCCTTGTACCTTATATCTTTTGGACCAACCTGTACCAAATGCAACAGAAGGAACTCCTCAAAACAAAACCATCACCCTCAGAAGATCAACTAGGACCTAGCGTGCCTCTTCTTACCTTAGTGACCATCACTGCCAAGTCACATATCCAATACAAAATTATGATAGGAACCTGAATTTCTCATCTCTCAAATGGAACAATAATGGAACAGTGAAACTGTATATTAATGGTGGAAAAAGAATATTACAACGTAATTGATAAACTAGGCAATCTGAGAAGCCTAGGGTCTCCCAAAAGGCTCTATAGAGGCCTAATCTCTCCCAATAACTTCCCAAATTATTGCTTAATGATTTTAATCCCCCCAACTCCTATTTATAACCTCCACTAACTCACCCACTTTCCCTCCACTAGCAACATAAGCAAGTGGTTACAACCAACTCTCATTTCCCTCCCCTTACACTTTATTTATTTATTTATTTATTTAATATCCTATCAAATTACCACACCCATACCAAACCTACTACAATACAGAAACTACATCCTACAAGTATCAAATGTTTTTGAACCTTAGCTCTTTCACGGTGCCATCAACTATCTCAAATGGAGACATGAATCACAGAAGAAAATGCTGCCTTGGAACTCAACAACACCAGGAACGTGCAGTCTTTACCTCCTGGGAAAAAATTGTGGACTATAGATAGATTTATTTATAAGGGGTTCGAAGAAGAAACTGGCACAGATTTTCTGGACATATTTTCCCCAGTAGCAAACTCACTACTGTGAGAATTCTGTTGTCTTATGCTGCTCAAACTTGGCAAGTTCTTCAAATGGACATCAATGATGCCTACCTTAATGGAGACCTCGGTGAGGAAGTGTATATGCAATCACCTAAAGGGTATCCAATCTGGGGGGACAATATGGTATGCTGTATGGGCTAAACAAGTCTCTCTATGGACTAAGGCAAGCATCCCGTCAATGGTTCAAAAAATTCAGCACAACATTGACAAACCCTGGATTCATAAAATCCTCTCCTGATCATTCCCTCTTCTTTAAGGTATCCGATTCTCACTTGGTGCTCCTCTTATTCTATGTTGATGACATTTTGGTGCCTTGACCAAATGCTTCTGACATTCAGAGAGTGTAATACATCATGCAGTTGCAAGCTAAAAAGTGTTTGGAGACATGAAATACTTCTTGGGTTTGGAGATTGCAAAATTTGTTTCGCGTATCCATTTGTGCCAAAGAAATTATACACTACAATTACTCCATGACTCTGATTCGCACAGCAGCTAAATGTGCTTCAATACCTATGGATCTCAATCTAGAGACACTTATGGAGAAGTGCTTCCTGTTGCCTCAGTGTGTATCGAAGGTTGATAAGCAGGTGGATGTATTTGACTATATCTCACCCTGATATCACTTATGCAATAAATAGACTAAGCCAATTTATGTTCGACCCACGCATACCCTACCACACCTACATGTGGTGCATCATGTTTTGGAATATCTCAAAGCCACTCCAGGTTAGAGAATTTTGTTTCTTGCCAAGCCATCTCTTCACTCATAAGCGTAGTCGTTGATGTTGTATGGGGAAGTTTTGTCACTACTAAAAGGTCCACAACTGACTAATGTATCCTTGTCAAAGCACCAATTGATTGGAAGTCGAAAAAGCAACTGACAGTGGCCAGATATTTTCCAGAAGGAGAATACCGTGCATTGGCATCTTTGACAACCGAATCGCTATGGATTAAACAACTCTTTTGAACTTTTGAAGTCCTTTCTACATCTACAATGTTGTTTTGTGATAGTAAATCTGCCATACAATACAACTGGCTAGCAATCCAACATCATATGAAAGATCCAAACATGTTGATATAGATTGTCAATTTATCCGTGAACATGTTCAGTCAGATTTTCTTAATCTTATTCATGTTAAATCCCAAGAACACCTTGCCGATTCCCTTGACAAAGGCTTTGCTCAGAACACAATTTCAGTCCTTATATCCAAGTTGGGAGTTCTTAACATTCATCTCCAACTTGAGGGGGAGTATAAGGGGTTAGTTAAGTTAGTTATAATTCAGTTGAAGTTGGTCACAACAGTTAGCTTAACTTAATGCACTTGTACATGGGTTGATATCATGAGCACATTAACCTTCTCTACATCTGGTTCAATAATATCTAAAACTAAGTAATCTTTGTTAATATTACGCAAACAAAACTTATGGCGTTGAAATCGTATTTCAAATGCAAGATTAACGACTAATTATCTAAAATCAATTCTACAAACTCTAATCTAAAAACAAATATATTGTATTCACTCTATCCTCTACTTCCCCCCTGAAAAATACCAACACATTCTTTAAGTCGCTCTTTCTACACACTTCTCTTTGGATGAAATTCATGGCGTTCCCATTCCACTTCTTAACTCTCCATTCCAAACTATTCTTATTCGTGGACATGCAACTCATTTTAGGAAAAAAAAGTAGAAGAATATCTGTGCATTAAATTGAAGTTAATAGGAAAGTAATCATCTTTGCATATAACCCTAATCCCCCAAAAAAGCAAGAAAAAAAAAAAGAAAGAAACCTTGAAGAGGGAAATCACGAAAGGTAGTGATGGTGATCCCTTTGACGAATTCCCTCAAGTCGTCAGTGATGCCGAAACTCTCTAGGTCAAGATCGAGATCGAGATTGGGATCGACATCTTTCTTCAAAGAAGGTTCAGGTAAGTGTTTGGAAGCTTGCGCTGCGATCCCCTTGGTGGTTTGTGCTATGATTTCGCTGAATTTGTGAGCTCCTAAAGAAAGGTCTTGTGATCGCTTCGCTGTTTCTTCCGCAAAACTTCGAGCTTTGTTCCATGGCTCCATGTTTGGAACGTGAAATTGTTTGCAAGTTCAAAAAACTCGTGAAGAAGGTGGAGAAGGGTGGGTCATTTTTGATTGGGCAACGGTATAGAGAGAGGACTCAGTGTAGGGGTGCCAGTGCCACGCACTGCGGTTCACCACTCTCTTCTGTTACCACTCTGCCATTTTATCCATTTTTTCATTTTCATATTCTTCTCTTTCTTTGAATAAATTTTTTTTTGAAAGGATTGATGAATAATATTTTTGTCGCGTAGTATTAAATATTCTGTCATTTACCAAAAAAAATAAAATTGGATAAACTCAATAGAGTTTCGATGAGGTAGTTTGAGTCTCTTTCAGCTTAACTAATATTTTAAGTTCGAATTGAGTATTGGGAATGCAAGCAACCTTAAATCTTTTGAGGGAGGACTTTGCCGCCTATTGTAGTCCTCTACCCTGCTCGAAGGATTAATGTCTATAGTTGCTGTTTGCTGGTGTTTTTAGCAAACAATCACTAGTTTTATTAGAAGGTTTGTGAGATCAAACTAGAAAAATCTCAAAGCAATTGCCTTTGAATTGCAAAAGTTTTTTGTTTCAGAAAATGTAGAAAAGGGGACGATTTGCAAATGATTAACAGAATTGAAAAGAAAAGAAGCAGTAAATGGTGCAGGAATTGTAAAGAACAGACAAGTAAATTGCATCGGAATCATAAAAGTGGTACACGATCACGTACAGCGATTCTTCCACTCGTTTTTCGCTCTGACTTGGAAGTTAGAGTTTCAGGAATCGGATTGTGTATTGTGATTTGCGACCTCTGTTTCTTCTCAGAAACAGTTATTTATACAAAGGAAAAGAGGGGGAAATTTGAACTAAGTAACTGCCTAAAAATTTGAAAATTAATAACTGCTACTCCTACTTTCGACCAAAACCGCTTTATCACGCTCCGACCAACTGCTAGTCTTCAGCGCATAACTGCTCTGTTTTCTGCTTGTCGAAAGCTTGTGTCCAATTTCCTCTCTCTTGCTTTTGCTTCCCCGGAAACTTGTCGAGTTTACCTTGCGCATGACCATTTTCTCTGTCGAAATAATTTGGTCTTCGTCGAAATACAAGTCAGGCCTTGTCGACCATTTTCACTGAAGCCTGTCGAAATTATAGGCTAACAGTTGCGCGTAGGGGTTTTTAAGGACTACCCTTACTCGGTTCACATACAAAAAAATATTTTGGATAAAATACACTTTTATTTTATTTTTTACTAAAGTTTCATTTTCATCATTTTATATTTTATAAGATTCTTTATATAATGAAATGATCTAAGTTTGTTGCTGTCGAAAAAGATTCATTTTACTCATTTATTTTTACAATTTTGTATAAAATTGACTTTTTCGCCAATTCAGTTCAATGTTAAATTTGATGTTGTGCTGTCGCATCTATATTATACACCTTCCTTCATTTTTTCAGTTCTGCCACTCCAATATTGTTATTGTGAGGCACTAAGAGATCCTGAAATTTTTACTAATGGGGCAAATATTACTCTATTATTTTCTTGAAATAATATTATAAATATTTACAAAATACATAATGTGATGATAAAAGAGTAAAGATTCAAATGTACTCTTTAAAAAATGAAAAATATCAAAAAGTCTTCAGATACTTATCAAATTAGTCCTTCTACAATACTTTTAAGGACATTTTAGTTTCTTTTCGAGACTAGTTTTTTGGTGAAGCCTCTCTTAGAGACTAGTTTGATTAATAGTTGAATTTTTTTAATGACCAAATTACTATTTTTCATTTTTTAAAAAGCAAAAAGGTCTACATGTTCTTGTAAAAAAAATTATTGGGCTTGGTTTTTTGCATTATGTTATTAGTGATGTGTGTGTTTTTTTGAAGGCATTTGATTGTTATAGACTTTCCAGCTTCGATGAGGAGTGTACTTATTTCCGGATCATGTAAAGGTGTGGATAGAAATTATAGGAGGTGTAGATAATAATGCCCTTGTTCGATCTGGGTTCACATGTGTTATTATTACTAGAGTTGGGCTAAATTTGAAGCATTTGATGCAACTTTAAAAGCTTAACAATAGATTTACCAAGGTGAACATGAGTTGCTTCTTTGTAGCGAGTTAAATGTAAGAGTTTTTTTTTTTTTTTTTCAATTGACAAAGGGAAGTTATTTCCTTTGACTAAATTTTATCTATCAAAATTTTCTTCTGTGGAGCTTGATAGTCAACTTACAGTTTTTATCATCGACATTTAGATAGCTTGCAAATTTTCGAGGTTAAATAAGATTATCGATCTTCCCAAAATGTTGGCGAAAACTAGAAATATTATCGTAGTATACTTCTGAAATTAGATTCGATTTTGAATGTCTTTTCTTCCAGTGTTTATCAGTAATGAGTTTTGTGAGGAATAAGACGTGTAATCTTATGCGAGATGAATGAGACTGTCATGGGATAATTATGGTGCACCAAAACAATGTTTAGATGTTTTAACTGAACTTTGGATAAACAGGAGAGTTTTATTTAAAACAATTTTTATAGTAGAAACTAGATGAATATTTCTTGGACGTCGCCTCTATTTAAAACAATTCCTTTCAATTTATTATTAATTCTGTTTTAAGGCTCTCTTCCGCTAGCAGATAGCGGGTTTGACTAGCGCATGGTGGTCGGTGGATAAACGTGTTTGGTAAGCACCGGCATTTATCATTTTTTTCAAATACTACTTCAAGTAGCGTTTTAATTTTTTAAACACTAGCGGATAGTGTATAGCGTCTCACTTTTTTGTCGATTTTACTGTCACTATTTTTCTTAAATTCCTTCTCTTTCCTCTTTAAATTAAAATAGTTTTAAATCTTTAATTTTTTATGTCATTTCTCATTTATTAGCTAGTTTAACTACTAGTTTTATCAAATACATAATTTCGTAATTATTCAAAGAAATTTCGGAGATTGTGTAGAGCAACAACATAGTGTAAATTTAGTGAGCTAGAAAGCGTGTCTTAGCATGGTTTGTTTCTAGAAGGATAGAAATTCATGATTGTTATTTTCTAATTAGTATATTAATAATCTGTTGTGATGTTTACAAGTTGCCTAAATTTATACTTCCCCTATGTAATGGTTTTTGGAGTACTTCTTGTACTTCTTATTAATAGATTTTGCTTATAAAATAATTAATTAATTTTTTGTATTTTTTTTTGTAGGATATCCAAAGTTAGCGAGTGGTGCTTGATCGATTTGAGCTTGTAAATCATAAGAAATGAACAAACAGAAACAAACATGTCTAACTTGTGTCTTTTCATCTTTTTTTTTTCTTTCTATTTTCGATTCCAACAAAAGAAAAAACCTTATGTGTGTTTTTGTCCATGGATGGTGACCCACTCACTAGGAGCAATGAAATGAATCAAATTATTGAGTCAAGCAAGTGTCGTTGTGATGTGAGTGATTTTAATTCCAAGCGTGGATAAGTTATCATCATGCAATTTCAATTTGTTGATTTCTCATTGAACCGCACGTCTTGTTTGTTTTAGAGACAAGGTGAACATGCATTATTTAATATATCAAAGCTGACTCATCTAAGATGATAACAAAATTGATGTAACCATTGCCCCTTGACAGACAAGCAATCAGCTAATATTTTAAGCTTTTATTATTTCATTTTTATTGTTATTTATTGTATACCTTTTTGAGGTTATATATATCCTAAACGAAATTAAACCAACATATTTCCACTGAAAGTGACTTTCATTAATTTATAGTTTCCAAAGTGAGGCTTTTGAAGATGTTGGTTTCATTAGGTTCGTTAGTTTACATGCTAAATGACTATTCATACTATGATTACACTCACTAACAGATATAATAATTTGAATGATATGGAGTATAAACTAACTATTACCATAAGACTATAGGTTATATGAAGAGGTGGTTGGTTGTAGTTGGATTATTTGTTATACACAAAAGGCTCATGTCCTGTATTAAAAGATTACTTGTTTGGTTTTACAAGGCTACCATGTGAGTTTAACTATTCGCTTTAATAGCCATGTTATCTAGTGTTATACTATAGCAAGAGTCAAGGACTAAATTAAGTTTTCTTTCTTTACATAATCAAGGTCTTGCGGACTAATACACTACGTACGGCTCCTGGTTTAGAATGGAATAAAGTAATTAACCAATAAATTAATAGAAGTGTTAGTAACACCCTCTTTTACAAATTACACACACTCTCCAACACTCACTCCATGATTAATCAAAAAATTTAATCAACCTTAAAGTAAGTGTTGGAGAAGGTGTGTAAAACAGAGTGTTGCTAGCATTTTCTCATAAATTGATTAGAGACAAATATTTTCATTGCACTTGCATGTGCACATATTGATGTCTCGATTCGAGCAAGCTTTTTTTATCTTTTGTCATGTTCATTGGGGAATAATATATCCTTGGACTCTTTTGGAGTTATTTTACAACTGTTACCAAGGGAGTTTGAACTCAACACTTTGAGAATATAAGACTAAACTCTTACCATTGAGCTAACACCACAAGTGTGGATTTAGATATTCATCAAAGAGGTAATAAACATTAAAATGTTGCTTTATATATGTAAAAAAAGCAGGTCCTATTTTTATTTACTCAATTGAAGAACGTCTAGTTTTTGTTGTTAATCAGAAGTGCATGCATAAGTTAGCATGTTTGTATGCATTATGGTGATGGTTTATAACATCTATATCTTCATTAAGAGTAATCACATCAATTGAATGACCAATTTTTAGTGTGTGTTTGAATGACCAAGTTAGGGATTGCAATGACAACTTTAGTCGCACTCTGTTTGGTTTGGAAATTATTCATAATTCTGGACAAAAATGGAGGCGAAAGACTGGACAAAAACCTAAATTTTCGTCCCTTACAAATTAAAATCATAGAATAACTCTTTGCTCACGGGACAACTTTAATTTCTGCCCACCCAAAAAAATACCAAAATTCTATTTTTATTCTCTACTCAATAACTCTCTCTCTCTCATCTCCTCTCTCTTCTATCTTCTTATCTCATGACCTCTCTCCCTCTCTCTCTATCTCTCATCTCATCTCTCTTCTATCTTCTTATCTCATGACCTCTTTCCCTCTCATCTCTCTAGATCTCCCCCTTATGTTCTCTCTCACACATTTTCTTTTATAATATTATAATATATGTTATATAAAATCATTATAAACATACATCATATAGGGAATTATGGCAAAATTTACATTTTTTGTTTATGATGTCCATTGTTCACCAAAGGTTGTATGAGACAAATAAATTGTCCAGTCTAGTACTTACATGTTTGCAAATCAAACAGTTCTTAAGCTTCCAAATACAAATAACAATCAATTCTCTGTGTGGGGCGACAAATAACGTACATCCATTATACAAATAGGCGCAAATTAGGTTTAGAGTCTAACTATTTTTTAACTCGTTCATTTTTATCCCATCGTTGCCCATCAGTCCTTAGACTTTTTCTCTAATGACTTTTTCTCCACCTTCATTGGTAGTTTCAAGTTTTAAAGTTTTCTCCGCTTTATTTTGTTTGAGATTAAACTAAGATAAAAGTCTAAAAGAGATTACACGAGAATCAAACAGAGAGTAGAAACTCAAACTCCCATCAAATTAGCATCCAACAAGTGTTTAACACTTAGTGGAGGGTGACTGAAAATAGGTTTACTACGTTTTAAGCTGGGGTGTATCATATTTAACTCCTTTTAATCAAATCAAATAAATATCTAAGGCTTTAATTTGTGTGGGTGTTTACTTTGGATTTTGGTAAACACTGCTAGTTTGAAATTGCTTCTGTTTGCAGGATCAACTAGTAAATCCTAAGATCATTTGTGTTAAAGTTTTTCCCAGAATTATATGTGTTCTTGCAGTTTAAAAAAGAAGAAGATAACCGTCGATCTCGCGCGAAACCGTCGAATTTCCTCAATGAGGGAGAATAAAACAAAGAAAAAATTGCAGAAAAACAAAGAAGAAAACAAATTAAAATTGCATTAATTGTAAAGAGAGTTGGTGCACAGATCATACATTCTTCTCTTTGCTCGTTTTCTCTGTAATGTGTTGGAAGTTAGAGCGTGAGAATTTTGTAATGAGATTGTGACCCCTTTTTCCTATGAGAAACTCCTATTTATATGAGGAGGAAAAACGCTAAAACTAACTAACTGTACAGAGAATTTAAAAAGGAAACTGCTACAGCCTTCGACTAGGATAACTACCAAAGCTTCGACAGCGAGCACTTGCTTTTGACTTGCTATTGAATTCAATTTTCTTCTCGTCGAAATATCACCCTTCAAATCTAGTTAAGTCTGAAGCTTTGTCGAATTTGCCTTCTGATACAACTCTTCTGTGTTGAAACCAACACCTTCTTCTAAGAAAATCAAAGTCAAACCGCGTTGACTGCATTTAATTTAGCCTATCGAAATTACAGGCTAACAAATTGCCCCCCAAAAATGTCTTTTTCGACTGAGTTTTTAAATGAAGAAGAAAATGACATTTTTGAAATTCCTCTTAACTGCTCTAATGACGTCATCAGGTCGAAAATACCTTGTTCTTTCCAGATTTCTCCTTTTTTCGACAACGAGCCAATCGACAGATATAAGGAGGTCCTGATTTCAATTCTGCAATATTAACCTCTTCTTCGACATCTTCATAAGATATGTCGAATTCTTGGTCACTGTCATTAGTTTCGACATAAGCAACATTTTCTTTTTTATATGGAACCTACTTATTTTGGCTTTTTCAGCTTTAAGTCTCTCTATTTGTCGAACTCTATCAGCTAATTGCGCTATATCTCTTAAGTGTAGAGTATCTAGTTCCTTTCTTATAGAATAATCTATGCCACCTGCAGCCATTTCGACTAACTCATGTTCAGGCACTTGAGTAAAGCACCTTGATTTGAGAAGTCTAAATCTATTGAGATAATCATCAATAGATTCTGCCCCATTGCGTCGAACGCTAGCCAATTCCTTAAGACTAATTTTACATTGGCCCATATAGAATTGTTCGTGAAAGGCATTCTCTAACTGACTCCAATTAAATATGGAATTTGGAGGCAGAGTGGTGAACCATGTAAACGCATTCTTAGTTAAAGAATTTGGAAAGTATTTCATTCTTAAATTCTCGTTATGCGCAATATCACCGGCCTCAGTCAAATAGAGAGCCACGTGTTCGACAGTAGATTCACTGGTTTCTCTAGCAAATTCTGTGAACTTAGGAATTTTCCATCCCCTAGTTAAGTCTGAAGCTTTGTCGAATTTGCCTTCTGATACAACTCTTCTGTGTTGAAACCAACACATTCTTTTAAGAAAACTAAAGTCAAACTGCGTTGACTGCATTTAATTTAACCTGCCGAAATTACAGGCTAACAGTGTTTCACTAAACTACTTACATGTGTTTCTACCACCATTGGTGAAGCGCCTCGCCACTGGTATTGGTCCTACACCCCGCAATTCCTCTCTCTGATTTTTTTTTCCCTATAGTCTCTCTCTACCTTACATTCAACATTCCAATGTGAGATGCGTGACAATGTTTACACACAAAGAATAGTCAATAATAGTATATGGTAACAGAGACAATGGGATGCAGATTCAAACTAGAATAGAGTAGGTACACAGTGCACGGTCATACATGTACACTGTGTGTGTGGGTGGCGGGGTGTGTACGGTACATATGAAAGAGTAGGCAATAGTGGGGTCCACTCAAAAACACAATGGGACCCAAAGAGCAATAGGTGCCTTCACTCCAACAGACTGGGCCTTAAGCCCATATATAGTTGGTGGCTCATGATAATGACACCCATTAAACTGAGTACCATATCTTTATAATTCAATCTCAAAGATTATGAAAGGTGCACGAATTTGAAAAACTCCATATGTATGAGGACCCCTCAATATAACATAATTTGCTTGCACTTACGAACAATCCTTTACTACTGTTTGCATCATCTTTGTAAACAAACGCAAACAAGAAACTAGGTTAGCTAGGTATAGTGTTGAAATTTTCATAGATGTGGACAACTACCGGTAGACCTAAATGGGAGTCCCCCACCACCACCGTCCCATGTGCATGTTCTTATCATATTACCTGTACTATTCACTCATCCCAACCAATCACACTCATTCTCCTATTACGCCATTGGCGCCATTCTGTTGGGTTCCATGTCTTACTATTCCGAATTCCTATTCACATATTTGATGCATCATCATTTGACCCCTCACCTACAATTTGTCAACTTTCTTAATGGTTAACGAGAACTTGGCCGATCACAAGCATTCGACTTTTTCAGCTAGTATGGTTCTCCACTCAAAATAAAGTTTTTGCTTCACCTAAAATTCGAACTTGAGACATTGGGGTGAAATCTGAACTCAGTTACCGCTCAGACTAACCTTTGTTTTGTTGGTAGTCACCTACAAATTTAAATCTATTTAATATAACTTCATGATGAATTTAATTTTGTTAGAAATGTGACCTTAATATATTCACAGTTAGACTTTAACTTGATACCTACCATTATGGCTATTAATTAATTAAGCTTTGATTAGAGTCGTGGTTGTCAAAGAGGTTAGTACTACTAGTTGTACACAATTATGTAGTCCTATCCTACGTGGACAGTGGTGATATTTGCATTTGGAATTCCAAATGGAGTGAAAAGACAAGGAAAAGGTCAATGGACGGTTCTGTAGAGGCCAATCATACCACACTGCAAGGCTGCAACGTTACGAAATCAAAGCTTGAATCACACGTTGATGATGTGATGATCATGAACAATCAAAATCTTGAACAAATACTATACTACCATGTGTATGTTGCTGCTCTTTGTTTAGCCAACACAATCACACAATGTGGTATATATAGTGTCGACATGAATTACTCACTATCGCATTTTGAAAGGGAGAATATAAAATGATGTACCATGCTTGAAAATTCTTGTTGAAGGAAGTAAATTTATAATACTAATTTTTTGAATTAAGGTAGTTGAAACAAGAATCGACAGATTACAAGAAATATGAAGAATCGCATAGACATTAGTGTTTGATGAGCCTAGTTCCTCTCTCTTTCTAAATTTTCCAAGGCATGATACTTTGTACAAATCAACAATTTAGTAGCATTAATTAAACTCATCAATTTGACATTTACATGAGTTTGATAAGCAAGTACTCTGGTGTGTCGTACTATGAAATTTAATTTCCCCCACTTCAGCACTAAACGAGTCTTAAAAAACTCGTCTATTTTACTCGCAATACGTTTAACTATCTAAGGTTTTGTTTGGTATAAAATAGTGAATAAGGGATAAGCTAACTTATAGACTATAGTAGATGAGCTGATAGTGGATAGCTAAGTTAGCATAATTAAAAGTGTTTCATAAAATTGCATGTCCAGCTAACATAAAAATATAAAACGACATAAATAAACATTTGTAATTAATGCTTAACAATGAGTGAATATTAGTTTAATGAGGATAAATAAAGAATTTAATGAAAATAACAAAGATAAAAATGAGTAAAATGAAATGCTATAAGCTGCTATTTCAAAAGTTACTATAAGATCGTCTTATCAAACACTAATTGAGCTAGTGGATTGTCTTTGCCAAATAGTCTAAATCTAATTTGTGATGGATTTGAGTGAGCAGTGGAATGGGTTTTTTATCATATCATTCTCAGTTTTTTTAAGCCAAACACATATCATTGGATTGCATGTTAATTAGTTGTTATATGAATCAAAAGTTTTCATTATTATATATATTTTTTTATATTGCTGGGTGAATCTTTGCATAATTTTAATTTTTTTTGATAAGCAAGCATAATTTTAGTTAAATGCATGCATCTTTTTTTTCCTTATATATGCAGATTCATTGCATTCTTTTTTTTGACAAAAGGATTCATTGCATTCTTGGTAGTTTTGTTTTGAATTATGACTTTAACTAGATCTTAATCCAGCATCAAATCTTCTGCTGTTAGGTCTACTTGGCAAAACTATGCAATATACATTAAGATTTCATTTTGTAAACATGGAAATATTCAATGGCCGAGAGGCTTATGTCCTAACCGGGAAAATCTCTTGCCATAATACTTGGTATAATGAGTTCTCAACCAACATGGTATAGCACAAGTGATAAATACTTGGGCTCATTAAATATTTGGTCACAGGTTCAATCTCTAGCCGGTGCGTATGAAAAAATATCTGGTGGGAGAGATCTCAGTACCTCAGGGGATTAGTCTAACAGTATTTTGGGGGATCAGTTTCTACAGTTGCACGCAGATGATATATTAGTTTTTTAAAAAAATAGTAGTCCTCAATAAGAAAAAAATGTTGTGATTTACGTTTCATCCTCTGAATCTTTGACTATTTTTGTTTTACACTACTTTAATTTGACGATTAAAAAAATGAAATAAAGTGGAACGATATCAAATATTACAGAAGAAATAAAGTACTCGAATAGTCGAATTAAAAAACCAAAGTCATTTACTCCCTCCTTCCCGTATTATAAGTCGTTTAAGGTTGCGGTACAGAAATTAAGAAAAGTTGTTAATTTTATATAAAATAGAGAGATTGTGACATAGTTTACCAAATTGTCCTTCGTTAATAATATTGAAAACATAAAAAATAGACTTGTAAGAAGATATATATTAAATTATGAAAGGTATGACCCAAAAAAAAATTAAAATTGTAACATGATCAATAATTAGAGGGGGTAACACTTAAAGAAAAAAGGAGAGAAAAATAGAATAATTAGATGGTGACAAATAAGATAAATAATTTTACAAAAAGAAAGTTAATTTGTAATATGATCAAACTGAGTTTTGATTTAAGTTTATTTTTATTTCCGACAGAAAAAGAAGGAGCTATGGAGGTGATAGTAGTAGATGGCAATGGCACAGTAAACTGCGATATTCACACACACACACACACTTGTTTTATTTTTTTTGGTCCAAACACAATCACTTGTTGAAATAAGACCTGTTACCAATGGAAAGAAGCAACGTGGCCAAAACTGCACCATATTGCTAAACCGAAGGAGGCAGTTATGGATAGATATGGTCCATATCAAATATACGAGGCTGGCCGACAAGACAATGCGACAATTAGTTTTGTGGATTACATCTCCCAACCACCCTACTCTTCCCTACACGTGCCAC
Organism: Astragalus glycyphyllos; assembly: GCA_963573325.1. Classification (NCBI taxonomy): domain Eukaryota; kingdom Viridiplantae; phylum Streptophyta; class Magnoliopsida; order Fabales; family Fabaceae; genus Astragalus; species Astragalus glycyphyllos. The sequence goes on along the minus strand of OY754308.1, from coordinate 58,680,673 downwards.
CACCGTACGCTCCGTCCCTTTCCCTCTTCTTCCTTGTCATAAACATCATGCATACACACTACCATAGACCGCACCCATGTTGGAACCCAAGAACTGATATTCTCATGTCTTTGAAATTGTTAAGGCAACTGAGAGTACAAATGTGATTTTTTGTTGTTGTTGTTTGGTTTAACTGAAAAGTAAAAAAAGAAATGCAGAAGTTTTCTATTCTCCTCTTTGAAAGGATATAAAGTGAGAGTAAAGAAAAATGTATTTGTATAAAATTACAAAGAGGAATTGGGCCACATACCAACTATGTAGTATTAGTTTATCGATTCAACAAGCATGACTTGTAGAATACGAAGTCTTATAGACTACAATTTCTTAACCAATTTGTGTCAAAACAATTGTGCCCAGCCTGTATTGAGTGCAATAATAAAACTATAGCAAAAGGTTTCAACGAGTGTGATGCAAATTCGATAACGATGTGAAAAACAAACGTGAATTAAAGTTTATGTTTTTCACATCGCTTTCGTTAAAACATTTTGCCATAGTTCAATTTCTGCACTTAATACGAGTTGAACGCAATTGGTTTGACGCAAATTGGTTGAGAAATGAGAAAATAAGAACCAAAACATGTTTTATAGATGCGAATTGTTTTTTCATTTTGTTTGCGTTTTAAGAGTTTTTTGAACAAAAATAATTGCCATATTTTGATTTTTTGTTGAATTTCATGCATTTTAAGCTTAAAAATCGTTCAATTTGGTGTTTTGTAGAAAAATCACCATTATTGAGATTTAAGGTTTTTAAACTTCAAATTCAGGATTTCAATTTCAGAAGTGATTTTGCGCATAAACCCACTAACTGAGAGTCACATTCTAATCACAAAAACCTCCAACCTTTATCAAATGCGATCTCTATAGCCATAGTCAATATAACTCCAATAATTTTTGCATCAAACACATAACTATTTTCAATGGAGATTGAAAAACAACTACGAATAGCAGCATTTTCAATTGCAAAACACGTAACAACACTATAAATTTCCAGTTTTCCACCAAAAAGAAATATAACACTAAATTTCTATTCCAATAGTAGTAACTTCATAAAAACACTCTACATTTTTGTAATCATTTTTTATAAGACATTCCCTTTCTTTCTAACTTTACTAAAAATGATTGACCAAAAAAAAAATACTAAAAATGGATTATTGCTCGAGGATTGTTGTCCGATACTAGTAGTTTTCAGTTTATGAAATCTATTCCAAATATTAAAAACCAACAGTTGAAATGTTTTCAAAATCGAATCTGACATCAAATAATAAGACCTATAAATCATAATTAATCGCTTTATAACCTACACTGCCATAAGTTTAACCAATTGCAAGCAAAGTTTGCAATGCAGCAGTTTCCAATCCCCACAAAGAAGTACCTTAAGGCTGAAACGTAGTTATGGATACATGAAAGGGGTGATTAGGTCAATTCATATTAAAAATATTAAAAAATACAAGATAGAGTACGTTGGGGGGGATATTTGTCAGTCAGACTCGATCACAATCCCCAATGGAAAGAAGCTCCTCTCTCTATCTCTTTCCCTCTCTCTACTTCTCCTCCACACTCCGCGTACATATGAATAATAGTTTTACATTAACTTAACACACTGACACACACTACGCTCAGGTGATCTCTTCTGATCCGTTCAGTAAATATCACTGAACCTTCTTTCCTTTCTTCCTCGTTTCCCACCTCCCAACGCAACCTCCCTCTCGCCCAAATGCAGGAAATACATTCCATCGGCGCCGGAGGTGGAGGAGGCAGTAGGTTCTTCGGCGGTGGAGACCGAAGACTCCGGCCTCACCAAAACAACCACCAGAACAACCAAGCCTTAAAGTGTCCACGCTGTGACTCTCTCAATACCAAGTTCTGTTACTACAACAACTACAACCTCTCTCAGCCTCGTCACTTCTGCAAAAATTGCCGTCGTTATTGGACTAAAGGCGGCGTCCTCCGTAACGTCCCTGTCGGTGGCGGTTGCCGTAAATCCAAACGCTCTAGCAAACCTAGAAACTCCTCCTCATCAGAAATCTCCGCTCAGCCTACACAGGCACCGACACCGGAGCCGAATCATAAGTCCAACTCTCATACAAGTAGCGAGAGTTCCAGTCTCACCGCCACGGCAGCGACGGAGGCTTTATCAGCACCGACGGCGCTAAACTCTGACTCGAACAACAACAACAACAACAACAAGAACGCTGATTTGGAGATGAATGCGCTGGAACAAGGAGCGGGAGACTGTGGTATATTCTCTGAGATTGCAACTTTTACAAGCTTGATCACTTCTTCCAACGAGCCATTAGCGTTTGGATTTGGTACTAGTAACGGAATTCCTGACACGGCGTCCTTTCAGTGGCAAAACCAGAAGGTGATGACCGTTACCGGTGATCAACCTCGTCATCGTAATGAAGAAGAAATGAAGTTACCGGAGAGTGTCGGTACGGGTGCTGCTGGTTCGTTAATTGATCACACGGTTGATTTTTCTGCGCTGCATAGTAAAACTGGTAACGGAGGATTTGGATCGTTGGATTGGCATGGTGATGGTGGTTCAGATCATCAAGGTTTGTTTGATCTTCCTAACACCGTTGATCAGACTTACTGGACTAACACTCACTGGTCTGATCCCGATAATTCCAACCTCTTTCACCTTCCTTGATAAAATTACGCCTCAACTTTTATTTATTTTTTCTTTTTCTATAATGTTATAATTATAATATTTTAACTTTAAAGAAGATGAAAGAAAATTTGAAATCAAAACAGAAGTTTAAAACAAAAAATGAAAGAGGAATGAAGATGGAAGGACTTCGTATAATTAATCACGAGGTGTATATTTTTCCTTTTCTTTTTTCAGATTTGGGAGGTGATTGAGCTTGATTTTAGTTAATGTTCACGACTAACTTCCATGTTAGTTTCTATTTGATATATATTTTTCCTTTTTTATTTTGAGTTTGTTTTTCAATTATATGTATGTGGAATTTGATTGTTTAGATAAATAGAAAATATAGCAGCATTAATGTTTTAATTTCCAGTCGGTATTGGTTTATTTCGTCGGTTATTTAGTTTCATAATCTTAATTTTGCTTGTTTCATGATGCAAACCTTCGATTCTATTGTTAATTAGCAAGCATGATCAATGCAACACTTTAGTAAATATAAATTAATCAATGGATAATTTTACAGGGATTAATAAGAAACTGAGGTAAGGGTAGACATTATTCTGCTTAGATGTTAAATTGCAATTCAACTGTTACTTAGGATAAGTCCAGCTCACATGATTGAGTAAAATAGACATAATTGGTAGAAAAATGTAGGCGTACAAGTTAGAACCCGCTCCTCCTCCCTTGACACTGATTACTAATCAATTCACTTTCACCATAAATAAGAAAACGGTTAGTTAGGATAAGTTAAGCGAGTTGTTTAATGTTTGTTATGGCATGTGTGGATTTTATGAATGAGTTGCACTAATGAAAAGGAAGAAATTTGGATGGGAGTGGGGGGCAGGTTGGAGAAGGGGTGGGGCATAGATGGTAGTGAGTCATAGCATGCGCGATGATGCGTTCGCGTGCGTTAGAGAAGGAGATTATCGTAAATAGAAAGGGAAAGACACGTGGGTTTGGGTGACAATACAAGAATGTGATGTGAGGAGTCGGTTGGGCTGTGTTGTCTTGTGGTGGCTTATTCTGGTCCTTTCCATGCCAATGTCCATAGTGTGATTTAGCCTAGTCTTAGTCGCATAGTCAATTTCAGAGGACAAGGGAAACCAAATAATTAGGATGGTGGGGTGTGGGGGGAGATCACGTTAGCGTTCATTGATAGTGGAGTGTCACTTCAACATGCTGCTATGTAATTTGCATGGATGATCACAGCTGCTGCGTCGTTCTTGATAAAAAAAAGAAGATATTTAGTATTTTTTTTATCAAAAAATGAAGATATTTAGTATAAAGTAATAAATTTTAACTAATGTTAAAAAAATTCAGAAAATTAAAAAAGATAAGTTGAGAGTCTCGTATCGAATGTGATATGACCTAAGAAACATTTATAAGTGAAAGATAAGACATCCTCAGTCTTACGATGTCAGTTTCTAAGGGTTGATTTAGTCATAACTCAAGTTCTAAGACGCTACGAGCATATATAAAATATGTTGGACCACTCGAGTTACACTCCATTTGTATAGCCTCACATGGATAGGATCTTTACTCGTGAGAGGGGGTGTTTGAGAGTCTTACATCACATATATGTTAAAGTGTTTATAAGTAAGACATTCATCACCTTACGAGTTGGTGTTTTTTGGTCCGCATATGGAGTGACAAACATCATCCCTAAACTCACACACAAAGTAAAACACGAATAACCACAAAAAATGTCCACCCTAACAAAGTTAATTTTGCTAGTTGTGTTAGGTATTAGGAATCCCAACAAGTCACTTTGTTAGGTTTTAGACTTAATCCAATCATATGACTTTTGCACTAATTTTTTTTTTGGTTCAAACTTTTGCGCTAAATACTATTAGGGATAATTTAAGAAATGCATTTTTTTCATGTTTGATTAAAAAATTAATTTATGTTAATTAAAAGGAAAATGCTACATATGTCCCGAATTTTTTTTCTTGGGCAGGCATAGAATCCTACGTGGGGGTGGTGTTGGAGTTTTTTTTAAGGAAAATGTTGGTTATAGCGAAAGGGCTTCCCCATGTATTGTTATTGGTGGACCAACTTAGCATTTTCTACATATGTTGACTCTACAACTCGTATGCTGCTCAAAGTTAACTGCATGTCCTTTCGCAATGTTCCCGAAGAAAATCTCTCGTGGTATTTAGCATTACTTTTTTTTTTATAACTATTTGTAATTTTCTCTCTCTGCAGAACATTTTGATTTGTTGGAATGATGTTCGAGAACTTTTTAGAACAAGTTCATCGGGCTGTATTACTATATAGCATTGCCGTAATTAAATTCTTAATAAACCATGAACTTAGGTAATTTTGCTAATATAATTCCAATGGTAACAAATCTTTCTTAATTTTTATATGATTACTTGTTACTTATTTGATTACTTTCTAAAAGAAGCTAAATTCTTTTTTTACACACTCATTACTCATTTAGTCTTTCAATTCCTTCGATATTCTTTCTTTGGAACAGCAAAGTTATTTTGATACAAACCTATCAACACCATACATTTATACAATTAATTTTCTAGTTTTTTATTACTTCTCTCTGTTTCGCTCTGATTACGCTTCGGTCATTAATGAAGGTGGTGCTTTGATTACTTGAGCACCGGTGTTGTATTGTGGATGTCTCTATTTCAAATAGTGCCTGATTGCCAGGAATACTACTGTGTAGTTTCTGTAGAGTGAAGAGTGATTGTGAGGATGGTGTGTGGCTAAATTAATACCTAGTGCAAACGTTGTAACTCAAGTCACAAACAACAATAATTTGAAGTTAATCATTGTTGTCTGGAACGGATGCAATTGTGATAATAATGCAAGAAAAATGATCATTACAATGAATAACCGAACCACCGACCGACCATTTCCCCTGTATCATCAGTACATCAATGTCAATTCTTTGTTGCCCATACTGTTGGTTGAAATATATAGGAGAGTTGAAAAAAAAAAAGTACGTAAGAGAGGAAAATGCAGATAAAATAGTACTAGTAGAAAGGGATGGGCAAAAATACATGATAGATAATATAGCAAGTAACTGTTAAGGGAAGGGGTATGCAGAGGTAGCCAATATTATTGCCAAAATAGGTTAGGGAAGAAGGATGGACTATGTGACAGAGCAGCGTGGACGACTGCGACTGCACCCATGTTAGGTTTTCAAAACTAGCCACATGGTTTTTGTGGTCCTTCTTTTCTTTTCCAATTCTTCCTATGGATTTCTTGCCATAGCTTCCTCTATTCAGCCTTGACGTCTGAACTTGTGCAACCACGCACCATTATTTCTTTCTTTCTTTTAATTCAGACGCTCATCACACTTCAATTGCTTTTATTATTATTATTATTATTATTATTATTATTATTATTATTATTATTATTATTATTATTATCATCTCATATCTTCAGCGAATAAGGTCCTGCAGTCAATCTGCGCAGTTGTCATTTCCGCGCCAAAGTAGTGTTCCTCTGCGGGAAGCGTTGTCGCATTTGATACATTTTCTTTTCATTATTATATTGATGCAACTTGGTGCTATTTACTAAAATGCCTACAAACTTTTGATATATAGGTAGAATGCAAATGAATGATGATTTTTTTTTATAAGCAAATATTTTATTTATGGGGAGTACAAGGGGTACTCTGAACCCGTACACGGGGGCCTCCTTAAAACCTCTAAGGGCCAAAACCCAAAGGGATAAAGACCCGAGGAGGAAAAAGAGTACCTCAAAATACAATAGTGAAGTTTTACACTAATACATAAATATAAGTACAAAATGCTGACAGCGACGCTAGTAAAAATAGTTGCTGTTTGTGGTAACAAAGCCAGCAGCAACTCCCGTCCATTCCTCCATTATTTGTGCCAAACATCTCCACTACCAGCCAACAAATTGTTTATAACCTCCTGCTTAAATCATTACTACCCACCCTTCACATAACCTCCTGCTTCTAATTAACCAAAATACCAACAACACCTGCACAGACAATCGGCTCCACCCAGTCAAAATTCGCATCAGTATCCTCTTCAAATAACAAGCACTTCTATCACCAGCATGTCTAAGAACACTTCAGCAGCAACATTTTTATCGTATCAGATGCAAAAAATAAATTAGCAGTCTTATACAATACCTCTCAACAACAACCAGCCACCCCACATATATTACCACATAACAACAACCAGCCACCCCATTCTCATATCTGATTTAAGCACAACAAAGGAGAGCACCGCCAACTTGAATAAATTAATGTCGATTTTCTTCCCGCCCTTTCTTTAAACCATTGCCAAGAGAATAACATTACTCGATTAAAAAGACAATTCGCATCAGCCACTACTCCCTTAAACAACACATCATTTTTAGGCCCCCAAATAATCCAAGTTACAGCTAGCCAGATTATATATCTAATCTTCTTCTTCTTCTTGCCGGTGTAAAAGTCTCCATGTTGTAGAAAATGATTCAAAGGCCCCACATGGGAAGTTTCAGAGACACCGATCCAACCTGCAACTAGATTCCAAACCTTTGAAGCAACCTTACAACAGAAGAAAAGATGGCTTACAGATTCGTCTGCCTCAAAACAAAGTGGGCAGCTACTGTTGAATTGTGGAGTAATAATTCCACGACTAATCAAACTATCTCTCGTGGCTAGTCTCTTTTGAATCAGCCTCCAGCCAAATATCTGGACTTTTGAAGGGACGTCACACGCCCAAAGACGTTTCACTGCCTTCTTTAGTTCTTCTGCGGTCCCCATACCATCACTAAGTTTTGTTAGGACACTGTAGCAAATGAATGATGATGTTGCTTGTTTGTAGGGTCCCACCACTTCTACTTGCTACATTGTTGTATAAATATATTGTTTTGTTTGTTCTTTGATATTTATTTATTTTATTATTGTTATATATTGGCATGCCTTTTGATGCTTGGCGCGTGGTGCATCATTTTTTTCTTTTTCTTTGTGTTTTTTTTCTATATTTTTAGTGGTGTATTTTGATGTATTTTAGTGTTTAGAAAAAAATTAATTTTCAAATATGGTAGTTCGTTACTTAATAGCCACTTTGGTCAAGAAAAATAATAATTTCGCGATAAAATACGTAAAATGTGATGCTAAGCAATATGTTTTGGGTATTTTATGTTGGAATTAATAATACAAGCATGAATACACTATTGCGGAAGACAAAAAACATAGGAGCATGCTTCTATATAATCAAGAACAAAACCATGATCTTGACGACCTTAGGATCTACGACATGTTGATATATCAAGGATTAGATAAATACCTGGATCCATAGCAAAGAAGTGGAGAACGGATCCTGAGAAGAAAGAGTGAGTGATAAACGAGCAACAGCTACTCGTCGGCTTTATGGTTCTTCCTCAACCGGGACTCCTAATGCCTTAGACTCTCTTCAGATGGGGAGAGGAGAGTAAACGTGTGTGTTGCGGTTCGTCCAGTATATTGGGGACCATAGCCTACTTATAGTGTGACAGTCTATTAGGGTTCCCATTATCCCTGTAATGGGCTATCACTGACATCCACTCATATTGGGCCCATATCAATAATAATTAATTATTAATTATGTAATTAGAAATCCAATATAGCCTTTTACTTATTTTGATCACATATCAATCAAGGCTCCTAATTGATAAATAGCTAATATAATTAATAAAGAATATATGCCCATTATTTATGATATTGGAATAAAATATTCCAACATTTTAAAGTCTAAAAAAAATAAGATGTTCAAATATGAGAAGTCTGTTCTTTAAAAACCGGTAAGGTGAAAAAAAGATTTAATTCTCATGACAAAATACCTAAAGTGAGATACTAAGAACTGTGTTTTGGTGTACTTTATGGCTCAGAAAAAAGTTAACGGTTCAAATATGCAAAGATTGGTTCTCAATAACCGTGGTGAAAGGAAATATAATTTGTGACAAAATACATAAAGTACGATGCTAAGTAGTGTGTTTTGTTGTACTTTAGCATTCAGAAAAAATTTAAACTCATTAAATATGCAAGGTTTGTTCCGTAGTCACCGGTTAAGTGGGGAAAAAATTAATTTCATGACAAAAAGCGTAAAATGAAATGCTAAGCAGTGTGTTTTGGTATACTTTATGTTCAAAGAAATTTTAACTCCTGCAGTTGAATTGTTGTAGGGTATATTGCTCTTTCTTCTAATGCAATACGTATGGTCGGTATTGGGAAAAACCCAAGTCCCACATTGACTAGAGATAAGGTCTCAAAAGAGTTAATAAGTGTGAGGCAACCCTCACCTTACAAGCCAACTTTGTGGGGTTGAGTTAGGTCCAAACCACATTCTAAGATGGTATCAGAGCCTATCCTAGATCCTTCGTGCCACCCATCATTATTATCCACGCACCAAGCCCAATAGTGCTGGGCGTGAGAGGGTGTATTGGGAAAAACTCAAGTCCCACATTGACTAGAGATAAGGTCTCAAAAGAGTTTGTAAGTGTGAGGCAACCCTCACCTTACAAGCCAGTTTTGTGGGCTTGAGTTTTTCCCAATACACCCCCTCACACCCAATATTGGGTTTGATGCGTAGATAATAATGGTGGGTGGCCCGAAAGATCTAGGATAGGCTCTGATACCATCTTAGAATATCGTTTGGGCATTAATAGTGGGTAGCAGGTGCAACCAAAGACTCTAAAGAATCGACCCCACCGATTTAACATGTTACAATTTTTCAGCTTTATCTTTTTTCAGTTTTTTTAGTTCACTTCCACTCTCTTTCTCTTTTCTCTTTTTTCTTTTTTCGTTTTTTTTTTAATTTTTCATATCTTAAAATGTGTGTTTTGAGGTATTTTAGGTTTAGAACAAAAATTAACTGTTTAAATACGCGTAGTTCGTTCCTCAATAACTGTTTTGGTGAAGAAAAAATAATGATTTCCTAATAATAAATAAGAGTCTACAAAAAAAATTAGATGTTCCAATATTAGAAGTCTGTTCTTCGAAAACCGGTTAAGTAACCAAAAAAAATATAATTTCATTACAAAATACCTAAAGTGAGATGCTAAGCAATGTGTTTTGGTGTACTTTATCAATAAATTTTTTTGGCTTAAATCATTTTAGTTCCTGCAATTACAATGAATATCCATTTTGGTCCTTGAAAAATATTTTGTAGGGACCTTTTTTTAAAAAAAAAATTGTAGGGACTAAATTGGATTTTTGCTGTAATTGTTGTGACCAAAATGATTTTCGCTGTAATTATTTTCGCTTTAATCGTTCAAATACGTAAAGTTTGTTCCTCCATAATTGTTTGATGAATTGTGTGATAATTGTGTGATAAATTGGTGTTTAGAATGAGAAACTAGGGTCACCCTAAACGCCAAGTGTGATAATTAGTATTTCTGCCATGTGAAAAAAGTAATATATCATTGCTATGTAATAACTAAGACTACAAATAAAGATATATAAACTCTTTCGTTTTAATTGATATTGTCTACTTCTCGCACACTCAACCCTCTTGAAAAAAATAAACCTCTTGAATTCATTAGTGCCTTTCATCTGTTTTAAATTTCATATTTTCACTACTGGCTCATATTTTTACTAATTTTTGTTATTATAGTAGTTTCAAAAAACATAAGTAGTATATAGTCAATAAAACTCAAAGTTTACAATGAAAAGATAAATAGTAATGACAGGTCATTGGTGTGTGGAAACGTGTGCAAGTATACACAGTCACAAACAAGTAGTATAAAAGATCGAACCCACAGGGATTGGAGTAACTCTTATATATTGTTGTAAAGACTTGTAAGCTAGTGCAGCTACACTACTCACAATTTTGGTTGAAGTTGAAATGAAAATAAATTAAAGGAAAGTATGTAAATTGTGCAGGAAATCAGTTGAGAATGATAGTTGAGATGTCTTCACTATCTAAATCACTTTTGAGTGTATTGTGTTTTCTTGTGGTGCAGATGCACTTAGGTGCAGCTGCATCAGTGTGTGCTGGTCAGCTACTTGCTTCGGAGTTTCGTTACAAGCTCTTATGATCTTGTTTTTTTGCGGTAAAGAAAGAAGTGGACAATTCCTTTCTCGCCCCCTTACAGATAATCCAAGTTGCTAAATAAGTACACTCTTGTATCTTAAGATCTTACTACACTCTTGTAAGGACTATGTTAACCTAAGGTTAGGAATTAACATGGAATTAACAAGCTAACTTCATTAAAACAAGTTTAACAAAAAGCTTCATTAAACACTTATCCTTACTTAGTTCTTGATTTCTAGTTATAAGCCAATTAAGTGAATATAACTCTACTTGTTCTAAGCGATCAACCTTAAACAATATTAAGAATTTAAACACAAGAACTAAAGTGCTTACACCATTTGAAAACACAATAACTTTCCTCAAAAGATCATTGGAAAGTTAGAACATCCCAACTTAAGAGATTTAGCTCATGATGGACATAACAAAGCAAATATATTTGAATGAAAACATGTTGTAATGAAGGAAAGTACAAGAGAATTCAAAAGAGTAAGAATTACAACAATTGAATGACTCTTGCATATATTTGCTTACAACCAATTTCTTGCACCTATTAGCTCTTTGAAGAAGTGGAGAGAGAAGTTGTCAATTTCTTCTCACATTCCTCTTCAAACTAACACTAAGAAAATATAAAAAGAACTACAAGAAAATAAACTTGAAACTATGAAAAATTAAGATGAAAAGAACATGAAAAAGAATATAAAAGTCTATGATATATATTTCAAGTGAAGAGTTGAGTCCTATTTATAGCCTTTGGAGATTTCCTTCATGTAGGGTTTCCTTGATGATTTAAGCTAACCAAAGGGTGTTAACCATGGTTACTTTTCAAAAGATGGAGATAAGCTTTTGATTCCCATACTCAACCTTAAAGGGAGGTCCAATAGGAAGTAGCCACATGTCTTTTGTGAATGATTATTCATGATGGTCTTCCATTGTAGGCGTCTCCTTTTGCAAGTGGCCATGTGCCCCCATGTCACTCAGAAGCAAGCAGCAAGCCAACTAAGCATTATAGCAATGGTAAGAATTGAGGTGCTTCCAATGTGGGGTTGTGAGCTGCTTCGGTGCAGAAAGGTGCAGTTGCACCAACTTCCCTTCAGGTGCAGTTGCACCTAGTGCAGATGCACTAAACTACAGTTGTACTGAACAAACACATCAAACATACCAATATACATGTAAAATGTTAAGTTATGGACATCTTTCACTTTAAAACCATAAATGTTGTTATTTTATTCATACTACCATATTTAACACATATTATACTTGATTATAGGCAATTATTTAAGTGTAGAAGCACGAATAACTCTATATAAAATAGAGTTATCACACCCCCAAACTTAATTCGTTGTTTGTCCTCAAGCAATGACAAAAGGAAAATACAATTAAGATTTTCATAATCAAGAAGAACAGATCAGCTCACATCTTTTTCAAAGATTTGATTTTTAAGAATGCATTTTTATGAACTTCATTTTTAAAAAAAATTTTGTCTTTGTGCCTTTGAATTCCAAAACATCCAAAGCTATTAAAACTCATTTGTGTGAGTGTGTGCCCCACTGAGATTCAATCAGTTCCAAAGCCAAGTAACAAGTTTCTCCTAGCCTTTGAAAAGTTTAGATCACGTTTGGTCAAAACAAAGATGTTTCAAAATATAGAATAGACTAATAAAATCCTCAAGTCTTGGGGACTTTTAAGCACAAAAAAGGGCTTGGAAGGAGTATTTCAAAACTGCTGAGTCAATGCACTATTTGTATTTGTGGTGATTCTTTTTCTTGATGCAAATGCAGTGAGTGTAGGTGCATCGTTTTTCTGGGGTGCAGTTGCACTAGGTATTTTTGAACTAGTGCAGATGCACTGAACTTTTTGATGGTGCAGTTACATTTAGTGCAACTGCACTTGATACTTCTTTTCAAGACTTGTAGCTTATATTTCCCTCCTCACTGTCCTCCTTATGCATACTTTTTTCTTTGGTCAGTTCTGTCTTCTTTTCTTCTTTTTCTTTTTCTTTGAATTTTGACCAAATGCACTATTGGAACAGGTACAGTTTATGACTCAGGCAATAAAGCTTTCTTTCATTTTGAGCTCTTTTGGTAACATATATGCATTGACTACTCTAAGTTTTTCATACTCTTGCCTTTGTATTCATAAAAATTCCTCCAAACTTAATTCTTTAAGCTCTTCTATATTTTTAATAAAAATTTGTTTTTGACCTTAGTTTTCTAAAAATCCCTCTTGCATCGGATAGCTTATCACATAGCAAGGTTCTTTTCAAAATTCAGCTTTGATGTGTTGAAGTGATAATAACAATGGTTATTTTTGGAAAAACAAGGCTTCTTTTTCTTTTTCTTTTGTTTCATCATTAAAAATCAGTTCACAAATTGCATTTTCTTTAAGTTTTTTGAAAAAGGCTATAAGCTGATCATGCTTCAAGACTCATCAAATCTTCAAAATATTAATTAATTCTGATTTACTTAAAACTGTTTTGACAGATTTTTCTATTTTTTGAAAACAGTTTTATGCATTTGGAAATGCTTTGTTAAGTAAATCTAAAACAACTGAAACATAATACTTACTAACACAGTTACATATTAACAAAACACACATAATAAACATAAGAACTGAAACAAACATGCATAAGATAGATACTAACTCATGCATGAAAAGTTTTGAGTTGTCTCCCCCCAACTTAAAAGTGAGCAGTGTCCTCACTGCTCAAAGTTGAGATCGCAAAACAGGTTTGTTCAAAATGGGGGAGGGGGGTTAATACATGTGGGATTCAAAAACCAGATAACATAAGTATATAAAAGTATTGAAAATATTTAAAAACAACATTTAAAGTTTACTCGTTTTTTGCTCCGGATCTGAGTCTGTTGCTAGTCCTTGTTGCTGGACGTTTAACCTTCAGCTTTGGTGGCCTCTTCAATGCAGCTGCCTCTGATGCAGTTGCAACAGGCTCAATTGTTGTTGCTTTTTCTGCTTCAGGAGGTGCATTTGCACCTTTTGTTGATGCTAGTGCAGCTGCACCAGATGATGGCTTGAGTGCAGCTGCACCAGGTGCATCTGCACTGCTTTGATTAGCAACTTCTTGTGGTTGCTTCTCCTCAGCAGCAGCAACTTCAATTGTTGCTGGGTTTTCTTTGCTTACTTCCTCAGCTTCTTTCTCCTTAGCTTGACCTTCTTGACTTGCTTCCACTTCCTTTGCTTGCACAACATGTGCCTCTTTAGCTGTTTCCTCTTCACCAGATTGTTCAACCTCTTTTTCTTTCTCAACCTCTCCCATTGTAGGGGTCTCCTTTGTAATAGCAGCTTCAGTAGTTTCTGTGAGAATTCTTTCAAATTCTTGTCGCCTCTTATCTTCCAATTCTCTAAGCACCACTGCAATAGTGTCATGCACGTCCTTTGGGTAGATGGTGACTGTTGAAAACTTCTGGGATGCAACTGCACTTGATGCAGTTCCACCAGCTGCTGGTTTATCAGGACCTCCATTTTCAGCTTTCTCCCCTGCTTCATTTGTTGGTTATTCATTAATAACCTGTAATTTATCTTTCAAAACATTGGGGTTAGTTGAAATAGCAGGATTAGCTTGTGTTGGCTTTGGTTGAATTTGTTGAGGTGGAGTTGGTTCTTTTTGGGTTGGTTGGTTGGGTGACTTTTGTTGTGGTGATTGAATTGGAGATATTGAAATTGATGGGGATTTTTCTGCTTCTTCTGGCTGGGGTTGTTGCTTTGATGGGCTCAGTGGAGTGAGAAGTGGTTCTACCGGATTTTTAGCAGCTTTCTTCTTTCTCACTAGATCTTCCATAGTTAAATCCAAATCACCCTCATCTTCAGAATCAGTTTCATCACTTTCCTCATCTTCATTTTTCTCCATTTCTTTCACCATTTTGATAGTCACTGGGTCTTCATCAGTATCCTCCATTTCTTCACTAAAAATCTCTTCCTCCACTGCTTTCTTCTTTCCCTTCCCCTTCCTTCTTGTTTCCTTCTCTCTTTTCAATACCTTCTTCTTCTTGTCATCTTCTTCCTTCTCTTCATTTTCCTCTTCTTTTCCTTCTTCCTCTTCAAATACCCAGGATGGAAAAACTGGTGTATCCAACACTGTTGGTAGTTGTGAAATCTCCAATAACCTTTCTTGCAGCCATTCGTGTTGCTCCTGCTGGAATTTGCAAACAGCTTGGTGCTTCTGCATCAGGTGCTCCTGCACCAAGTTTGATGGTTCCCTCACAACTTTCCTATCTTTCAACTCTGCAGATAAGGCTCCAGGTGGATACTTCCTGTACTGATGTTCTTCAACACTAATTTGGGCCCCTTGCTTCATACACAATTCAGTTATTAAACATGGAAAGAAAAGAAATCCCTTTGTTTTTGTTGCACAATCCAAAATTTCTTTGTTGATGATCTTTCCGATGTTTACATTCTCGTCAGTCAATATTAAATCCAAAATGATCAATCTATCTTTAGAAACAGTGTATGTGTGTGAAGTTGGTAAGATGGAGCAATTTATGAATAAGTGCCAGTTTCCTAGTTCAGGGATGATGTACTTGGTTTTCACTTTAAACTCAGTTTGAGTAAAATTTTCCCAATGTGCATTAGGTACTGCCACCCTAGATTTGATTATCTTCATTTGTTTCTTTCCATAAGTCTCCATTTTTTCAACAAAAGCACGACCATTATAATAAAGATTATAATGATCATTGATCTTTTTCTCATCAAAGTAAATTTTCCTACCCCTAACAAGAGAGTGATCTTGAATCTTGAAGAGATCCCAATGCTGAGCAGTAATTGTTGCCAAGAAATTAGGGTGTGCCTTCATCAGATTGTAGCCACGCTCTGGTAAGAACTTCATTTCCCATAGGTGTGGTTTGGCTGCATCGATGGTGACAGTTACTGATGCAGTTGCTCCAGTTAGCTTCTTTGATGGTTCTGCACCCGAATTCTTGCCTGAGGACTTGAGTGCTACTTGTTTACGCACCATTTTTAAGAGATTGGGGTTGGAAAATTGCTGGAGTTAGTGTAAGGTTGAAGATGAACAGTAATGGAATTGGGAATTTCTGAGAGAGAGAGAGAAGTGTTTTGTGGGTAGTTACTGTTTAGAGAAGGTGGTATTGAATTGAGAGTTTGAGAAATGGTAACATTTAGGTTAGTGGGGTGGTTTAAATGAGGTAATGGGTTAGTGGAGGTTGATTTGATGGAGGTTATAGCCGTTAGGCTATGTGGAGAGACATGCAAGGCAACACGTGGATGTTTAGGTGAGATAACACCACTAAACAGGATTACTTCATGTTGCGCTGGAAATTTTTCAAAGATTCCCTCATTTTTGAATTTTTGTTGGTGCAAGTGCACTGGGAAGTGGTAGGTGCAGATGCACCAATTCCTGTATTTCTACAAAACACTTGAAAAACATCAAATTGAACAAAATATTAAATATTTAGCAAAAATTATGGGTTGCCTCCCATCAAGCGCTTGTTTTAAGAGTCTTACAGCCTGACTTTTCCTTTTTGTGATTAAGGATTTTCAAAATGAGTGATGCTTTCATTTTGCACCACTTGTTGACCAAAATACATTTTGACTCTTTGCCCATTTACCTTGAAAGTGGTATCTGAGGCTGTATCATAGAGATCAACTGCACCATGAGGATAGACCTTGACTAATTTAAATGGTCCTGTCCATCTTGATTTCAACTTTCCAGGGAACAATTTCAACCTAGAATTACATAACAAGACCATTCCTCCTTCCCTAAGTTCTCTTCTTTGGATTTTCTTATCATGCCATGCTTTGGTTTTAGCTTTATAAATTTCTGCATTCTCGTAAGAGAATTGCCTAAATTCCTCTAATTCATTTAGCTCTAAAAACCTTTGTGCACCTGCCTTATTGAGGTCAAAATCCAGCTTTTTAATAGCCCAATATGACTTGTTTTCTAACTCAATAGGCAGATGGCATGCTTTGCCATAAACTATCCTGTAAGGGGACATACCTAATGGAGTTTTAAATGCAGTCCTATATGCCCATAATGCTTCATCTAAGTGTAAGGACCAATCTTTTCTTGTTGGTCCAACCATTTTTTCAAGCATTCTTTTAATCTCCCTATTAGACAATTCAGCCTGTCCACTTGTTTGTGGGTGGTAGGCTGTAGCAATCTTGTGTTTGATCCCATATTTTGCAAGCAGATTCTCAATAAGTTTATTACAAAAATGTAAACCTCCATCATTAATGATTGTTCTTGGGGTGCCAAATCTTGAAAAAATGTTTCATTGAAGAAATTTGCTAACTGATTTGGCATCATTATTAGGCAATGCTACTGCTTCTACCCATTTGGACACATAATCAACAGCTACTAAGATATATTCATTTCCAAAAGAAGGTGGAAAAGGACCCATAAAATCCATGCCCCAAACATCAAAAAGTTCAATTTCTAAAATATTGGTTCTAGGCATTTCATGTCTTTCAGAAATATTCCCACTTCTTTGACATTTGTCACAGGTTTTGACCAAAAAATAAGCATCTCTAAATAAAGTAGGCCAGAAATAACCTGATTGCAATACCTCAGCTGCTGTTCTGTTGATTCCAAAGTGACCTCCATATGGTGTAGCATGGCAGTGCAAAAGCACAGTTTTCTGTTCAGATTCAGGGATACACTTCCTCATGATTTGATCTGGACACCTCTTATATAGATAGGGATCATCCCAATAGTATTGCTTCACTATATGGAAAAATCTCCTTCTTTGCTGATAATTCATGTCCACTGATACAACTTTGCTCACAAGGAAGTTGACTATGTCAGCATACCATGGTGCAGCTGCACGAAGTGCAGAAGCACTAGGTGCTGTCAATGTGACTGCTAACAACTTTTCATCTGGGAAATTCTCCTTGATCTCTTGTGTACCTGTACTTTCACCTTCAAGTCTAGCTAAATGGTCAGCTACTTGGTTCTCCACCCCCTTCTTATCTCTAATTTCAAGATCAAACTCTTGAAGGAGGAGAACCCATCTTATTAACCTTGGTTTTGCATATTTCTTTGAAAGCAAATACTTGCAGCGTTAGCGTCACTAACTGACGCTTGTTATTGCGTACTTTGTGCATTTGATGCAGAAGCATTATTTGTACTAGAGCGCGCCATCTCTGAAAGATGTTTTCCACTCCTTAAACGCATGCACAGATAAGCACAATTTTTTAAGATTTCAACGAAAAACTTTAAAAATTAGCACAAATGTCCCACCGAGAGTGTCAATTTGTTTACCGTGGTTTTCGGTAAACACCGCTAGTTTGAAATTTCTTTTGCTTACAGGATCAACTAGTAAATCCTAAGACCATTTGTGTTAAAGTTTTTTCCAGAAATTATGAATGTTTTTACGGTTTTAAAGAAAAGAAGGAAGATAACTGGCAGTTTCGTGTGAAACTGTCGAAGTTACTTCAGACAGAGATGAAGAGAACAAATAAAAATGCAGAAAATTGCTTAAAGAAACAAAGTAAAATGCATTAATTGAAAAGAGAGTTGGTACACATGATCATACATTCTTCTCTGACTCGTTTTCTCTGTGATGTTGGAAGTTAGAGCGTGAGAATCTATATGAGTTTGTGACCCGTTTTTCCTGTGAAAAACTACTATTTATACAAGGAGGGAAAGCTGTAACTAACTAACTGTACAGAGAATTAAAAAAAAAAATAGTAACTGTTATGTATTTTCGACCAAGATAACTGCTAACTGCTGATGAGTCCCCATCACATGATAGTTTTCAATGATAAGGAGGGAGTTTAATTGGAGATTTTGATGAATAAAAATAAGAAGTTTGATGAAAATTTAAGAAGTTGTGAACTTAGGAAGTTGGCTTGTTATGCAGTAGTTATGTCGGTTTTCTTCATGTTTTTGTGTGCAGGAACTAGATCGAATTGAAGATCGAGTGGTGCAAGCAAGAAGAACAAGTGGTACAAGCCAAGGACTTGTCGTGCTGAGTGGCGCGCAGGAGGCGCGCAGGTGGCGCTTCACGCGCAAGAAAACAGAATTGGCGTGCTGTGGGGCGCGCAGGAGGCGCGCAGGTGGCGCTTCACGCGCAAGAAAACAGAATTGGCGTGCTGTGGGGCGCGCAGGAGGCGCGCAAGTGGCGCGCAAGCGCCAGTCACGCGCAAGAAGGCAGAAGCAGAGGCGCGCAGCTTGCGCTTAAGTGGCGCTTAAGCGCCAGCTGAGCGTGAAAAACGTTAAAAACATGTAAGGCCAGGGGGAGAAAGGGGGTCGACGAATTTTGGAACGCTAGAACGCGAAGAGCACTCATTCCTTCTCACCGGTATTGAAGATTCAAGGCTTGGGGACAAGAATTATTATCTTTATCTTGTAATTCTTCCTTTCTCTCTTCCCTTATCATGTGTAGCTAAACCCTAATGTTAGGGATGAATTAACTTTGACGTAACGCTATTGTTGCTGGTTTAAAATTATGTTTATGTCGTACTCTCTTATATTTTGTGAATTGAATTTCTATGCTTAACGCTTTCTATGGTTGGAAAACTTGTAGAACGATATTTTATTCAATGATCGAATGGAAGTTTTATTATTGAATGTTTGAAATTCAATTCCTACCATTCGTAGTTTAGGAATACTCTTAGAATTGTTGTATGTTGCGAATCCTCATTGTTAATGCTTGTTGTTAATTGAAATCGCCTAAGGAATTAGGACTTTAGTTATCGGCAAAGGACTAGTTACCTAAGGAATTAGGAATTAGTTAGAATTGAGGGTTTGATAGCAAAATAAGAGAGAGGTGATCTTTCGAAATTAAATCAGTGACAATAGTGTGAAATCAACAGGCATTCATCCCTAGCGTTCTTCCCATCGTATCTTCTCCTAAGCATTTTAGTTTTCTCTTATTAAAAACACAAAAAGAAATATTTAATTGCTTACTTTAGTATTAGCCGCTCACTCATACCAATCGGAAATTTATTTCAACTTGGTTCGTTTAGTTGTTGTTAACGTAATTGGTAAATTAATTCGATCCTCGAGGACGATACCCGGTCTTACCGGTTTTATTACTTGCAACGATTCGGTACACTTGCCGAAATATTAACAAGTTTTTGGCGCCGTTGCCGGGGATCGAAATTACATTTACCAGTAAATTCGAAGGCAACTGCTAATTCGAACCTGTACATACTTTAGTTTTCTTGTTTCTTTTTTTTTTCCTTTTTACATTTTTTTTTTATCTTTTTACCACTTTTACTCCCTTGATTCTATGAAAGCCAGGTGAATACTTTATCAATCATGGAGTCCACACTACCGCCACTTCGTTGTTGTTGTTGTGGAGGACCCCATTTAAATGGCAATTGTGAGACATACTCCTATTGTGATCTTTGTGGGAAGGATCTTGTTTATTGTTCTTGTGAACCAGAATGGATACTGATTGATGATTCCTATCCTTGGTTGGCTCAACCTAAAGTTCTTGAGGAGCCAGAATTGATAGTCATTGACAAATCATATCACTGGTTGGCTGATGATTGGTTAGTAGATGAACAACCACTTAATCAAAATTCAGAACAAGAAAAACAGGGTTTAATAATAGAAGAATCATGGGAGAAAAAGAAAGATGGGGAAGAACAAAGAATTGAACGGGAGGATCCTCGTGTTTGGAGGGAAGCTAAAAATTCTCAATCTTGGGAAGGTGTGGAAATCCAACAAGAAATCTCCCAACAAATCATTTTCTCTACGCATCTTTTGAGAAGTAAGGAATATGGGAGTGAAGACCTTGATCGATATTTAGACTCCTTCCATTCCTTGTTCGACATCATTCACCTTGAGAGGGTATGGAAGCATACACAATTGTACCTCAAGTTCATGAAGTTCCTGCCTCATAAACGGAAGAAGAAGGATGATGTGTTCTTTGTGTCATATATTCCACCTTGAGAGAGTGGAATTGCAACGTCAAGCTAGTGACGTTAAAGAAGCGCTTTTTGGGAGGCAACCCAATTTTCTCAACCCTTATCTTTTTAATTTTTCGCATTATTTTTCTTAAATTAGGTACTTTGGTGTTTATTTTAGTTAGTTGTCGCTATGTGATTCTGTTTTTGTTTTGCTTTTGTTTCTGTAAATAGGCCTTCCCCTAAATTACTCAGTGAGGACACTGCAAAGTTTTGAGCGGGGGGAGGACCTATTGTCAAGTCAGTGTCAGTGTCATGGATTATGTGCAATCATGTAGCGAATTATTGAAGAAGAAAAAAAAAAAGAGTTGAGCAAACTTAGTGATGAATTGGTGAGAATTGAGCGAATAGTACCCCTGTGGTGAATGAACTAGTGCACTCTTGCTTCCACACTTAAAACATGAACTCAAGTGGAACTTAGTGATCCTAGAGATGATTGTAGCTAAACTAGCTGTTTGGTGGACCATGGGAGCTGCAAAATTTTTACTAAAAATATAGGGTAGCATAAGAAACTAAGTTTGGGGTTCGTTGAGCTGTATTAAGGCAAAGCATGAAAGAATGGGATTAAGCCAAGTGCACATAGCTTAGAATGTTTGTATTGTGATTGTAAATATGTGTCATTGTTGTCATTGCCTATAAAAAAAAAGAAAAGAAAAGAAAAGAAAAGAAAAGAAAAGAGTGAAATAAGCTGCCATTTTGAACTGAGTAGGGAGGCTATTCTGTGGAGACACATTATAGTTTCAGTCAAAAAGATGAGAAATGGTAGTTAGGTTGATTATGAAGTAGGGAGGCCAATTTGTGGTGACACACTTTGGTTTCAGTCGAAATAAGTAATCAACCTGTGAGAAAAGTGAGGAAAGAATCAGGGCAATGCAACATAAATGTCAAGTATTGTTTGTTTTTGAATTCTGTTTTAGTTTCTATTGCTGCAGCATTTCAGTGAAGTTGTAATAAGTGCACTGTCCTAGAGTTCGGAATTGCTAAATCAAAGCCCTTTGTCATGCTTAACCCCCATTCGGAGCGAGAATTGTTAGTCTACCTTTTGTTTTGAAACATCTTTGGCAGTCTCGGAAGAAAGCCCTCTAGTCTTAGTTAAACGCATTTTGAAACTAGCTGTGTTCCAACTGAGTTAAGTGTCACACACGCACTATTGAGCAAGAATGTGCTAGTAAAAGTACCACATGTGGGTTTGCAATTGAGGGACCAGTCTGAAAGTTGATGCTCAACTTGTTTCCTTGATGTTTGTGTTAAGTGATGGATTCCTATGTGATTGCATGTTATCTGATGTTTGTTTTGTCTTGTCTTGTCTTTGCTTGAGGACAAGCAAACGTTTAAGTTTGGGGTTGTGATGAGTCCCCATCACATGATAGTTTTCAATGATAAGGAGGGAGTTTAATTGGAGATTTTGATGAATAAAAATAAGAAGTTTGATGAAAATTTAAGAAGTTGTGAACTTAGGAAGTTGGCTTGTTATGCAGTAGTTATGTCGGTTTTCTTCGTGTTTTTGTGTGCAGGAACTAGATCGAATTGAAGATCGAGTGGTGCAAGCAAGAAGAACAAGTGGTACAAGCCAAGGACTTGTCGTGCTGAGTGGCGCGCAGGAGGCGCGCAGGTGGCGCTTCACGCGCAAGAAAACAGAATTGGCGTGCTGTGGGGCGCGCAGGAGGCGCGCAGGTGGCGCTTCACGCGCAAGAAAACAGAATTGGCGTGCTGTGGGGCGCGCAGGAGGCGCGCAAGTGGCGCGCAAGCGCCAGTCACGCGCAAGAAGGCAGAAGCAGAGGCGCGCAGCTTGCGCTTAAGTGGCGCTTAAGCGCCAGCTGAGCGTGAAAAACGTTAAAAACACGTAAGGCCAGGGGGAGAAAGGGGGTCGACGAATTTTGGAACGCTAGAACGCGAAGAGCACTCATTCCTTCTCACCGGTATTGAAGATTCAAGGCTTGGGGACAAGAATTATCATCTTTATCTTGTAATTCTTCCTTTCTCTCTTCCCTTATCATGTGTAGCTAAACCCTAATGTTAGGGATGAATTAACTTTGACGTAACGCTATTGTTGCTGGTTTAAAATTATGTTTATGTCGTACTCTCTTATATTTTGTGAATTGAATTTCTATGCTTAACGCTTTCTATGGTTGGAAAACTTGTAGAACGATATTTTATTCAATGATCGAATGGAAGTTTTATTATTGAATGTTTGAAATTCAATTCCTACCATTCGTAGTTTAGGAATACTCTTAGAATTGTTGTATGTTGCGAATCCTCATTGTTAATGCTTGTTGTTAATTGAAATCGCCTAAGGAATTAGGACTTTAGTTATCGGCAAAGGACTAGTTACCTAAGGAATTAGGAATTAGTTAGAATTGAGGGTTTGATAGCAAAATAAGAGAGAGGTGATCTTTCGAAATTAAATCAGTGACAATAGTGTGAAATCAACAGGCATTCATCCCTAGCGTTCTTCCCATCGTATCTTCTCCTAAGCATTTTAGTTTTCTCTTATTAAAAACACAAAAAGAAATATTTAATTGCTTACTTTAGTATTAGCCGCTCACTCATACCAATCGGAAATTTATTTCAACTTGGTTCGTTTAGTTGTTGTTAACGTAATTGGTAAATTAATTCGATCCTCGAGGACGATACCCGGTCTTACCGGTTTTATTACTTGCAACGATTCGGTACACTTGCCGAAATATTAACAACTGCTTCGACAACGAGCACTTGATTCTGGTCTACCACTGAACTCTAGCTTCCTTCTCGTCGAACCACCATTCTTCAGTTCTTTATTTTCGCTAAGTCCAAGGCTTTGTCGAATTTACCCTCTGATACAACTCTTTAGTGTCGAAATAAACACTTCCCCTTGAAATCACAAGTCAATCCTCATTGACTGCATTTAATTGAGCCTGTCGAAAATGCAAGCTAACACATTGCAATCGTTATGAAATTAGAAAATGAGTTCTGTTGCCAACTTAAATCTTTAACACGTATGATTCTTGTTGTACCTTATTGTCATATATTGCAATTCCTTTATTGTTTGTAGTACCTTATCTTGTCTGCTAGGTTAATGGGAAACTAATTGCAACTTTGGTATGATTCAAATATCAAACTTAATGAATCTTAATTCGAAAACTCACTAAACAATAACAGAGTAGATATTGTGAGCACAAAACAAACATTTAAAAAAAAATCAAAACAAAGTAGTGAAATAATCTATAAGTAGGGGTTGTCTTGTCAATTGAAGAAGTCTCAACTATATTAGTCAAAAAAAATTCCTTTCACTTTCTTAACAACTTTGAGAATTTCTGGCTTCTCTACATTATTTCCACTTTTAGAATTTTCACCTTCATCCATGTTGTTCCCAACCGGACCGGTCGGTATACACATGTTTTGGACTGGGCTCAAGCCCAATCCCGATTTTGGGCCAAACTTGGTGGTCCAAGCACACCAAAGAACTTACATCATTAGCAATTCGTGTGCCTTTCATTTGTTTTAAATTTCGTATTTTCATTACCGACTCTTATTTTTATTAATTATTGTTATTATAGTACGTAGTTTAAAAAAAGTAATAGGTAGTCAATAAAACTCAAAGTTTACTATGAAAAGATAAATAGCAACGACAAGTCATATCTATATATAAAATATTTCTATTGTTTGGTAATTATCCATTTCTATGCATGTTTGGGACGACAAATTTAACATCTATGACTCAATAAAAAAATTCATTCGATAACTATCTCCCACACAAGTTTTGCTGTTGCGTATTAACCTACAACTTTATAAATAAAAAAATGTCAAAATCTCTTACATTAATCTTTGTACTTTCATAAGTTTAATGAATGTCAACTTAATTTCGTTATCTTGTATTTTTTTCATTCAATTTATCTATCAACATAATTATCTTATTATTTAGTCTGTACCGTGCAAGGCACGGGGCTTAGGACTAGTTATTATTATTTGAGCTTCGACATATATCTTATTATTAATGTATATGGAAGAAAACAGAGGATCATCAGAGATCCGCCAATCACAACCTCTCCCAAATTTCAAACATAAAGATTTTATTTATGTTTGTGTACATTATTGAAAAAGTGCGTAGATAATATGAGATTAAAATTGTTTATCTTTTTTCTCACTATTCTCACTTTGAAAGCTCCAAATTCAGATTCAAGCTAGAATCCATTTAGGATAAACACTACAAAAAAGGATAAACACTACCAAAAAAACAGTATTAGCAATCGAAATTAGCGAGAGAAGTCGCAAATAAACTTTTAGCGAGAGAATTAGCGAGAGAAATTCTCTCACTAATTTTAAGCGTGATTTTGAAAAAGAATCACGGATTACAAGGAATTAGCGAGAGAAATTCTCTCGCTAATTTTAAGCGGGATTTTGAAGAAAAAAAAACACGGATTACGATGTAACCAGCGAAGAAATTCGCTAATTTTAAGCTGGATTTTGAAAAAAGTCTACAGATTACGAGAAAATTTGCGAGCGAATTTCCCTCGCTAATTTTAAGTTTTTTTTTTTAATTATTTGTATCTGACTGAACCACTTTCATTTTCTCTTATTCTGTCTTCTCTCACTTTCTCTCATCTTCCCTAAACCAAACTTTTCATTTTCTCACACTTCACTCTCTTTCTCCTTTACTCTCCTCTCTCTCTACCCGAACCCACCCTTCACCACCACCACCACATCATAGCTCCTCTCATCCTCACTCTTCTCTCTTTCTCTCTCTAACCGTTCCTCTCTCTCTCTCTACACAAACACTCTTCCTATATTTCACCACCACCACCACCACCACCCTCACAACAAAATTAACTCCCACCTTCACTCCTCCCTCCCGCCCTCTCTCTAATCGTCCCTCATCTCTCTCTACACAAACCCCCTTCCCATTTCACCTCTACCACCACCACCATATTTCACTCCTTGGATTAATGATATTATAATAATAGTAATTTAATAATATAAATTTTATTTAAAATATTATAATAAATATTAAAAACTTTAAAAAAATTAAAATAATACTACCTAATTCTGTTTTTTTTTAGTGAAAATAGTTTTCTTTACATGGAAGCCAAATACTTGAAATATATGCAAAAATCAAATTTATGATTCTAAAATTAAGTGTTGAAGAATGGTTAAGGGGTTTGAGTCTCGGAAACGCATTTGAAGATGATTAATAATGAGTTTTCTAAAAGTGTTGAAGAATGGGAGAAGCTCACTCAAGAGAGAAGAAGAAGATTTGCGGATTTAGGGCCCACATGTAATTTTAATCCAATTCGGATGCCAAATAATGAGTTCTAAAAAAAAATAAAAAATCCACATAGGAAATCTGTTAGACACATAAGCAAGCTGCTAATAGTGTGATAACAGAATGACTTAAATGAAAAAGTATGTTTTTGTAGGGCCTTTTTCAAAAAAGTAAATAAATTGTATGGACTAAAATCAAATGACCCCATATTTATAGGGACTAAAAACATATTTAGACCAAGTTTATAATAACATTTAAAAATTAATATTTTAAAAAAATACTATAATAGGAAGTTTAAAGATTTTCAAAGAGGAATTAGTATTTAAAAAACATTATAATAACATTGAGTGATATGTTTTCTCTACCTTCTCATTATAGAATCATTTCTGCTGATCAAAAAATCTAGGATCATTGCTATAGTAGTTGCTTTTTTATGATTTCTTTAGTATAAACCGAGTATCCTCTGCGTGTAACTGCAGAGATTAATCCTTTGAGCCGAGTAAGACTACAATGTGCGGCAAAACTATCCCTCAAGAGATTTAACACTGCTGTCATGTCCAAGTCTAAATGGACCCGGGACACCCATTCTATCTCATTCAAGTGCTATTGGATAGTTGCTTTCTTATGATTGATTTCGACGTTTTCTTCTAT
Organism: Astragalus glycyphyllos; assembly: GCA_963573325.1. Classification (NCBI taxonomy): domain Eukaryota; kingdom Viridiplantae; phylum Streptophyta; class Magnoliopsida; order Fabales; family Fabaceae; genus Astragalus; species Astragalus glycyphyllos. Next base: position 58,654,219 of record OY754308.1, on the reverse strand, counting down.
ATTTTTAAATAAACAAATTAGTAAATAGTAAATCTCTTGAAGGCCTCATGAGAGGGAATGAGTATTGGTATAGTAATAGATGTTATACTATCTGGTCAAGTAAATCATCATCATACAATACTTATCAAATTGTGAATTTAATCTTATGATTTATTTTCAATGAAGTGAGGAAAAGTTATGTACATAATTTGGTTGTTGGAAAAGATTACTATATGCTTATGTTTTTGGGAGTTTTGAGTTGAATGGTTATGGTTATGTATTTAATTTATCAGTTTTGTGTAACAACAAATACACACTATATAACAAAAGGTCCACTAGTGTAAAGTGAAACAGTCAAATATATAGTACAAAACTGTGTTTATAGTTGGTTTCTGAGGATACATCTCACAATAGAGTTGGTTCCCATTGTTTTTTTTTTTGACCAAGAGTTGGATCCCATTGTTATTCAAACACAAAAACATATAAATAAAAAATTAAAGAAAAATACAAAATGTAGTACAGGGGCGCATGGCACGCACCCTCTCACAAACGGTTACATTTCTTGAAGGCGCAACTTAAACAAATTATTAGTGCCCCATTTCTGTGATTTACCTGCACTAAGCGAACTTGAAATGCTGGTCGATTAGCAGGGTCTTCTACCAACTTCGCAAACTCTTATGAGTTATGAGCAAGAACATCTCATTTGCCCTCTCCACATTCACATCCAATGCATACCTATGCAGCAACAATCAGAAATCTACTTACAAAGATAAAAAGTAAAACAAAACAAAATCACTTTGAAAAAACTATGAATCAACAGACCTTTATATGTTCACAAAACCTTGGGAAGTTATATTTCCCACTTTCATATATATATATATATATATATATATATATATATATATATATATATATATATATATATATATATATATATATTATCTAACAACCATTGTGTAAAATTTGGAACACTAAGCTGGCTCGAGTTTTTATATCTGTATATTTATATTTATATCTATTTTCATTATCTAACAACATTGTGTAAAATTTGGAGCACTAAAAACACCATTTTGGTAAAACACAATATAGGATACAAAGCATGAACATGAAGCATACAAAACAATAAAATGGTCAAACACCATTTTGGCCATCACCATCCCTATCCAAATAAAATTAGTGGTTACCATCTATCCAATTAGATTGGTTAATGCAGTGGGAATAGTCCTCAACAAATTCATCACTGCCAAGTGATCACATGAGCCCAATTTTTATCAAATTAGAAACCACTTCCTTGATATGATTACCAACAGATTCTTGCTTATGATCAAAGAAGCATGAGAGGACTATTACCACTTGTGTAAAGGTATTAGAATAGCAGTATATTATCAAGTAGTTTTATGCTTGCAAGTTTATAACTCCTTGTGCGTCTAGTTCTAGAAAAATGAAGAGGAAACTTATGGTCATTTATTGAAGAGGAAACTTATGCCATTCTTTCTAATCATTACAAACCCAAGTAAGAAAATTGCTAATCACTTCAAACTTTGCATTAACATATCTTATTATTAATTAACTATCTACATTATTCATAACCTAGCTATTCATGTGCCAGTTCTAATATTTATGCCATCCCACAGAGGTGTTTATATTTACAGTTCTATCATTTGGTGGTTGGGACTTCGAGATATATTTCAAATTGACATATATTCAGTCGCCCGTGTAATTTTTTTTTTTGTGAAAATGCCGTGCAATTAGATGTGAATGGATTCATAGTTCATAGGCTAAAGGATATACATATTGGCCAAATTGGCCTTTGAATTTCTTCTATAGAAGGAATTACTTAGCTGAAGAGGGATTCATAGTTCGTATGAGAAAGAAGAAGCAATGTAGATATAAGGAGAGGGGATGATGACTGAACTCACCATCAGAACTCATCTCCGCTACCGGCCGCAGATCGAACATCTCCAGCGCACCATCTGCGTCGCCGCCGTGCTCCACCTAATCGCCGCCGTTTCCCCCACAATCGTTCTCGTTCTTTTCCTTCATCTCTGGCAACCTCCAATATGCATACATTTGCATCCTCCATTCTTCTCTTTCTTCCTCCCACAGTTTCTATCTCTCACTCTCATTTTGTGTATAATGAAATGTGGTGTGATGAGGAGAGAAGGGGAAGAAGACGAGAAACTAAAAAAACAATAGGAGAAACAGTAGAAGATAGAGAGAGAAGGAAAGAGAGAAAGAAATGCAGCTAGAGGATAACAAATAAACTAACTTATAACGGATAATAAATAAGCTAGAGGATTGAAAGTGTTTGGTAAGATTAGCGATTGAACTGGCTTATAAACAAAAAATGACGTTTGTAATTAATGTTTAAATATGAGAGAAAATATTCGTTTATGGAGGATAAATGAGAAGTTTAATTAAAGTAGCAAGGATAAAAATGAGAGAAAAAATGAAACGATATAAACAAATACTATAAACTACTAACAAACGCTTTCCAATGGCTCATCCGCTATAAGCCAGTGGATTGGCATTGCCAAAAGTAACTTATTGGGTGTAGAATGAGAACTAAGGTTATGTTTGACAAGTTAGATTCGCTAGCTTACGGTGATTTGACTAGCGTATTTGTGTAGTTGGAGGAGAAAGAGATTTATGATTCAAAAACTACAACTGAAATCAACTTATCAAATTTATAATTAAAATCATTTTTTATTAACCAGTTGTTTTATGAATTAAAAAAATTAATTGATGGGTTGGTGACAAAGTTGAAATAATTAAAGCAGATGAAAATCCCTTCTCAGCAAATATCAAAATGCTGAAGAGGAGACCAAACATTCAGTCCCAATACATTTGAGTTGGTTAAGCAAGTAATCGTAGAATATTTGCTTGGTGCAGCGACTAAATGGTAGTCATTTTCTTTTCCAATTGCATATTGAATCACATTTCCCACTATTAATTTCATTGCCTTCGAAACAATATTTGTTCCTTGCCTACCATAGTGAATAAACAAGAGATACTATCCGGGAGATTAATTCCCATGAAGAGGAAGGAATATATGCGATGAGCCAATTTTTAAGATGCTCTTCAATCTCCTCAAACTTAATTCCCAAGGGTGAGGAAAATCAAAATAATTTTGCCTAACTAAACTCCTTAAACACATGGTTGATGTCTTCTAACTTGTCTTCACATCCTCAACAAAAGAGTCACAAGCAATCACCCTAAAGGAGTTTGATCTCCATTATATCTCTGTCTCACTCTCTATGAGAATATTTTACCTTTAATTCACGTAAGTTTCTAGATATTTAGTAATATACTAAATTCAATTTACATAGCAAAATACATAAGATGTATAAAAACCGATAAAAGTTGGTCCGAGCGGTAATTGGGATCGGATTCCATCATAAGGTTACGAGTTCGAGTCTTGAGTGTGCAAAAACTCTATTGAGGAAGAACTACACGAAATGGCAAAATCGGGTGCACGTAACCAGATTGGTTCCCTAGACTAGATTAGTCATCGATAAAGTAGACAAATATTGGACACCAACAACACGAGAGTAAACTTTCAATTTGATCCTTAAACTATCAGACTCTCCTATTTGGTCCATAATAAATAGTCTCTAAACTATTTTAAATTCATTTATTTAGTACCTGAATTATCCACTCTCTCCCATTCAAAAGGTAATTGAAAGACTAAATTGAAGAATTAAAAATACTTTAGGAGTTATTTACTATTTATTATAGTTTATAGTTTAAATACTAAACTAGTAGGATACCCGTGCATACGCACGGGTGCTGTCGTGTTCTTTTTATGAATGAATTACACAGTATTTAAATAGTCTGAACATTATCTTGTGAAAATAAAGGCAAATTTAAAGTAAATAAAAAAGGAGTTTCAAATAAAAAATAGATAAATATTAAAATCTAAAAATGTAAAAGTATCATTAAAAAAAATCTGAGCCTGTGAGTTTTATATCAATGTAGTGTTTTCTATATATCAGTGCAGCTATATATCTCGTGATTTTATATATATCACAATAGTTATCCCCGTATTTTTTGATATATCAGTGTAGTTATCCTGTGTTTTTTTATTATAGTTTCAATTGATTATTTGAGTTAATTAGTAGATTATAGTAAATAGTAAAAGATAGATAGTAGATTATCAATAAGAAATATTTATTCCGTGTTTTAAATTTAATCAGTTTAAGTAGTCATTAAACCTTCTTGTTTTTTAGATAGTAGGTTTATAGTAGTCTTCAAAAATTATAATTATCAATAGCAAATATTAATCCCGTGTTTTTCTATGTATCACGGCAATTATCCCGTTTTTTTTTATATAGCAATGCAGTTATCTCATAGTTTCAATTGATTATTTGAGTTGATTAGTAGATTATAGTAGATAGTAAAAGATAGATAGTAGATTATCAATAAGAAATATGTATCCCTTGTTTTAAATAGTAATCAGTTTAAATAGTCATTAAATCTTCTTGTTTGTTAGATAATAGGTTTATAATAGTCTTCAAAAATTATAATTATCAATGACAAATGTTAATCCTGTGTTTTATTTATGTATCATTGCAGTTATCTCGTGTTTTTTTATATATCAGTGTAGTTATCCCATAGTTTCAATTGATTATTTTAGTTGATTAGTAGACTATAGTAGATAGTAGATTTTCAATAAGAAATATTTGTTTTAAATATTAATTAGTAGTTTAAATAGTCATCAAGTCTTCTTGTTTTTTAGATAGTAGGTTTGTAGTAGTAGTCTTCAAAAAAAATTAATTATCATTGACAAATATTAATGTCGTGTTTTTTTTATATATCAGTACAGTTATCCCGTGTGTTTTTTATATATCATTGCAGTTATCTTGTAGTTTCAATTAGTTATTTTAGTTGATTAATAGATTATAGTAGATAGTAAAAAATAGATAGTAGATTATCAATAAGAGGTGTTAATAGATTATCAATAAGAGTGTAAACAGAAGAGTGAAAACAGATTTCGGATAGAAAATTAAAATTTTAACAGGACAATTTTTTCAAAAATTGTGATAGTTTTATTTAGTGTGACTAATTTACATTTTTATAGCTAATTTGTATAAGTTAAAAAATTTAGTTAAAAAAAACTAAAGTAAGAAATGATAGGATAAAGAGAATAATTGTTTGTGGGAAAAATAAAAGTAAAATAAAAAAAAAGGAAGAAAGAGAGTGTAAGAAAAGAGTGAAAAGGAGGAAAGGGAGAGTAAGAAGAAAGAGAAAAAATGAAGAAAGAGAGTGTAAGAGAAAAGTGAAAAGAAGGAAAGAGAGGGTAAGAAGAAAGATAAAAAGGAATAAAAAAAATAATTGATTAAATGTAAGTTAATATGTTACCTTTATTTTTGACACTTGTAAGTTAATAGGTAATTTCATTGGAGGTTAATTGGTATAAATATAGTAGATAGAAAAGGATGATAATTTAAGTACCAAATTGATGGTTTACATTACACAATTACGGCTTAAAAAATGTATATAAAAATTAAAATTGGCCATTTTCAAAGAAGTTAATGCCGAATAAAAATATCCGTTACTGTTGTCTGCAAATTGAAATCAAAGTGCAGTCTTCTCTCTTCTCTTCTCTTCTCTTCTCTTCCGACTCTCTCTCTCTCTCTCTGCACTTGTTTTCTTCATAGTCACTCTTTTTCCAAGTTCCAACCCAGTGTAAGAGAGGAAAATGCAGCATTTCACAGATTTGCAAGAGAGTTCAGATTTCGGTGACCCCGATTCTTGGATTTCAGCTCAAGATCACTCCACATCTTCCACCGCTGTAGCTAACGGCAATTTGGATCGCGATCTCTTCAACGATCTCGTCGAAATTGTCCCCCTCGTTCAATCACTCATCGTAACCCTCTTTCCTCTTCAATTTTTTTTGATTCTTTGTGGTAGTAGAAAAGAAAACTAGTTTGTAATAATGTTAATTGAAGTTACTTTACTGAATTTTAGTTAGTGAGTTATAAAATTAAAGAAAGTTTGAATCTTTTTCCCCATATTCTTAACTTTATTGTTTAATTATGATTAGGATCGTAAAGCGAGCCGTTCATTTACTCGTCGTGGTTCCATGATCTACACCAAGACACCAACAAGAGAATCATTGTCTAAAAGAGTAAGACTTTTTCCCCCCTTTCTTGATTTCAATTTTCTCACTTATAATTTTCAATTTTTTGCCTAGTAAACCTTTGCAGTCCTGGTAGGTTTGTTGTAATCGTGCAAGCAATTTAGACTTTCCTTCCATTTTATATAATTTACAACTGACACTCTCTGGGCTGGTTTGGTTAAGGACTTGAATTTGGATGTTATTTACTAGTAATAGAATACCTCTTTCTCTTTGAACTCATGTTGTTTTTTCCTATTGTGATTGTATTTATGAATGGCAGTCAAAGAGGACATTAAATATGATAAATTGCGGAACTAAGTTGGTGTTTTTTGAAGCATGGATACAGTAAACCCCCTGCATAATGCATATTTCTATCATACACGATAAATGCCCCCATAAATGCTGGCTACATAGATATCCATGATGACAAATTAATATTAATATCTGGTGACATTTAGTTTTAATAAACTCTGTTGATGGGTTGCAAATTTGTAATCACATATTTTGTGAGTGACCAAACTTCTCTGTACTTTGTGTTGTCCCTTAAATCTCTTTCTCTGAAATGACAATGGTTTAGTATTAGTGCATATATGTGGGCAACAAATATTATATTGATTATCAATCCTCTGCATCTTGTGATAAATATCACTCCATTGTTGACTATCTAATTTTCATATCATAATGTATGCCTATCTGTTATAACCTTTCGCATACTTTATCACTTGATTGGAACACTTCGTTTGATTGGTAAAGTTTCTTTTTAATTTAAGTCAAACCATGAGGTATCCCTATAGGTTTGGTCCAGTTGTTTTACCTATAAGACTAATCCCCATTTGGCCACGGGAGCACAAGGGTTATGCATCCTCCCTACATATGCAGCTTACTGAGATTCAAACTTGTGGTTTACTTATATCCAACCACCTCAACCCACTCATTATCGGTTGAACAATAAGTGATAAGCACCTAAGTACTTGGGAGTTAGGAGCCCTCCCTCAAAAGCCAGTAGTTATGGGGGAAGAACCAAGTCACTTAAGTACTCCACCAAGCATCTCATACTAAGCATCTCATACTACTCGATGTGAAACTTCGGCACCCCAGGCACCCCATTCCCAATCATAGCACCGCCCCTCAGAGACAACATCCTTGGGGGCTGCACTCTATGACACTTCATTCAACTTCCTCGTGGTCAGAACCCTCCATCAATCCGAACCCTCCATGGGTAGCCTTTTCTGATGATCAACTCTGATACCAATTGATAAGCACCCAAGCACTTTGGGAACCCCCTTAAAAGCTAGTTGTTAAGGGGGGAATAACCAAGTCACTTAAGTAAGTCGCCGAACATCCCATATTACTCGATGTGGGACTTAAGCACCCCCTAGTACCGAAGTCTCTATCAAGAAACTTCGTATCCCTTAAGGATTTAGACTAGAAACCTTCAGTAAGATTGTTGAAGAAGCTTATTTTTGTTTATAGTCCGATTTTTCAATATTGGATAATGCAACTGAAATATTGCTAGGATGTGCCTGATTGTATGATTCTAGACCCTGGAGATGTAAGATTTTGTTAGTCCAGCTTTCTGCTCAAATAACGTAGTTTTCATTGGTTTAGAAGAGAAACTTAACTGGACTGGATGTTTATCTGACCATATCTTATCTGTATCACATAGCTCAAGTACTTTATATGTCATTCATACTTGAAAATCTCCCGATATACAATTTTACATGACTGTATTGTGAACCTTACTCATTAGTGACTCATTGTTATTTTTATACTATTTTGGTTTTTTCCCTGTATTCTCTTTGCATGGCATTCGGAAATTTAAAACTATTCTTCTAAATGAATGATTTCTCTGGTAATAACTGTTAAGTTTTCTGAGTGCCGAGAGCATTGTGAGTTATGACTGACATTTCTTTGTCATGATTTGCATTTGAATCATTTATCTCCTCTGGTAGACAACAGATCAAAAAAGCAGGAATGCTGCTCAGTCTATTCCTGGCACAAAGAAAAGGGACCTTGGAGCAAAAGAACAAGGAAAAAATGGCAGCAATAACTCTGATGCTGATAACTTTTGTATGTTCTCAAAAGCTCTGGCATCAGAAAAGGACAGAGAAGAGTTAACTATGTTGAGGGAGCAGATAGAGGAACTTAAGATGGATTTAAAGGAGAAAGATGAACGCTTAAAGTCAGCAGAAAATTCGAGAGAGCAGATGAATGCCATTACCGCAAAATTTGATGAACTGAAACATCAGGTTTCAGAAAAGAACACTTCACTAAATTATACTCAACAACAACTCTCTGATGCTAAGGTACTGATCTAACTGTGTTTTTTTAATTAATAAATTGGCACAAGGAGATGCAAAATCATTCACAATTGAATAGGGTTCATCACTCATAGTTAGCGATAAATTGATGCCTTTTGATTTCATACATACTCTTCATGCATCTCTGGAGCATGGTTGACATAGCTCGGGTATCAAAAGTTAGATTCTACAATGGAATGTATTTAAGAAGTTGTACTTGTATGCATAGAGCATGTTAAAGGCTTCAAATTGCAATGAGTTTAACTTTGACGAAGCTTCTTGTTTTGATTGTACTCAAGATTTAGTGTTATCTAATAAGCTTTGAATATGGTTAAAATTTTGGTGTTGCTCCTCTGAGATTGCTACTATTGGTTTATTTTGGACTTTATAACACCTTAACTAGATGGCATTGAAATAAATAATGTGTTGGGATCTTATACTATTGTCCTATTTCAGGCTAATATGGATAAAATAGGTGGGAGAAAGATTTCATTTCATTTTGGGGAAAGTTTTGAATGGATTCTTCTTAGGCATTAACTAGTGTCTTTCTCTGCAGATTAAGCTTGCAGATAAGCAAGCTGCTCTTGAAAAAATGCAATGGGAAATGATGACATCAAACCAGAAAGTGGAGAAACTTCAAGACGAGCTTGATTCCCTACAAGCAGATATTTCGGCATTCACATTGCTACTTGAAGGCCTTTCAAAAGCTGACACTGCTGAATACATTGATGATTATGATGCCGAGCCTTATGGTTTCAATCACCTGCCTGAGATTGTGAGTTTCTAAATATTTTTCAAATCAATAAAGACAGCAGCATATTTTGCATACATTGCTATATATTGTGACAATTTCAACACAACACTATGATGGTGACCTTCCTGGTTCAAAAGACTCGGATATTTTGTTTGCCAACGCGTATGGTGTGTGGCTTCGACTTGCACATGCATGCATGCCTTCAAATTCAGTGATATAGCATTTATTAGATTCTATTCACATTTCTTTCAACTTCTTTTCACTTAGGATAGGGTATCTGGTAAATACATGAATCAGTGAATGGCAAAGTCTTGAACTATTGTTGTTTGATTAGTGGCTATCTATATTTTTAAGAACGGAATTGTGTAACTATTTAGAAATATCTAATCTTGGATGTTAACCTTTTCAATAAAAACATCTTTGGTTGAACAGGATGATATGGATGAGATGGAATTACAGAGAATTGAAGAAGCAAGAAAAGCTTATCATGCTGCAGTTGCTATCGCCAAAGAAAAACGAGATGAAGAATCCATTGCTGCGAGTGCTGATGCTAGGTTACATCTCCAGTCATTAGTTTTCAAATCCAAAAATTTCAATCTGTAACATCTCTCTCTCATATTATTTAACATGTTTACACGCTAGGCCCTTTATTAGTCACAATTTGTAAATCACTATTCCTGTGTGGGAGTGGGCTTTATTTGTATGTAGGCCTGTTTGTGAACCAAAATATAAAATTGTACTTGTACCATTTTATTATTATATTATAAAGCAATAAACTAATGCTTGTTCAATGAGGTTACAATGTGCATCTTCGGCTCTTTGCGGCCTAACCGCGTCACCAGACATGTGAATCGGATTTTCAAAAGCAGCAAGAGTTACAGATTTGTTTGAAGTGGCATTCAGCTAGTTTTCTTCAAGTGGCCCTGCCTGCATTTAGCCTTTAGTTGCCTCCTGGTTTCCTACTTACCTTATGTGGTCCATATCTTTGTAGCCACCAGCTGGACCTCTGGAAGTTGTGCTCTTTATTTAGTATCTAAAATTGTTAATGCCGCGAGGGGGATATTTGTGCTTTTTATTTTTGTATGAGTAATTTCGACTGAGAAGGTTAAAACCTGTTACAGAATTTATTTGATGCTATATGCTCTTTCTTCTAGCAATTAAATGCAACCTTCATGTATGATCTTAACCTATATGGTCTTTGGAGTTGTGTGTATGCAGGAGATACTATTACTAAGTTTTGTACAAAAAGGTGGCCATTTGACGGTATTTTGGGTCAACCAGGTTGACAGTAGAAGTTACCTATATTGACTCATAATAAACCAGGTTGTCATTTATTCACTCAAACATGCAACATTTCATTGAGAACCTGTTTAAAACCTGAGTGACTAATTGGGAGGTTGAGTAACGAATGCTTAACTCCCTCGCTTAGTATTTTCTGGACAAAAGAATTCGCTCTGAGAAAATTAAAAGGTAAGAAAGAAAATGATGTGCAACTATTTATCTATTTATCAGAATCTACAACACTGAAATCGCAAACCTCGAGCCTTTTGCTTCTTTAGGTGCTGACTTTCTTCTGACTTAGGCATTTGTACAGGGCTTCCAATCCACTCCAAACCCAACCTGTGTTTCTCAAAAAAAAAACCATTATAATTTCATGATATACATGCTTTAGGTGAAAATTTCAATGAAAATAAAAGGGTTATATGATTGACTTACACAGGGAATGCAAAAGAACCAGCACTGCTTTTAGAGTCTCTTGATTCAACAACCTCGGAAACCCTTCTGCTGCTCTCTCTATGTTGCTCTCTACACTCTTTTTCCTCTTCCTACAATGAAACGAAATTAACACAAACATTAATTTAACCAATGTTGTTGCAACCTATGTAGTGCCAACACTTCACAACGAAGGCATGTCCGGTGTACGGCACATGCATGTAGTTCGCTTCAATCACTTCTATTTTCTCATAAACAGTGTCAGTAGTATCGTGTTATGTGTCTGTGTCGGTGTTCTTAGGTTGCAACACTCCAATAGCTAGAGAGGAAAAAGTTGAGGATGATATACCTTAGGATTCAAAGGCCTTGAAGTTGTATCCTCTCCAAAGCCGAACACTATAAAATCTTCATCCATGGAGAGTGACCAACTTGAATAACAACCATCTTTATTATCTGTTACCAATGCTTTGTTGTGTAGCTGTCTCGCTTTAATGCATTTTTGGCATGGCGTTGACATATTGTGGACAATAATACTATTGAAGCTTGTTCATGATCATCTGCTGGGATTTCAGAAATCTAACTTCTGTCTTTTTTTATGTTTTGTTTTTAGCTCTACTTTTCTTTGTGACTTGGACAAGAAGAGGGGAAATTGGCGTCTGAATTTGGGGCCATGGGGGTTACGGTATTTAATCCACAATGAATATGTAATTGCTCATATGTTTTTTAGGTATGGAATAGGTGAGAGATTTGTGACAAAAACTAGCTGTCTTATTTATTTGCCAATTTAAATCGACCAGAAATTAAAATATAACATAACAAAAAAAGGGCATGTGACCAACATGGGTAAATACTTGAGCTTCTTAACCATTTGGTTAATGATTCCATTCATGGTCGGTGCATGCAGTGGCGGATCCAGAAAATTTCATTCATGGGGGCAAGTAAACTAACTATCTATAATATTTCATAGAATAAAAATAAAATAAGGTTTTACAAAATACATAATCAGGTATGTGACAAAAAAAACACCAAAAAAGATATTCAATTACTTCCACAAGTTACGATTGTCTTTCCACAAGTTACAATTGTCCTCTACATGCTTTCAACTCCGTAAAGATTTGGGCCTCACTGTGTTGTAGTTTGGCAGTTGGATATTTGTGGGGTCAAACCTAATTTTTTATTGGGGGCAAAAACTTTTTATTGGATATATTAAAAGTAAATATAATTTTTTTGTGGGGTCAATTGACCCCACTACTAAGTACTAACACACTGTATCCGCCATTGGGTGCATGTGGAAAAATACCTGGTGGGAGATGTGTTAGAACAATTTGTTTGTGGGAATAATGCTGCAACTAAGAAGAACAACCAAACATAGAAAACCATTAGTAAAAATTAATTGTAAATAACATGTAAAATAAATAACAAGGAGAAGATGAATTTATCATTGCACAAGACTCCAAGGCGTGTAAAACACTAAGCTTTAGGTTCGATTCGCCCCCACCAATCACTCTAGATTGGATGCAATAGGATGACCAGCGAATCCCCTTCAGGATACAATGGAGTTCCTTGACATGGTCTGCACACCCACACCAAGCGTATCGATCAATGGTAGTTTACGGAATAAAGTTTCCCCAATTACTCTCGTGCACTAGAGAAAAGAAGAAATGACTTAGATATAATTTTGGAAGAAATTTGGCTCATGTAAACATGAATTTTCGTATATTATTATCAGCCCAAAAGTGTCTCTAACTATAGAGAAACTCATGTCACGTGGAGAAGGGAAATATTCTTGTGTCCAGAATTTCTGTCAGTTAACACGAATATATACCACTAGCGCACACAATGTTTCACTGAAGTGGTGCCAGCCTGGTGGTCAAGAGGCGTGCTTGTCCATTTCTGCTGCGTGGGTTCGAATCCCAGCCGGTGCTATTTAAGCACCTTTCCGCTTTTATTTTAACCATTATAACTTAACAACGCATAAAATTAAAACGACTTACAAGGGAATCGAACTTGCAACCTAGTGCTCCAACTAGACAAAACCAACCACATGGCTACCTTCAACTTTGTCTTACATTACAAAGTAATCAGTATTTACCCATTCTTATATTTTGGAAATATCTCCAACAATCCCCCACCATTTTCAAAATATATCTAAATCCATTATTCCGGAAATCTCATGTTTTCAGATGAAGGTATCTTGCGATTTGAACCATCACTTAGTAAGTTAAGTCTTCACTTATATCCCTAAATAAATTGGTAGACAAGCTTTGAACCAATTATTCATTAGACCAAGTGTGCATAACTCACACATGAAATCTCGGTACCATTGATCGAATTATAAAATTGACACTTTTGTTTAGGCCTTGTGTCCGGTATCCTTTTCATGAGAATTTTAAGAGTTAAGCCCTTGAACTCTATGAAGCGGCCCCACTTCATTCTCATATAGGTAGACTATATCAGAAATGCACCCATAATTATGCACCTCAGCAAATATATGCTATATGTCCATTAAGAGGAAAACCTCATCCTTCCACATTTATTCTTATGGTCCAAGTACTTTTACCCTTTGGGATGCATCTATTGTCAAGTACTTCAATCACTCTTATAGTGTACTTTTCTCATTGAACTCAAGACTTGATACTACTCAAGTGTGAGTTGAGTTTCCACCATTGGTGATCAATTAGATATGGGCTTGTACCACATCCCTAATGACATCTTCAATACCTTTAACATTATATCCGAAGACATCATATCCTTGTCAACTCTTTCGTCAAAGAATTGCAAAACTTTTTCCAACTTCAATAAATCTTTGAATATTCAATCAATCACATAGCTATGGCTTTTATATTTTCTTGATAGTTTAAACTAACTATCACCATGACACTTTTGTCATTCATTGTGTCATATACACAAGCTTTATGTCATTCTTCCTTTGCTATTAAATATTTAATAACCACTTCAATTTGAAGTTCTACTCCACTTGAATATATTCAAGAAACCATATATTCATTGCATTAATTAAATATATAAAGCAACAACATCCATGATCATAAAGATTTCTCATAATCAACTTTAATTTCATAAGATGGGTCCAAACATGTAAGTCATAACTCCACATAAAAATAAATCAAACACTTTAGAATTTATTTCTATTTTATGAAAAGGAAACTTTTTCATATTAGATATCACATCACTAATACAAGTATCATAAATTCTAAGTGGCAAATTCCAATTTCATGTATATACATGTTCCATGGTAAAACAAAATAATAATCACAATAGAAAATAAACAATGAACCAAAATCATTAATTTTCTATCACTTTTCTCCATAAACATTTGTCAACTTACAATAATTTAAAACATTCCCAAATTATTTTCAATACCACAATAAATAAGCAATTAACAACTACTTTCATATTTTCATGCATATACAATACGGAATCATCAATTCTAAATGCAATAATTTCTTACTTGAAGAAACAATATCAGTTAAACAAACACTTACTATTTAAAGCACTAAATTTACATTGCATTCATGTTATTATAAAAAATATGCAGATATTCCAAAAATTCATTTGATATTGAAACAAATAGTATAGAAATCATGTTCAATTATTTCCCCTTTCAGATATTTGAAATTAAAACATTCTGTAATTACGATTACTATCATATATAATTTCATATATCTAATTTAGTATTAAAATTGAACAACGTACGTGCATGCATGTTTCATATATCAAATAACTTTGAAAAACATAATTAATTTTGTATACATAATGTTGTCCCACATGATTTAGATTTCCACTTCACGAAAATTATTTCCAAAACACAAATTATATCTTCTAATTTTAAACAAACCATTTTCATGAATGAACTTGAATAAATTTCATTTTTAGACCATCAAACATATCATGTATACTTATTTAGAGTAATTGTGTACCTTTCACCATGGTCATAAATAAACAGATTTTTGGTTAAGTATATTGTTCATCTCTCCCAAATAGTATAAGTAGGCAAAAACATCTTCCTTCAATGTTGCAGTCATCATTTCAACACAAATGCATAATCGAACCTAAAGATTGTTAGAAGAATTTGTTGGTGGGAATAATGCTGCAACTAAGAAGAACAACCAAACATAGAAAACCATTAGTAAAAATTAATTGTAAATAACATGTAAAATAAATAACAAGGAGAAGATGAATTTATCATTGCACAAGACTCCAAGGCGTGTAAAACACTAAGCTTTAGGTTCGATTCGCCCCCACCAATCACTCTAGATTGGATGCAATAGGATGACCAGCGAATCCCCTTCAGGATACAATGGAGTTCCTTGACAAGGTCTGCACACCCACACCAAGCGTATCGATCAATGGTAGTTTACGGAATAAAGTTTCCCCAATTACTCTCGTGCACTAGAGAAAAGAAGAAATGACTTAGATATAATTTTGGCAGAAATTTGGCTCATGTAAACATGAATTTTCGTATATTATTATCAGCCCAAAAGTGTCTCTAACTATAGAGAAACTCATGTCACGTGGAGAAGGGAAATATTCTTGTGTCCAGAATTTCTGTCAGTTAACACGAATATATACCACTAGCGCACACAATGTTTCACTGAAGTGGTGCCAGCCTGGTGGTCAAGAGGCGTGCTTGTCCATTTCTGCTGCGTGGGTTCGAATCCCAGCCGGTGCTATTTAAGCACATTTTCGCTTTTATTTTAACCGTTATAACTTAACAACGCATAAAATTAAAACGACTTACAAGGGAATCGAACTTGCAACCTAGTGCTCCAACTAGACAAAACCAACCACATGGCTACCTTCAACTTTGTCTTACATTACAAAGTAATCAGTATTTACCCATTCTTATATTTTGGAAATATCTCCAACAAGATGTCAATCCCTTAATGAACCTCGGAACTCGGGAATTAGTTTCTGCAGTTACGCGCAAGACATTCATTAGTTTATCCAAAAAAGGGCATGTGGCCTTAGGAGATGGATCGAGGTGGAAGGTCGCGGAAATGTTGGTGGTGCAGGTTACTCTCAGTGGTTTAGGGCTGAGAACCAAGATGGTTGGACTGCACCGAATAGGGAGAGGACAGTTACATTATCACATTCAAATTACGCACAAAAAAGAAGGACCGCATTGCATGCACAATAACCACAATGATAGAGAGATGTTCACGGTTAATTTATTTCAAAACCCCAAAGCAGATATTCTTCACGGTTAATAACCACAATGGTGTTCAAAATGTTAGTTTTGTTTGGTATTTTGAATTTTATTTTCAAACAAAATATTTCAATTAATATTATATGTATGTATAATGAAATGCCTAATTTTTTTTGTATGAATGAAGATAAAAATGGTGTTCAAAAGGTTAATTTTATTTGGTATTTCAAATTTTATTTTCAAAAAAAAAATATTTCAATTAATATTAAAAGTATCCATTGGTATCCATGAAAAACCCGCTACGCGAGTACCCGCGTGGGTATGAGGTGGGTACGGGTAGCATTTATATTAGGCGAGGCAGGTAACTACTACTCGTGCCGCCCCGCCCCGTTTACATCCCTAGTTGGGATCGCCAGTTATTGGACACTTTCAGTAGGAAAAAGAAAGACGCAACAAATAAAATAATATTTTATTAGATAAGCCTTTCTCTTTCATACTGAAACTGTCTGGTAACTGGAGAGGATCCTCACCCATGAATTAGTTGTTGAAGGCGACCAAAAATGTCCATTAAATTTGGATGAAAAATCAACACAAAAAGATGAACTGCGACCAAGTAGATTTTATTTTTTATCGGCTAGCCTGGCAAAAATGTGAGTGTCGGGGACAGCGAGTATTCTAAGTTGAAATTGTCGGGACCTGAGCAACTCGAGTGCAATTCATTCTCTACGAGACCTAATTCGGACTTATCACCGAGATATATTTTTTATGTAAAACTTTGGTGCATGCAAATAAAATAGAAGAAATTCGTACTCAACTCGGTTTTAGTGGTGCTTTTGCGGTGGACAAAATAGGAAGAGGTGAGTGTCATATCATAGCATGGAAACATGTGAATGTCATATCATAAATTACTCACCAAATTTTATTAATATTGAAGTGGTGCAACAAGATAATATACATAGGAGGTTTATGGGGCTTTTTATGGCTATCTTGATGGGGGTCATTATTATGACTCGTGGAACTAATTGAGTAGTTTAGCAACAAATGATACTTTGCCATTGTGACCTATATATGGGAGATTACAATGATGTATTGTCAAAAATGATGAAAAGAGAGGCACAAATGACTACCCTCTATGGCGTATTAGAGATTTTAGAGAAACCGTAATGGCTCACGAGGGGTAGAATAAAGTACCATTTGGGAATATCATGCTGAAGCTTCAACGTTGTTCAAAAGAGATAGATTCTTTGGGGCGGAAATTAAGATCCAAGTATGGAGCTCAAATTGATGAATGTCGATAAGGATCGAAGAGTTGCGTCTTTGCCATGATGAGGCGAGTCAAACTCTATATAATGAGACTCGAGATAGAATGAGTTTGTTGATATCTCAGGAGGAAGCGTTTTGGAGGCAGCGGGCAAAAGTATTTTTGTTGCAAGAGGGTGATACTAATTCTAAAATTTTCCATGCTATGGCTAGTAAAAGGAAAAAACGTAACACCATAAAGAGGTTGGAGAATCGTAATGGTTTTCTATAGGAGGGCCAAAGGAGGGAGTGTGATATTGTTGAATCCTTAAAGACCCATTCATGGTTAGAGACTGTGATTTTGCAGGTGTGATCTAATATCACCTCAGACCAATGATATGGATATTAATCATATCACAAGACCTTTAACAATTACAGAGTTCAAGAAAGTTCTTTTTCAAATGCTCTCTGATAAATCTCTCAGGCCAGATGGTTTAAATCCAGCTTTTTACAAAAAATTCTAGCATTTTTGTGGTATGAAGATCTTTCTCTCAGGTATTACTTGGTTGGATCGAGGTATGTTTCTTACCAAAGTGACCTCTACAAATATAGTCTTGATTCTCAAAGTAGACAATCCCACGTCTATGAGAGATTTGAAGCCTATTTCTTTATGTAATGTGATTTATAAAATCATTTCAAAGGTGCTAGCAAATATAATGAAATAGGTCATGTCTAATTGTATATCACTTGAACAATAAGCTTTTATTGAGAAAAGGCCCATCACAGATAGTCTTCCGGCAGCTATAGAGACTATACACCATATGAAGCTGAAATTAAGTGGAAAAGTGGGTGAGATGCTTTAAAAATTGATATTAGCCAATCATATGATAGAGTTAGCTGACAATATCTTAGAGAGATGATCAGTTATTTGAGTTTATGTGATAAATGTCTTTAGTTAGTTGAGTTTTGTTTGGCTGTTAATGAGAAGACCATTGGTAATATTACTTGGGAGTCAAGGGCTTAGACAAGGAGACCCCCTCTCCTTATCTTTTCCTTATTTGTACAGAAGGCTTGACTACTCATCTTCTTAAAGCAAAGGCTCATGGGAACATATATAGCTGTCAATTTTGACCCAGCCTAGCGAGCCGGTCTAGTGGCCCGATTATTTGGTTGGGTTGGGCTCTAAAAATAGAGGCCCAAAAACAACGCTAAGTTTTTTGGCCCGGCCCAATTGACCCGATTATATATATGGGTTGGTGGGCTGGTGGACAAAGCATTAATGTATTATTCATGGTGATTTGTAGAGCCAAAACAGATTTAAATTGACTTTGTTTGAGCCAAAACAGATTTATTTATCTTATGTATACAGTATGCTACTCCCAAAATATTGTCTTTATGTATATTGCTCATTTGTAGAAAAAAAACTATGGTCACAATTCTAAAAATTTAATGATTTGTAGCCCATTGGCCCATGGGCTGATGTCGAACTGGACTGGGCCATAAAATATGCAGCCCATTAGAATATTGGGTCGGCCAGACCCAGCCTATAAATGTTGTTTGGCCCTATGGGCCGTGCCGGACTGGACCCAGTCCATTAACAGCTCTATATGTTCCCATGAGGAGCTCCCTCCCTTACACACTTTTTTTTTGCTGATGATTGTTTTCTTTTTTTTAAGAGCCATATAACACTACTAGAATTTTCGTCATTTCCTGCGGATTTTCATTAAAAATTCGCAGGAAACGGGTTTCCTGCGGAATTTCCAGCAGATTAAGGTTCCCAGTTATTTTGTTCGTGGATAATTGTTTCCTGTGGATTTTCATATCGGCAGGAAACTTTTGCAGGAAATTCGACAGGAAGTCTATAGGAAATTCCGCAGGAAGTTTCGCAGCGAATTCCACAATAAATTTCGCAGGTAATTCAAAATTTCTGCATGAAATTCCGCAGGAAATTGCAGAATTTTTTTTCAAACCAACAGCAAATTTTATTGCTTGGTATTATTATTATTATTGTCATTATTATTAATATAATTACTTTCAAAATAATCCATACAAAATATTTTTTATTTAATTTCAAAGTATATTACATTATAAAGAAATGCAAACTGGATTTAATTGATACAATCACAAGATCAAAAGCCAAATCAGGTGTACTAACTACAAATATAAACACAACTATCAATATTACAAATTTGGATTTGGTGATGCTTGCAGAAATTCTACCCTACTCCCACCGTTCCATTGAAAGTCACCACTCCCTTCCAGACAATAACGAATCTCTTCATCTTGATGAATGTGCTCAATGTAGAAGTTCTTCAACTTCTCTTCATAATTATCAAACTTTCTCTGGGTACAAATCAAGCAAATCCTACAACATATTCAAATACAAAAGAAACATCCAAGATTCAAAAAAATGCTACCAACACCTAGCAACATTCACAACAAATCTCTATTATACTAAACCATAGGTTTTACAAGTTCAAGTCCAAGTCAGATATTCACAATAAAACACCTATGATCCACCTCATATCCACATACCCAGAAACTGTCCACATAGACAACACAAGGTTAACTAATACATCAATCAACGTAAAACATTTGAATTCATGGGAAAAAGGTTGATCCAGCGGTTGTTATGGCACAAAATTTCGGCTACGGAAAAAAAGGCAGCCAATCATTACAATGATTTTGTCTCTTTCATCGCATTTATACCACATGATGTGCAGTAAATCATATCCCTAAAAAATGGGATCTACATTAATCTTGAAATTCCTAAACATACGATCTTAACCATACATTTAAGAAACCTATATCTGAGGAAAAAATAAAAAAAAACAGCCATTATGACCATTACCATTACGTGGGCTATCACAGTGTGGAAAAAATTAAATAGGTCACCTTTGTTTCCACTTTTTTTTTTTCACAATATCCTTTGCTTCCACTTGAGAGGATACATGGTCAGTATTTGCTGGAAATCATGATTCACGGAGAATTAAACAGTAAGAACGGTACCATGACCAATGCTCCTCACATTGATCTTTGGTTTTGGGATAATATTCTCTTTTTATTTGGCTCATCCAAATCTAATTATTTTTTTACTGCATTAATATTAAGATATTTGGTTTGTCATGTGATCCTCTCTCCCCTCTTTGTATTCTTTTTAATTTATCTGATATCTTATCTTCATTGTAGATTGTGAGTGAGACCGACAAGTTTGTGCTTTTTAATTTGCCAATGCCAAAACCAATGATATAGTCTCTTTAGAAAATACACATACACATGTTATTTCATGTCTAATAACTTTTT
This sequence comes from Astragalus glycyphyllos, assembly GCA_963573325.1. Taxonomy (NCBI): domain Eukaryota; kingdom Viridiplantae; phylum Streptophyta; class Magnoliopsida; order Fabales; family Fabaceae; genus Astragalus; species Astragalus glycyphyllos. The sequence continues at coordinate 58,633,643 of OY754308.1, read as the reverse complement.
ACTCATATGAGTGATATAACAACACAAAAAAAATGTGATATTTATTTTCATGCTGCATTTGTTATCATTAACTGATTTTAATTTCTGACTGGTAATGGCTTAATTATTAGTAGCTTTCTTGCCTTTTTTAAAAATCTAGAGGCAAGTTTATGAAATCCGCAATTTTCTTACTTTCCTAGGATTTCTAATTAAAGTTATCATGTTGGTGTATTGATGTATTTTATGAAGGAATCGTCAAGTATTATGATCACTTAAAGAAGCAGCATGTGGTGTGCTCACAATCTGAATTGTTCTAAGGTTATTATGTTGGCTAACTATTACAATTCTGACAGAATTTTATTGTGGCATGTTGTGCGAACCTATCATATCTGAGTCAGCCTAATTATGATTCGGTTAACTCAATAGATTACTTGCTTTTTAAATAGGTAGAAACCATATTATCAAAGACTATATATCCTTAGCTCACGGGTGTTGTTTGTTTTGTGACCTTAATGGTTTTTGATGGATACTATATGACCTTCTCCTTGATTTCTGCCTTTCTCTCTCTTGATTGCTTATAGCAGGGGTGTTAATTGTTTTGTGACCTTATGTTACAATGACCATAGAAAAAACTGTGAAAACATTGTGTTGTGGAGAGTGATAATTTGTCTCCATTGTTGATTTTCGAGCCGGAACACTAGTTGAACTTTCGCAAATTCGATTGAGAGTGATATCGTAGAGGTTGGGAACGATGGGAAGAAGAAGAGGAAAGTAGTGGAAGCCGTCGCATGAATAGTGTTTAGGTTTGGAAAGTTCAGTTCAAGTTAAACCTACAAGACGGATATACTCCTTAATTTCGTTAAAATACCGAAAACACCCCCTGTTATGAAATATACCCTTTTCTATTTTTTTTGCTGCAAATTATGGTTTGTAACTTGAGTATTTAAAAATCACCTTTTTATATAAACTGTTTAATAAACTTTATTTTGGTAAAAAATCTAAATATTTTTAATAGATAATCACTTTAAAGAGTTACTAAAAAAATTCAATATGAGAGATATAATCTTTATTATACTAAACCATGGATCCTACACCTAAGCGTCCACATAGATAAATCAAAAAAATTACATCATCACACTGAAAAGTTCACGTCAGCATTTTCCCAACACATGGCATCCACATCATCTCTTACAACTGATCCGATGGACGATATTTAAAACAAGTGGTGTAAAAGAAACATCAACAACTGTCGTTGCACAAAATTGCAGCTTCATTATACACGGCCAAGATTAAACAAAATTGTGGCTCATCTAATCAAGGGCTCCCAGTAAATCTCCTCTTGGAAAATCCTGCCTATCATTTAATGTTTTAAATCACCACAATTTCAATCCCTAAAAATCAGGAATGACATTAAGCATTCAATTGTATTGAACAAATAATCATTTTAATTCCTATACTATAGACAAAAGTAATATTAAATTAAGTATACTTTATTAAACAAAAATGAATCAATCTTAATGCTAATCTAAATATAAACAAAAATGAACGACAATGTTGTGAGATATTTTAGACCCCTTGCTTCTTTATTTATTTATTTATATCCTAATGCTAATCTAAATGGTGTGAATATATTTATGTCCTCTTTGGTGTTTATATCCTAAATGGTGTAAATATGTTTATATACTAAGGTCATCATAGTACTCTCATCCCAAATCTTTAAATGTTTTAGCCTTCAAATATTTTCACAAACTTCTTGATATTTTACGGACCACATGCTAATTCAACTATTTTCTTCGAAAAAATACTCTTAATAAATCAATTGACAATTATAATTGAATCTTTAATAAGCATCAATACCAAAATTTATGAGTAATTCTTACGTGGTCACAAAAATTTAGTCACGTCGTTTGGTCACACACATAATAGAAATAAATACAGATACCCAAGAGTATTTGGATGAGATGGTAGGGGTCTCTTCCAGCTTAACCTACCCGGCTCTAGGGATTAGTCTCCGCAGTTGCGCGCAGAGGATACCCGATTTATACCAAAGAAACTTATCTGTTGATATCTGAATTGATCTGTGTCGAAAGTTAATTTTACAAAACATTAAAAGGACACGTAATATATTGTTGAACTAACTTTTGCATATGATTAAACAATTGAATCAGGGTAACCGACTTAAACACATTAAATACTACGACATAAGGTTTATTACTAGGAAATTCTCTAAATGATCTATTAATTGAGATTACAAAGAAATCCAGCCCCCACGTGTACTCATCTGTTTCGGCCTGATTTGGATGTTGAAACCCCACTTTGACCGGGGTGAGGGTGGGTTTGGGGAGGTCAATACCCAACACGATCCCTCGCCAAACTTGCTCGACTAAACATTAATTATTTGTTTTTATCTTATTTTATGCATATATACTCATTTATTACGTTTCATATGTTTGTTTATTTTTAATTTTAATGTATTTTCAATAGGAAAATCTATTTTAATGTTTTTAATTTTATTTTATCATTATATAATAATTATGATTTAATTATATTAATTATCGCAAATATAAATTTTAATTTTTCAGTAAATAGTGGCGAAATAAGGAACTCATGGGGGAACCCGACCGTCTAGGGTGGGAAATGGACTGGCAAGACACAACCTCGCTAAATATGGAGATGGGGACGAGGGAGGCAAAATCCACTCCCTACCCGCCCTGTTGCTAACTTTGCTATTAATTTACTAATAAAATCAATGTCACTTTGAAAACGAGTCAGTTCTTGATGTCTTCAATTTCCCGCCTAAACATCTATCAATTATCTATCCCTAATACTTTTTTGTTTGTAAAAAACACTCTTTTATCTTTTTCAATTTTTTTAATCAAATATTTCTTATTTGCTTTAAAATTGCCTTCCGTTTCTGTTATCTAATGCGATATATAACAATAAATCATTAAGTCATTTTATATAAAGCAGACAATTTTTTTTAAAGTTCGAAGCTTTTTAACTAAAGATGATGTATACCCGTGCAGCGCACGGGTCATACACACTAGTTGTTAGCAAAAGAGAGATGTCGGTTATTAAAATTCTGAAATATAAATGCACACATATTCAAAAGTGGTGACATATATATTAGACATTTATATCCCAAAACTTTGTAAATACTGGAACTGCTACGAAACTAGGATATCAACAACACAATACATGTTATCATGATCTTAAAATCTGTCTGCAGCAACTTTGCAAGAAAAGGTTGAGATGAGGACTTACCATAAGTTACTTTCAATTCCAGAAGATCCAAGGGTCATGTTTTAAGCTGTCTCATCAACGGGAAATGCTCGAGGTTTCCAAAACACAATTAGAGCTGAAATGAATTTTACAGTGTCAAAAGACAATCCAATCACCCAAAACACTGAACACTGAACAAAGCACGCGATTGATTTTGGGACAATAAACACCTCATGTCTAACATTTTAGATTGACAGCCACAGACCACTATTGATAAAGTGAACAGGATAAAGTGAGCCGCTATAAAAAAACAGGATAAAGTGAACCAAACCTTCTATTTCATTGTCTGAGACCTGTCACCTGAATTAGAAATTAAACTAGAATCTTAAGAATTATAAGTTGTATAAAATGGTAAAAAAATGAATTGGTAAAAATAGTGACACTTGAAGAGGATCGGAATATTATCAGACCCCTCTTAATTCCAAATCCTTATAGAGCTGACAAGAGAGTTTACCAGTAGATATGTTTGTATCCACAACCATATACACCCTTACCTTAATCCTCCTGGTTTTTTATATCTTCCTATCAGATCACCAAGTCTATGTGTTAGCAGGAACTTGGGAAAAAAATGCTGAAAAAAATGTACCTCTTAGCAGCAACCTCCCTGAACACAATGTCAAATCTGCTAAGCACTTCTTGTGGTGTGTTCACTTGTTTCGCACTAAGAAGATCCCAAAGTTGTTGCATGCTAACTAGTTGCAAACTTCATTCCTTTTACTTATTCTTCTCAGGTCTTCAAGTAGGATATCATGGACAAATTAACATTAGTTAGTTCTGATAATTTTAAACAGAGTCAGCATAAATCTACAAGAGACAACTTTAGGTTGGATAGAAGAAAATCAGGTATTTGTGGAACATTCTGATCTGAACCATAAAAAATCTCAAATTGGAACATGAACTGAAATGGCACTTACCAATGTTTTTTAATGTCTGCAAAGTTGGTAATGCTAGTAAGGACATCTCTGCATAACTCCAAACAAAGACAAGTTAAGAAAATGCAAAAAACTATTTGTACTATCAATATTTTGCATGAAAGTAAGCAATAATTACGTGACTAACCTTGTCCATAAACATATCAGGTGCACACAGTCACCATGTAATTGAAGATATAATAGCCAGGGGGCAGAAATATTGTTACTCAAGTCACATGTAAAGCTAATTAATGCTTGATGAATCGTCAAATATCACATCATGCCTCGAAGTAGAGATACTGCATAAAAACAAACAATATATCAATCTAACTTAAAATTCAATCATAATATGGAAGACACATTATAGTTTCAACGAATTCAAATTTAAGAATCATTGGCAATAACTTAGCAAGCTCAATGATGCTTGATACAAATCAGTTTTCTGAATTAAAATTTAAATGGAGTTCAACACAGTGTGTCCCATTAATGTGTTGTTTATGTCAAATTCAAAATGTACCTGAATTATGATATTAAGCTTACTTGACATATAATGAAAGTGATTTTGGTTAGTACCTGAGAGAAGGATACAAACAAAATCAACATGATGCATGAAACAAAAACACCATTGAAGTTATCTCTAATCTCTAATAAATGAGAAGTAATAACATGCCAACTGATAGAACAGTTATAGATGATACAACGTGGTAAGCAATTAAAACAATAACAATGAGAAAAGCACATTATACAATAACAAAAAATACAGCATACTTCTTCTCTGTTGACAAGCAAGAACCTGAGGATAGTAGGATCAGTGTCATTCACATATTCATCAACATCAATTCTTCCCCCCTCTGATTCTACAATCTCTTAACATTTTTCAATAAGATCTTCCACAGTATTCTGATAACACTAATAGCTTTTTCAACTTTATCTTACGAAATTGGTCAATTGCCGCAAATCTAGGGTTTCAAAATTGCAGATACAGAAGAGTAAGCATTTTTCATTTTAATTTGGAACGTAAGAATCGAATCGAATCTCAAAATTAGAATGAAGGAAGTAGGTGCACAAAATAAAAATCAAAATTACAACATAATCGAATCTCTAGAGTTTTGAAACTAATACCTTGACGAGACTGATGAAGCTGCGATTCCATGTATGCAATATTAATATTTGTACGATCTATTTCGGTGAGACGGAGAGATTGAGTACGATTTCGAGGTGAGAGACGAGAAGAACGAAGACATTTTGATTTCATGGATAAACAGAGTAGAGAAGAACGAAGAACAGAGATTCTGAGCTTCTTTCCAGTCACGAAGAACGAAGATTAGAAACAAACAGTAGGATTTCGAGATGAGAGTGAGAAGAGCCAAGAATCTGAGGTGAGAAGAAGGATTTCAGAGAGAAAGAGGGATTTGTGTTAGGGTTCCATGTGTGAGAGATTTTGAGAAAGAAGGAATTCAGAGAGAAAGAGGGATTTGTGCTTCGCGTTTGTGCTTCAGAGAGAAATAGGGATTTGTTTGTGATTCGCGTTCGCATTTCAATTACAATTTTTTTGGTACATAATTTCAATTTTACTATACAAGTTTTTCTTAATTTCTCTGTTTTTTATTTAATGTAAAAAAAGTTTAAAAAAGAATATTACCAAAAAAAAGTTTTCAGTTTTTTTAACTTTCATGCGGATTACTGTTTTTAGCAAAATTCTCGGGAAACCCAAAACTTTCCTGCGGATTTACCTGCCAACTATATATTCGCAGCAAAGTCTCTACATAAGTACAAATTTGCAGAAAAATTCTCAGAAAATACCTGCGGAAAATTTCCGCAGGTAATACCGAGATTTCTAGTAATGTAAGGTGAAGTAGAACATATCTTCACTATTTTAAATACATATGAGAGGACTTTAGGTCAACTTATTAATTTGCAAAAATACTCCCCATGATGTGAGGGACCAATTGAAAACCAATGTTATCAGAACCGGACCGGTCATCGAGCCGGTCAAGGCACTGGGTCACTGGTTCTTTGGTCGGACCGGCCAGACTTTGGTCCGACCGCATGAGCCGGACACTATTAAAAAGTGCTAAAAATAGATATGATATATATAAATTTATAACTTAAAAATCTGCAAAATGACATTCAAATGATACAATTTTTGTAAAATGATACATTTGGAAACACGGGGTAGCATGTTTTTAAAAAAAAACGGAAGGTTGTAACACTGAAATTGGGGGGTGCTGAAAGCAAGCCCAGTGCCCTTTTTTTAATTTAGCAGCCCACGCATTCTGGGCTTCCAGGGAGGGTGCGTGTTATTAAAAACAATGGTGTAAATAGTAATCTGCGAAAAAAATTTAAAACAAATAAACTGAAAACTCAGCCCACTATATAAAGCCACTATAACAACTTAAACCTAATTCTCTTCAACCTCTCAAACACTCTCAGCGCCGCCAACCTTTCCAGGAGAGAGAAATAGGAACTTCAAAAATGGAGAATGAGAGAGAGTGATTTTTGGAGAGAGAAACAGAGAGAACGAAAACGAAGGTACAGCAGTGAACGTATTTTTTTTTTACTCTCCTCTTCAGCTTCTACTCTCCTCTTCATTAGTACTGTTTCAGTTTTTTTTTTTTTAAAACGTAATTTTTTTTCTAAATGTGCAAGAACCGGGCCGGGTCACTAGACCGGTCGGTTCGCCGGCCGGCTCAACCGAATCGCGTGCAGATCCGTTTCAACACACAAACCGTACCGACGGAGGCACCGGAATCCGTCCGACCGGCCGGTCCGGTCCGGTTTTGATAACACTGTTGAAAACTATGGTTTGTTAGAGTTTCTCAATGTCTGGGATCCGGTAAATATTTGGGAGTGTCGTCGTTGATTGGACGAAATAAAAAGGCAATTTCCAATTACTTACGAGGCATGTTGTGGAACAGAATAAATTATTGGGAAGGGAAGAATTTGTTAAAGCAGGAAAAGAAGTCTTCATCAAATTAGTTGGGAAAAAATTAATAATAAAAGCTTGATTAGGTGTCAAAAAATAATATATAAAAGCTTGACTGCATTAAATTTAAAAGTTAGGAAAAAGTGAGCGAACTGGACTTACGTGAATCAGAGTCTGAGTCTGTCAGAGTTGACTATTAAGGAGAAGAAATGGGTTGGGCAATTGCTCTACACGGCGGCGGCGGCGACATCCCGCGTTCACTTCCACCAGAGCGCCTACAACCGCGTGACGAAGCCCTCCGTCACTGTCTCCAAATCGGTGTCGAAGCTCTCAAAGCCAAAATACCCCCTCTCCAAGTGGTTGAGCTAGTTGTTCGTGAGTTAGAGAACATTCCACTCTTCAACGCTGGTAGGGGATCCGTTCTCACTTCCAATGGAACCGTTGAAATGGAAGCTTCTATTATGGATGGAAATACAATGAAATGTGGAGCTGTTTCTGGTCTCACCACTGTTGTCAATCCTATCTCTTTGGCTAGATTGGTCATGGACAATACTCCTCACATTTATTTGGCATTTCATGGTGCTGAAGATTTTGCAAGACAACAGGTTCGTGATTTTTATGATTTCTCATTTCCTTTTTCGTATCATTCACGTTTCTTCAATTATCTGTGACAATGATCATAGATTCATAATAATAAAACGTGGCGGTCCAAGGCCCTAACAATTAAAGCAAGGGCTTTGGGCCTCAAATTTATTGTTTCGTAAAGGAAATTTCATTGGGTTTTTTCTTTTGTACCCCCACCTCTCCCCCATACCCCCACGAAAAAGTGAAATCCGAAAATACCTCTGTAAAAAAAATTTCGCTCGTATTTATCTCCCATGGGAGATAAATACGATTTGTATTTTTACAAATCGTATTTATCCCCATGGGAGATAAATACGATTTACATTTTGTGTGGGGGTGGGATTGCATCGTATTTATCCCCCATGAGGGGTAAATACGATTTGTTATTTTACAAATCGTATTTACCTCCCATGAGAGATAAATACGAGCGGAAAAATCTTAATGGGGGGTATTTTTGGGATTCACATTTATGTGCGGGTATGGGGGGAAGAGGTGGGGGTACAAAAGAAAAAATCCAATTTCATTTTACATAAGTAAAGTAGCCGTAGCTTGTTGGTAGGCAAGGACCTCATTTTCCTCAGTGACACAAGTTCGATCCCTAAAAAAAATTGTTAAGAATATGTGCCATTCATAAGTGGTTTTTTTTTTACCCCCACCACCTTCCCATATACCCCCACGCCCCATGCGAAAAGACCAAAATACCCTTCACAAAATTAAAAAACCCCAACATATCCCCAGCTAAAAAATAAAATAAAATTGGAAATCGTATATATCTATATACGAATTTCCACTAAAAATTTTAAAAAATTGGAAATCGTATATATATATACGATTTTCCCTAAAAATTTAAAAAAACCAAATCGTATACCTAAGGTGGGGGTATATACGATTTGTTAAATTACAAAATCGTATGTACCCCCACAATTAGGTATATACAATTTTGTAACCCAAATAATAAATAAATAAATCATTTATAAAATTAAAATTATATTTTTTTTAGAAAATTAAATTTGATATGAATATTGACCGTCTTTTGATTCAGTTTAGTGTGTAGTTCGTTAACACATGACGATGTTATACGTCGAGCGAATAATTTAGGCTAAAAAATCGGTTTTCGGGCAACCTACTCCTATTGTAATGTAACCACAACCATTAAATCCGAAAAAAATCAAGGATCAAGACTCCCATAGAAGATACTTCTATTGGGACAACAGGCTCAAAATCCCAAATTCCATTGTTTACTATTTTTTATCAATTTTTTTAATTTTTCATAGTATCCAAAAAATCTAAAAAAAATTGCATAGCCTTATTTTGGTTTTATTAGATTTTTAGTGGCGTTTTTATAATTTTTTGATTAATTTTGACTCGTTAACGTCTTTTTAGTAGGGTTTTTAACCCTTTTTTTTTTAAATTAAAACAATTTTTTTAATAACAAGTCGTATATACATAAGGGAGTGTATATACGACTTTGTAAAATACAAGTCGTATGTACCCCACACCTATGTATATACGACTTGTATTTCACCAAATCGTATATATGTAGGTGTGGAGTATTTACGACTTGTATTTTACAAAGTCGTATATACACCCCCTTATGTATATACAACCTATTTAAAAAAAATTCACATATATATGATTTGAATTTTTCAAAGTCGTATATATGTAGGGTATATACGATTTTTGGTCAAATTTTTTAGGGGTATTTTCGTCCAAAAAAGTCTTATGAGACTATATGGGAAGATGGTGGGGTAAAAAAAAAACCCTTCAAAAGTTTGTTAAGAATTTGGTCCAAAAAAAATTAATTTGTCAAGGAAAAATGTTATTCATGACGTTGGGCCCATAAAAAAATGGCATGTTTAATATCAGTTTAACCATTTTTCAATATTGGCCCATATTTAACTATTTTTTCAATACCTATTTTTAATTATTTTTTGATTGAATTGATCATCTCAATATATGTTAGTTTAATTTCTAAACATTCTTCTTTTTGAGTACAAAAAGAAAATTTTTTCTTTTTAAATAATTGTTTTAAGATGTTTTAATATGCATAAAATTCAATTAAAAATTTGCATATAAAAATAGTTTATTCTTAAAATTTTCTCACAAAATTGGTATTTTGTACATCTCAAAAAAGCTCGAAAATAGCTTATTATTTAAATTTTCTAACAACATTCGAAATTTGACGTGATTTGATAAATCATTTTCTATCACAAAAAGATCGAAAAATTTTAGATTTAGGAATTTGATGTGATTTGAAACATGCTTTAGGCCTCATTTAGTGTTGGACCGGCCTTGAATATAATATTATTATAACATAACTAGCTACCTTTATATTTATGGTCCCTCCAATTTAGGAGAAGTAAAAAAATGAACTAAGAGAGAGTTGGACTTAGATTTCGTGTGAAATTAAACAAAGTGTGATTTCTAATGGTTTAGATTTATTATTGTGTGACTGTGTGTTTATTTGATAGTAGGAAATCTTAATCCTAGAGAACTTTAGAGGGTCTTGGAGGATAGTTGTTCTTCATATTCGAATTCGCAAATAGAGGCCTTGTTTGGAAGAGTTTACTTTTGAGTTTATAAAAAACGGCTTACGACGATAAATAAGTTTTTATGTTGATTCATAAATTCTCATTAACGAAAGTTGTATCTCCATAAGCTGTTTTTTCATAAACTACCTTGACAAGCTTATAAGTAATATATAAAAGTTTATTTATTTGCATAAACTGTTTTTCATAAGCTTAAAGATAAGCTCTTCCAAACAGGGCACATAAGATCTTTTGTATATGGGCCAAGAAGACTTTCGATAACAATATGCTAATGACGACCCGTATCACAGAGACTATTTTACCACTTCTGCACACAAAACTTTAAGACATCGTGTACATGGCTCACCTCTTCTTCATTTAGCCTGTTGCTAACCAATATGAAACTAACTACTAACATTTGAATCCAACATCAACAAAGTACCTTTGTTCATGATCATACATTCTTATATCTCAGAATGCTGAGATATATATATTTTTTAATGGCAGGGTGTTGAGACAGTAGATGAAAGTCATTTCATTACTCCAGAAAACATTGAAAAACTAAAGCAGGCAAAAAAAGCCAACAGGGTCCAGGTATTTAATTTTCATCTGAAGAGTCGTAGAATATCTATTTTACATCAATCATATAGTTTTATGTCATTCTCCTATGGTATTGATAACTTGTGTTCTTCACAAATGTTAGATTGATTATACCCAACCTATCCAAAATGACACTGAGAAGAAAACAACATTTGTTGATGGTGATAGTAAAACTGGAACTGTTGGATGTGTGGCTGTTGATGCTAATGGGAATCTAGCTTCTGCAACATCTACTGGCGGAATGGTGAACAAAATGGTTGGTAGAATTGGTGACACATCCATCATAGGTGCTGGAACATATGCCAACGAATCCTGTGCAGTTTCTGCAACAGGCAGAGGTGAAGTGATATTACGCGGAACAGTAGCAAGAGATGTGGCTGCTCTGATGGAGTTCAAAGGTCTCTCACTAAAGGATGCTGCTAATTGTGTTGTGCAACAGCGCATTCCAAAGGGAACTATGGGTTTGGTTGCTGTGTCTGCTAAAGGGGAGATTGCAATGTCTTTTAACACAATGGGCATGTTCAGAGCAGCTGCTTCTGAAGATGGGTATTCAGAGATTGCAATTTGGCCAACTGCTACTAAAACTGAGTCATCTTGATGCTTTTATTGATTTCCAAGCTTAATGCACTCTTCTTATATTTCCTGCTAGTTCATGCTTTGTTATATCATATACTAAAATCATTGGTTGATGAAGTGCTACATAATTGCTGAAGAATGAATTGTAACAGAATATCTTTACTTTATAAATCATTATTTTGCTTTTGACTCCCTAAGCAAAAACACTAGATGTTGTTGATTACTTATTTGTTATTTTTGCTTTTGAGTTTCAACCACTAAGAATTACATAATGCTTATATAATTTCACAATATTTGATTGGTGGAACATTACACATTGTCGAAACAATTACTTTTTATATTTTTCTTCATGAATGACTTTAATTCTTATAAATGATTATTTTGTTTTTGTGTAAAAATAAGAAAGTATTAGAAATTTTAGTATAATTATTTTTTATATTCTACTTTTGAATTACAATAGGGAAATGCTACATAATGTTGATATGATTTTATTACTAATAAAATACATTTTCAATTAGTTGTCTAATAGTTACATTATTTGAATATTTGGATTCAAATGATATGTGAATAATTTATAAATATCACCTATAATTTACCAATTGATAACTAACCAACACCGTTGGATTAATGACTTAATCTACGCTAGAACTCGGTGTTGGCGAGTGCGGATGAAAATCAGTCTTTCGTTAAAAGCGTTGAGACACTCCATAGATAGCCCAACTTTAAAACAATTTGTAAAAATAGCATCACGCTACCCAAGTGCATGCACTTACTAAAAAAAAGGCAAAAATACACACGCTAGTAGAGTAGTATACTGGCGATAATAAAATGATGCGTTTCTGGCGTTTGCATGGTTCTGGGGTTTTAATTTGTTCTTCGAACTTCTAGCGTTTGCGTGGTTCTGGATTTTAATTTCTCTTCGATCTTCTAGCATTTGTGTTATGCGTTCTGCGTTTGCGTGGTTATGGGTTTTAATTTGTTCTGATACTTGATATGGTTTTTTACTAGTGGTGTGTGTAATAGAGAGAGTGATGAATGAAAGTGAGTGATGATGATGATGTTCACCGTCAAGAAGAAACGGTGGATGATGATGTTCAGCCTGCCATTCACCTTCATTTTTGTAATTTTTAATTTAAAAATCAATTAATTTAAACTGAAATAATTATAAGAAATAAAAAATATGAGTCACATGTTGCGCGGGCATCACATCAATTAAAATGTCTATGTGGCGTGTCCAGACATAATTTCTGTTAGCCCAATCAGCAATAATTAAAGACAGGGACTAATAATGAAAACGTCAAAATAAGATAGGGACCAAAACACTTATTTCGTTAATGTAGGGACTAAACTTAGAATGACCCTATTTTATAAGAACCAAAAACATATTTTACCCAAAAATAAATTATGAGTTAATTTACAAAATTATCTTTTATTAATGAGATAGAGAAGATAAATTAATAAAATTGAAATAAGAGATATAACTAAAAATAAAGAATATAATAGAAAAAAATATTAATGTTTTAATCATACCGTAAAACATCATATAATATAAGAAAATATCTTTTTTTTTTCGCTAAAAAGTCATATAATATGTGAGTTAGGAGTACTCTTTAAGCTGTAACTCTTTTTTTTTTTTGACGTGTAGGCTGTTTAATGGGGAAATTCAGTGATGATACAAATAAAGTTAGTTGCGTCAGTTTGGTTTGATTGCAATAAAAGTTTGGGCCGACAGTTACATTTGGAGGCAAAAACACGGTCCCAGCCCAAAAAAATAAAAAATTTCTAAAATGACACACTGTTTTTATTATTTATCAATCTAGCACACATTTTTTTAGTTGAGAAGTCGTCACCCCCCAAACCGACTTCTCAACGTGATTTTTAAAAAAAATTGATTTTTTCAGTTGAGAAGTCGTCACCCCCCAAACCGACTTCTCAACGTGATTTGAAAAAAAATTTGATTTTTTCAATTGAGTAGTTGTCACCCCCAAACCGACTTCTCAACGTGATTTTTTTAAAACAATTAAATATTAATAATAATACCAATTATATACTAATTACCTAAATAATTTAAAAATTAATTTATATATAAATACCTAAATAAATTAAAACCTAAATTAATATATAAATACCTAAATAAATTAAAAATAAATTTATACAAATGATTGTACCTATTTATAATTTAATTACGTTAATATTTACGAAAAAATAAATAGAATAAAAATTGGAACATAATATAATATAGAAAAAAGACTGAAATAAACAACAAAATTTTCAGAAATACAAGAATAGAAAATAAAAAATGAAACGAGAGGAAAATATGATCGAAACTACTTCCACCAAACATTTTCTGGTAGTGGCCATTGGACCCCTGGAGGGATAACCCGACTGATGATGTCATCGGTGGAAATAGTGGTTTGGACGCACAACTCGATAGGACTCCGAGTATGAGGTTGAAACATCTCATGCTGCTCAAACATCTGTCGAACGTGTTTGTCAGTCTTGATAGTCATTACGCATCACCGAATACGATTATGTTCGCCGATCCGGGGGCAGCGATAAACGATACGAGTGATCGTTTGCTCCTCACCCTCTAGTTGCGCCTTTTCCGTTAGTTTTTCATTCAGTTCGGCGAAGGTGATGTTGTTCTTAAGCCTGGAATAAATGGTGTTTGGACAACTAAAATACACACCATCTTCTTCCCTGTACATAACAGTGGCCTAACAGTGAAGTGTACAGTAGTGGTTGATGACTCTTTCCGGTATGACTTGTTGTGGTGGGGGTGGTCTCAAAAGATGAATGATTTCTTCTGGAGTGCGTATTGTGTCCACGTACAGCTCCAAGAGACTATGTCCCATTGGAATGTTAGCATGAGCTTCCATCATTGCGCGAACGTCGTTTTGGATCTCCATGACAGAATAACGGAAAGTCTCGTCATCTCCACAATTGTACTTTCTGTAACGGATACGCTCCACGTCTTTACGCCACCCTCCCTCTGGCCGTATCTTCCTCTCAGCCTTCTCTTTGAGTTGGGGCGAATGTGATGTCCTTATTCATCCTACAGAAGATATGATTTGGACAACAAAAGACAACACCATGTTCATCGATGGTTACAGTTCCACTGTGATGAAGTGCTGTTAGGAATTTGTCATTTGAGTACTGGGTTGGGCACAACTGCCATTCCATTTCAGCGGTTTTGGGAAGAACCAGAGAAGAGAAGATTAATCAGAAATATAGGTTGAGGGTAAACTGTTGGAGTGAATTTGAGTGTAATGTGAGAATGTATTTATAATAAGGGTGATCGTATGTAAGCCGTTGATTTTGGATGATCTTAACCATTGATTTTAGGGTTTAGTGTCGGCAAAATCTAGGCCGTTAAAGAGTATCGGCAAAATCTAGGCCGTTAAATAGTGTTGGCAAAATCCAGGCCATTAAAGAAATTAAGACCTAAGCACTCTGCATAATCCACACTTTAATAGTGCACTCTGCACAATGCACACTGTAATAGTGCACTCTGCACTATGCACAATGCACACTTTAACATTTATTTTAATTAATTAGTTTCAAATTTCCATTCCATACTTACCAACATGTTCTTTTTTTTCTTCAACATATTCTATTTTAATAACAATACTAATTTATGTAAATTGTAAAATAATTGAAGAATTGCTATTTATTTTTAAAATTTGTAACATAAATATATATAGAAAAAATAAACACATTTCTTTTCATTGATTAAAAAACTGTTTACATTGATTGAAGACCAAATTACAACATTACAACAACTCAGTATGAATATAATACTTAATTATCCCATTGATCTACATTCCGGTTGGGGCAATTGTTTCGGTTATGCCCCTCATTTCTACAAAGACCACATCTCTTAGTGCGATTACACCTTTCTGTTTGATCCATCTCAGTACGAATACGAGAAGACTTTGGGCGACCCTTTTTTTCTCTCCGCATATTTGGATCATGTTGCAATTCAATTCCATTGAAATCTGGCCAGGACAACTCAATTGGTAATGCTGGAAACTCCACAAAGTATGTTTTGAAAACATAATCCAGTTTGTATTGTGGAGGCACAAAGATCATGTGGTCATAATGGATTTTTGAAGATGCTGCAATGACATGTGAACAAGGATAGTGCAATGCCTGAAATTCCCCACAATCACAAATGCGTAACCTGAAGTCCACCTTAAATGTTTGTGCAGATCTACCGCTTTGAGGTCGGACAAGTTCTTCGACTCTGAACACACTTTGTGATCGATTGTGAATTGAAACGCTATGTGTGTTAGACACTGCTCTGTTTCTTTCGATATGTTCCAATAAATTTTCTGAGTAAACTTGACCAGAATGCAACATTGCCTCTGCCTCCGTCCCCATTTGGACAAAAGTCTCAGTCAACCTATAATAGGTTGACTCTACCAACGAACGTATCGGGAGATTGCGCAGGCCCTTTAAGACCTTGTTGATGCACTCGGCAAGGTTTGTTGTCATGTGGCCCCAACGGTGCCCTCCATCACACCATTGTAGCCACTGTTCTTTTTCTATATCATCTACACACGCCACGGCCTCCTCACCTGCTTCCCTCCGGACTTTGCTTTTGTACAGTTCGGCGCTATATTCATTCATGGAGTATCCTGAAGCAACAAAATTTAACTTTGTTAAGGGCTTAATATAAAATGAAGGTCATATTAAGACTTATTATATTAAAAAATTCTCACCCATGTTGATCACATGTTTCCTGGCAGTCGCATTTTTGAAATGTCTCATGAAGTTTTGAGCTATGTGTCGAATACAGAACACATGCTTCTAATTGCTGTTTAGACGTCTAACCGCACTTTTGATAGACTCGTGTCTATCTAATATCAAACAGAGACCATCTTGGGGTGTGACCCACTCTCTTAAACGAGATAGGAAGAAATACCATACATCAGTTGTCTCACCCTCGACAACGGCATATGCTATTGGGAAGCAGTTGCTTCTTCCATTTTGAGCGATTGCCATTAGTAGGGTTCCTTTGTACCTACCGTACAACCATGTTCCATCAACAGACACAACAGGCTTGCAATAATGAAATCCCTTGATGCACGGCCCAAAACTCCAAAAGATGCGGTGGAAGACACCCTTACCAGCAACTTGTTGGCCAGCCTCAATAAAAGGTAACCATTCAAAGTCGATCTTAGTATCTAGAATGTAGTAACTTAAAGCTAGGAGCCACTTTGTTACCTGGTTGTATGACCCCTCCCAATTACCGTAAATCCTCTCGATGGCCTTCTATTTTGCAATCCACGCCTTCCTGTAAGTACTTGTGTACGTGTACTTTTCCCTTATGTGTGCAATCAAAACTGAGACTGAGATTGTCGGATCAGATCTTACGAGTTGAATGATGCTGTCACACATTAAAATAAATTATAAATTATAATTGGTATTATTATTAATATTTAATTGTTTTAAAAAAAACACGTTGAGAAGTCGTTTTGAGGGGTGACGACTTCTCAACGAAAAAAACCAAATTTTTGAAAAATCACGTTGAGAAGTCGGTTTGGGGGGTGACGACTTCTCAACTGAAAAAATCAATTTTTTTTTTAAAATCACGTTGAGAAGTCGGGTGACGACTTCTTAACTGAAAATATCAATTTTTTTTTAAAATCACGTTGAGAAGTCGGTTTGGGGGGTGACGACTTCTCAAATGAAAAAATCAATTTTTTTTTAAAATCACGTTGAGAAGTCGGTTTGGGGGGGTGACGACTTCTCAACTAAAAAAAATGTGTGCTAGATTGGTAAATAATAAAAAAAGTGTGTTATTTTAGAAATTTTATTATTTTTTTGGGCTGGGACCGTTTTTTTGCCACATTTGTAAAAAAGTGAGCGAGCGAGACTTCTGTGAATCAGTCAGTGTGTGAGTCAGAGATGGGTTGGGCAATTGCTCTACACGGCGGCGCGGGCGACATCCCACGTTCACTTCCACCAGAGCGCCGACAACCACGTGAGGAAGCCCTCCGTCACTGTCTCCAAATCGGCGTCGAAGCTCTCAAAGCCAAAATACCCCCTCTTCAAGTGGTTGAGCTTGTTGTTCGTGAGTTAGAGAACATTCCACACTTCAACGCTGGTAGAGGATCCGTCCTCACTTCTAATGGAACCGTTGAAATGGAAGCTTCTATTATGGATGGAAACACAATGAAATGTGGAGCTGTTTCTGGTCTCACCACTGTTGTCAATGCTATTTCTTTGGCTAGATTGGTTATGGACAATACTCCTCACATTTATTTGGCATTCGATGGAGCTGAAGATTTTGCAAGACAACAAGTTCGTAATTTTTGTGCCTTCTCATTTTCTTTTTCATATCATTCACCTTAATCATAAAATTTTATCAGTAAATCAGTGTCTAAAACCCTACAAAGACCTCTCTTAGTTTATATTTTGAGTTCCTACAATTTTGGAGATGTAAAAATATGAACACAGAGAGAACTGGATTTAGATTTCCTGCTGTCAAATAAATGCACATTCACACATTCAGGAAATCTATACCATTAAATTCATCTTTTACTTATATTCTTTTTATGTTTGGAATTGAAGACAGTGTGAAATCTAATTGTTTAGATTTACTAATCGTGTCATTGTGTGTTTATTTGAGAGTAGGAAATCATAATCTGAGGGAACTTTAGAGGATTTTAGAGGATAATTTTTCTTCATATTACTAATAAATTAGTAGCTATAAAATCTTTTCTATACAGACTATGAAGACTTTCCATTCCATAACAATATGCTAATGACCAATACTACAACGAGGTTGTGTTTTTTATTTTACCACTTCTGCACATAAAATTTTGAGGGATTTGTGTATATGGATCACCTCTTCTTCATTTAACCAGTTACTATCTAATGTGAGACTAACTAACAGTTGAATTCCAACATCAACTAAACACCTTCATTAATGATCATACATCCGTATATTTCAGGGAGTTGAAACAGTAGATGCAAGCCATTTCATTACACCAGAAAACATTGAAAGACTAAAGCAAGCAAAAGAAGCCAATAGGGTCCAGGTATATTTAATTTTCATATGAAGAGTAGTTAGCATATTTATTTTACATCAATCATCTTGTTTTATGTATTTCTCCTATGGTATTAATAACACGTGTTCTTAACAAATATAAAGATTGATTATACGCCACCCATCCAAAATGATACTAAGAAGGAAACACCAGTAGCTAATGGTGATAGTCAAATTGGAACTGTTGGGTGTGTGGCTGTTGATGCTAATGGGAATCTAGCTTCTGCAACATCTACTGGTGGATTGGTGAACAAAATGGTTGGTAGAATTGGTGACACACCCATCATAGGTGCTGGAACTTATGCCAATGAATTCTGTGCAGTTTCTGCAACAGGCAGAGGTGAAGCAATAATACGCGGGACGGTATCAAGAGATGTGGCTGCTCTGATGGAGTTCAAAGGTCTCTCTCTAAAGGATGCTGCTAATTGTGTTGTGCAAGACCGCACCCCAATGGGAACTGTTGGGTTGGTTGCTGTGTCTGCTAAAGGGGAAATTGCAATGCCTTTTAACACAACAGGCATGTTCAGAGCAGCTGCTAGTGAAGATGGGTATTCAGAGATTGCAATTTGGCAAACTGCTAAAACTGAGTGATGTTGATGCTTTTTCTGATTTCCAAGCTTAATGTACTCTTCTTACACTTGCTGCTAGTTCATGCCTTGTTATATCATATACTCTAAAATCATGGGTTGATAAAGTGCTGCATAATTGCTGAAGAGTGAATTGTAAATGACAAATACATAACCTATGCTCTTGAATTTACCTTAGAGAGGGTAACAATTTAGTTGGCATTCTATCAAGTGTAATTTTAGCAAGAATTGTGATGTTTGACAGAAATAGCATTCAGTCTTTTATGTCATAAATCATTGCGTTGCGTGTTTGTAATTATCTGCTGTTGATTTTCATTTCTCAACTACCGATTAAAATGACTTGATTTTGTTAAGATGACATAGATTATTGATTTTCATTTCTCAACTACCGAATAAAATGACTTGATTTTATTAAGATGACATAGATTAAGATTGGTTTGAATAGGTTAGACATTGACAGATGATAGATACAAAGGTGTAAAACGCCACTTTCGTCGAGAATTTCTAGCCACGTAAACTTCAAATGCGTGACAGAACCATTGCATTTGGTTGATGAGATTGTCTTATTTGAGAAAAAGAATGACGTGCTATGTGCCACCATAAAGTGGAGTAACTATCTTATTTTGTCTAGTTAATCATGCACCACAATAACTAAGTAAGAACAAAAAGTGCCCCTAAAGTGTGGCGTTTGGACTTACCTTAAAATGATAGAAGGAGTAGGCACAAAATTAAACATATTCGGTGGAAACATATTTATCAGGAATTCAATACGTGTACGGGATTCGTATGAATTTGTAATTAGTCATGTTTTATTTATTTATTATTATCATAAGATTGAAATCTTAACCTGAGCGGTAATTGTTTTTCCTCCAACTTTGTTGGTTGTTACTTAATCCTTGTCTTTCTGCTGCTATTGCTTGTGAATGGTTAACATAGTTGACCAAGAATTACAACAATTTAATCACAGCGAATACAAACAAAAGCAACTGGGCAAATGATACTAGAGGATTAAAACGACCATCATACCCAGCCATATATTGTTGGCTTAGCAAATAATGTTACGTTCAACTGGCAACAGCATCAAGTAGCTATAAGATTTCATCAACGCATAACAAGAGGGGGAAAATTGTTTCCATTCAATTACATTGCTATTTGAAAATATCTGAAAAATTATTACAAGAATTAGTAAAGAACAATCACTCTATAACTTTGCAGAATGGGAAAAATAGCCCAACCAGCCAAAAATGGATTTTCCCACATCTCTTTACCTAAGGCACATCAACTTTGTAGTGTATATAAGAAATCAATATATTCTCTTTCAAAACTGATTTAAAAGGGAAGGGGGGGGGGGGGGGAGGGAATCCTACCATAGTCAAAATTTTCTGTTTCTGACTCTGCAGTAAGGCAATCACAGATCAAGATTTTATAAAATAATCTGAGATTGCATAATCCACTAGCAACAGAGACGTAGTGCATTTCAACTTGGGACACAATCTTGAAGATGAGGGTGACTTTGATTTATGTACTTGTCCCATAGTAGCTTATACCTGGCTATTGCTATCTTCAGCCACGGCTTCATGTTCCCATTGTAGTGAATAACTGCCGCACTTTCAATGAGTCGGTTGTCAATATTTTGTTCATGACCCAATCCTAAAACATGCCATCTTCTGTCAAGTGGCTCTGTCAAACCATAAAAACACAGTAGAGCTGGAGGAAGTGTCCCCAGCTTCCAGAGTGTCCTATCAACATTCTGCTCTTGCCAATAGTGATATCTTGCAGTCACATTTGCCTTCCTCCACGCAACTAAGTCAAAAATGTTCATACCAAATGCCCATGCGCATGCCTGTGGATCAAACTTCGAGCTTAGAATTGAATTTGAGAAGTTAAGATACTTGTAGTATCGATGAAATGCTTCAAGACAAGTTTCAACTGCACCATTAACATTCCCATGTAAATCCAGTGAGAAAAGAGGAGTCAGATCTTTCTGGACAACAAGATCATCATCCAGGAAAACAACCTTCTCAAGTTGTGGATAAAGATCAGGGATGTAAAACCGAAGGTGATTCAGTAAAGACGAATACTTAGGATTCCGATATTTTGGTTCAACATTTACATCTTGATATAGCCCAAAGTAGTAGGCTCGTGTATCAGGATTGAGGAGCTGTTTGACAATTGGAGAATAAGATGCATTCAACCAATGAAACTCCTCAATGTTCTGTACCTCTATGGTGGCTCCTTTAAAGTCATTATTAAGGAACCATGCTTGCATTGATCCATAATTGACTCCATCGGTGACAATGTGAAAGACCAACTGCTTCGGATGATCAGCATTGTAGACGGTTGAGTTAACAACTACAGATGTTGCCAGTACGTTATCTGAAAATATGCAGAAATGATATAGATTGTTGTCCGTGAGCCTTGGGGAGTTTTTCCTCTCATCTGAGAGCTCCTGCAGGGATGGCATCTTTAGCCAATCAGACACGAGCTTCAGGTTTAGGCAATGGAGACTCTTGGGCAGGGCTTCAGTTGCTAGTTGACCAAACACAGTGTTTTGAACTGATGCTGCATTTGCACGCCCTTCAAGAGCTTGAATATGTTTTTTCATAGTTACTATTGTAGTTGCAATGTCATAATGGATATCTTGTGCCTTAAAAATTAGAGAAGAAAGGCTTTTGATGATTGGCTCCGCTTCTTCCAGAGTGACAGGCTCCCCAGTCATGGCAGCTTTTGAAAGCAACAACTGGCAACTTCTGATTTTTTTGCTAAGTTGCCAAGCAAGGTGAAGATTATTGTGCTCTTTGGCAATAACCACATAAGCCTTGGCCAAAATCATTTGTTGCGCTAACTGCCGGGAAAACGAAGTTACACTTAAAAGTTCTTCGGTAAAATTCAAACTCTCCTTGGCAAAATGTTCAACTCTTGCATTTCTCTCCTGCATAGGAAAGTCACCTGCTCCGTAAGTACCCATAAGTTGGGAGGAAAGGGACTAATTTTAACGACAAATGGTGATACCGACTAAAGAATAATGACTTCAATACAGTTATATTGGTCACAAAACGTAACTGTCATATAAGTGTGATTGCTAGTAGCATAAATTGCTACAAGTACATCTCTTCTAATGGTTTATAAAAGTAAAAAAGTTGTCCGAGACTCCGAGCCCTCTTTCATTTCAATAGGTATTCAGGAGATCTTCCACATACATCAGTCAGTGATCAAGACTCACTCTTTTACATTCCACAGATTATCCAGGCAAACTTAACCAGATTTACTACTACTTCTACATGACGACCAATTACTCAACTTTTTGTTTTTCTATCATCCAGAAATTTGAATATGCAATTCATTGTTAGATATCATTTATGGATACAAAACAAATTTGTATAATTAGCACCAAATTTATGAAGAAACTTCTTTGAGATAGACACATAGTAGTACTCAAAAAGAAATCGATTTGTGATAAACACATAGTAATACTGAATAACGAAAAGATAACAAACACAATAACTTAACAGTTGCTGCCGGTTGATGAAAAGAAGATAATCTTGATGTAACTGGATTTCTAGAAACAGGTCTAAAAAACAGGAAAACATAATAACCATGATCAAAAAGACAATCCAATAGGTAATGAATTGATGTTGAAGTAGAATACTAGAATGGCTATAGAAACAAGTCACAGGGTATAACATTTTCTGTTATTCAGTCTTTTAGCTTCCAGAAGCCAAAATGTAAATAGGATTCAAACAAAATTTCCAGTGTACTCAAAATGCATGGTAAATAAAATTTAATCCAAGGCACTAAGAAACAAAACTAAACAAATTCAGACTCAATGAATAGAGATCTCAACATTCCTCGGAATTAAAGTCTCTAAAGTGAGCATGTAAAGTGAAATAATCGACCTATGATTTAATAAAGAATTGAAGAGAGAGAGAGAGAGAGAGAGGTAAAGGTGGTGGTTACCAGTAAAGGATATTGAAGCGGATCTTGATGGTGATTGTGTTGAACGAGGAACAAAAGGAATCCAATAACAGAGGAAAAAGCGAGAAAAAGCCAGATCCAATAAGATAATCTCCGTCGAACCGGGCGCCGATACTCGGCAGCCCGTCGTCGCATTTTTCACAATTCACTTCTTCTTCTTCTTCACCAAAATCCTAAACCTTAACCACTGCACTGCGCGTTTTCTTGTATTCGAATTGCAATAAATAGTTGCTGATCACAGTAAATTTCAGTACACAATAACGAAGACTCTCAGAAAATTAATTAAACAGAAAAAGAGATTATGTGTAGACTAGTAGTGTTGGATGAGAATTTGAGTGGGAAAAAGATAAAGTGAGTATATTATAAAAGAAACGTGTCGTGCACCATTCAAGATGTTTACTGCTGACTTTGGATTGGGGATTTATCGGAAAATTGAAGAAGAGCAGATGCTGCTGAAATCAAATATGAATGAAATCCACACAGGAAACGCCGCCACGTGATCGCATGTGATACTTTTTCAGATGCCAGCCTTTAGTTAATTAAAATTATAAATAAGTTAACAATTTAAATTCAATAAAGTCTAATGAATAATTATGAAAATATTCAATGTATTTCATTCAATAAAGAAAATATTTTTTTTATACAATAAGGAAAACATCAAAAGAAAGAAAAAGAATAAAGAAGCTAACTAGACACGAACAAGTGCAACTCCTGTGGCATCCGCTACCAAAAGACGAGACAATCCAGGGGGAGGAGACTCAAAGACTATCCAGGGATCAGAACCAGTAGCTCCAGTTTTAGCAAGGAAGTCTGCACAATCATTCATTTTCCTCAGTATGTGAACCAACCGAACAAGCCAAGCTCTATGAATCAAGTCCTTTATATTCTGAATAATAGAAGCGTACTTACTCCATTTGTTAAGAGGAGATGTGACCAAAGTGAAAACATTCTGAGAGTCAGTAGTGAACGATATCCTCGATTCCAAGCAAACAAGAGTCCATGATAGAGAGCTAAAAGCTCAGCATGAAGGTTATTTGAGATTCCAATGTAGCCCGCAAATCCTCCGAGCCAATAACCACTTCCGTTCCGAATGAGACCACCAAAACCTGTTCTGCCAGGGCTACCAAAGCTGCTTCCATCAACATTCACAATAATTAAATCATCCTTAGAAGGGTGCCAGCTAACCAAACGAGGAGGCGAAGTTGCTGAGGGAGCACTGTTGTAGCACTTTAGGATAATAAATGTCAAGTTGTGGATGAATAACTTCAGAGCATAACTGTTAATAGTTTCACCACCCATTACCGAGGCGTTCCTAGCTCGCCAAAGGCTCCAAACTGCTGCTAAGAACAAGTGCGGATTGTTTCCACGAATGCCAACCTGAAACCACTCATTGGCATTGCCGTATAGAAAGAAAGAAACTAAATCAAAACCAAGGGCCAACCACACACTTTTAGGGAGAGTGCACTCTCTCAAGCAATGAAGCGCTGATTCGTCACTGGTGCCACATCTTTGGCAGGTAGCGCTAGGCAACATTCTACGATGATGAAGCGGAGATGCAGTGGGGATTGCATCATGACACACCAGCCACACGAGAAACCGAATCTTCTCTGGGCCAGGGAGCTGCCAAATCCACCTCCAAGAGGCTGAGTTATCATTTGCCAATGTGTCGTCAATTCTCACCCTAAGCCAGGCGTACCCAGACTTAGCTGTATACACACCCTCCAAGTTGCCATTCCAAATCAGAATATCATTCACATTTGGATTGAGATTTAAGGCTAACCCGTTGATATGTTGCAGGACGTGATGAGGGAGCTGCGTGTACAGAGATTGAAGGTTCCAGCCACCACCACCATCATAAACATCAGCCACAGTGAGATCAATATCATGAATGTCCACATAAGGAACAAGTTTGGCAAGAGCATCAAACTCAGTCCACTGAATTCCAAAAGGAGGAGGAACCATTACCGATGCAAAAATGAAACCCGTCCTTCAAGAGATCTCTAGCTTTCAAGATGGAATTCCAAGTATAAGAGCCGTTGATTTTTGGAACCTGCAAAATAGAACTTTGTAAAGCATATTTGTTAGTAAGCAAGTTAATCCAGAGTTTATCCTTTCCAGCATGCATCTCCCAAACTAACTTGCCAAGCATTGCAGAGTTCATGTCCCTGGCCACTCTAATCCCCAAGCCACCACTTCGTTTGCATTTGGTAATCATATTAATCCACCCAACAAAATTAATTCCATGATCTTGGGAGCCCTTCCAAATAAAATCACGAGTCATCTTGTCAGTATGATCACATACATTCTGAGGAAGCCAAGCCACTTGCGTGTAGTAGGTAGGAATCGAATTCAGGACAGACTTGCCAAGGTTAATCTACCTGCTTTATTCAACAATTTATTCTTCCAAGAAGCAAGTCTCGATTGGATTTTATCAATAATAAATTGAAAATCAGCCCTGGTAACTCTCCCTTGAAATATAGGAAAGCCTAAGTACTTACCAAAAGAAGTAGTTTCACTTATACCTGCAATGGAGGCAATCTTGTTCCTCTTTGAGTGAGGCACGCCCTTTGAATATAGAGATCTAGATTTAGTCACAATAAAGAAAATATTTGATATCAATAAATATAAATTATTTTTTTCTTATAGAATTTCAATTATTCCATTTAAAGAATATAGCATGTAATAGTATTGCAAGCTCATCATTTTTACTATTTTTTAAAGAGGTCTTCAATCTAGCTCAAATATCTAAGGGAAAAATATATTGCTAATCCATAATTCAGTTAGAGGTAAGTAAAGTCTTATTCTAATTTGTTCCACTATATGTGATTCTTACTATAAATATAGATATGGATGTGGAATTTATGTCTTTACTTAAACTATTATTATTATTATTATTATTATTATTATTATTATTATTATGAGATACATACTATATATAATGTTTATTTAATTGTTAATATTCCATAATATGTAGCTTTGTTTATTTAAACATAAATAATCTAAAAATAATATCACGAGTAAGTAATTTTTTGTGCTAATACTTTAGTAATAAGTATTAGAAGTATAACTAATAATATTATGCCATTTAAAAGTAATATTTATTCATTTAATTATTTTTTTGACTAAGTTTATTCGTTTAATTATTAGTAATACAAATTTTGTCAAAAAAGATATAGTATTATAAATAAAAAATTTTATGGTTTGTTAGTTAATTATATAAATTTAATAACTAATATTTAATATTGATATTAAATAATTTCAATTTTTTCCATAAATAATGAAGTTTTTTGTTAGAGAAATAATAGTGTCACCCTCTTTTAAACCTATTTTATAATATTGATTGAAATTCAATTGAATTTCATCAAATTCATATGGGACCTACATTATTCGGTAAGACACATTTAGAATAAGGCGCATTTAGAATTTGACTGATAAGAGAGTGTATGTTGAAAAATGAGCAACACATTTTTTAACAATTTTAAACATTTAATTTGCAGTTCATTGTTCAAGGACTCAATATCGCTCATAAAAAAGGATATCATATGTTGATTTGTGAATCTGATTCGTTGACTGCTCTGAAGTTCATTAACAATGGAGTTCCTCCTTCTCATCCTCATACACCTATAATTTATCATATTTGATCCTTTATGGATCGTGGTTGACAGCTCATCTTTCAACATTCCCTCTAGGAGGGAAACTCTTGTGCGGATTGGTTGGCAAAACAAGGCTCTTCTATAGAACATGGAGTTCATTTGTGGAACAATTGTCCATCAGCTATTTCTTCGTATCTGCTTACAGATGCTTTAGGAATTGCTATATTAAAACCCTAATTGGGTTGCTTTTGTTGCTTCTTTATTTCTTATTGATCAAAACAAATTCAAATGTGTTATGTTAAATAAAATAGTATATGTCCCATGTGAGTTTGACAAAATCAATTATAGAAAGTGTTCAAAAGAGTATGATAGAGAGAATGTGACGCTAATATTTCTTTGGCAAAATTACAGCAGAGGACCTTTAAGTTATTTATTTGTAACAAGTTGGACCTTTAAGTTTTTTTTTGTAACAAATAGGCCCTTTTAATGATTTCTCTAGCTTATATATTTTGATGTAATGCTACTTTATATATTGTGGTTACTCAATCTTATGTATTTTGATGCAACCAAGCATATTTTGGTGTATTTTGATGTAATCAACGATATTACGTTTTACAAAAAGGGCCAACAGTGTTAACGTCAGGTAACTTAAAGGGCCTATTTGTTACAAAAAAAACTTAAAGGTCCAACTTGTTACAAATAAATAACTTAAAGGTCCCCTGATGTAATTTTGCCTATTTCTTTTTTTAACCAAACACTAATATTTCTCTAAATGTTATTCACTCAATCGAAAATCAAAATATACATAGGTAAAATTTAGTTCATTTGATTCATGAATCATATTAATGATCATGTATTTTTAAATTTAGCTTATTTAATCTGTAAGGCTTAGCTCAACTGGAAAATACCGAATTTGTTAGGTTGGATATTATCTACCGGATTAGAACCCGGGACCTCACAATTGTGTGTGAGTTTCTAGTGGCGCTTTCCACTCCGTGTACAAACCAAAAAAAAAAAAGCTTATTTTCCTACATACCAATATTCCAAAATGGTCATGTACGTGCAGAAAGTTAATTCATTCATCCATTGGTATTCAAATTTGTTGTTTTAAGATATGTCTTGGTCTCGATTAAAAGAAAGACCAGCACTCCGGTTGTTAGGAGTCTCATGCTGAGTAAGAAAACTCAATGTGGTACTTAACCAAATAACCCATGAGGCTCTCTCACCTAATACACTAGTCTTTGGATTGAGCTCTCTTCATGGGTTAAAGAGCCTAACACCTGTCTTGATTCTATTCTTGTTCGTTTGCATGTGTTTAGTCCAATATGATAGGATATGGTCTAACTTGACTCAACTGAAAATGTTAAACTTCTATTAAGAACTAGAGTAAACTTTTAATTTCGTCCCCCGACTATTATTATCTTTTCAATTTAGTATCTAAACTATTTAAATTGATTAAAAAGTCTAGTTTTTCTTTATTCATCAAGTTAGTCCATCTTGTGTCAAAAAATCAAATTACTCCATCCATCAATGTAAATTACATTCGTAGAGGGACTAACTTGACTCATTAAAGAAAATTGGCTAAAATGCACTTTGGGTCCCTTATCTTTATTTAAAGTAACGACTAGGTCCTTTATGTTTTTTTTGTCCCAAATAAATCCTTTATCTATTAAATTTTGAGCAACATTGCCCTTTTTCCGTTAGTCTCCATCCAACTCCATTAAAAATGTCAATGTGGAAGAAACGGTGCTGATGTGTCAAAACACAAGATTAAAAATGTCATTTTTGATTTAGTTTTATTTAAAAAAACAAAAAATTCATCTTCTCCAAATCCCTAATTCATCATCTTCTTCAAAATCCCCAATTCATCATCTTCTTCAAATCCCTAATTCCATCATCTTCTTCAAATCCCTAATTCCATCATCTTCTTCAAAATCCCCAATTCATCATCTTCTCCAAATCCCTAATTCTTCTTCCCCAACAATCAGAATTGAGAGAGACGAACTGAGAGAGGAGAGAGACGAACTGAGAGAGGAGAGAGAGAGACGAACTGAGAAAGGAGAGAGAGAGAGAGACGAATCTGAAAAACAAAATCGAAGAGAAGAACGAAAACAAAGCAAAGACTAAAAAACAAAATCGAAGAGAAGAACGAAAACAAAAGGAAACGAAATCTGGAAAACGAAATTCTGAAACTAAATCATGAAATCGAAGAAGAAACAAACAAAAGGAAACGAAATCTGGAAAACGAAATTCTGAAAACGAAGAAGAAATTGAAATCGAAAATGAAACACACAAAAGGAAACGAAAACAATGCAAACAAGATGAACAAGGATCTGAGAAGAGAAAAGAAGATGAAGAGATGAACAAATCTGGGGAAAAAATCTGGTTTTTTTATTTAAATAAAATACAAAATAAAATAATGACTCACTGATGACATGTCAGTAAAAAAATAATACAGAATGACATGGATTATACCACATAGGCAATTTTAACGGAGTTGAACAATTGCTAACAGAAAAGGGCAACGTTGCTCAAACTTTAATAGATAAAGGATTTATTTGGGACAAAAAAAACATAAAGGACGTAGTCGTTATTTTAAATAAAGATAAGGGACCCAAAGTGCATTTTAGCCAAGAAAATTTTAAAATCTCTTTAATGATGAATATGATTATGCAGTAGTGGGGTTGGAAACTTAGGCAATTGCTGAATGGAGTTAATAATTACCATCAAAAATTTTAAACCCCAAATTAATGGTTTTTTAAACACCATATTTTAAACACCAAAGTCTTTAATCGTACTAGTATTATTACATTTATGATTTATGAAAGCTTACTGGCAACTCTTTTCTCGATCAAAAATCGTAACAACCTCAACCTTTTTATTCTGTTTAAAAGCAAAAATCCCTCAAAACTATCAAACAGCATTTTCCCATTGTACAATGTGTCACTTCTCTTTCTCGTTTTGATTAGCTCTCATTTTCTACAAGAACAATAAATAAAAGGATAGTAAAAAACAATTTAATGGTCTCTTGTTTCACTATTGTGTAGCCGTGTATAGGTGCTCATTTTGGCCGAAACATAAAATGAAGAGAAATCATTTATGTTACGAAACGAACCGGAAGAAAAACAAATAACATAACACAACACACACCGCCATGTATGGTTATTAGGTGACCTTCCGTTCAATTCCAAGTCTTTTTCTTACATTTCGTAAAAAAATGTTTCGTACTATCAAGGAGTCCTCTAAAATGAATTTAGTTAAGTTTTTTTTTTAAAGTGCAACAACTTTAAGTTAAGACATTTTTGTAAACATACACTTAAAGTGTTGCCCTTAAGCTGACCCAACTGACAATGAGTCACTAAGAAAAAATTAATCCCACCCGCACAATGACACATTCGAGTTCTCTACAGAGCAAGTGTCATGTTTTTTTTAGGTACGAAGAGTAATTAAATTAGGAAAAAAATTCTTTTTAAAAAATAGCTCCTTAAGTAAGGGCATATCTATACATGTTGAAGTACACCGAAACATTAACACATTGAAATTCAAAGATAGATACACCCTTACTTATGTATAATAGAGACCTTGGTAGCCATACAATACTAAGCCAAAAGCCAAAAGTTTTTATGGCGTTTGGTAGTAATCAAATAGCCTCCAAGTTTCTTATTCTTTCTTCTTACTGCTATTGCCATACAAGGTGAGTTCTGTATACAATACTCAACAACCCCTTTTTTAGTTCTCTTTCTTGTCCACCTCCCCATCAAGCACCACAAGAAAGAACGTTTTCTATGTCCCAATACCAATAGAGACACCCTTTGTTTCTTTGCCTCTTGTACTATGGCAACACCCTTTTCCTCCCCTTCAAGCACTACTATATTCACTAGCACCTAAAACCCACAAATTCAACATATTTTATTTATACGCAAATATTAGTTGTTAATTAGTTAAGAGAAGAAAAAAAAAATAGAATTCTTAGAAATTTACCCCGGGTTTTCTCATTTCACATGTATTCTTCATGTCAAGGAGAAGTTGATAAGCTTTCACACTAAACTTCATAGGAGACTCAGTACCTGAGAATAGTTCAATAGAATATAATTGAACGTTTAACTAATATGAACTTTTAAGATAATTTAAAGGACCTCGGATATATTTTAACCTAATTTTTTTCCTGACCTTCTCTGGTGGGTCTGGCTACATGAGCAAGAACAACAATATCTTGACGTTGAATAGTGTGAGAGAGTGCCCAATCAAGAGCTCCTTTAGCTTCAAAGCTAGAATCAACAACCACCATTACCTTATTGCCAGTTTCACCCCCAGAGTCTTGGTCTTCATTGCTTGAAAACTCAGTTCTATTTGAGCTTTTCAGAGAACCATTGGAAAACTTCTTGGAACCCAAACGAGGCGTTGAATTACCAATGCACAAACTATGAAACTTAATACGTGGCCTTCCCATATCTTGTGTTGATTCTAAAAGACTTAATTTGTGTCTATATCGTTTTATACACACATTTGGGGAACAGAATTAAAGAAGGCCAGCTCATTGGACACTTTTGACTTTGTGTTTCAAATGTTAATTAATGATTAGTTTGTTTGTTTTTGTGTAATTTCTTTGTTGTGTGGGGCTATTGTTGAATTTAAACGTGCAAACCATCAAGATTTTAGATGAGGGACAAGAGTTGACAATGTTGACACTTTGAAATGAATTCTTTAATGGTTTCCACACGCTTGTAGGAATAAATCATGATTAGAGCAACCATAAACAGAGAATTGAATCAATTAGATTTGTAGTCCTTCACTAATTAATTAAAGTGAAGTATCTTTAAATATGAGGAGTAATGGAGGTCACGTTCATTTAGAATTGTTAGGAGATGGAAACATGGAGTCATGTAATGTACGGGAATCAACTTGTTCCACAAAGTCATGAAACATGCATCCTTCAATATTCTTGGATGTACTAGAAAAGTTCTATGTAAGGAAATGACAGAAAAAATTCATGCGGTGAAGTTGGAATGAGGTAATTTAGCTCAGTAAAATTTATTGACAGAGTTGTAAATAGAACGACCTTTTTGATTTGGAGAACAGAATTCATTGACAGAGTTGTAAATAGAAGGATTGTTCATAGACAAATTTTGTCTCTGTCTCTTTTTGATTTGTCTATTGTTAGCTTGTCTTAACTTTTAGGAAATCGGTTTTCAGCCGGAGTTGTTGGCTAGATTTCCCATTCATAGATATTTCTGTCTCTTTTTTCTAACATTTGAAAGTTAGCAGTTTTTTTAGTTCCTAGGTTGGAGTGTTTTAGGAGACTCGGTTAAGGGCTGCTTGTTATTGTGTTGTTGCTTTTTTTATGTCCTTTTGCTAAAGGTTTTGGTCAAATCATCCCTTGAGCTCTTCTCTGTCTTCTTTTCTTTCCTACTTTTTTAATAAATCCTGGGCATGGGGCCTGTTTGCATAAAAAAAATAGAAAGACCAAGTTTGGTAGACAGAGTCGTAAACTAAAGCGATATATTATTTCAAAAACAAAATGCTACTGATTTGTTTGGATTGGTGGTCAAATTAGTAAAATCATGCTTGCAGAACCATGTCCTGGTTCATTAATAGCTACGTCTAGTCCATTCATATGAATCTTTGTAGAATCCGTAGGAAACTACACCCGCTTTGTGGCAAAAACCACAACGACTATATTTGACTTTGTGGACTCACTCCAACGGTTATTTTGAGCTCAAGATTCTATAAATACAATGTGAAACACCTTATTTATGCCAAGGAGAGGTAATACGCTGCTATATTGGCTATCTACTTCAGAAGCTTCTCAAGAGCCTCGGATATATCTACATTCTCTTAAACACACTCACTGCTCTAAACATCCTCTAGGAACCTTTTGAGTGTGCTCATAGCTTTGTGCTAATTGATGTTATTATTTCGTTAAAGCTATTTTATACCCAGTCCAAAACTAAATGTATTTTTGTATACAATGCATTGATTGTTGTATTGTTAGAGAAAATGCGTAAGGGGTTTCTTAAGGTCTTCAGTTGCTATAACTGTGTATGTTAACTAGTGCTGTAGTTGCTAGAGTTGTGTTGAAAACTAGTGTGACAGTAGATAGATCTGTGCTAGTAAAACTATAAAGTATTTTGCTCTAGTTTGGGTGGTAAGTTAACTATTGAGAAAATAGTGGAAATACTTACCGAGTGTGAGGATGGTTATAACATTTGTTGATTACGGTGAACCATTATAAATCTTTTGTGTTATTTACTTATTTCTCTACCACTTAAAACTATCTACTTTAGCACACAAGGAGCATCTCAACTTTTCTCAACAATACAAACAATTCATAAACATCATTATCTTAAAAAGAAACTCAAAACAAGGGTTATTATATCATTCTAAAGAGTTGTCTTTCAAAAATAGCTTCTGAGTAATTATCAGAAGAGAGCTTTTTCTAAAAGAATCAATATCTTCTTAGAAAACAGTCTATACTTTTATTCAAAAAAATTGGTTATGAAAACACTTGGATTATGCTCATTATATAAGAGGAAAATAAACCAAAATAGAGAAAGAGAAAGCACAAAAGTAATAAACCAAAATAGTATTATGAATATTATTATCAGTGGATGTCCACTATTGTTCTTTCATCTTCTCATTATTCCCTTGTGTAGTGGATTTTTATGATTGACTTATCTATCACTTGCCAAAACCTTAGACAATAGCTCTGGCCAAATATGCAGAAGACTTATCAAATTGTGAAGCCAAAATAAGAGTTAACTATGATTGTGTTGAAGCTTTGATGAAAAATTTTAAAATGCAAACTGGGGAAATTGTAAAAAATTATTGCATGAAGCACAATTTGAGCAAAATATGATTTCAATGATGGAGAAAATTGAAGATGAAGTGGTGGTAGAAGATGAGTCAAGAAGGCATAGACATGAAATCAAGAGGAAAATGGAACTTGCAATTGCTCTTTCACACAAAAATATTGGTTAACATGGATTTCTCCATTGATTTGGCAGGTGGAATGGCGATGAGGTTCTTATTGCTTCCCCAATTGCCTTGCCGCAAGTCATGTATTCAGTAATAAGCTTCTACTCATTTGTCACGTGATCCAGAAATAAGAAAGGGGAGTGCTATTTTTATTTTATTTTCTCTTGTTTTTAGTTGAGTCTTACTTTTCTTTTGTTGTATATTTTGGTGTTCAAGTGTCTCTTTTGGATAAAAAGTAAATTAAAAAATTAAAAAAAATACATTTTAGGGGTTCAACCCAGATTAATCGGTGGTTTAAAGCGGTTGAACTGTAGTTTATGTGATCCAGAAACAAGCAAGTTAAGCATATTCACACCCTAGGAAGTTTTTTAAGTGCCTTTTTTGGAAATTGGACTCTTAAGTGCACATCCTAAATGATATTCTTGGAGCATGACATGTTTTTTGGTACCTGGTGGATTCACACACACACTCACTTAAACGGGTCTTGGCATGAAAACATTGAGGAAAACCTATAAAATATTTAATAAAATATAAATAGGTCCCTTTGCGACGCTCACTGCAATTGATTACTGGAGAAATGTCTGTATTGGCAATAAAATATATATAAAAGGTCTGGAAAAAAATATTTAGAGTAAAAAGAAAGAAAATAAAATAGTTAGAAAAAACTTGGAAATTGCTCAACACCCCCACTGAAGTCATAGGTGATGGGTTACTAGAGAAATACTATAGTACTCTTTTGAGGATGATTGACTACTGGAAAAATAAAACACTCCTATATGATAAGTGTAGTTTATGTAAAAAATACATTTGAATGAAGATCCATGCATTATTATTTCCATGTTGAAAACCCGAGCTTCAAAGTGGAAAGGAAAATAAAGAATAACAAAAATGGTTTTACTTAGTATTGTGATGTCATCACCCAAGAAAAAAATTACACTTAGTTCCAATAGGTATGTGAGTTCATT
The DNA here is from genome assembly GCA_963573325.1 of Astragalus glycyphyllos. Taxonomy (NCBI): domain Eukaryota; kingdom Viridiplantae; phylum Streptophyta; class Magnoliopsida; order Fabales; family Fabaceae; genus Astragalus; species Astragalus glycyphyllos. Next base: position 58,599,065 of record OY754308.1, on the reverse strand, counting down.
TGTGAAAAATGTTTCATTAGATATGGTAAACACCCAAAATCTGCTAAATTATTGGTCGAGTAAGAGCCTAGCCGAGGCAGGGACCCAACGAAGTCCATATGAGCTGATTTGCTTGAATCACGGAAAAAAGGGGATAGGCTTTAGAATAGCCTATGTCTACTCTATTCTTTCTACTTCATCTTACTATTTCTAAAATTGCCTCAGTTAGCCATGGTCAAACTCTCGAAAAGCTTATAATGCCTTGAAATCTACAAAAACAAAAGAATAACAATAATCTCATATCAAACACAGAAGAGGCCAACACTAAACTAAAGACCAGAATAATAATACCCAAAAGACAAGGAAGAGCAGGATAATACCCAAAGACAAGGAAAACAAAAATATTAGGGAAGCTTTTGTTTTAACAGGGATAACTAAAATATTAGTATCCCTATTACAAAGCATTTCTGCAGTGCACAAAATGAAATATATATTAAGTGGTTGAAATCTGAAAATATATTCTCATTTCTATGTTTATGGCTACACATAATGTATGTTTATGTTCTCATGGACCTTAAAATTGATATGAAATAATCCTAAACCTGAAAAATGAATTAAGTAAACTTACAAATTCACTAAAATTTTAAGCTAACCTGCTACAGCTACTATGGCATTCACGGACAATAACTTCCAAACCTACAAATTAATTGTCAGAGGTAGCATAAATTTTATTAGAGGACTAACTATAAAAGTTTACTTGCATTTTTTGTCTCTCAACATTTTACCATTGGCGAGTTTGGTCATTTTATTTTACTTTTGGCAATTTCTCTCTTCTAATTTGGTAATTTTGGTCCCTTTGATTTTTTTATTGCACATTCGGCCTCTAAAAATCATGATTGTGCAATTTTAGTCCCTACTACTCCAAAATTCAAGATTTTTGGAACTAAAAGTGTAAATAATTCATAATTTTGAAGTCTCAAACATCTGATTAGGTTTCAAAACAGTACTTCGAATTTCAATCGCAGATTTATGGAAAGATTTCAAAACAGTACAAGTAAAGCCAAGTTAAATTCTATAGCAGAGAAGAGATGGAGAGTTAGAGCGAATCAGCTCAAATAACTACAAAATGTGTATTCAAATGAAGTGGATGTTTGGTTGAACGTTGTCTCGCCGCCGCCACACGTCCAAGCCGCGTCCACGCAGAAACTCCATTTTGTAGCTTCAGGATTGCCGCGAGAAATCATGGCCAAACCAACCACTTACAATGCGTTTGATGCCTCCAGTGCGCATCCAAACATGCACGAAAGTGAATGTTCAGAACGCAGAAAATAAAAAGAAAGGGCTCCTAAAGTCCTGTCAATTGTCTCTAATTAAATGTTCAAACATCATTTTCAAACATGCTCCTCTGAAAAAATGCACAAAAAAAGACAAATTAATAAGAAAGACAAATTATTGTAAAAAGAACTTAAAAATTGATTAAAAAAAGGAAGGCAACAGGAGAAATTCATGGTTTCCCATCGACTGTAAAGAGAGGTAGGAAAAAAAATTGAGTGGTAAAAAAATTAGCATGAGAATAGAAGCACCAAAGAGAAGCAGCATTGAAACAAAGAAGATAACTTTTCAGAAACTAGAAATTAAGATTGGTTTATGTCTTTTAATTTCTTAAATATGGATAAATACTATCTTTTCTTTCATGTTGATCACTCACTGATTTGTTCATAGAATAGCAAACAAAAAATATAATTGAGAATTTGAACATAGGAGATGTATGAGAACTTGAATAGAAAATTAAGTGAGTCACAGAATCAGAGTAGAATCTGCGAAACAGAGAGAGTGAAGCATCTATATATATAACATTTGAGAATGAATCTCATTTATTGCTATTCCACGTGTCACTTCTACGATAATTTGGTAATTAATATCCTTTTTTGTAATTAATGCTTTGCAGATACTATGCATTGGTCCTGATTGCTGCTCCTATGGTTGTTGTGATTTTGAGAGAGGGAAAGCAACTGAGAGAGGAAGAAGAAGACCAATTTTTTTAAAAAAACAAAAATTCAAAAACAGAGAAAAATAAAAATGAAAAGCCACGTGGATAAAAAAGCCACATGTAAATGACACATCAGAAAAACGTTAGTCCAGTCAGCACTATTTAACGTCAAGGACTCTTAATAAAAACGGAAAAAAATGTAGGGACCAAAACACCTATTTCGTTAATGTAGGGACTAATTTAAAAAAACAAAATTTTGTAGGGACTAAAAACATATTTTACCCTTTTAGAAATAAATAAAAGATTTCTCTTTTTTCTGTATAGCCAATTATGCTAATATCACATATTAATTAAAATTTTAAAAATATGTTATATTCCTGAATTTTCAAGGTTCGTTAAATAAATTCTTAGAAAAAATGTCACATTATTATTGCACCTGAATAACGAAATTCACGTTTTCTTTTCCCATTATCTGAAATTATAAATTTCTGAAATAAACTCTCAACCAGTAAAAACATTTTTTGGTTCATTTTTGTCCTTGGTTGATACACTTAAAAATAGGAAAGATTTTTGGTTTTGTTTAGACTGGAAGACATTTTTTATTGAATAAATCTATAATAGTAAAAGTAAAAAAAGAAAACGTGTATTTTAACTGTGTGGAGAAAAAGTTAAGAACTGTTTAGACAAACAAAGATCAAGTTTTATTATATTTTTTGACATTTTTATTTAGACAAAAAAGTATTCTTGATTAGGGGTGTTCAGTGGTTTGGGTAAATCCGAACCAATCCGTTGGCCAATCCAACCGAAGCATTTGGTTCGGACAATTTTCGAAGAATGGTTCAAGGTTCAAGGGTTTAACCGTGTTTGAACCGGACAGGTCATTGAACTGGTGAACACACTGATTATATAATATATTAAATGATAAAACGCAATTAAGTGGTGAAGAATTGGAAGAAATGTTATAAGTAGTAAACATACAATAAAATGCAAATATATAATATAATATTATAAATTAAGTGGTGAAGAATTGGAAGAAATGAAAAATATAAAAAAGACATTATGGCTGGAAACTTAAGAGTTAAGTAGGTGGTTTATAGTCTCCTTGCAGCCACCGTTTTTTTTTGTTGTAAAAACAGTTACTTCAGAGAGCAGCAACATAGCAAGAAAAGGGCTGAACGAGAAGATGGAAGACATGACAACATCAAAGAGAGTGTATATGTGAGAGTTCTTGGGAGAGAGAATGGATGAAGAAGCCTTTTAATGAAAACTAATAGAGTGATTGAGTAGCATTATTGCTCCTAAATTAGTCCCACATCGAATATGTATAGCTTTAGGAACGTGAGTGATTGTTATAAATAGAACATCAGGGGTTCTGCTTGAACTAAAATTGGTGCATTGATCAGTAGCCATGTTTGGTCAGGACACGTGGCGTTTATTAGCCAACCATTTTTTAAAAAAAGGCAGTTTAAAACTTTTTCCCTGAATTGTTTTAAACTATTTGTTCTCCGGTTATAGCGGTTTAAATGTTCAATCGTGTTGGGCCTCAACCAAACTGCTTCCCTCTCCGGTTCTTGGTTCAACTGACCAGTCTGATTTTCTAAATCGTGGTTTTTAATCCAAATAGAAAGTGTATACATTGCTAACATACTGCTACTAAAAAGCAATTAAGAGTATGTTAGCATATGTCTGATTTTTAGTCCAAATAGAAAGTGTATACATTGCTAACATATTACTACTAAAAAGCAAGTGTGAGTATGTTAGCATATGCCTTCTTCACATATAGTATCATATTATATGACTAGCTGTTAAATTTCGTTGCTGTAAAAATTAGCAAAATCATTTCTGATGAACAAGATAATTTTCTCATGAGTTTAGTTGGTTATCGCTTATCAACAAGATGATATTTACATATATACAGTTTTGCAACTTGGGGAAGGAATTACTGACAAGTTTATGAAATTGGAAGGTTGTTTCATTGAATGATTGATTTATATCGGTGTTGCTAATATTTGTTTGAAGACAATGAGTCAAAGAGTTATCTTGCTGAAATTCAAGTTACCTTCAGGAGGGAGTTTTCGAGTTTAATAATTCTCTATGGTGGCTGCTGCAATATCTGATATACAAGTTAGTAGAATGGATGGAAAACGATAGATAGCATAAATGCAAAAGGGTGAGAACCCAAAAACATGTAGGGTTGATATTAAGATATCTTTGTTACAAGCACTACTTTTCAAGGTTCGAGTATTTTTTTTTACTCAATCTTGATTGGAAGGTAGGTGACTCAGTAGTGGATTGCCTTGACCAAATATATGACCTGACATGACCATGTTATGACATGATCATTAATATCACCCTATTTAGAGCTAGAGTACGCAACCAAGAACTCTAATTACCACAATATTTTTTTGGTCTACTTAAATGAAATGACAAATAAACACCACAGACACACACTACTACTGCTCACACCCGAGTTTGAACTCAGCAGCCAACGTCCCATGCCACTGAAATTGTCAAGACAACCAACAGTGTGGGACAAATCACCACATGATATTGTGCTTAAAAATAAAAAATTAATATGAAAATTTGATAATTTAAATATTATTTTCACATCATAAAAAAATAGCATCATTTACTTATACACGAGTTTTTCTACCAACTTACAAAATATAAATTATTCGACAATAATTTCCAATAGCATACTTATACCCGTGCATGGCACGGGTCAATTATTCTAGTAAAACAAAAATAAAAAATTCACACAGATAAAAAAGTGAAAAATCTAATTGAATCCTAACTCTCCAAAAGTAGAGCCACAAATTTAGCAGTAACTCAAAATCTGTGTCCGTGAAAACAGTGTCTTCAGTGAAATACCGTATCCAAAATCCTAAAGACAAATCTCTCACTGATTGCTTACAATCACAATTCGTTTTTTTGGGGTTTAATAAACTAACAAAAACCCTAGCACTGAAGTGCCTTCTCAACGCCCTCCTCGCCAATGGCGGATCTTCCTGCCGATGTCATTAGTGACATCCTCTCACGTTTACCTGTAATGTCCCTCCTCCAATTCCGATCAACCTCAAAATCATGGCGATCTCTAATTGACAGCCACAACTTCAAAACCCTTCACCTCAACAAGTTCCACAAATTGAATTCAAACCTCATCCTTGGCGACAATTTTTTTGAACTCTACGCTATCAATTTACCAACCCCATGCAACGTCGTTAGCCTCAACCAACCGCTTAAGTCCTACGAAAACCGCATCACTATCCTTGGTTCATGTAACGGCCTCCTATGCATCAAAAATATTATCGAGGACATAGCCATATGGAATCCTTCACTTCGCAAGCATTGGATTCTTCCCTCTCTCCCAGCATCTCATTGGCTTGTGCCCAACGTAAGCTTATGCGCCTACGGCTTCGAGTCCTTCACGGGAGACTACAAACTTGTGAATATCTCTTATTTTTATGGTGACAAAAGCACTTTCCAATCCAAAGTGAATATCTTCAGCTGCAGAACCAACGCGTGGAAAACCCTTCCTAGCATGCACTCCACTGGTATGAAACCATAGGTGTTTTCATTGATCATGCACTCCACTGGATCGTCAAAGATATCCGTAAATTGATTGTAGCTTTTGACCTTAGATTCGAAGTGTTCAATGAAGTGCCTCTTCCAAATTTAGGTGAGAGTTTCCAAATTGAAGTGTCACATTTGGGAGCGTGTTTGAGCATGGTTGTTAATTATCACTTTACTAAAATTGATTTTTGGGTGAGGAAACAATATGGATATAAAGATAGCTGGTTTAAACTGTTTACTTTGATGGAATCGTTTGAATTGAGATCTTTGGAATTTGTGAAGCCTTTGGGTTACTACGTTGGTATGCAGGTCCTTTTCAAAAAAAATCTTAATAAGTTGTTTTGGTATGACCCCAAAAGTAAACAAGTGAGTCATGTTACAAATCCAGAAATCCCACATTTTCATGGAGCTGTGATTTGGGTTGAAAGCCTTGTCCAACCACCCTTTCCCAATAAGAATAATAGGAAGGTGTTGGAATGCAAAAATAATACAAGCAAGAAAAAGTTTTGCTGCTTAAAGTTTTGAAGAGGTTCATTTTATAAGTTGTTTAAACAGCGTAGCAGGTTCGTTTTATTGGTTTATATCATATTATTAGAGTTAGTGTTTCTATTATTTTGAGGTTGATTATAGAACACTTTGAATGCAATTTTTGAGTTTTTGACTGACTAATGTTTAAAACAGGCCCAAATTACTGAATAAGAATCCAGGATAAGAACGCAAGGTTTTGGTGGGATTGTTGTGCTCGAGTTAGTCGCCTTTGTTTCTGAGCGTCGATACATTTTTGCAATTTATCAGATTGATTTTATATTGTTTCTATAAGCTTAACTTCTTAGATCAAATGAATATGAAACAATTAATTAACTTCTTAACAGAAAAGTTCAATTATTTTCATTGCTCACTCTACCAGAAGAAATTGTTTGTACTGTAGTTAAACCCTTATAGACTAAATTGGATTTCCTTGTTGTTGAATCAAACCTTTTCATCTTTTATTAGTGTACAAGATTTTGTAAAGTGCTCAAGCAAGAAGGAAAATGTACCTATTGTTTATTTGTTTTTGTTCTTAAAGCTGCATTATGTAATTGTGCACTAACTTCCTGCTGTTAATTATGTTAATTAATAATTAGTAATAGAGTAGATTAAGCATCTATTCTGTGAATAGACCTCCATTCATCTTTTGTTCTATTGGATCCTTTTTGAGAATGTGATGTCATATTGCACCAATGAATGAGTTGTAACTGAGAAACTTGGAGATTCTGTCAACAACAATAAGAACAAAAAACAGAAGATGCTGCCAAGAAGACTAATGTCAAAACAACCAAAAGCTGAAATTTCATTTGAGTTTTATAATCAAAAGCTGAAATTTCAAATGGAAAAACATTTAAGTCAATCTTATTGTTTCCTGTTTTCTCCCCCACACGTGTTTGTGTGGCAAACTTATAATTGATAATTGAGTATTATGACCCAGCTTATAACATCCAGGAAATTTGATTACCATATAGGTTCCCCTATGTTTGATTGTTGCTTGGATTCTGGTATTAAAATGGACCTGAATTTGAACCTCCTAGAGATAGGTTCCTTATATGAAATACAAGAATTATTAATGATACAAGTTGTGGTAAATAAATACTCTACGCATTACAGGGTTTCCTTGTCTAAGTTCTATTCATCCTTCCTAATCTTAAGTTCTGTCATCCTTCAATGGTAAAAGTTAAAACTAGGGCTGTTCATGTGAACTAAAAAACTGAACCGAATTGCCAAACTGAACCGAACCGAACCAAAATTAACTGAACTTTTACAAACAATTCAGAACCGAACTGATATTTTAAAGACAGTTCACTAACTGAACTGTTAAGACCAATTAAGTTAGTGAACCAATAAACTGTTAAGAACTGAAGGCCACTCGGTTAGTGAAACTATCAAAACACTTCTGCCTAATCTGCAAAAACCAACTCCCGAGTACCTTCGTATAATCTATTGTAAAAAAAAGAACCTTCGTAGAATCAAATCAAAAGAACAATTTAGGACAGTGGGTTTGATTATTAGGGCCCGAAATATCTAAAGAACAAAGCACCTTAGATTTCTTCAGAACTGCTTCCAGATTGTTACCTACCGCCATGGAACTATGGAAATTTATACCTACACGACGTCGCTATCATCTCTCAACTTTGTTTAACCATAAGATCCACAAAACTCTCCACGTCACTAATCCAAGGTTCCTTCCCTTTTTATTTTTTCTATTTATTTTATTCGATGTTCAATTTTTAACGCAGTGTCTGGTGAATTGATTTTTATTCACCACCTAAAATTGGCTCTTTGATGATATTGAATTTGATTTATGGAGTTTGCAGCCATTGGTGTGTTTTGTTTGCTTTTTGCAATATTTCCAATTTTTATTCTTTTAATTTTCTGCTGCCAGATTATTGAGTTTTTTTTAACAGTTCAGTTTAGTTGAACTGCGAATTGAACTGTTAAAATAGTTCAGTTTGGTTTGAACGAACTGTAAAAACAGTTCAATTCGATTCAACGAACTATTTGAATCAGTCTGGTTCAGTTCGGTTTGGTTTTCCTTGCGAACTGCACCATGAACAGCCCTAGTTAAAACCATAAGTATCTTGAAGAGTATTTCAAAGACATATCAGAGTAACCCTTGCAACACTCACTTACCGACATTCCTCATATGTTCCCTAGCTCTCCTAGATCAAGTACCTACGTATCGCAAATCTATATGCACAAAAAACATATGAAGTGGTGTTATTGGAATTAATAGTGATTCATGAAGTAGCATTGAGAGTGTGTGTTGCTGTTGGTTTCCTAATGGAGGTTCTGTGGGTGTCGTTGTCTATTGGGCTAAAAAGTCTTTCTTGTTGGTCACTAACACTAGCCTACAGCTAACCGTCGTTGGATCGACTAAAATCAACTTAGAATTACGCTCCTTTGCCCTAAAATCTAGGAGAAACTGCTCCATAATGCCCACTAGCGCGGAAAGTGGGTGGAAAGCCTTCGCTTCCTTTTTTTAAGCGTCTTGACCACGTCCTTCTCAACCGTACCAAGCCTCAACGTCTTTCCTTACGCGCTACGCTTACTTTGCGCCCAAGAAATTCTTCTACATCATCCACAATGTCCTCAACTACAAAGTTATTAGCACATAGGTCCTCAGCTGGTACTTCCTCAACTGACCTCTTTCTTGGTCAAGCCACTTGGCCTCAACAAACAAAGTCATCTCTTAGCAATTTTGGCATAAAAGTTGAGCCTGAGCATGATACTCAAGTCCTTCCATGGAATCGCTTCAAAAGTATCCCTCTTCTTCCTCCCTTGGCAAGCGTAACTTCTTTAAGCTCTCAATAGGTCTTACATTAGATTAAATCTCCTCAGAGTTGATAATCTCCAGTTGAGGAAAACCTAACACTTCAGTCTTCGGTAGCACATACCCCTTTTTCTTCTCAGAAACCTATCTCCTTGACCGTATCAGGATGAGGCTACCAACATCTCTCGTATGGTTGCTCTTCTTCGAAATAATAGGATATGATAGAAAAATAGAGTGAACTTAGGCTATTTTGTACCCTACCACCCTTTTGCCCATAATTTAAGCAAATCTGCTAATCTCGACTCGACTAGCTCCTCGCTTCAACTAGGCATCCTCGGCCAACAACTCAACAAACTTTTGGTGTTAACATGTTCCTTTTTGTGTTTTCCCTTTCTTTTGTTTCCATTGCATCGATTAGGACTAGGAGTGAATTGCAATGACTGTGGATGCACATTACATTGTGTAGTATATGTGTTATTTAGGTGTTTTAGAATTATAAGCTGTCTTGATGTATCAATTGGTGTTGTGCTTGTATCGACATTTAGTCTAAATTGGTAGCAAATGACAAAAGTTACTCTCTCTTCAACTTTTTATAGAAGGTGAGTAGATTGCACTCTGCAATGCTAAAATCTAAACATATTAATGAAATTCTTTGAATTATTAAATTGATGATTAGATATGCCTATTTAGTCATTTTTAATATCAACTTTCAAACTGGTGGTGAGGCTATTAAAGATTCATATGTTATATAACATAAAAAGAAACACTAGTATAAAAAAAAAAAGAACAATGATGCAAAATAAGACGTATTCATATATATAGGAGTAATACAATTATTAATTAAAACAACTTTTTAAGAAGGAAATATTCACTCATGAAGCTAATTAATATTAAAGGATGGTTTTTTTGATAAAATATTATTATTATTGTTATGAAAAGGACTAAAACTAGAACAATAATAAGAACAAGTAAATGAGAGAAGAAGAAATATCTCTTGTATATTACTCTTGAAGGTGTGTAACTACAATGACATATGAGTCCTATTTATAGGCTCAGGTTGTGTAACATATGACATACATTTAACCTAGACATTCACTTTATTCACAATACTCCCCCTTGGATGTCTATTAAGGATATGCCTCATTAAAAACCTTACAAAGAAAAAACTCAATGGGAAAAAAATCTTAGTGAAGGAAAAGAGTACAACATCCTTTACTTGAGGGCTGCCTCATTAAAAACCTTACCCCGGAAAACCCATTGGGACAAAACCGTGGTGAAGGAAAAAAGAGTGCAGAACATGTTTATATCTCCCCCTCAACTATGTAATCATCTCTGAGACGATGAATACCAATCTTCCGTATTAGCTACTCAAAAGTTTTGCTTGGCAATGACTTTGTTAGAAAATCAGCTAAGTTATCACATGAACAAATTTTGTTGAATGTTAATAGCACCATTCTTTTGAAGATTGTGAGTGAAGAAAAACTTTGTAATCATCTCTGAGACGATGAATACCAATCTTCCGTATTAGCTACTCAAAAGTTTTGCTTGGCAATGACTTTGTTAGAAAATCAGCTAAGTTATCACATGAACAAATTTTGTTGAATGTTAATAGCACCATTCTTTTGAAGATTGTGAGTGAAGAAAAACTTTGGAGAGCTTTGTTCGATCTCCTTTAATGTAACCCTCTTTCAACTGAGCAATGCATGCAGTATTTTATCTTCATAGATTGTTGTTGCATCTATTCTTCCGAAAGCCAAACCACAGGTCTCTGTGTTGAAAGAGGGACCTTAACCAAACACATTCCCAACTTGTTTCATGTAGTGCTAAAAGTTCTGCATGATTTGATGATGTTGCTGTTATGGTCTGTTTCACATATCTCCATGAAATTGCTGCACCACCACAAGTAAACAAGTAACCTGCTTGTGATCTTCCATTATGAGGATCTGACAAATAACCTGCATCTGCATAACCTGTTAATTCTAATTTGGGTACTTTGGAATAAAACAATCCCATATTCATTGTACCTCTCACTACAAGAAATTCGTTGATTTGCCACGGAAAAATCCGTCGCAAATGCAGGAAATCCCGTCGCAAAATGACATTTGCGATGGACCAAATTCCGTGGCAAAATCGCTCGTCGCAAACTGTTTGCGACGGACTTTTCCGTTGCAAATAAGCCCGTCGCAAACGCAAAGCCGTGGCAAATGTCCGTCGCAAATTTTTTTAAAAAAATAAAATCATACATCCAAAATGTTTTTTGATAGTGATATCTATACATATTGTTCGTGTACACTAGTAGAAAAACAACTTTCTCACACACACACACACACACACATATATATATATATATATATATATATATATATATATATATATATATTGCACCTGATGCAAGGTCAGACACCCACATATATACTAAATCCAAAGAAATTTCCCATTATACTTGAAATACCAAATAAAGTGGTTCACCAAACATATATATATTAAATACAAGCTTTCTCACAATTATTTTAAAGACAAAGCAAACCAATTTTTATACGGCTTAATAATATATATGCTAAACCTTGAGCCATTACTGGCTCTCTAATTTGCAAGATCTTATAATTGCTCTCATAACTTCCTATTCAGCACCAAGCTTAGCCTGTCAAAAACAAATGCACCTATATAATTAAAGAATACAAATCTATTCATAATTAAAACCTTAATAATTTGAATTTGAAGGGAAAATGATTGCTCTAAAAATTGGAAGTGAGTTGTTAAAAATCAAAACAAAATCAAAAGCTGGATGGTTCCAAAGCAGAACAAGCAAATCAGCTACAAATCTACCTTAAATTCCCAGTTTCTCATTTGTCTCCACTAGTGGTTTTAACTCATTAAATCAAGGTGAAACAGAAAATAAAAATTGGAGCAACAACAGAGCCAAACTATTTACCTAGAAGCTTCAAAGTGCACTAGGCGAAGAAGTAATTGATTTGAGAACTTCCAAATTAGTCAATCTGCCAGCTCCACCAACGACCTGATCATCCAATACAAAAAGGGTTCTATCAATGATAATTAAATTATTTATCCTTTCAAGAAGTTAATAAATTGACTTGAGGATGCTTGCTTTAAGAAATGAGATGATATATACAGAAACAGAACATTGAATTGTTAGTGACATATTTCAAAAAGTTTGCACACTTGAAGTAGTTTTCTTAAAAGGGGTAAGAATCAGGACAACAATTCAAAGAGTTTCATAAAAGTTTTCTTAGTGTTTGGTTAAAAGTTTGCACACTTGACATATATACTTTGCCTATTTTGTTCACCAAAGATCAGGACAACAATTCAAAGAGTTTCATAAGAATCATAATCAATCAAAAGATGCTCCAAATTAGAGCCAACCTTACTCAAACTGTTAACCTCAAGGTTAGGTCCATGATCAGAGGCATAAGAAGAGCGACACCTATTGCCAAACTTAGATGTGCACTGAATATCCATCCAATGTGGAATGTGCTTCTTGAGCGTTTAGCCCAATTTCTGTGGCAAAACAACAAACACCTAGTATTAATTACTCACTTCTAATGAAATGCCCCTTATGTCAATTGAGTTGTTCATCACTAGATTTGGCTAGAGAGCTAGTTGGCTTTGTAACTTTCATGAGGCTGACTGACAATTATACCTCACTATAATATACAAGGAAAGTTGGAACAAAAACAATACTTTTAGAACAATTTATCGCACATGTTAAGAAAAAGATGAATCCACAAAAAGGAATTAACAGCCACAAATATAAAACCAAAACCAAGGAATTAAGTAGAAATATTTCAAGCTTGCTATTAAAAACACAATTCATATATGCAAGTGCTTATAGGCAAGAATTAGTTCAACAAATTGAGAGATAAATCGAACACTTAGACAAAGACAGTAATAGCTTCCAAAATCAATCCCAAATACTGAACTCCATAAATCCCTAAAGGTCTGGTCTTACTGAATCAATGCAAAAGTAAATACTCCCAATCCTAATATTGCTTATCAGAGGTCAGTTACATAATCAACAAAAGAGAGAGCAAAACAATGCACATAGAATATCAGTTCATTAAAAGTTAAAACCCAATTCTGGTCTCTACTTAACAAAACAATTAGATAACCAACTTATAAAACAACATACAACATTGCAACCAAATTAAGGAGCATCAAACAACATGAAATATCAGAAAGCAAGCTTAAAAGTAAAAGTAGATCAAGTTATTAAATTAATAACCAAATAAACATTGTAGAACCATCAACTAACATGAACACCATCAATTCAAATTAGTCTCTAAGCTAAATGCATGAACTTACCATCTTACAAATAGCATTCGATCACTTCAATTAAAATACATCTAGAGTTTAACAATTACATTCAAGGAAAATGATACGCAGACATTGACTATTATCACAACACTAAAATACAATGGCTTTTGCAAGCTAATAGAAGCCCTTCTTAATTGCCTATCAGAGTTTAACAAACAACAACAAACACACAAAAATCTTATATGGTATGACATTAAATAAGTGTAAGACACCGGTGTTATATATCAAATGTTGGTAAAACAAAATAGATATAGTGATTCATGAGGACAAGAAAATTTAATATTTCTTTCAACTATAAAAAATCAAGCAACAGCTAATTAAGTTTACGTGTGTATAAGTAGTATTAGTATAGATTTTTAATGTCAATAATACCATTTGTACATGTTTTTGATACACCAATGAATCAAACACAACTCTTCTAAAGCCAAAAATAACTAGAACCAGCAACTCAGCAAACACAACTATTCCACAACCAGCAAACACTGAAACAAAGAACACAACAAGCAAATAGGAGTCAACAACAAACAGAAAAATAGACTTCAAATGCTTCAAACTTCAGTTTCAGAATGTAAAACAAAACTACAGAACAAAACAAATAATCTATTTACCTAGAAGCTTCAAATGAAGCGTCGGGGAAGAAGAACCAGAGATTATTGGGGCTTAGGGTTCGTATTGAATCTCTGAAATTTAGAAGAGGAAGTTAGGGTTTTCAGTGAATAAAAAATTAGGGCTTTTGTGTCAAATAGAATAGAACAGAAGTGGAACACTCACCATTGAATAAGAAGACGAAGAAGAAGACGAAATAGGCCGACAATGGAGGAGCTTCTTGATTCTACGGTGGTGGAGAGGAGGAACACGACCAGAGAAGAGGAATTGTGGTGGTGGAGCGGAGGAACACGACCAAAGAGGAGGAACCGTGGTGGTGGTGGTGGCCATTTTTCTGGGAAGAGGAAGAGTGGTGGGGAGGAGGCGGAGGTTGAGGGAGAAGGAGGAGGTTGAGGGAAGAGAGTGAAACTGATGATTGAATCCTATGAGCTGTGAGGTTTTAAGTGAAATTTCAAGCGTTTGCCACGGGTTTGCGACGGCTATGCCCGTCGCAAATTAACGACCGGCCCATTTTCCGTGGCAAACAAACGTGTAGGCCCATATTCCGTCCCATATTAGCGACCAGCCTATATTCCGTCGCAAATTAGCGACTGATCTATACTCCGTCGCAAATTTTGGTGGCTAAAAACGAGTTTTCTTGTAGTGTCTAAGGTAACGAAGTATATGCTTGACTCCATTCCAATATCTTCGTGTGGGTGAAGAACTATATCTTGCTAATTAATTAACAGCAAATGATATATCAGGACGTGTATAATTAGCAAGGTACATTAGCGTGCCAATTGCACTAAGATATGGTACTTCAGGACCAAGTAGTTCCTCATCTTTTTCTCGAGGTCTAAACGAATCTTTGTTCACATATACTATTTTTACAACCATTGGAGTGCAAAACATATGTGAATTTTTTCACATTGAAATGTTTTAGCACTTTTGCTATAAAAGCTTCTTAAAACATTAAAAGTTCATTCTTTAAAGATTCAAGTTGTAATAGCAAACAACTATTTATCCTTCCAAAGTATTTCCTCTCAAAAGTTTTTCTTCTCAAACTCTTTATTTAAGCAATGAACTTTCAGAAGCTCTTCAGGAGTTCGTATACTCTTTATGCCATCAATATACACAATCATTTCCAAATATTTTATAAGAATATATGGACAATGAGGTAACTTTATTTTCTTCATTTAGAATATGCATTGAAATGATTACACCACGTGCGTCCAAATTGTTTTATCTCACAAAGAGACCAATTCAACTTCGGTGAGTAATCTTCTCTAGAGTCCAAGCTCTTACAAATTTAAATCCTTCGGGGATATTCAAATAATTATCACTATCGAATGAACTATATAAATAAGTTGCAACACATCAATCATATGTGAATTGGGTCTTTTATGTGCTACTAGACTAGTATAGTATTAATATTTACTCGCATCCACTACAGGTGAATATATTTTCAAAATCCAAGTTAGGTTTGTTCAAATACTCTTGAACACCTTGTCAAACATAACTTCACGATTCTCATTTCCTTTTTGCTCAATAATCGCCAGTATCTAAGTAGTTTTACAACTTCTGGTGTACGGACTACAATTAGAAAAACTTTTCAGCTTGCAAAGTGAGTTCAATGGCGTCTTTTTATTTTTGTCCAATCATTTCTTTGTCTGCAGTCCTTGATAGACTTCGGTTCATGATCCTCATTTCCAATTTATAATATTTAGCGCTATATAATATATCAAAATATCGTCAACGTTGACTTGACTTTGGTTCCATCTTTCTCCATTCATGACATATTTTATTGAGATCTTATTTCCACAAATTTCAAAAAATTTCAGGTACCTGATCAGTTCTTCTGGAACTTGAAAAATCAATTATGTCAAATTACTCTTTTAGAGCTTCCATATCCTATTTTGGGCCATCTTACTTTTAAGCTCCTTTCTTTGTTTGAGGATGATTTCTTTTTCTTTGGAACCGACCATGCTACACGCTTCATGCGTGGTTAAGATTCATTTGCAATGTTTGAGTGTCCATCAGGGACATCAATTTTTATTGGAGCACTGCAGTTGTGATTAATTTGCTAAATTTTGCAAATGAATTATCCTTTGAACTTCTGGTTCACATTGGTTTGTAAGAGGATCAAGATGAGATAATAATAATTTATTTCAAATAATAATCATTTTCAGCTGCTCGTCTCTCCCCCTAACATTGGGAAGACTAATTCATCAAAACTTAGCTATAAATACGTCTCCAGTTGTTGGCTCAACATACTTTATGATGGAGATTTATATACTCATGTATTCCCAACATTCTTTAAGCATACTTCTTATTGTGTGTAGTAATGTGAACATACACAACACATCCAAAAACTTTAAAATGAGAGATATTGGATTACTGACTAAAAATCAATCATAAAAGGGAGAGCTTACTTATGATACCTTGTTGGCTTGATGCATATCAATGTCTTGGCTTGCAATATTGCATGTTCCCATGTAGAAATTGAAGTTTTGATCTCATAAGAATTGGTCATGTTATTAACTTTAGACATCTAATGCATGGTTCTTCAAGACCATTTTATGAATAAACATAGCTATGTGATGTCTAATATAAACTCTAATATACGCACAATTCTTACCAAATGATTCCAAGATAATTCACATAATAGCCTTTTACTCAAATTAGTTGAGAAAACCATCTCACAAACTTCTAGTTGTGAGTTGGCGACAAATATATGTAGTATATATGTGGTCATCTAATTGATGTATTTGTTTACGAATATCACCATATCGACATTTTAGAAATGTGAGGGACTTATTCTTTCAAATTCTCAACTTCCTTTGAGAACTACTAATACACAAAATTTTAATGGATTGAAGAATCTACTGGCTCTTCAATACATGTTCACTAAAATTCTTAACTATTTTTTCGCATCATAGTAGACCCGGGATGGCCCAACCGGTCTTGCCAACGATAATCCATAAACTTCAGGTTTAAGGTAGCATGTGTTGTACTAATATGCATTTAGTATCAACCAAAAGAAACACAATTTTTTTTTCTAATACATATTTGTATTTTCTAAAGTAAGTCTCATGATATACAGACATTGGAGATTTTCTTCATTTATTTTTCGATATGGTATATCCACTTAGATGAATATCCTTGAAAATCAATTAGTTTCTATGAGACTCGAGAGTATGACATCTATGTGTGAAATCTTTATTCTTCAATTAGCTCTTCTGGAGCCTTCAATTACATTTGCAAAATTTTGGTTGCAAGTTGATAATAAGAGCACACACTACCATGTGACTTTCTGATAGTTATATGCATTAAGAACACATGACACAAAACCTTATTATATTGAAGAATCTTCTGGTCCTTCAAAAATATTAATATGTGTTGTCATCTTTGCATTAGAAAAAATATAATTGAACACATACTAAATAGTAAAATCATGTAGACTATTAAACTTCGGGTTTAAAACACTTTGTTTTAAAAAGTGCATAGCAAACTTCTGGTTTACCATAGCATAATTTTAATTGCACTCATATGCAAACTTCTCGTTTTTAAGGTAACATGAAATCAAAACAAGATAAAAAATAAGAACATAAAAAGATCTAATTCTTTAAGAAATACCTGATTGTATCACATGTTCTTTCTATTGTTTCCACTCATGAAATTAAATACTAGAATTCCAAAGGTAAGTAGAAAGAGAAGTTACACTTAGAAAAAATAAACTTTGCCATAATGTATATGAGTTACTACATCATTATTTTCATAAAAAGAAAACCGCTACACCATTATGAGAAATAGTAAAAGATATAACCATAAATCATATATGCAAAAATAACCATAAATCATGAAAATTGAATTTTATGTTATGTAAAGGATTATCAAAGCGGAGAAACAAAATTTTATGTTATGTTCCTCAAGAACTCGCCATAAGCTTTTGTAAAGGGTTATCAAAGAAAATCATAATTATGATCATATGTTCTTCAAGAACTATATCTCACATCTAAACGATGACTAAAGAAAAATCATGCTTTAAGCAATCAATCCTACAAGGAAATAAAGTACTGATCAATACGCAATTTATTCACTTCTGGGAATAAAGTTCAATCCATTATGTGATCTTTCACATTATAATCATTCATAAGTCATTTGTTCAATTACAATTGTGACTAAATTTCCAAAATATTCTAAAAATATTTTCTCACTTTTGCTACTCCAGGAGCATATTTGAGTAGGATAAAGAAATACTTTTCCCCGTATTTTCCTTTGTTTCAAGTTAATCTAAAATCAAGTTAGATAAATAATAATAATAATAATAATAATAATGATAATAATAATATAATAATAATAATATAAATGAAATGAATTTAATCCATATATTTAGTGAAATATAGAAACATACGTTACTATCAAGTGAGATGAAAAAAAAAAAGAAATACTATATATAGTGAATTCTTGAATGCTTTTAAGTTACAAAAAAAAAAATTAATATTGAATTTTAGATGGTAGTTACCTTAAAATTAGATGGTAGTTACAAAAAATTATCATTTTAAAATTAGATGGTAGTTACCTTAAAATTAGATGGTAGTTACAAAAAAATTATCATCTTAGAATTAACGTAATGAAAGGCGTGGTACCGAAAATTGGAACCCACTCAATGGAAGTTATCATCTTAAACCCATTTTCCCACTACTTCTTCATACTAAGCAAGTATGCCTTTGAGAAACATAGTAATCCAACAGGGATTACTAGGGTGCTTAAGTGATGAATTTCTTCTGGAATTCATCAAAAATAGACAGACATAGTAATCCAACAGAGATTACTAAAATGATAGAATAAATAGTAATCCAACAGGGATTAATCAAAAGTAGACAAGCATTGTAATCCAACAGGGATTACTTAAGTGATGTTTCTTCAGGAATTCATCATAGTAAAAGGAAAAATGATAGTAAAATGTCTATGCAACTAAAATGATAATATTACTAATCCTTATTGTTAGATTATTGCTCAAAAGATCATCGCAATTTTAAAGAAGGAGAAGAATAATTGTTAAATTATTGCTCAAAAGATCATCGCAATTTTAAGAAGAAGAAGAAGGAATAGTACCTTAAGATATTTAGAGATCATGCTGATAACGTGTTATGAAAAGGACTAAAACTAGAATAATAATAAGAACAAGTAAATGAGAGAAGAAGAAATATCTCTTGTATATTACTCTTGAAGGTGTGTAACTACAATAACTTATGAGTCCTATTTATAGGCTCAGGTTGTGTAACATATGACATACATTTAACCTAGACATCCACATACATTTAACCTAGACATCCATTTTATTCACAATAATTATTATTATTATTATCATTATTATTATTATTATTATTATTTTGACAAGAACAAACTTAATTCATTTCATTAAACAGAATTGTTTCAATACAGGTTGGAATGAAATCAAAAACGTGGGAACTAGCAAACAATCTTGATGCCCGTGCTAACGTATGAGCAACAAGATTAGCTTGTCTCCGAATATAGCTAACCTCAAAGCTAGGAAAAAGACGTAATCTATTACGACAATACAATAAAATAGTACCAAGCTCGGTATTCGGCAAAGGCTCTACCTTCAAGCCATTTACAACTGGAGCACAGTCCAGTTCAATGGAAACAGAAGATAGCCCCAAAGCTTCCAACCAAGCCAATGCTTCCTTAAGACCAATTGCCTCCGCTTCTTGCGGTGTTGGGACTCCATGGAACCACATAGTTTTGCCTCTATAGAAATCACCTGTGGACGTTCGAATACACAAACCAATACCATATTTGTTGTCTTTTGCAAAAATTGCCGCATCGACGTTACATTTTAAAGCTCCTGCTGCTGGCCGGACCCACCTCAATACCCGTGGCAGCTGCTGGCCCGAGAGCACAGGAGGATGGTGCTGTTGCTGGCGCACTCCAAACCAAGCATCAAACATATCCTTCGCGACGTGAACGACTTGCTCAACCGGTTGTAACACCCCAGCCCAAACCTTGTCATTACGGCGACGCCAAAGAGCCCAAATACCCATTAAAAACCTGTTTCTACTAGCCACGGACAACGAACCCAGCATCGAAAAAATGGCATCACGCAGAGTTGCTGCGTTTTCTGCTGCAACCCGAAAGGGCAGCAACAAGTCCAGCTTCTGCCACACTTCCTGTACAGCGCTACACTCCAAAAAAACATGACTATCTGTTTCCTCTTCTTGTTCGCAAAAAGGACACAAAACGGTGCAATCAACATGTCTCTTAACCAAGTTACTACGAGTAGGAAGACACCCCCTAGCAAGCCTCCAAATTAATAATTTAACTTTCGGTGGAACGCCCGCTTTCCAAATGGACATCCAATCACCGTCAATTCTAGCATGTGAATTATTAATAATTTCCGGAGTATCCATAAGCGCATAGTAAGCCGAGCGAACCGAATAAAGACCGGACCGACTCCGCCACCAAGATAATTTATCTTCCTCCAAGTCACTGTACCTTGGCATGCTTTTGATGAGCATAGCCTCTTCTTGACAAAAAAGTTGATCAATTAAGCCATAATTCCAACCACTATTGTCTTGGTTCATCAAGTCCTTAACCCTCATTTCTTCCTTCCCTTGAGCCATAGGTGATCTAACAAAGCTATCACTACGTCCCTTCAACCACGGATCTCTCCAAACTGAAATTTTGTCGCCATTCCCAATCCTCCAACGTGCCCCCAAATTCACAACTACCCGGGAAGAGAAGATACTACGCCAAACAAAGCTGGGATTATGGCCCAAGCGAGCCCCCATAAAGTCATCATTAGGATAATATTTAGCTTTAAAGATTCTACTTACAATAGTATCTGTACGAGTAGCAAGATGCCATGCCTGCTTCCCTAGCATTGCCAAATTGAAGCCATGAAGATGACGGAAGCCCATACCTCCAAACTCCTTTCTAACCGAAAGCTTCTCCCAACTCAACCAATGAATACCCCTCCTCGTGCCACGGTTCGTACCCCACCAAAATGAATTCATCATTCTTTCAAGCTCCTCACCCAGTGTAGATGGAAGCATGAAGGTGCTCATACAATAAGTTGGAATGGATTGAGCAACTGACTTGATTAAGACTTCCCTGCCAGCCTTAGATAAGTGCTTCCCCGACCAATGATGTATCTTCCTCCAAATCCGATCCCTCAGGTAGCCAAAGAGTTGTTTCTTGTTTCTTCCAATCATAGACGGAAGTCCCAAATATTTGCCCGTTCCAAGACATTCTGTGACTCCCAATATAGCTGTAACATCAAAGCGAGCCTCCTGTGAAGTATTTCTGCTAAAATAAATTTCAGATTTTTGTAAGTTAATAGCTTGCCCCGATGCTCTCTCATAGGTGTTAAGAATATCCTTGAGATGCCTACTCTCTCTAGCATCGGCTCTGCAAAACAAGAAACAATCGTCAGCAAAAAGGAGGTGTGAGAGAGAAGGAGCCCCTCTGCACACCTTCACACCATGAATATCCCCTCTGCTCTCAGCTCTCTGTAGTAAAGTAGTGAGACCCTCTGCACACAATATAAATAGGTAAGGTGACAGTGGGTCACCCTGCCTCAGTCCTCTCCCTGGAATGATAGGTCCCACTTTTTCACCGTTTATCATAACTGAGTAAGTAACTGTTTCCAAACACATTTGCATCCACCGAACCCATTGGTCATCAAATCCCATCTTCACAAGAATACGCTGCAAGTAGACCCAATCCACTCTATCATAAGCCTTACTAATATCAATTTTTAGCACCAGCTCCCCCTTCTTCCCCGTTGTTTTGCACTTCAAATGATGTAATGTTTCAAACGCCACCAACACATTATCAAGAATAGATCGATTTTCCACAAAGGCAGATTGTTCAAGAGCAATAAACTTTGGAAGTAGAGGTTTTAATCTATTAGCAAGTACCTTCGAGATAATCTTGTAAATGACGTTGCAAAGAGAAATGGGCCGAAGATCTTTCATAGACGTAGGATTCTCCACCTTTGGAATTAGCACAATATTAGCATCATTTATATTAGGGGGGAATTAGCCCATGACCAGCCACTCCCTACCAATATTAAACAACTCCACTCCACATAAATTCCAGAACCTCTTGAAGAAAGCCGGATTTAATCCATCCGGTCCTGGAGCTTTGTCGGAATGCATTTGAAAAAGAGCTTGTTTGAATTCTTCAATCTCAAGAGGACGCACCAATAAGTGATTATCATTATCCGATACCCGTGGCTGAACATGATCAATAACGCTCCCATAATCACCTCCCCCACCATGAAAAAGATTCGCGAAATAACCCCTAGCCACTGCGCAAATATCCTGCTGGTCCGTCACTTCCACACCATCCTCTGTAACTAGCTTTGAAATGTGATTCCTTCTCCGCCGTGCACTAGCCATCGCATGAAAGAAGCGAGAGTTAGTGTCCCCGTCACGCAACCAATATACCTTAGCACGTTGTCTCCAAAAAGCCTCCTCTTGCGCTAACAAAGTGCTTAGACGATTCTTGGTCTCTATAACCATCGGATCCTCACCCCCACCAGGCATGACACGCAATTCATCAATTAAGCGACGGCATTCATTGATCTCATCCCGGTACCTTGATCTAAGCTTCTTACCCCAAGCATCCACCGCCGATGTACAATGGTTTAATTTATCAAGGAAGCCCAACCCGTCACTACGACTCCAACTCTCCTCAACCACCAAGGGAAGCTCATTTTCTTCAAGCCAACTATTCTCAAACCGAAACTCACGCCTCCTCAAGATTCTCTCCAAGTAATTCAACCTCAACCACAAAGGACTATGATCCGACTTATCCGAGACTCCATTCACAAATCTATTATTAGGGAAAGTATCCAACCAAGATTGAGTAGCAAAAATACGATCAAGTCTCCCTTCCTTTACTTCCGACGTACCCAAACTCTTAGTCCACGTGAATCTATGACCCTCCATGGGAAGGTCCACTAAATGGCTCTCTTGAATAGCTTCTTGGAAACCACGAATTACCCACGGTTGACGATCTTGTTGTCCTCTAATCTCGTCATTGGAAAGAATGTCATTGAAGTCTCCCATAACACACCATGGCAAATCGTTGTCCCTAGATAACGTCTTCAAAAGATCCCAAGAGTCTCTCCTTCTTCCACTTTCCGGATACCCATAAAAACCCGTAAGCCGCCAAAGAGGACGGCCCACAGAACTAACCTCCACATTAATAAAATTCGAAGAATAATTCAAGATACGACAATCAAACGGATGCTTCCAAAGCAAAGCAAGACCCCCGCTTCTACCAACTCTATCCACAGCAAAAGCATTATTATTATTATTATTATTATTATTATTATTATTATTATTATTATTATTATTATTATTATTATTATCGATCGGTTAGATTTCCTTCTACCGCTCCAAGTATTTTATGTAATGGTAATTGGATATGTAAAATATGCCTAAATATTGAAATACCATTAGATACCCATAGATCAGATCAAACATTAACTATTGAGCATAAATTCTTAAGAAGAAATTTATTGAGACCAGGAGATAAATTCTTTTCATGCATGCTTATTGTTTTTATTATGCATGCATTAACAAATTCACATCTTAATATTACATTTAGAAATAACAAATTAAAAGAATGCCTATAAAAAAAAATTAAAAGAATAGACATTTCAAGATCCTTCGAAGATATAGGAAAATTCATCATCCTAAGGAAAACAAAATAATAAAACTAGAACTCGTATAAATAGACCAAAATTATTAGATTTTAAAAGACCCAAATTCCAAAACTAATTTGATTTTATAAATAAGAAAAACTGAATAAAATGATATTGACAAAAATCATTTAAGAAGATATAAAATTAAATTATTTAATTAATCTACAAGTAAGATAAATAACGAATGCTGATAGATTAGGCACTTGTTAATTATTGCTTTATACTTGGCCTACATAGCTATTTTTTTGAGTTTTTCATTAGTGAGTTTAATTGCTAAACATTGAAAAAATTTCTGATTGTGTTCCCTAACCACTACACCAAAATTCAGATATCCTTCCAGTCTTCTAAAGAGTAGTAGGATATCTGAAACAAGAAATATCGGAATTGATGTTTCAGATAATACCAGATAACATAAAAAATTGTGTTCCCCAACCACTACACCAAAATTTTGATAGTACTAATTTTTAAATTTATGGTATCTTTGGTAGCCAAAAAAACCTACAGAAAAAAAAGGAAATGAAAGAAAATTAGGGGAATATTCTATTTTTCTTTGTTTGGTTGCCGTATAAAATAAGAATGAATGAAAAGTTTTAGTGGGTCCCATTTTAAGAAGAAAAATAAGGAAAAACACTTTTTTATGTAACTGACATATTTAACCTTGTACTAAAATTAATGTATCGCAAATGTAGTAATATTACTGTGCATTATAAGGCCATAACCATATATATAGCCAGACAATTTAATGTGCCCAGCACAGCAGTTCAGAAATGCAGTCAGACATGTTACATAAATAATTACAATCAGGTAAAGTCATCAATCATCACCCATCATAGGCCTATTGATTGATGATATATTAATTGTATTTATAGCTTTCCCTACAAGCCGTATTCGTATTTAATAAGAAAAGTTGTACAGTGCAATTTTGTTGTTGTCTTCTATTGATCATTTGTAGGATGATTAACCATCCAAGGGGGAAGAATGCTTTGTGCTGCACTACTGCTTCCTTCATTACATTGCACTTGTAGAGATCCTCTGCATCAATTGGCCACTTATATTATAAGTTGCAGATTCAAATTAATATATAGGAATCATGCAGATGCACAAACATGCATGCTAAGTTACTAACCCAACATTTATGGATTCTAATGGTGGAGTTACAACAGGGGTCACTTCCATGTGATTTTGTAGCCCTCCTTGTTCCTCTTGAGCGAGGGCCTTCTCTTTTTCCTTTATCTGATATTGGCATGCAGTGTGAGATTATTTGAAATACAACAAACATAATCTACACGAGTTGTTAAAAGACAAAGAAAAAGTCATTAAATACCTCCTTGGCGAGCAAGTTGTTATGTTCCTGGAGTGCCTTATCCTGAATGATATTGAAATCCACCATTCATACTCAAGTTTTATTATATAAGCAAACAATTCTTACATGTGCTAGCTGTTTAGAAACACAACTAAACAAAAGCTCAATTTTTTTAACAGCAAAAAATATATTATATATAAGATGTGTTTTACGGAACACAAAAATGTGTATACAATGTAACACCTGACATGCATGCCAATAAAGCTTATAGAGAAAACCAAAAAGCAGCACAGAAAACAACATCCAAACAAATAATCCGGCTGAATCTCTACAGAGTGTAATACATCAACCTAAAATTACTCCTAACCCTTGGAAATACAATCCAATGAGTCTGCACACCACTCATAGAAGATGCAATGGCTCGAGTTAATCAAAAGCTAAAATGTATTAAAATACTAGTTATATAGTTGCAAATTTACTTCTTTTTTTGCAAAAGCAAAAGAGACATTTATTGTTCAAAAGGGAAAAATGCTTAAGCCTTAAGGTAAGCCTTGTGCCCTTGACCACAAAATGCAATTTAAAAGATAGTTTTTCATTAATATTGAGTGTTGAAAGTATTCGAAACACAGTACATTGAATTAAAATTCCCATACAAAAATTGAGTAATATAATGACTAGAAGACTGGAATTTAGGGGTTACTTAAAATCACATAATAGCGGACGCCATTTGACCAATAGCTCTAATGTCATGGAGTTGGACTCCAATGAGTTCACATACTATTCATAGTAAATACACTAACTCGACTTAATTAGACCTAGCCAAAAGCAATTTTCATGAGTAAAGTTTAATTACAAAAAAATGTATCTAAAAGGTCTAAGATTTCACAAAGGAAACATTTTTTGTATCTTCTACATTAGCTATGACCCCTCTGGAATAGATTGGCTCGACATGAGAGTCTGCTTGAAAGGAGACAACATGCAAAAGCTAAAAGTTGGGCGGCGCACCGCTCTTCTATCGTTTGTCCAAAACATAAAGTTGTAGTAGTGGGCGCATAGTATAAGGATGAGCTTTTGAGAAGGAATAGTACATATGTCGATTTGACTAAATACACACGCTCAAATCCAACTACCCTTAGCTGAATTAGAAGCAACTATGAACAAGAAATCCAAAAGGCTCCTTAGCAACCTTTTCCTCCCAAACAAAGAACCCTCCTTCTCCAAGAGAAACACCACCCATTCCAGCTTACCTCAATCCCCTCATCTAACACCTTACGATCCTTTTGGTTTGAGATAGAGAATAATATTGGGAACAATACCTTAAGGGGCGAGTTACTCACCCACACATCATGCCAAAAGAGGACCAAAGCCCCACTACCTAGCCTCCTAGACCACCTTCATAGGACTGGCCAAGATTAGGGCTAGCTCCCACCGTACAAATATCTTTCCACCACCAGGAGGTGAAGTGCGGAGGTATAATGTCATGTAGGTCTAGATAATTCACCATTTGTCTCTTATAATTCGCCATCAAGATCGCTTTCCAAAGAATGCCTTCATAGTCCATCAACGTCCTCCACCGACACCTACTTAGCATACTAAAGTTAAAAAACCAATCGAAGATCTATGACCACCCATACCTCGTCACCCTTGGGCTTGCAAACTTCTGACCACCAAACCCAAGGGATTTTATTCCCAGTCTTGGTGCCTTCCCACAAGAAACCTCCCTAAACCCGCACGATCTTCTTCTAGACCTTGACCAACATCCTTAAGAAGGATAGGTAGAAGATAGGTATACTATTGATGATAGAGTTTATAAGAGTTATACGACCCAAAGGCTACCTATTCCCCATCCTCTCAGGTACATCGCAATGTATCAATCATCAGCTGTAAAGTTAACAGACTCCTCGAGTTAGCCCCCACCGGTAAACCAAAGTATTTGAAAGAATCCATTCTGTAATGAAGTACACAGTCATTGTAGTGAAAGAATTTTGGATATTATTCCCATAACACAATATTTCCACATTTATCTTTTTTTTTAGATAAGCACTTTATTGAAGGGAGTACAAGGGGTACTCCAACCCAAAACAATGGGAGGGAGGGGGCCTCATTAAAACCTCTAAGAGCCAAAACCCGAGTGGGAAAAAAGACTCAAAGAGGAAAAAGAATGCCCCAGGTACAACATAATTACATTGAGAGTAAACATCCTAACGGGCAATTCAACCAATCCGATAATTTAAACCCGCTATTCCTCCCTCTCCTAGCTATAAACCAATACCATGAAGTGATTTAAGGCGTGAGACCAATTTAAAGAACTAGTGCAAAGCCGACATCAACATCCAGATATTTTGAAGTGATGTCTCCCAAAAATCAGAAGAGTATCTTCAAAATATTGTAGATTCAAGATCACAACTGTTGGGCTCAGTTCCTTGACCACAAATAAAAAAAAGGAAAGGGGCAAGGAGACCTTTTCTTTAAATCTCTCTAAATGTTAATTTCCTCCATCGAGGAGCCATTAATAAGAGACTCCCAGTAAAATACATGATCAGATCCAAGTCTTTCGCTTATCGGACAAACCAAACTTGCAGAAATGCAGAAAATTCATATTTTTTTTAGGTATAATATTACTGGGGAAGTTTGTGCGTACTACAAGGGGAAGAGAGAAAAAAACATTAATTGTTCCCTAGGGGAAAAATCTTCCATAGAAAGACTCACCTTTTTCTGAAGCTCTGAAATAGATTCATACATGACTTGGTTCTGCATGTGAGAACACCCAGTGTGACCATAACATTCAATTCAAACATAAAATTTCATTGCCAAAACACTCTTAGGTAATAGCATAGTGTTACCTTTCGTGATCTAATGTTTTTGAGAGCGGAATCAAGTTGTTGTTCCAAATTCTGGAGGTCTTTCAGACTTAAGCTCCCCAACTCTTCTCCCATAAAATTCCTGGAAAAAAAAAACACCGAAAACCGTTATTTTATTGCACAAACAACACATTCTCAAAACCTAATTTGTTCATCAAATTTTAGTACCTCTGATTTCTCTGAAGTACCTCCACTCTTGCTTTGAGTTTTGCGTGTTCTAGAACCCAGTTTTCCTAATTAACAGTTAATTCATGCATGCAGATATAGTGAAATTAATTAGCTAACTAGTATTCTGGCTCTACTAATTAATCTACTGAAATTAATTAGTATTTTGATATATAGGTATTACATTTGGTGCCTTGTCATTTGCAATAAGCTGCCTCTCCGCATACGAATATCTC
This sequence comes from Astragalus glycyphyllos, assembly GCA_963573325.1. Classification (NCBI taxonomy): domain Eukaryota; kingdom Viridiplantae; phylum Streptophyta; class Magnoliopsida; order Fabales; family Fabaceae; genus Astragalus; species Astragalus glycyphyllos. The sequence continues at coordinate 58,570,995 of OY754308.1, read as the reverse complement.
TCATACCGTTCCAGAATTCTCTCCATACTGTTCACAAAAGAAAACAACAGTGATTACAGATTTAATTAAGGAAAATGCTGTTTATAGCGAGAAGGATTTCGTGAAACTCTCCACGAATGACGTGGAAACGATATTTTTGCCTTTCCTCGCGCAATTCATAACAGCGAATATTTGCCTTGCCTCCCTTCTCTCTCGTCTTCATCATCAGAAACTCCACTACATCACAATTAATACCTCAAACACATAACCATCACCACCTGTAAATCAATTATTCCTTCATCTCTATCATTGACCACTCACCCTAAAATAAATCGAGATATAGCATAAATCGAGAAAAATTCAAGCAATAGAAAAGGAAAATCGAAGCAATAGATCGACCGACTTGTAAAAAAATAAAATAAATCAACCGTCCACGTCATTTGTGGCACTCACGAACAAAGTCGTTCGCGAGATATAGCATTACTGATTAATTAATTATATGCAAACTATATTAGAGAATAATGTCATCACTAATTTCAAGGCAAAAAATTGTATGAGAGAATGATTACTTTAAGCTGAACAAAATTATATAAACACCTTATACTTTGTATTACCTACTATATAGGAATAAATCACTCTTTTTCCCTTTATCTGTACACGTGAAGGCAAGTTTTGACGCAACTGGTAGAGTTGCACCACATGAATTCAATATCTTAGGGTTGTTATAGTTACACTTGGAAAAATTAGAAATTAATTACAATTTGCATGTACTAAAATATAACAATAGTAACCCAAAAAAGAATATCTTTCACTAAAAAAATACAAAAATAAAACAAGGTACGTAATTTTATACACTAATTTGTTCATGCATGCACGATGTACTTACATATGTTGTCAGCTCTATATGTATGCTCTAAACTAAAGCACCTCCAAGCCGACAACGTTGCACGGCATGTATGAGGAGGATACTATTAAAAATTAATAAACAAATATTCAATTTTATTAACTTTTTATTAAGAAAAGCAATGCACATTTTTAAAATAATCAAGTAAAAAAAATGTAAAGCATACGCGCAATTTTTTTATTCAAAGATGAAAATATCATTAAACAAGGGTAAGCACAAGGTGTACTAAAACCCAACAGATACAAATGCATTGTTTTTTGACAGATAACAGCACAAGGTGTACTAAAACAGAAGCACACACTTATTGATTGTTTATAATACTTATCAAAAAAAAATGATTGTTTATGATAGGTAATTCCTGCAAAAGTGAGCATAGATAAGAATTAAAAGGTAAAGTTATCAGCAAAAAAAAAATCATTGTAACTTATTCTAGTGGAAATAAAAGGATGACTGCAGTAAAAAGTTTTAGTGGGGGTGGGGGGGTATAATAAAAAATAATTCACAACTTTGGTTCAATATTAAATATATGAAGAATTTGTCTCTCAAAAAAAGGCTAGAAGGTGACAAAAAGGATAGAAAAGTGAGTCCTCTACTGGCATGGCACCCAGGTATATGTGGATTCACAGTGTATTCTCAACTCAAGCGAAAATCAATGGAAAAAATTGTCTCACTATACTCAGAAATATTCGTGTAAGGAAGAGAGAGACAAAAAGAAAAGATAAATTGGAATGAGTGAAAAAGTAAGAGACGTGATGACTGATGAGATAAATAAATAAATAAAACACTCAGAAAATTAGTACTACTACTACTATTGTTAACTAGTGTTAATTAATTTGATTGGATTATCTCATAGTACTAACATGTATTAAAGACCTTTCAATCAATCAATTAATCCTACTGGTGTTGAGTGACTTAAACCGACAACATCGACATACTAAAAATTATTACTATCATGCCAAGGCCCCTTATTTCTGTCTCCCTCAGATGAACTGATCGATCAAGATAAAAACAACCTATTGAATGCTAACAATCTTTTTAGGATATAGGATAATCACAAAATATATCTATTCTATGTTCATAAAGATTGCAAGGCGAAGAGAATTATTTATACAAACCCCGGAAGGAGAGGTACCGTACGACAAAGTAAAATGACAGCACAAATAAATAAGATCACAGGTAAAATTAATTGAGTACAGGTGAATTGAGTAAGACCTATAATCAGAGAAATGAAAATTGATCTTAGATGCGAGGAAAAAAAAGTGCAAGATGGAGAAATTAATGAGACTATATACAGTCTATGTATATAGTTTAAAAATATAGATTAGTTAAATGAAAAATGAAGAAGAAATGAAAAAGAGAAGGAAATTTCTGAATTAATAAATTATAGCTAAGTAGCTTAGCTATTATGGAAAATGCGTACCAAGGATCGGTGGAGTACTCATAAAGCTTGCCTTTAGTAGAGAAAACTATGAGAGCCACCTCAGCATCACAAAGCACTGAGATCTCCTGCGCTTTCTTCAACAACCCTGACCTTCTCTTCGAAAACGTTACCTGTCTATTGATCTTGTTCTCAATCCTTTTCAACTGCACTCTTCCCCTACCCATATTATATATATATATAATTAAATTAAATCACCAACATATATATATATGTATCAATTAGAGATATACACTATCAGTGTTAATTCGAAGATGTAAGAAGGAAAGAGAAGAACAGCACACTACAGACCGCAACTCTTTTTTCTACCCTTTTAAAAAAGGAAGATATCAGTGGTCAGTATTATAACATATTCGGGTAGAAAAAGAAAGGAAAAGGCCAAAGTTAGAGAAACCACTGATAGGATCTTAATGGTGGTTTTGGCAATACCTGAGTGGTTTCGTCAATAATGTTGTCGCCTCACCATTGGTCACATAATCTGTCCTTATTGTTTTAGGCCCCACTCTTTCTCGTACACATTCTGACCTTCTCTTATCTGTGCTATATTACACTGTGCTAGCAAACAATTCTGAGATGAGAAGCCTTTTTGATATATTTTACACTCAGAATTCTTTAATATATTAATGCGCCTGTAATTAATTACCGTAGCGAATAGCAAATAAGTTAGTGTAAAGTTGATAAGCTAGCAAATAACAAATGATGTGTTTAATAAAATTAGCAGTTAAACTAACTGATAAATGTAAAATGACATAAAAGTTAACAGTTTTATGTTGTATAATTTTTTACAATTAGCTAAGAAAAAGATAGGGTAGTCAGTGGCGTAGCTTGACCAACATTTCTGTGGAGGCTAAAATATTTAAAACAGTAAAAAAATATTGAGAGAAGGTAAAAATGGCAAAAAAAAGTGAGATGTTATACGCTACAAATAGCATTTTGAAAAACGCTATTTGAAGTAGCATTTCAAAAAAACACCGAATGCTAACTAAAAATGCTAAACTTACCAAACATGTTTGTTTATCATCCGCTACTCAAATCCGTTATCCGTAAACAATTTATTTTAATGAGGATGGAGAAAGAATTTTAAAAAAATATTGAGGATAAAAATGACAAAAGAAATGAGACACTATATGCTTCAAGTAGCATTTCAAAAAACACTACTTGAAGTAGTATTTCAAAAAATGTTGAACACAACCCAAAAAACCCTAAATGTTAGTGCTTAGTAAATGCACCTATTTATCATCCGCTAGTCAAATCCACTATCCGCTAACAGATTTGACTTTTCAAACAGAGCCTAAATATATATTTTAATAAATGCTAGTTATTATACATTAAACATAACTACTTAAGTGTGTATTTGAATAATGTAGTTAAAGGCCTACCAAAAAAGTAATGTAGTTAAAGTAGTTAATTTAATTTTCCTTTTGGGCTACAAGATAGAACTATAAGACGCTGGCAAACTCAAGGTAGGGGTGGGAATAGGCCAAGCCGACCGACAGGAGCCTACGGCCCAGCCTAGTCAGGCCAGGCTTTTTATTTAAACAGATAAGACTTCGGCTTTTCTAAAAGCCTATTTAGCTAAAAAGATCAGGTCACATGCCATTGAAAATGCCTTTTAATTTAGGCCTATCAGGCCGGCCTATTTAAGTACAAATAAATATTATTATTGTGTTAAATTTTGTATTTCGTGTTAAATCATATATTTGCTAATATTTCATGTTAATTTAAACTATTACATCCATTTTTGACATATTTAAAGTTATTATTGTAAAATAGAATTTAAATAGGATGTCATATAAAATATAACAAAATTTTATTAATCTATTAGCTTATTTGTTATTTACAAAAAGCATACATCACTTAAAGATTGTAGGTTTTTGTAAAAAAAATTTGTGAAATAGGCTTCTAAACAGGCCTATGATAGGCCACAGGCCAGACTCAGGCCTAACACTTTCAACGCAGGCCAGACCCAGACCAAACAAAATCTAGCTCGGCCCAAACTATTCCCACCCCTAGGTGGAACCTCCACAAATTCAAGCAAAGAATCTTTTGACTTTAGTTTTGTAAGAAAATCAGCATAAAAATTCGTCTCTCTAGCTAAAGAAACGATGAACCTTCACCTCCATATCTCTCTGCTGTTAGTTACTTAATGCTTGATTAGTTGGAGATGTTATTATTATTTTGTCCAAGAAAAAGAGATTTGTGAGTTCTAGAGCCTCAAATTTTGTCTTGGAGATGTTATTATTACTTAATGCTTAACCTTTTGGTTGTTTTATCGGTTATCGGGTGGACCAAACAACCAAAAAATCTCAAACGAGACAAAACGGTAGGTTTTTTTATACAAAAGAACGTAGGGATTTCGGTTCTCTAAAATAGGGGTATAGGAAATCTATTTATAAAATCATCATGTTGAATAGAAAAATGCCAAAAAAAATAAAGGCAATTTAGCTTGAAAAGAAAGTGATTCCTCACAATAATCCTTTTTGATGAGGTGTTTTAACACAAGCAAGATGTTGTCAGAGAGGGAAAACGAGAGATTCGTAGCGAGCGAGATGTTGTCTTTTGCTAGGAAATTGATCTTCTCCTCTGATATGAGAATTCATTAAAATCTCCATCACCCATTCAAAGGTAAGATTCGTATCACATTATTTTCTCAAGTTCTTTGAGAATGCTTTTCTCCTTTACCAATAGCTGTCAAGTTTAAACTAAACCCCACGCAATTGAAGCACTTTTAGCTGTTATTTTTTCTTCCATGGCTGCTTGACCCTTGCGTTTCACGATATCCCTTTCCACTCCTCAATTCAAACTAATTAATTGCTCCTTAAAATTTCTATACAGCAACATAAGCACGTCATACTTAACGGCCACGACAACAAAGGAAACGATAACAACCAAATCACATATGCATAACTGTAGCCCAAACATAAAAAAATAAAAAAAATGCTGACTTAATCTCCGTACAATAATTAATTTAATATAATATTTAGAACCACTCAGATAGTCCACATAATTTATTTTTTTAACAAAACATGGTCCACATAATTAATTTCAATGATTTTTTTAACCTTGAATCACTTTTCCACATTGTTTTCTTTCTCTTTTTCATTTAAATAAGTGGTTATCACATAAGTCTAGTTTTTGTTTTGTGTTTTTTCATGATTTCTCTATTCGAGTGCGGTGCTTTTTTGTTCGTCATGACGTTGTTTGTTTTTCCGTCTTGTCAAGATGTTTGTTTGATTCAAATTGACAGATCAACTTCGATACATTATAGATTCAGTCAATGATTTGGGTGTCAACGTTACAGATCTGAAGGCCTGATATTTCAATCACTTTGATATTGTCATATTTGAAGGCATTTTGTTGATGTGTTGTGAGTTTGTTCACCGATTCATTCTTTTCAGTTTAGCGATGTTGAATTTGCATCGTTTTCGATGTATTCTCCAAATTTGAGTAAATGATTTTTTTAAATAAAAAATTTAATTTCAATGATTGTCCTCTTTATACATTATGGGTGCAGGCCCTTGGCTATAAATATACAAAAAATGCTGTCGTATCCTAAATACGCAAAGGCGTATTTATTTACACCAGAACTTTATAAGTTGAGCAATCAACAACTTATAGTAAAATAGTAGAGACATGGTTTGGAAGGTGTTGCGTTATTTTAGTGACTCAGAGTCAGAGTTTTCATCAACTGTGCTCACCATAACGACCGACATTCAACACAAAAAAGGGTAATTGTAAAAACCAAAAAAAAAGGGTAAAAAAGGAAAAATGAAAGAAAAATTGTGCTTGGCACAATATTGTGGTTGTGGCTTTTAAATTTTAAATTCAATCCATCCATCATAACAAAGGGACAAAAGAAAACCATGTAAAGAAAAGGGATAGTTCTCACCGTCTCATACCCACTAAGGTTTGTTTGGCCAAATTTGACATGAAAAGATAATTAAAAAGGTAAAGGGGGATGTACCTTTTGAACAAAAACCGAAAACGGGATTTTTTTATGCATGAAATCAAACTAATGATCAACTATACAGTCAAGTCAATTAAGTCTCTCTCTAAACTAATATTTTCTTTTTACTATGAAAAATAAATCTTAATTCGTGGTTAGAAGCGGTGGCGGAGTGAGGACCTTAGTGGTAACAAATTTTTCAATATATACATCACTAAAAATCTAATAAAAATAATACTTTAATATCTTTACAACTTGTGTTGTACTAGACACAAACAAATTAAATAATAGTAATAAGTTCCTAAATACAAATTAAATAGGACTAAAAGCATCAGCATATTCACAAAATACATAATAGACTCAAATTAAATAGACTAACATAATCAAAATAAATTAAATAGCACAAACACAAAATACAAATTACCAACTAAATGGTATTAACAAAATCAAAATTAGGATAATAAGAACAAAAATAAGAACCGATTCAAGAAGACATAAAAACTCTTTTTTAAATAAAATATGTGAGAGTGTGGTGTATTAGAGTGGTGCAAAACGAGGAACTTTGGTGCCAAATTAGGAACTTAAGTGCAAAAGATGTTTTTCAAGAGTGCAAAAACTGTTTTTCAAGGGTGCAAAAACATTTTTTCTTAGGGTATCCGTGCTAATTTTATTTTTTATGAACTCCTAGAATACATGTAGGTCTGCCTCTGCTTAGAGGCAAATTTTACACTGACCAACACTAAATTTTACGCATGTTTAGTAAAACAACATTTATTCCGAAAAAATAAAAGAAGTAAAAAATAAAATAAAAGGGCTTTTTTTTAATAGATGTTTTCTTGTTTTCTAAAATAAAAATATTACTTAGGTATCTGGTTTAGTTAATATGTTTATAAATCAGTTCTTATTTTCTATTTTTTTTAGAAATAAGATAGAGTAGTTCCCGTTCTTATTTTTTATTTTTTTATTTTCTGATTTAGACCATTATATCCTTATTATACTTGAGCGTATCATACCAATAAGGATTGGTTTGAGCGGTATTCGGATTCTAGCTCAAGGTCTTGAGTTCGAATATTGAGTGCAGCAAAAATTTGTCTGGAGGGAAGAACCACATGTGTCGGCAAAGTCAGACACTCATCAATTTGGTATTATCCAGGGACGGAGCCAGAAACACAAAGTTGCGGGGGCGAACTATTAAATTATTTTATCAAAAAACTTTTGTAAAAGTAGTACTTATTTTTTAAAAAATATATGTTTCTAATAGTATTAATAAAATCACTATATTTATCATGGTGTTGACAAAAACACGTAACATAGAAGTTAGTCATTGAACGTGGCAAGATTTTCATTCGGCAACTAATCCCACTCCCTCACCATCATCAATGGCCTTGCACATAGTATAGAGGTTAGCAACGTATTATCAGGGGGGGCTGGAGCCATGGGAGCTGTTAACGTGGCTCCGTCCCTGGTATTATCAAGTCTCCCTCTATTTTTTTTTCGCTTTCTATAAGGCCCCAATAAAAAGATTTGTTGGGTGGCTTGAGATGATATTTGTAAGCCCCAAAAAGAGGGTGGGATTAATAATACTGGTGCCATATGGTGGATTTATTATCCTTTAGATATGGGGACTTTCTTTCTAAGCAAACGTGCAGTGATGACAGAAGTGGGGTACAAAAGGACTCCATTTGCCGGAGGGATTTGATTTCATTGTAGGATGATCTAGTCAAGGATCAAAATTTCTTTCAACAAGCTCTCAACTACTATGTAGGGAACGGTAATTCAATTTGGTTTTGGCTTCACCCGTGGTTAGCAATGCCCCTTTTAGGAATGTGTTCCTGAATCTTTTCCTGGTTCTTCACAGTCGAAAACAACAGTGGCTAATATGGGTTATTGGAAGGAGGACGATGGAATTGAGCTTTTACTTGGTCAAGACAACTTGCCCCTTTAGAAGGAGATGAGTTGTATTTACTGACAACTATTTTGCATGAGGTGGAGTTGGTGGCAGAGGTCTAAGACAAATAGATATGGAGCATCATCAACACGAAAACGTTTAAAGCAAGTTCCTGCTACTCTTTTTGTATGTCTTTGTTGCCTGGTACAAATATGTCAGGTGAGATCCTCGAATCGTTGGATGTGTTTTGGAAATCTGACGTGCCATCAAAAGTGGCATTCTTTTGTTGGCGTTTGTTTTTTGGTAGGTTACCAACTAGGGATAATCTAGTGAAAAAATTGGTGGTTGTTGACAATGAGCTATGCCGTTTTTGTAACGCACATGAGGAATCCATTTGCAAAAACAATTATCAATGTGTTTTTTCTAAACAATTTTGCTGCCCCTTGTTATTTGGTTGGGGTTGGATCAGGTTGAAGGATCGGGAGGTTTAAATCATTTTAGATTTTTTGGCAACAGTTTCAAAGGTAGTAATCGTGCTAAGGTTTCTTATATGATTTGGATGGCAGCAATGTGGACCACCATTTGGAAGGAAAAAATAATTTGGTCTTTGGTGGGGAATTGGTTGACTCTTTACTAGTGGTTAACAAAATCAAACATCTTTCCTTGGGTGGTTTCTTAGGCTCTGTTTGGCAAAAAGTAGCGGATAGCGGATAAGCTAGCTTATAGCGGATGAGGTAGCGGATAGCGGATGAGGTAGCGGATTGAATTTAAAGTGTTTGGTAAAATTAGCGGTTGGAGTAGCTTATAAAAATAAAATTACGTAAATAGACATTTGTAATTAATGCTTACAAATGAGAGAGAAATTCATTTAATGGAGGATAAGTGAGGAATTTAATTAAAGTAACGAGGGTAAAGTTTGGAGAAAAAATGAAACGCTATAAGCTATAAGCTCAAACGCTACTTCAAGTAGCGTTTCAAAAAACGCTATAAGCTATAAGCTCAAACGCTACTTCAAGTAGCGTTTCAAAAAACGCTATAAGCTAATGGAAAAACGCTAAAAGCTAGTTGTGCCAAACACTTACAACTAGCGGATCCGCTATAAGCTAGCGGATGAGCATTGCCAAACAGAGCCATAGTAAAGAAGGAGGTACATCGGCGTTGTCCATTTTCAATTGGTAGAACTCTTTGTTGTCTTGTTTCTAACTTTTTCATTTTTGCTGGGGCATCAACTTTGTGTTGTTGTGTGTTGTAATGGCTACTGTTGGATTATTGTCACGCCTGCTTTCGATTTTGTTGTCATGTTGCGTGTACTCTTGGTATGGTTATTGTCATATCCCGATCTGACAACGGACGGAGGTCAGGGAAAGAATTCTGTGAATTGGTTTGTGAAAAGGCAGGAAAATACACAATGCACGTTCAAGGTTACGATCTAATCTAAGTCAGGGTAGGACTGAGCTCCAACAGTTGATGACTTATTTGGAGCGTGATCAATATGTGTATTGGCAAAGGCTCGAATATGGGACTTCGATCGTCAAAGACATGTTTTGGGCACATCCAGACTCGATTGAGCTTCTGAATACATTTCCCATTGTATTGTTGATTGATTCCACGTACAAGACCAACTGGTATAGGTATCCATTGTTTGAGATTGTCGGTGTCACATCAATCGAGCATACTTTCTTTGTTGCATTTGCTTACGTCAATTGGGAGAAGAAGGACAATTTTGCATGGGTTCTTGAAAAACTGAGGGGATTATTTAAAACACTGGAATAAACTTAATTTCAAGGTTTCCCATCATGACGATTATTTCGAAATCCCAATTGATGAGTTAAATCAGAAGATTAAATTTGAAGCTATACAACGAAGGTTGATGCCGCTGATCATGCTGGTAGAGTTATGATAAAGCAAAAAAAAACACGTGAGTTGGCATTCCCGGACACTACTTTCATGTGTCCACCTCCGGAACCAATCATTACAAAGGGAGCACCAAAAAAGGGAAAGGGAAAGGGAAAGAAGAAGAAAGATGACTTCTTAGCAAAGCGAGACCCGTATCAAAATAGCACATCTGTTGCTGCTCATTCTCGCAAATGGCCTATTCCACTAGTATCAAAATCACCAATCCAGCACAGAGTAGAAGTTCCATCCCAAATATATTTTAGTTACCTAAACAAAAACAAACTAAAAGTGTAACTCCTACCCCGCTGTTGCCAAAGAAGTTCACTCCTACTCCATCACCAATCGCTAAACCAGCCCAAACTACAAGTTCCAATCCCACACAATAGATACATAAGTTCTATGCCCGAAGTGATGCATCGTATCGTTGAGGAAATAGTTAATGCGGAAGGTGATGATAACTGCGAATTTCGGTGAATTGCTGCAATACTTGGAAAGGGTGGGGATGCTTGGAATACAATGAGAACTGATTTAATGGAACAGGTTTAGGGAGACTTCAATTTGTACTGTAAGTTGTTTCATGGGATGGGCAAAGTCACCTATGTTATATATGAAGTCATTGATGCGCCAACATAGGGAACAAACCAAGAATTGGATGACTATCCCATAATGTTCTTATTTGATTGCAAATAAATACAAGGTCGTGCTTGTTTGCTGGTCTCCTAAAGCATCCTATAGAGTTTTTCCATTTCAAGTTGCACTTATCAAGAATGCACATGTGTTCAACATATGCTTCACAAGGGACCACTTTGTACAAGTAGTTTTGAAGAAAGGTTTCCCAATGCCCTCAACGAATACCTATTGGAATAGATACAGAGCAGACATAGCAAAGAATTGAGTCAAACCATTCACAGGACGCTTGCAACAGTGGAAAGCTTTAACCATAGATCTAGATCCCCCTTGTATTGACTTTGCAAAAGATTGATGTTTATTTTTTAAAATATGTTTGTGAATTTCTAGCTTGGTTATGTATTAAGACAATACCATTTATCCTTTTATTTGATCTTAAGTTCACTTAAATTAGTTAATTTATTGTTAGTATCTAAATTTAAATGGTGGAATTACACTATTTTTTGACTAATTTTTGGTAAAGAAGTTTCTGTCCAGTAACAGATAGGTTTGGACTTTATGGTTCGAACCGATTCGGTAATAATATGTCAAACTCCCTGTTAATACCAGACACTCTATTAATAGTTCGAGGTGTAATTCTCGAACGGGTTCGGTAATTGTGCACCGAACCACGTTATTTTCTATACTCGGTAGCAACGCGTCGAACTGGTTCGAACTATGGTCCCCCAAACCTAATATTGGAACAACGTCCACGTGTATCTCATGTGGGGGCAATTTAGGAATATTTAGGGTTTAGAGGTGTCCATTGAGTAGAGGGGATTGTACGAAGTATGAGCCAATAATTATGGTAAGCCCAACTGTAGAGATACACCATCCACAGTTTAGTGGGCTACATGGTCCATTGAAGATCGAATCACATACACATTATCTCTTTTTATCCTCTTTTTTTTTTTTTTACTATTTATCTTCTTAATAATAACGATTCTTTTTTTAGGCAATAATAACGATTCCTAGTCCTAAATTTATTCATCATGGATTCTAGATTGAAGACAAACTTAGAGAGGCCCAGCATACACATGTCACAATTTTTAAAGGTGAATTGCTTATCAGTACTATAGTGATGAAAAAAATCTCAATCATAGAAAAAAGAGAGACTATTGTGTCTGGTATACACATGTCACAATTCTCGAACGGGTCCGCTTGTCTATTGTTTTAAAAAGGAAAAAGGAAATAACAAATTATATTTGTTCCTTTGACCAACAAGATAATTTGGAAAAGCAGATAATTTGGAGTAGATAATATGAAAAAAGGTGATGGTGATCATAGATTGGAAGTTGGAACCTTAATATATCCGAGCATATTCTTATCTAATATAATGAATAAAAGCTTACATGTTTTAAATTGATCAATAACAATGTGCAACGTTTTAGGTTATCATATTCTCATGACAATACAACTCCCAAATCCCAATTTTTATTTATTTAAACGTTGATATATAGATAATAAATGCGTAAAAAACAAAACAAAAACAAGTATATTGACTATCCATACTCCTGCTTTTTTATTACTCTATCTTCATGGTATGTAAATTCAATGTCATTAAAGCATCCATTGAGGCTCCATGCATGTTTAAGGATGAAGCTCCAACGTTTACATCATCAGGATCCACTGAGTTGTAACTGATTATAAACAATAAGGGTCCGTTTGGTGCACAGAGTAGGATAGAGGACAGGATAGAAATAGGATAGGATAGAGACATGATAAGCAATTATCCTATCATGTATTTGATATGCACATGATAACAAATAGGATAACAATACTTTATCATATCCTGTGTTTGGTACGCACTAGAGAGTGACATGATATGATATATGTCATATCTAAATGACAAAAATGTCTTTGTGAAGAAATTACATTAATTTTTTTAAAAAATTAACATGTAATATTTTTAAATATTATTCAAAATCTACTAAAAATTAAAATAATTAAAGAAATTATTACAAATATTAAAGAAAATTATTCATTTTGACAGATTAAATAAGTCATTTATAAATTAACAAAATTGACATGCGCATAAGTAGAAATATAATAAACAACTTCAAATCATAAAAAGTTGTACAAGTAACTAAATAATTCTATATATTACTTAATAAAACTGTCTCACACACACAGACATACATATATATATATATATATATATGTATATATATATATAAATAAAAATAAAGAACAACATCTAGGTAACAAAAAAATCACAAATAACTCCACTAATTGGGCATCAATTCATGTGTCGGTTAGCAAGTCATTCATTCCACATTTGTGTTGCTAAGTTTTCCCTCCAAGTAGACCGACCATGCATCACTTCCCTCTATTGTATTAATAGGAGCAGCATGTGCAATATCTTCATTCTGTAGTTGTGCTTCCATAGCTACGTCTAATTGTTCCTCGATTGGGTCAGTGGGCATTTCTCTTCGAATAAAATTGGTGTAACAGTCAACAAGTATTTATAATGCGAATTTGAATTTTTATTGGGTAGAAAGACTGGCTCCTAAGAATAGCCCAACGCATTTTTAGTAATCCAAAAGTTCTCTCTATCACATTTCTCGCCATAGAATATCTCATATTAAAAAGCTCTTGCTTATTTGAAGGTGTGTATCCACGTCTCCATTCCCTGTGCACCAAACGGACCCTAAAACATTTACTGTTAGCCAAATTATCAAATCATAAAAGGAAAGAAAATAATAAAAAAAAAATTAGAGATGGCAACAGGCTGGGTCCAGTGCAGGTTTTACCACCTTCGCCCCGCCCTCATCTCTAACGGGTCCTTGATTCCACTATTATTTATAGAAAAATTCAAAATTTATATTTACAATAAATAATATAATAAAATAATAATTATTGTACAATGTTAAAATAATGTTAAAAGCATTAAATTAAATTCTTATATTGAAAAAATCAAAATTTAAAATAAACCAAATATGTGAATCAAAATGAACAAACATATACACATAAAATACAATAAAAACTAATTATTAGTGTTTAGTCAAGCGGGTTCAGACCAGGTGCGAGATGGGTATTAACATCCCCAAACCCGCCCCCGCTCTGTTAAACTCTGGCCGGGTCGGGTGGGTAAGTTTATGTAAAATGAATATGTCCCCACCGTTAGTTGCTTTTGGACGGCTTCCGAATTTGAACTTGAGTGTGACAATATGATAGTGAGTAGTGTTTATTTTTCATTTCGGCTAAGTTTATAAGAAACAATGTTAAATACTTTTATGAATAATAATATGACTTTACCCAATTTGCAAGTTGGGATTCACTCCCACAGGGTGGAAGAACCCCTCTGATTGAGGAGAAAAGCGAGTGCAATGTCCTCCAACTTCCACAGCCATTTTACCTGGGACTTCTTGTGAGTTATCTGCTTCTTCCAACTGTTTCAACAGATAGAATTATCATCATTAGCAACATAACATAACAACTAATATACTAATATTTATCTATAACAAAATTCACCTATAAAAAAAATTAGAAGACAATGATCAGCATTCGGTTTAGAAGTAAATGTTATATACCTTACTTCTTAGCTCATTATTAATTTCAACAAGCACTCTTTCCTGCATTGAATAGTAAAAGAGGTTACACCATAGAATAGGAAAATACTTACTAATGAAAAATGGAGCACACATACCCGGTTGTGAAGATCAGCAAGCTAGTTGGTCAAACATGAATTTAGTCTGAAATATTTTAACATGTTAAAATATACCTAAAAGAAAATTATCTTGTACAAAAAAAAATATAAATTAATAATTCAGAAAACAGAAAATTGAAATTGAGCAATGTTACCTTTGTTGATCTAATATTCTTAAGTGCGACCTCCAATTGATTCTCAAGCTGTTAGAGTTTATTTGTATTTGTTCTGTACCGTACTCCTGACCTTAGAGGTCGACTTGAAGTAGTTGGTAGGTGTGATCCTTGATCTTCAACGTTCCGGTCGAGGTTGGGTTGTTGGTCCTGCAATGACACTCCGACGATCAAGTCAGTAAGTTAGTCAAGTAGAGTATGTTATGAGTAGAATAGCTTACCATTACTGAGCATTGAATGTGGTATTTATAGGCTTTGAATGGTGTTGACCTAATGATCATGAACTGTTGGATGTGTTGGCTGCATCTGAAGCGTTGAATTATGGGCTCACCTAAGAGGATGGGCCAGTGAGAAAATGGGCCTTTTAGGGGTGTTAATAGCATATAGAAACATTACCATAACAGTATTCATTTGGGCAAGATCTTCCCCAAGAATGTTTCTACGGCATTTAATTTATTATAGCATTGACCCAATAGTATTTATTAAAACAATCCACACAGTTAAATTAAACTTGAGAAAAAGTATCAGCTAAAGGCAACAAGTATATAGACAGTATTCAGGTGAATTCTTCGTATGGAGCTAGTGTTAAGTGAATTACCTTTGTGAACGTTGCATGATTTCTACCTTATCTTTTAATTTCACATATTCCTGGTAATTCTGCCAAGTAGTGACATAGGAAATCATCCTTTTGTAACTGTTTGGCAACAATAGCTTATAACGTTTCATTTTTTCTCTCATTTTATCTTTGTTCTTTTAACTAAATTTCACATTTGTCACATTAAATAAATATTCTCTCATATATTTGAACATTAATTACAAATGTTTAAACCCTAAACTAGTTCAACCGCTAATTTACCAATACTACTAGAAAATTCGCTATTACCTGCGGAAATTTTCCGCAGGTATTTCCTGAGAATTTTCCTGTCAACAGTTAGATAAGTAGAAACTTTCCTGCGAACAGGAGTTTCCGCAGGAAAAATATACACAATTGTTCAAATTGTGTATATTTTTCCTTCTAATTACATATACCTTTGACTAGGGGTGGACAAGATCTTGTCACCCGACCGAAACCCGCATTACCCGTGGTGATTTTTTCTTTTTCGGACAATACAAATGGGGTCTCGGTTACCCGAATCTTGAAAATCGGTTATTTCTGGGCTTATATGATCGGATTCGGTATTGGATCCTACATCCATCAGTACGCGACACCGACCGAAAGGTCAATTGAGTGCACAGACTGTATTTCTGCACACTAAAACTGCAACTTACACTATCATAGTGACACAGTCTGCAAGTAAAGTCTGCACACAAACATTACTTTAACATAAAATAATATACTTTAACATAAAGTACTTTTATTGTATTTCTGCCACACATAAGGTAAACTGGTAAAGTACTTTAACATAAAATAATATATATTGATTAAATATGAGTACTGTTCATCGTCTTCTTTGTTAAAACTTCAGCACAAAAGATTTGCAGAGCATTTCTTCTCCTCCTCCATAGTTGAACTAACCCGTTAAAACCCACCCGTCAAAACCGAGTGACCCGCCAAACCGAATTCGACTTGCCCGAAACTTTTAATGGTTAAATTTGGGCATTGTAGTACCACCCGCGGATTTGCTCGGATGATGATTTTTTGGCCCAAATCCGACCGACCCGACCGCGTGTCCACCCCTACCTTTGACTACTGCTTATTGTGCAAAATAGTATGAGAAATGATACATATATGCTTGTAACCTTATGCATAGATTAAGCATTGATATGCCTGCTCTAAACTCTGAATTTATTAGTCTTGAATCAGACTTAAGGTACTTTGTAGTTAATATGTAGCTATTTGATCTAAAAAGGTTAGGGAGCACATGATGAATTGTTAATTTGACGTCCTTATTGTGCATTTTGATAATAAGGCAATACGCATGTTTGCTAATATTTAGAGTGTGTATCTCATCTTATCTATTAAGTCTTTTGTTAGTCTTGGCATTCCAAAGCTGATGTTTGTATGTACATTGGCTGGTATTTTGGATATATGGGGTAGATGCTTTCAAAAATCTGCAGACAATCATTTGCTGCTGATTTGTAATAAAAAAATTCTGCAGCTTCCTGTGGAACATTCCGCAAGAACTTTCCTGCGGAATCTCCTGCGGGCAAAATTATCCACAAACCAAATAACTACGAACCAAAATCTGCAGGAAAGAGGTTTGCTGCGAATTTTTCAACCAAATCCGCAGGTAATTTTGAAAATTCTAGTAGTGCTGCAAACACTTTAAACTCAATCTGTCAGTTTATCCATTATCCACTACTTTTTGCCAACAGTGCCTAGATCTGGTAGAAGGATATAGCCCACAAGCAATATATTTATGCTAAAAATGCGGTATATTTTAATAGAAAATTGTTGGTTATTTAAGAATTGTTTATTTTTCGCATTGGAGCAAAATTTGTCTATATTACGTAAAGAACACTTAGAGATGATGTGGCATTGTGTAATAATTTTATATTATTAGCTATTTAATCTAAAAGAGATTGCTTATTAGTTCTCCATTGGATATGTTCTAACATGCATGACTGTACTAAGTGCAAGGAGTTTTCTATCTATCTATTTTCTATTACTAAAAGAAAAGGAATGGAAAATATGATTTGAAAATCAGATTAAAGAAACGTATAAGCTGAAAAAGTAAAATAGATTGATGGATATGTCAAAGAGCCTGATGAGGACAAGACATCCTTCAAGGACTAGAATAGCTGGGACAGGTTGTGTATTGGTTTATCCGCTCATCTACCTATTTTGATGTTGTGAGATGAGATTGAGATGTGTGTAATACAATGCATGCTGCTTATCCAATGGTTTTTGGTTTTAACTTTGCTCATCAGCATATATATACTTTATTATGCGATCATGAAGATATATTTTTTTAGGCAAAATTACACTTTTGATTATTTATATTTGAGGTTTGTGTCAATTTGGCCCTTTATGTTTTTTTTTTTCGTTTTAACCCCTCATATTTTTTGTGTGTGTCATTTTGGCCTCTGCCGTTAGTTTTTTCTAACGGACGCTACGCTGGCAGTTAACTGCTGACGTGGCATCCATATGACGTGTAATCATTAAATGACATGGCCAATGGAGGATCAAACTGAAACAAAAAAGAAACATTGGAGACCAAATTGAAACAAACACAAAACATCAATCACTCTCCATCTTCTTTCTCTTCTTCTTCGACTAAATCTATACTTTTGACAACAAAAATTGGCACGGATAACAATGTCATTGCAATAGCATCTAAGGCCTTTAGAGTCCCAACTCTGAGACCCCAATGTCATTTGCAGATATTATTGAAAAGTACTTTGGTGTTCACAAAATTTATATTAAAGATTATCATCAAGTTGCCAAGTGCGAATAGCATGTTCTATTTATGCCCCCAACAATCCATCAGCAACTTCTTTGCTTGGCACGAATGATATATAAAAGTCAAGCAAAAAACGAATGATATATAAATCCTTTTATTTATAGAAGATTGGATATGTCAATATGATTACGTGATCATGACAAGTCTGTATGATGTATAATGTGTATATATTGTTTTCCTTTGTTGCATTCAATTGTAATTGAATCTCAAATAATTTTGTGATTAAAATAACTAGCGTTTTTTACATGACCATGAAACATTACTTAAAGATTGTGCAATGTAATCAACTAAATTGAATTGGATTGTTATAGCTTACACCATATTATCAAAAAAAAAAAAAAAACTTACACCATATTTTCCTCTTCGGCAAAACACCATACTTAATTGTATTTTTGCTCTTCCAACTTTTTTAGTTTGGCGATCTTGGTCCTCCATTTTATTTTTCTTGACAAGGTATTTTTTGTGATTTTGATCCTCTAATTTTATTAAATACAGAATAATTGAACTCAACTACGGAAATGATTAGTTCTTTGTGGGTTAAATTGAATAAAAAACATAAAACCACCTCTCTTGTTACCACCACGTTTTATTTTTCTAGAAGGTAGTTGTATGAATTTATCTTGCAACTCCTTCATGTCCCTTATCTCGCCAACTGAGCTACCTTCCTGGAATTCAAAATGGTGTGTGAAAAGTTGTTCAAACATTGATGGATGCGATTCAAAATGAATGTTATGGAATGTAACCCAAGAAGACTAGTTAATGTTGTGACATTATCCTAAAATGTGTCTAATTAAAGTTGTAACATGTGCCTTAAGAATATTTAACGTTGAGGCTTCAATTCTGAGAAGATGTTTGGTTGAGGTATTTTAGTCTTTGCGTAGCTCCAACTTGTTCATATCCTGTAGCAAATGATGGTGGGTGAAATCATCTACAACTTACTCCTAATCGATAATTACAAACACAAAACTACACAGCAAATCAAAAAGCCGATGTTTGATTTTTAAGGGTCTATTTGATTACCCTTTTAGAAATAGTTTTTATAAAATTAGCAAAAAAACAAATTTGTTCTTTCTTAATTTTTTGAAAACAAAAAACTGTTTTTAGAAAAGCCATCAAGCAAGTCTAAAATTTGTCAAATTCAATGTAATTTTTAAATAATTAAAACTTAGTAGATGGAGGTTTTACCTAGCAATTAGTAAAAAGAAAGACTGGGCCTAAGCCTAATACCCTTGTGTGGGGTGGAAACATAAAAATTGGGGTGCAATAATAGGTTGGGGTTATCAATTTGTAAAAACAAAGAACGGGCTTATGCCCAACATTCATATGGGGGTGGAAACATTAAAAGGGTGGTCCAGATAAATGAAATAAATGAGAAGGAAAAAAATAATCAAAACTGATAGAGTAGAATAGTAATAAAAAATAATAATAACCAATAAAGTTGGTCCGAGTGGTAACTCGACTAGTGGACTCGCATCCCACTTCAAGGTCTCAAGTTCAAATCTTGAGTGTGGGTCGTGTGACAAAAATCTAATGAGAGAAAAAAACTAAAAAAAAACTACACGGACCGATAAAGTCAGATACTCGTAACCAAGTCTTTTTCCCTTCACTCCCCTCGTTTCAAAAAATATTATTTCATCCTTCAGATAAGTTGATTTGTAGGTTTGGTTCCAATGGTGCAATAATGTAATGAATGCTGACGTGGATAGTGGGACAAATGGTGTGAATGGAGCACATGGGCACAATGAGAGAAGGGTGAGTAACCGTTTGAGGAAAATTCACCCTAGGTGGGACCACTTTGTGAGCAAGTGAGTGGAGTATATGAAGGAAGAGAAGAATCAGAATTGGGTGTGCAATTGGTTGTGATCTCATCATTCTCTTCTATTCTCTCTCTGTAATAGTTATTTCCACGCCTATTGTACGTCTCTTTTAGCTCATCTAACTTGTATTGTACTGAATTTCCTGTATTGTAATCAGTACTACTACTACTTGAATTAATACAAGTGACTGCTTCATTAAAACTGACCACATTACATTGGTGCTTTCATTGAGAGTTGAACTCAAGTTTGATTACGAGCACAATCGCCGCCGGCGCGAGCAGCACTGTTGCCTCACCGGGAGGAACTCGAACTTCTACGTCCGTTGGATCTTCCATGTCTACGCCTCCACCATTTCAAGTAAGACACATTAAGCTTGAATTTCCGCGTTTCAATGGTAAGAATGTTCTTGACTGGATCTTTAAAGCTGAGCAGTTTTTTGGGTATTATAATACCCCTGATGTGGAGAGATTGATTATTGCTTCCATTCATTTGGAGCAAGAGGTAGTTCCCTGGTTTCAGATGGTTACTCGTACGCGACCATTCCAATCATGGATGGATTTCACGCGTGCTCTGGAGTTAGATTTTGGTCCTTCTTTGTATGATTGCCCGCGTGCTTCGCTGTTTAAATTGACTCAGAAGAAATCTGTTAATGAGTATTTTCTGGAATTTACTGCAATGTCTAACCGTGTTTATGGTTTAAGTAACGATGCTTTAGTTGATTGCTTTGTTAGTGGCTTGAAAGATGAACTACGCAGGGACGTTATGCTTCATACACCCACCTCCATTGTGAAGGCTGTATCCTTGGCAAAGGTTTTTGAAGAGAAACTTGAAGCTAATGCGAAATTGAATCAATACCACAAACCATACACCAATCGAGCTCACTTCAATCCAACTAAACCTGACCAAACACTAGTCACAGAAAAGGCCCCCAACCCACCCTTACTTCCCACTCCCCCTACCAGACCTATGAGCCAACACCAAAAGAACCCTGCTATCAAAAGAATTTCCCCAGCTGAGATGCAATTGCGTAGAGAGAAAGGATTGTGTTATTTCTGTGACGAGAAATTCTCTTTTTCTCATAAATGTCCTAACAAACAAGTGATGATGCTGGAACTTGAAGATGAGACAGAAAATTCAGTAGACACTGGACAACCTGATCCTCAGAAGCCAGAGGAAAAAGACCAGGATCCTGACCACCACTTATCATTGAATGCTTTGAAGGGAGCAACTGGTTATGGTGTAATTCGATTTAAAGGATTTATTGGACCTATTAATGTATCAATTCTGCTGGATGGAGGCAGCTCTGATAGCTTCATTCAACCACGTATTGTCCATTGTTTGGGACTACCTGTGGAGCCTATACAGAGAAGTAATGTTTTGGTAGGTAATGGCCAAAACATGAAAGCAGAAGGAGTGGTCAAGGAATTATCTGTCAATGTACAGGGCAATGAGATCATTGTTCCAGCATATCTGCTACCTGTTGCTGGTGCTGATGTGATCTTAGGAGCACCTTGGCTAGCTTCACTTGGACCTCATGTTGCTGATTATGCTTCCTCTAAATTGAAATTTTATTTGAATGGCAGGTTTATCACCTTGCAGGGAGAGACAGAGAGCAAACCTGAAGCAGCTCAATTGCACCATTTGAAGAGGTTACAGCCACTGATTCTATCTCAGAGTTGTTTGCCCTGCAACAACTTGAATCTGTCACACCTACAGACATTTGGGAGGACATTCCTGCCAACATTCACCATGATATGCTCATCTTGTTGTCTGCTTATAGAAGCATCTTTCAAGTTCCCAGAGGTCTTCCACCTGGCAGAGAACTCAACCATGAGATCTTGCTCAAACCTGACTCACAACCTGTGAAGGTGAAGCCCTATAGATACCCTCAAAGTCAGAAGGCAGAGATTGAAAAGATGGTGCAACAGATGCTTGAAGAGGGCATTATTCAACCTAGTGTGAGCCCATTTTCCTCTCCTATCATTTTGGTCAAGAAAAAGGATGGTACATGGAGGTGTTGTACCGACTACAGAGCTTTGAATGCAATCACAGTAAAGGACAGCTTTCCTATGCCTACGGTGGATGAACTTTTGGATGAGTTGCATGGTGCACAGTACTTCTCCAAGCTTGATTTACGTTCTGGTTATCACCAAATCTTTATGCATCCTGAGGATAGACACAAGACTGCTTTCCGTACTCACCAGGGACATTATGAGTGGCTTGTGATGCCATTTGGTCTCACTAATGCCCCTGCTACTTTTCAAAGATTGATGAATAACATTTTCCAATCTTTACTGAGAAAATGTGTCTTGGTTTTCTTCGATGATATTTTGATATATAGTCCTACGTGGCAGACTCATTTACAACAGGTGGAGCTGGTATTTCAGATACTTAGACAAAATGCTTTGTTTGCTAAGTTATCTAAATGCTCTTTTGGTCTCACAGAAGTCGAATACTTGGGGCATGTGGTGTCTGGTAAGGGTGTTTCCATGGACCAGACAAAGGTCAGAGCTGTAGTAGATTGGCCTGTTCCCACGAATGTGAAACAACTAAGGGGATTTCTTGGTCTCACTGGATATTATAGGAGGTTTATCAGAGCTTATGCTAACATAGCAGACCCTTTGACTAACCTGTTGAAGAAAGACGCATTTGCGTGGAATGAGGAGGCTCAAACAGCTTTTGATAAATTGAAGCTGGTGTTAACTACAGCTCCTGTGCTTCATCTTCCAGATTTTTCACAACCATTTGTGTTGGAAACAGATGCTTCAGGCACTGGTGTGGGCGCAGTACTGAGTCAGGGAGGCCATCCTATTGCTTTCTTCTCTAAAAAGATGGTTCCGAGAATGCAACTTCAATCTGCTTATACTAGAGAATTTTACGCCATTACTGCAGCATTGGCTAAATTTCGTCATTATTTGCTTGGCCACATATTTATTTTAAGAACAGATCAGAAGAGCTTAAAGAGTCTGTTGGAGCAATCCCTACAAACCCCTGAGCAACAGGCCTGGTTGCATAAGTTCATTGGATATGATTTCCAAATAGAGTACAAGCCCGGAAAGGAGAATGTGGCTGCTGATGCTCTTTCCAGAGTTATGACCTTGTCTTGGTCAACATCTGAGAACTCATTTCTGCAACAGTTGAAGACTGAACTTGCAAGTAATGAACATTTGCAGAGTATAGTTCAACAATGCTTAGCTAACACAGTGCTTGACAGTAACTATGCTGTGAAGGAGGGTCTATTATATTGGAAGCACAAATTAGTTCTGCCAGTGGATAGCTCCTTAGTCCAACAAGTCCTGCAGGAATATCATGCTTCACCAATTGGCGGACATGCAGGCATCACCAGGACTATGGCTAGAATAAGTGCTGAGTTTTATTGGCCTAGGATGAAATCAGACGTTCAAAAGTTCATCAACGAATGTTTAATATGTCAACAAGCGAAGCATGCCACCACTTTCCCAGCAGGGTTGTTGCAGCCTCTGCCAATCCCCAATCAGGTATGGGAGGATATTGCCATGGATTTCATCACTGGTTTACCTTGTTCTGGTGGTTTTACAGTCATTCTTGTAGTTGTGGATAGATTGACTAAGTATGCTCATTTTATGCCATTGAAAGCTGACTACTCTAGTAAATCTGTTGCTGAAGTTTTCATGCATAATATTGTCAAATTACATGGGATGCCTAAGTCTATTGTCTCAGATAGAGATAAAGTTTTTACAAGTAAATTTTGGCAGCAACTATTTGAGTTGCAAGGCACAACTTTGGCACTGAGTTCAGCTTATCATCCTCAATCTGATGGCCAATCCGAAGCTGTTAACAAAACTTTAGAAATGTATTTGCGATGTATTACAGTTGACAAACCAAAGTCTTGGGCCAAAGCTTTGAGCTGGGCAGAGTTTTGGTATAACACATCCTATCACACTAGCATTGGTATGACACCATTTAAAGCAGTGTATGGCAGAGACCCTCCAAGATTGAGTAGATATGTCCCCAATGCTGTGGATGCTCATGATTTGCAGCATCAACTGATAGAGCGGGATCAGTTATTACAACAGTTGAAATTTAACTTGCAGAAAACTCAGCAGACTATGAAGACACAGGCTGATAAGAAAAGAGTAGATGTTTCTTTGCAGATAGGAGACCAAGTTTTGGTCAAATTGCAACCTTATAGACAAAATTCAATTGCTTTGCGTAAAAACCAAAAACTGGGGATGCGCTATTTTGGTCCTTTTAAGGTGATTGAAAGAATTGGAGAGGTGGCTTACAAGTTGCAGTTACCAGAAACTGCTCGCATACATCCTGTCTTTCACATTTCTCAGCTTAAGCCTTTTAAGGGCATGCCTACAGAGTCTTATTTACCCCTGCCACTGACTACAGCTGCTGAAGGTCCAATTTTGGCTCCTGAATGTATCCTAAATCATCGTGCAGTGCTTCAGGGCAACCAACAAGTGAACCAGGTGTTGGTGAAATGGCAACAGATTCCTCCTGCAGAAGCTACGTGGGAAAATGAGGAGGACATCGCTGCGAATTACCCAAACCTCAATCTTGAGGACAAGATTGTTTTTGAAGGGGAGGGTAATGTAATGAATGCTGACGTGGATAGTGGGACAAATGGTGTGAATGGAGCACATGGGCACAATGAGAGAAGGGGTGAGTAACCGTTTGAGGAAAATTCACCCTAGGTGGGACCACTTTGTGAGCAAGTGAGTGGAGTATATGAAGGAAGAGAAGAATCAGAATTGGGTGTGCAATTGGTTGTGATCTCATCATTCTCTTCTATTCTCTCTCTGTAATAGTTATTTCCACGCCTATTGTACCTCTCTTTTAGCTCATCTAACTTGTATTATACTGAATTTCCTGTATTGTAATCAGTACTACTACTACTTGAATTAATACAAGTGACTGCTTCATTAAAACTGACCACATTACAAATAATCAACATATACTTGAATATCCTATTAGGTCAACTCATTCCAATGAAAGAAATTTACATTTACCTCATTCCAATGAATAGGGATTTGAATTCGAGACCACTCCATTAGGTCAACTCCTTCTAATTGATTATTTATTTATTGCATAGAAAATCATCTGGTTCAGTCCCGATCGTTTATCCTCTGCAGTGAACAATCTGGCTAAAAAAATGCAGATATATTTGATCGTGAAAAGACCAAAATACCCTATAGTATAATGGAACTACATCATAGACGCTAGTTAACAACAGTGAATCCCAATCCCCACTAGTATACTCATCCAATTGAAGAACATGATAACACTATCCAATTGTAATAATTAGTTGCTCTGTGTCGCAAATTGATACTATTAGTATATAACCTATATATTGATGCACCCTCCGTCCTATATTATATGATTTTCTAGTTAAAAAAAATTGTTCCATAATACATGACTTTTTAGAATACCAATATAACATCAATTTTCTTTTCCAGTCATACCCTTCATTATTTAATATATATATATTCTTACAATTCTACTTTTTATGTTTCCAATATCAATAATGAAGGACAATTTGATAAACTAACTCACAATCTCTCTTTTCTATACAAAATTAACTACTTTTCTTAATTTATTTGCCAAAACCTTAAACGACATGTAATATGGGACAGAGGGAGTATAAACTAAGTAATTTGAGATTGCCAAAAACCTAAAACTTCGAGTTTTCGACAGCTAAGGTAGATAATTCAAATAAATGCCTTGCCATTGCCAATACGACGAACCTCAAAAATCATCAAATTATTAGCTATATCTAATTGACCTTTTTATGCACAGCACCTAAGTTGTGATTGTGAAATGCACACATGGTTCGTACGCAAATAGAATCATACTTTTAGAAGAATAATTCGCTACTCAAAAAATGGTGGGGAGTATCGATACCCATCAGAAAAGAAAAGAGACCCAAATAAAAACAAGAAGTTATAACTCAAATAACAATTATAAATCAAGACAAATGATGATTAGTCACTGTACTTAATACTAAAATCTAGAGTACCAAATTGTCATGTTATGTTTAACGACCACCGACAGCACAGTGAAGGATCAAAGGACACATCTGTCTTGCAAAACAATTCTCCTAACTACCATTTTGTTAAGCTCAATAAATAATGTGTTCAAACAACCACCTCTTTAGCTTGTGTGTTCTTGAGAAACGTACAAGAAGTTATTTGCCACCGACAGCACAGTGAAGGATCAATGGACTCAGCCTAATTTCTATTCATTTTCGAAATGATGTTATGTTTTTAATATATTTCTGTTCAAGATATATATCATGGGAACTAAAAATATGCATTATTATTTTATGAGATGAGATGCGCACAGTACATGGTTATGGCCTTAATTAGTGATGTTTTATTTTAGGTTTAAATAAGTTTTTGCCCCCTGCAAATAGGGGGTGTTTTGCTTTTACCCCTTACAATTATTTTTTTACAAAAAAACACATTGCAAAATCAACTTTGACGTTACAAAAAATGTGTATGTGGCATTTTTTATTCTTTTCTAATTTTTTTTAATGCTGGCAGAGTTGCCATGTCATTATTATTTATTTTAATTAATTTTAATTATTGACCAAATCAAATTAAGGTATTTTAATTAATTGCTTATAAAAAAAAAGGTTTTTTAATTAAATCCCTACCATTAACCGAACAAAATGGTCAAAACATTAAAACCCAAATAGTGTTCTGGTTTTTCATAGTTCTCTCTCAACTTCATCTCTCTCTCGTTCTTCACCACCATTATTTCTTCAGAACCTATCTTCTCTTTCTCACAGAACCAGCACACCGATTTATTAAACCCAGAAAGCCTTTATTTTGAGATGAAGAACAATCCATAAACAACAATCCAGAAAACTTAAAACAAACCCTAAAATCAGAATCGCAAGCCCTACCTAATCAACAATTTTAGGTTTTCCCCAAAATCAGGTTTCAAACTTTCCTCTTCTTACAATCTTAGATTCCAATTTTGGGTTTTCCCCAAAATCTGCTTCCAATTTAGGGTTTTCCCCAAAATCTATTTCCAACCTTTCCTCTTCTTACAATCTCAGATCTATGGGTCGTGAGAAATTTTCTTCGATGGTGGTTGATGGGATGAGAACAACCCAATCAAAATATCAAACCAAAAAAAACAAGATGAAAATTTTCAGTATATGAGTATGAGGGAGAGTGATGAGAATAGAGATGAAGTTTTTCCTGTGATGAGAAGTGAAAGCTTTAGTTGACTCCCCTCCTTGAAAAGTTGTTGGAAGTGATGGGAAGTGAAAGCTTTTCTTGAGAAGGAAATGAGGGAGAGTGCTGAGAAGTGAAAGAGATGAGGTTGTTGAAAGTGATTGAGAGAACAAGGCTTTGAGAGAGACGAAGAAATGGACGAAGCGTGGAAGCCAAAAAAATTAAAATAAAAGTTAATTACATGGCAGCCAAATCAACATTTAAAATAATAGAAAAGAAAAAAAAATGCCAAATCACACTTCTGTTAGCCACGTAAATATTTTTTGTAACGTCTGTCTAACAGAATGACTAAAACCAAAAAAGTTGATTTTGCAAGATGTTTTTTTAAAAAAACAATAAAAATTGCAGGGGGTAAAAGCAAAACACCTCCTATTTGAAGGGGGTAAAAACGTATTTAAGTCTTTATTTTATTGGTAAATACGGCCTTTGTGTCGTGCCTTAATTTTTAAATACAGTCTGCGAGTCGTGCCTTTTATTTTATTTATCAAATTATTATTATTAAGTGTTACTACTTCAGGGAGATGAAAACCCTATTCTAAAAGGCGACTATGTAAGACCCTTCATAAAAGGGTTGTATACGATCCTAACTCAAAAGGGAAATTATGTAAGACCCTACATAAAAAGCCGGATACTTGAAGATGAAGGCGACTAAGTAAGACCCTTCATAAAGGGTCGTATACTTAGTGACCCAAATTGAAAGGGGGGACTACGTAAGACCCTTCAAAAGGGTTGTATACTTAAAAACCCTAATTCAAAAGGGCATTACGTAATATCATACATAAAGGGTCGTGTACTTGAAGATAAATGTGACTATGTAAGACCCTTCATAAAGGGTTGTACACTTAAAGACTCTAATTCAAAAGAGAAATTACGTAAGGCCCTACATAAAGGGTTGTATATCTAAAGACAAATGCAACTATGTAAGAGCGGGTTACTAACTACAAGATTACAAAAGACTCGCATGTCCAATCAAGGAAACGACATAATGAATCCCAACTTAGTAAAAAATTGAAACTCGCGTCGAGCAAGACTCATGGACATTCCTACTAGCCTAAATAGCCCAAACATTCCACATGCATGAATAGATCACATGCCCAAACCACTTCTCCCTTATCACAAAAACGAGAGCGTGGTTGTCAAACTCGAGAGTCTATGTAGACTCAGCTCATAGACTCGACTCGTAAACTTGTAAAAGTATAGCTACTACAAAAGAAACCTATAAATGACATATATACATGGTTATAAATTATTGGTTAACAAAACAATAATTCAACACCCCAACTCCACAATAAAGCAAAATAGCAAACCATAAAATTAAAGTGTATTAGTACATATTATTACTAGATAAATTCATAAAAATACAAGTTATTAAAATGAAAAAAGCCAAAAAACAATAACTAATTTGACTTAACACTTATAATTTTAGTTTTTAGTTAAACACTTTATTACGTAGTTGAATAAAGTAAAACAAAAATAGTATTGATAATGTAAAATGAACTTAATGAACCTAATATATAGAGCAGAAAATAGTTAATTCAACCTAAGTAGCTAAGAACATTGACAAGTAATTTTCATTTTAAGGCAAAATCAATGTAAATTTGTAGACTCGTAAACTCGCAATAAAATTGAGAGTTTACCGATTTTATTAAAGTTTACTTGAACTTGTACGAGTTTACGAAAAAGAGAGTTTACCTGCTAGTTGACTCGTTTTTGTGTTCTAGACTCATAAGAGTTAAGTTGAGTGTTTAACAACCATGAGTATAAGGCGAAGCACACGAATAAACCACTTCACCCTTATTAGACCTCGTGCTTAAGGGACTGTGTACCAACATAACTAAGTCACCCATGATAGGCTAACCGGATCCGTCTTATTCAGCACATACGACCCAGCAAAAATGGGCTAACCCACCCATGTCTCTATTTAAGAGAATTCCTCCCACCAAAAAAAAGGATTAGACTCATTATTCTTTTTGGGTAAACCAAGGTATCACTGACGCGCAACTATTGGTTCTAGACTCATTTTTCTCATTACACACTATCCTAGTTTGCTAAAGGAGTCAAACCTCCCACTTTTGCGCAAGAACAAAAGCGTTGTGCACGTTTTAAAAGATGAATGATCAAATGAGAGAAAAACATAAATGAATAATTTGTTTTAAAAGAATAAGTTAAATGTTCAATTTATCTACCATTTGATCTACACCATCATTATTTCTAAACGAAGTTCTCTGAATTATTAACTACATGCATGTAGGAATATGTATTTTTTAAAACTGAATACATTTAACGCGCAATTGTAGAGAGTAATCTTTCGAATCGAATAGGACTATAATAGACAACAAAATTCTTCCTTCAAGAGTTTTAATGTCATTATATTCTTAATGTTGAATTCAAATCCAAAACTATAGTTAAGCCGAAACAAATCCAAATCATCTTATTCAAACATTCTTGGGTGGGGAATATATACATTTACCATAACCAATGCGTATTTATTTCTTTTTGAAAGTTTGTGTTGGCATAAGACATTCTAGTTTCCATTTGAGGAGAAAACATTGGAGGAGTTGTACGTTTTCACTTTAATCAACAAAATGGAAGGAACAAAAAGCGAGCACCTTGCCCATTGCCTGTAACGATATGGTGGAACCAGTTGTTTTTGAAATTGGTGCGGTCTCTTAAAAGCGTTCCGACACGCTCACAAAATGGGGCTTGGTTTAGGATACTAATTTTCCTTAATATCCTATACTAAGTTAATATCAACCGTTTGATCCATATTTTTTTAATTAAATTCGATCTAAAGGTTGTGAATTAAAGAGGGTACTAATGTAATTTTACACATACCAACTATCCATTAATAAAAAACATTTTTATTTATTAATTATATATATACATATAAATATATTATATATAATATAAATATATATGTGGTGGTTGCAAGTGGCGGCCGGCGGCGGAGCTCCGGCGGCTGACGATAGAGCTCCGGTGACCGGCGGCGGAGCTCCGACGACCGACGGCGGTTGGTGGCGGCGGCCATGGTGGTGCCATTAACCATAAATATGAGTCTGTGGTTAGTGGCCACTAACCACAGACTTCATATTTGTGGTTAATGGCATCCAACTAGTGTTTTGGATTCCACTAACCACAAATATGAAGTCTGTGGTTAGTGGCCACTGGTTACCGATTCCACTAACCACAAATATGAAGTCCGTGGTTAGTGGCCACTAACCACAGACTTCATATTTGTGGTTACTGATTTTTTTTAATTATTGGGGAAATGACTCATATACCCATTTAGTATTTGTTACTAAACTTTTGACTTAGTAACCTAAGTCACTCTCCACAAAACGTTAAACTTAAATACTACTCCCTCCGTCTCATATTAAGTGTCGTTTAAGGTTATGCGCGGGTATTAAGAAAATGATTGGATATGCTAAATTTTATGGTAAAAAAATGTGGTAAGACTAAAACACCCTTACACTTTTCTTGGTTGGTGCAAAAGCACAGTTATTGATATTATAAAGTAAATGTATTTTTAGAAAGTAATAATAAATATTGTATTGGGATTCTAAAGTGACAGATAATTTGAGACAAAAAAAAAGGTAAACAAAACAATTAATATGAGACGGATGGAGTAGTACTATGGTTATGGACACGCGTCATGAAAGGGATAGATCACAATTTTGGGTCCTGTCTATTAGGTCCCAACATTTTTAATCTACTCTGAGTTGGCACAAACTCTCCTTCAATCAATCATTTTGAAGACAAAAAAACGTATTTGAAAAGTTTTTTTTTATATAAGAGAAAATGCTTTTTTATTCTCTATTGCCAAAAGAGTTTTTTTCCTAGAATAATATATTATATTTAAAGAAAAAATAACCACTTTAAAGAATAAATAACCACAAAGGTTGGTCTCTTACTTCCTCTCCCATTTTATTTGTCGTTTTAGCAAAATCAATTTGTATCAAATTGATTGTTGTTTTAGATTTTCAATGTAATTTTTAATATTCTTTTCATTTATACTCTTATTAATGATGACAACTTTTTACATTTAATAAATGATTCACATTTTTCTATGTAGAGAGATAAAGGGTTAAATGATAAATTAGACAACATTTTTTAAAAAATCTAGACTCCTAATCCTAATCATTTTTCTTAAAGGGTGTGCAAAAATCTTAAACTGCAAATAATTTGGGAGGGAGGGGGTAGTATATAGCAATTTGGAAGCATGACAAATATCATTGCGTTAACTCTTGTCATGTTTTGTTGGACCTGTAGTCCAGAACCCTTTTATGCTTGTTTAATTCATTCAATAGACTACTTTCACTAGAGGAACCAAAATTCTTCTTCTCACTAGTTCACATTCAAGTTTGACTCAAGATCTTAGCTCATTTGATCAATATATGGATCTTATGTTTGAGGTCTCTATTTGTTCCTAAGAGTCACGTGACACATCAACCCCTGGCTTTCTTTTATTTTTGGCTTAGTTAGACTTTTGGTCTCCTTATCATTTACTCACCGTTTTAATTCTTAAATTTTTTTCCACGAATTTATTTCCCCTATTTTTTCAATTTTTAAAATCACTGTCTCTCCCTAGTTTGGTCAAATATTTTGTTGACTTCTTATTCATTAATCTTACGTAGAATGCCATGTTGGATTTTAAAAAAAAAGTCTCATTTTTAACCAAAAAAAGTGAGGATGATGAACTTAGGTGGGTCTCCATGGAAGAAAATGAATTTAACCAAAAAATAATACATTTTATTTTAAAATTCAACATGGCAACACAACTTGGGCCCGATCATATATATGGGTTGGGCCGGGTTGGCCCATGGGCTGGTGGGCTAGCCCGTGGGCTGATGGACAAAGAGTTAATTAATTATCCATGGTGATTTTTAGAGCCAAAACAGATTTAAATTGCCTTTTTTTGAGCCAAAACACATTTATTTATCTTATGTATACACTATGTTACTCTTAAAATATTGTCTTTATGTATTTTGTTCATTTGTAGGAAAAAACTATGGTCAAAATTCTAAAAATTCAATCATTTGTGGCCTATTGGGCTGGTCCATTGGCCCATGGGCTGATGTCGGGCCGGGCCGGGCCATTAAATATATAGTCCCTTAGAATATTGGGCCGACCCAACTCAGCCCACAATGCTGTCTGGCCTTATGGGCCGGGCTAGGCCCAGGCCATTGACAGCTCTAGCCGACAAGTCATCAAAATGTTTAACCAAATTAGGAAGGTGGAGTGATTTTAGAAATTGAAAAAATGAGGATACTAAATTCGTGGAAGAAAAAAGTTTGAGAATTAAAATTGTGAGTGAGTCATAAGAAAGAGACCAACAGTGTAACTAAAACCTTTATTTTTTTGTTAATTGTTAATGTCGTAATTTAAATTAAAATAGGAGGAGAATTAAAAATAAGAGAGAAATAAAAATACAAGAAAGTAGAATAGTCAAGTAATTTGACATTTTAATCATTAAAAAAACTAGACGTGCACCGTGCGCTGCACGGGTATTAGTTATTTTCAATAATATACAAAAAAAAACACACACAAAATATAGTGCGCAAGTAAAACAAAAGATAAGAGAGTTTAAAGAATAAAAAAAAAATTATTTGGACAGATTACCCCCTCGATATTTCTATTCATATAAAAGTGGTTGTAGTTAAAGTTCACCATCAATGCCTATTGAAAAATGAAAAGGTAAACCACAAAAAAACATTCAAAACTCAATTTATTGAGAGAAGATCAAAGAAATGCAATTTTGTTACCTCATCACTACCTTTTGTGTTACCTCATTTAAGAGAAACTCGAAGTTAAACTCATCTCTGCCTTTTTGTCTTTATCCGAAAATAATTGCCCTCATATTTTTATCAAAATTTTGAAAATGCCATAAACTATTTTTGTCCTTATCCAGAAATAATCGCCATCATGTTTTTATCAAAATTTGGAAAATGTCATTACATATTTTTGCCTTTTTCTAGGAGTATTAATTGCCCTCATGTTTTTATCAAAAGTTCAAAAATGGCATCAACTATTCTTGTATTTATCAAAAAATAATTGCTCCCATTTTTTTTTATCAAAACTTCAAAAATTGCATTACATATTATTATTATTTTTTGTCAAAATAATTGCCCTCATTTTTTTATCAAAACTTCAAAAATACTATTACATATTTTTGTCTTTTCCTGAAATAATTGCCCTATTTTTTTTATCAAAACTTTGAAAATGCTATTATAATTTTGTTTTTTTCCCAAAATGATTGCCCTCATTTTCTTTATCAAAACTGCAAAAATGTTATTACATATTTTTGTCTTTATCTCAAAATGATTGACCTCATATTTTTATCAAAACTACAAAAATGTCATTTTAATTTAGTGAGGGGATTAATTACTGCGTTCGGTGGTAGATATCCCAATCTCGACAAAAAAAAAGTATAAAAATGTCATTAGTTTCTTTTTTCCAAAATGATTGCTCTTTTCTTTTTATCAAAACTACAAAAATATCATTACTTTTTTTGTCTTTTTCTAGACATGTATTCAAATACCAAATACAAATACGTATTTGACATTTGCTTTTTGTAAAGCTTTTGTGCATCTAGCCTTAAAGGTTAAAGATAAAGATGTTACTAGTAGATCATGACGGACACCAGCGTGAGAGTCTAATTGCCATTTAAATAGAGTAAAGGCATAGCACTTCTTAATACTAGTATTTCCTGTATCTCAAATTGATTGTCATTTAAAGTTATTCACGATTCTTAATAAAATGATTGGAGATACTATTTTTTATTTTTAAAAGGTATGGAAGGACTAAAGTACTCTTATATTATTATGATGAGAAAAAAATGGAAAAGTTCAAAATACAAATAAAAGTAAGGGTATTATTGAAAAAAATAATAAACGTTGCATTGAGATTTTAAAATAATAAATAATTTAAAACAAAAAAAAGTAACAAAAATGACATTTAAATTGAGATGGAGGGAGTACTATTTAACCCATAAACTAATTAATGAGCACCTATTAGTCTAAGTAATGCTAGATTTCTTGTCCAAGATTGGTTAGTCGTTGTTTATAGACATCGAATTGCCGGGTTTAATTCTTCTATTTGTGTGTTAGGTAGCGGTATTTACCACCAGGAGACTAAAAAAATGCTAGATTTATTAAAATAAAGCATTAAATTGAAATGTTTGAAAATAAATGCAGTAGTAGAAAAAAGTAGGTGACGTGACTAGTGGGGATTACGAGTGTGAGGAATGAATAAAAAAGAGGTGTGGAGTGGCTGTATGTATATATGTACTCTATCTCAATCAAATCAAAACTGCAGTGCTGTGCAGGCAGCAGCAGCAGCAGCAATTTGTCTCATTCGGACACAGCTGGCTCTGGACTGGACTCGACTGAGGTAACACTCTCATTGTCTCTCTCTTAAAATAGCAACCCACATCCATTCCATGGTGTTTAGTGTAATTATTTTTGGAGACTGTACTACTACTACTAGTACTCTTAAAAAGTATTACTCTCTCAATCTCTCTTATTCCCTGCATCCCCAATTTTCTTCAGGCTTCGGTAGATTTAGACTTTGATCATTAGTTGTATTAATTTCTGCATTTTTTAGTGTATTTGTAATTGTATTTTATCGACTTTCTTATATTATAGTTACCGAATTTTTGAGTCGTATTCGTTCTTTCGTTTGTTATCGTTATCGTAATTTAGCGAGTTTCATAATTTACTGTTATTTATCGTAATAATCATGATTTTTTAATTAAAAGAAACTGATTTATTAAAAAAAAGTTGACAATTTTTTATTAACATAAATTCGGAATAATAAAAAAAATATTATTCCGAATTTATGTGGTAAATTCAGAATAAAAAGAAAAATTATTATTCTGAATTTATGTGGTAAATTCAGAATACATTTTTTTTAAATTTTTCCGAATTTATCACATATTTTCGGAAATTTCAAATTTAACATTCCAAAATATGTGATAAATCCAAAAAATTTTAAAAAACGTTTTTTTTTTAAATTCAGGGGCATTTTGGTCTAAAAGGCAATTATGGGGTATGGGAGATATGAAAAAAAAAACCCTAATTTATATTACCTTCAGAGTCATGTATAAGCAATAAATAATTTTTTAGACTCATATACTCTTTGGTGTAGCATTTTTTAGTAGCTTATAATTTTTTTTAAATACTACTTGATATAACGTTTGAGTTTATAGCTTATATAGCGTTTCATTTTTTATCTCATTTTACTCTTGCTAATTTAATTAAATTCCTTATTTATCCTCCATTAAATTAATATTCTCTCTCTTATTTAGACATTAATCACAAATGTCTATATATGTCATTTTATATTTATAAGTTAGTTCAACTGTTAATCTTACCAAACACTTTAAATTTAATCTGTTAGTTTATCCATTATATGCTACTTTTTGTCGAAAAGAGCCTAAGTCGGGTTGAGCTCTTCAAAATAATTTATTTGATTTATTTCTAAAAATTTACTAGTAATTATTTTTACTATTTATTTATTTATCATCTGATCCAATCATAATCGAATTAACGAATCAATTAAACCATGATTATCTCATTTTGAAATCCTCAATTAGTTTTTTATGGATTGATCCAATCATAACTACTACCCTCCATTCCCATTCTCACCTGCTTTTCTCACACTTGTCTATTTCTTTCACTTCTTTTTTCTTTCATTCTTTAGCCCTCTTTCATTTCATTTTCTCCCTCACTCTATTCTATTGCATTGCATGTAATGGAATCCTGGAGTAGTAGTAGTTATGTTTCTCAAGACACCAACCACACACATACACTCTCACCTCCCAAAAATTCAATCTTGAATACTTTTTCCATCGATAATCAACTTTCTGAGCAAATGGGCTTTTCTCAAATGTTAGGGAAACCAACAAATTCCAAACTTTCAAACTGGGATTCTCTCATTGATTTGAATCTCGGACGATTTGGTGCTGATCGTGTTCATGGAGATGGAGTTGGAATTGATGTGCCATTTTCTAAAGGAACAACTTTTTTGTTTTCTTCTGAGTCATCAACAGCCCCTAAAAGACTAAGAGCTTCTAATGGGGTGCAATCACAGTCACAAATTGCTTACTGTCAAGTTTACGGTTGTAACAAGGATCTCAGCTCCTGTAAAGATTATCACAAAAGGCACAAAGTTTGTGAAGTTCACTCCAAGACTCCTACAGTTATAGTCAATGGTATTCAGCAAAGGTTTTGTCAGCAATGTAGCAGGTTCCTTAATTTTTCAGCTTTCAAATAACAAAATTATTTTAGTGTTTGGTTTTGTGATTAAGAGAATTAATTTTGATTATTAGTGAGATGAAGTATAACGTGATTTATGTTTGGATAGGTTATAAGAAAAATGATTTTTATGGAATTGTTAGTTTAAAAAATTTAGATCAAAATTGATTTTGAGTTTAAAATTACTACATTACAGTGAATTTCAGTATCAATGCCACTTAGAATCAAGTTTGAGCCCTCAAACCTTTGAACCAAACAACATCTAAGCCTCACATGTTGAACTACTAAAACATGTCTCTTTAGCCTTTAGCTACTGAATTGTCTGTCATGGGTTTAAAAGCTTGATCTGCTTTTGTTAACTATAACTTTGATTTTTCTACTTGAGATGTTTATAATTGTTATATAGTTCGGTTGAGGAGCTAAGGAAATCAGCAGGTTCAATGGTCAAATTCTAGAAACCAACATTTTTTTCGCTCTCTTAAACTAATTAACCACTAACGCTTCTCTATTAAAAAAAACTATAATTGTTATGTTGTGATGCATAGTTCTGCTGTAATGGTTAGTTTATTATTGCAGGTTTCATTTGCTGGGTGAGTTTGATGCTGGTAAGCGCAGCTGCCGGAAACGTCTTGCAGGCCATAATGAGCGTAGAAGAAAACCACAAGGCAGTATTTACTCTGGAAAGTCTAGGAGGTTGCTTCAGCCATGTGGTGGTAAGTAAGGATAACATATTCTCTAATTAAAGTTCAGACTCCCTTTCCTCTCCTATTCCTAGTCTTACTTTGGTTGCATTTTCTTCATTCATTAAATTTCATGTGATTGACTGCTTAATTATAACAATGTCCACACTCAAAATCAAAGGATTTCTCGCCTGTTCATTTCCACCTTTACAGAGATTTCTTGTAATGGCATCCCTACAGCCTCATAAAAATGAGTATTAGAATTTGGGCCTAACGCAATCCCCTCAGGGGCTGAGGCTCGGTCTCAACATTTCCACGGGGTTCGGACAACTAAGGTCGTAGGTGGTTGTGTCTAACTCAATCCTAAAAGTTAACTAATGGGCTGAGGCTTGCCCCCACCTATAACCACTATTCAGTCCATGTCACTATCTAATGTGAAACTCCCAACATGTAAAAAGTGCTCATGGCAAAAGCTAGCATCTGGTCTGTGACTCTTACTAAAATTGAAATGTGGTCTGTGACTCTTACTAAAATTGATTCTCTGGAGCCAATATTCTCTGCTTTGGGAGTAATATGGTATCAGTAAAATTGTTTCATTTGATATTTATAAAGGCTGCATGGTTCTTGTAGATAGCATATCCAATGGAACCAAGCTACCAGCAGCATCTTTTGTCTTCCCGGAGGTGTTCCCTAATGGGGTCATGCATTCTGATAAACATGGAACAAG
This sequence comes from Astragalus glycyphyllos, assembly GCA_963573325.1. Taxonomy (NCBI): domain Eukaryota; kingdom Viridiplantae; phylum Streptophyta; class Magnoliopsida; order Fabales; family Fabaceae; genus Astragalus; species Astragalus glycyphyllos. The sequence continues at coordinate 58,533,342 of OY754308.1, read as the reverse complement.
TGGCTTCTGGAGACCAATGAAAGCGGAACATGGAGCTTCCTTCAGGACTCTTTCTTCTTTGCCTGTTGCCAATGGATATCCTCAGTCAAGATCTCTGTTTCCATCACTCAATGAAAAACAATTTCCCTTTCTTCATGAAAGTAGTGCCACATCCACTACAGGAAGCATCTTCTGTGAAAGTAATAACCATTACTCGCATGCCATTGCGGCCCAAAATTCAGGGTTACGACCATTATTCCAGAACACATCATTAGGTAGTGATGAGGACTTCAATGTTTTTCATAGAGCATCAACCATTCAAGAATTGTCGGGAATTTCAGACTCGTGTGCTCTCTCTCTTCTGTCATCTCAATCCCAGAACTCTTCTAGCCAATCGTCAGGAATTCCATTGGCTCCGCCTTTAGTTATTCCAAGCAGCCACTTCAGCATCAGTAAAATCTCTGAAGGGATAGGAATGAGCTCGCAGACTTCTTCAAGCCGGATGTCAGATAGATTTCCATCAGAATTAAATTCTGCAGATGGAAGTCAACTCAGTGATATCTTTATATCAGACAACAATGATATTGCCAACTTTGAAGTGGCAGATGGGATCTTCCACAACTCCGATTTTGTAAACGTTGAAGATCGTCTTTCTGATGAAGATGGTGCAACCATTGACTTGCTACAATTGTCATCGCAGCTTGAGCGAGTTGAGCATCAAAGGCAATCCTTGCAGATGAAGAAAGAGAGTGATTTTTCATGTACTCTCCAGATAAATTAAGGTGCTTTAGAAGAGGTATGTAAACTTGTAATGAGCACTCTAAATCATGCACTGGTTTGAGGCTATGTTTCTTTTAATTTGTAGGAAAATGGAAACTGAAATCTCTGTGACTGTCATTTTAGTCTACTATGAATGACTAATCAAATAGTGTGAACTAGTAAAAACAAAATTGACTTTATACTGAATTATATATCTTAAACAAACTTTTAAAATTTATTTGGATGCATTGTTAATGTAGACAAACTCATTAAATAATGTGGTAAGGGAAACATATTATCGAATGACTGTGTAAAAGTTTGTATCTGAAAATTAAACCATTTATCTTTTGGGCCTCTCTAATCAGTCAGGCCATGCCCCCTTATTTTTTTAAGGTGAATGGTATTCCGTTTTTGATCCGGTTCATCGAGACAATGTGAAGGAAAGACATTGTTTGCTTACTGGCAGCATTGTTTTCCATTGTGAAGTGATTCTCTCACCACATATCTTAGAAAACTGGATCGCCTGATGTCCAGCTTCAGTAGAAGAAATACAGGGGTGATGGGGGAGATAAGTTTCGAGAAAATGAGATGGGGATGAGACAGATGATGTAGGGGGACTCTAGGGAATTTGGTTTTACGGTGAAAATTAATTTCAAATGAATTGATTTTGATTAAAAATGTGTTGACCATAAAGTGATTTATGTTTTGACACAATCACGGAAAAGCGAGTTTAACAATGAATTTGAGACTAACGTTGCTTTCTAGAAACTCCAAATCTTGGCTTCAAGTTAAAACCCGTTTTGAGCTAGAATTGCTTTCTCTGTATGGAAGATAAATATTCGAATGTGTATCAAAATCAACTTTATGATTTTAAAGTTTCTTTTTCCTCTTTGGTTTTCAAAGGTTTAAAAGATTTCATATTCCATTTGATGCAGGAAGCAAGTTTTGCAGAATATGACTAACACCAATGCCGGTCATCTCAGACAATTTAGGCCACAGATAGGCAGAAGCTTGAAATGGCGCCATTCTCTTCTGCTGCTAATTATTTTAGATAGTTTGATTGCGCCAGTTGGATGGGTTTTTAACACTTGAATGCAGGAACTGCTGTCAGTTATGACTGCAGAGAATTCCTATCCCATTGGTTGAGAGTTGTGATGTAATTGTCCCTTGGTCTTGATATATCTGAATGTAATAAACCATAGCCTTGAATGTGTCAAAATGTTCTCTCCACTCTCCAGGGCATAGATGCAGGCCCATTTTGTGAAAGTTAATAACCTATTTTTGTTATATTGATCCTTAATGAGGTATTGTAGAAAGTGGAAACGTGGAATCTAGGCAGTTCATGTTGCAGCAAGGAAGGTAAAGACAGTTTGGACAACTCAAACCAAACTGGTTCTGATTCACTCCAAGCCAATCAAACCAGTGTGGTTTAACACACTGGTTTAAGTTTCTAAACTAAACTGTTGTATCAAGAACGAAACTGCTTGTGTTACTGAACTGGTTCCAGTTCAAAACTAATTATTGATCTGAACTGATTTTAAACAGTTCCGAATCTGAGTCTGGTTCAAAAAATAGTTCTTTTTAGTGTTGAACTTGTTTTGAACAATTCAGAATCTGCTTCTCTGCTCTGAACTGGTTCAAAACAGTTCAAATATTGCACACACCAGCAGTAAGCCACGGAAGAATATTACTACCGAACCTTAAATATCTTTTTTTGCAAAAGATCAAAGACACATTTTGGTATATCACAACAAAGAAATTTCAATAACTTCTTACAAACAAACTCAAAATGAAATAATAGGCATCAGAAAAATTACTTCAATCAAGGGGTTCCAGAAAAATGAAATGAAATATACCCTAGTAATAATGTAGCAGTGATGCAATTGCTGTATGTAAGCTCAGCAGGACCAAAGGCATTAGAAAAATTACTTCAATCAAGGGGTTTCAGGCATTCTATCTAATCAGACTTGAGAAACAAGATATGCAATAACAGTTCATTTGACTGATTATCCAGAAAGAACTTTTAAGATGTTACAATGGAACTTTTAAGATGTTACAATAGAGCATTTCAGCCTTCTCCAGCTTCCTCAATAAATGGCTGCATGTTTCTCAGACAAACTTACTCTTCCGATCTCACTGCAAAAATTCTTCAAATGCTATTTCTTCCATGAAAATTTCATCCTGAAATTGTATGAATTAGATTTGTTAACAGATCAATACAGTCAATTAGACACCCACAAAAGCTGCTTATTGATAACCTACATGATTCCTTTGATATAAGCTGGAACTCTCAACAGAGAACTGAGAAAGGAAGCCATAGAAAAATGGTTCCAGACTAACTGGGAATGTGATGAAAGAGCAATCATCTGCTACTTAAATTCTTTGGTTTTGGTTCCAGATATACCCATTCCCAATCAAAATACTGGGATGTGCAACATTTTGAATTCTCTCAAAAAATTATTTCCATTCTAAAATTACACCATCCAAATACAAGCTAAGAGAAAAACCATTCAAGACAAAAAGAAATCAATGTTTAAACAAAGAAGTCAAGTTTTCTAAGTGCAAAAAGGCTATCATTGAGGTCGCCCCATCATTCGTTTAGACTTCTTCACAAAACTCAATCGAATCTGTTTCAAACGGCTTCTCTTCCTAGCCATTTTCTCAGGCAAAGTTTCCCTCTTCTTCACAGTCTTAACCTTCCTCCTCTTCTTCTCAGCCTTAACCTCCTTCAACTTCTTCAAGTATATAGGGTCAACCTCAAACTCATTAGGTGGCACAGGAACTCCTCTAGTCTGAGCTTCATGGAATACAGCCTTCGCCTTATCCACACGGTTTCGAGCACTCAATTTGGTCACCAACAAATCATAAGTCGCAGCCCCAGGTACACACCCATCAGCTTTCATCATTGCAAAGACCTTAATTGCATGATCAATCCTCTCAATACCAAACAAAATGGTAAGAAACTCATAGTAAGCACTCTCATCAAGGTAAGCACCAAACCCAGAAGATTTCATTCTATCAATCATTTCATCCCCTTCTTCCAACCTTGCAGCCTGATAAAGACTCCTAATCAAAACATGAAAAGTAGTCTCATTGGGATGAATTCCCCACTCTCTCATACTATTTAACAATCTCAACGCATCATTGGTCATTCTAATCTTACAAAGATTTGTTATCAACACATTGAATGTTTCCACATTCCTTGGAATTCCACGTATGTCCATTTCCAGCAAAACCTTCTTAGCCTCTGAATGAAGCTGAAATGGATCCTTTTTTCGACACAGCCTGCAAACACAATCAAGCATAGCATTGTAAGCTGCAACGCTTAGCTCAAACCCTCCACGATACATCTCACCGGCAAGCCTTCGGGCTTCTTCAATCTTGTCATCGAAGCAGTATCCCATGACAAGCAAATCGCACATGGCTTCATCGGGGAACAATACCTTCGCCAAATCCTTTACCATTCTCTCCGCGTAACTCGCGAAACCTTTCAAGCAAAGTTTCTCCACAACAACATTCTGCGAATCGCGATCGCGTTTCAACCCGTAATCCCTCTCCATTCTCTCGAAAAATTGAATCGCTTGGCTAGGGCGACCCGCGCGGACAAGTCGGTCAATTACTGAGACTAGAGTTTTAGGCCCAGCGCCACCGCCAGAGAGGATCTCGTGCGTAGCCTTGAAATCTTTCCGGCGGCCGAAGTAATCGACGAAATAGGAGATGGTTTCGTCGGTGTGGGTGAATTTGGGATTCGAAGCGAGCCATTTGTGGAACCCTAGTGCTGTTCTACCGGCATCGGGAGAGAGGTTTAGGGTTTGAAGAATCAAATCGGGCGTTGGAGTGATGTGTGAGAAACTGAGGTTGAGGCGCTTCGAGACGGAGTTAGAGTTTGAGTCTGGCTCTTTGAGAAGCTCCGAGGAGAGTGAGCGGGCAATCGGATCCGGTTCATTTGAGAGGGTTTGGGTTGGGGAAATGGGTTCCGATGAGAAGTGTCGTGTTTTGAAGAGTGAATGTGGGGTGAAAAGGCTTGGGGATTGGAAATGGGATGAGAAATTGGAAGAAATTTGGTGTGGAAAAAGAGAAGGAGGTTCAATAAAGGAGGAAGAAATGCATTGTATGGGAGGATAACGGAAGGATCGGAGTAAGAGCCTTCGAAGTTGCAGAGACGCTAATGGCGGCATCTTTAGGGTTTTGGAGTGAGTCGAAGAAGATGATCACTACGAAGAGGAAGAAACCTGAAAGTGTGCCAAACTGCTACAAAGGGAAAGTTGGATTGGGCTCAGCCTATTTTGATTTTGGGCTTTTACGTTCTCAATGGCCCGAAGTATATGTGCTGGAGTTGATAACTAATTAAGGTAATGGTAAATACACCGCTAAGTTTTAGTAGTATACACCCCTGTCGCTAAAAAGTCACTTTTTGATGAGTGAGACCCAAAAGTCTAGTGTATTCACCAGTAAGTACCCAATTAGCTTATTTTGTTTGGTTTCCCTTCATCACACTTGAAATGAACATTTTAAACATTAGTGAACAGTTTGTTAATCATGATCTTGTGAGTTACCATCAAAACCACTTAGGATATTTAGAGCAACTCATCATTTTAGTTCTAACACTTATCAGTGGGACCAATGGACTATATACCTGAGTTTGTGTGAAACCTAAGACGAGAGTAGATTATTAACGATAGTGGTTTTGTGATTTTCATATGGTTATCGCGAAAATCTCATCTAAGGTATGTTTTTCTTGGTATTCTACAACTGGTAGTTATCTAGCATTGTGGGTAATGGTGTGAAAGAGACCTTAGCTCAAGTTTCAATTTAGATACAACCAATTTAAGACACAATGGATCATTTGTTGTTTATTCATTTAAGGGATTCTTTTTTATGTTTGTTGCTTATTCGCGTTGTCTTGTTGTTTTGTCATTGTTACTCGCTACCACATAGGTGTCTTAATGATCACGTTTCTTCATTCCTTTTGAATGTGTGGTGTTTTTTCCACCATTAGCTGGTCAAAATGATATAAGGTTTTGCCAGGTTCTACTTTGATCATTTCGGCAGCTAGCAAAGATGAAGACTCACATGGTGTCTTCAATTTACTCGTGGTATGATCATTTTAGGCAACTAAATACTACTCTAAAATTGGAAGATTCTCATCGTTTCAACATTTCCATTTGCTAATGTGTAGCATGTGTTGTTGAGTGTCTTTGAGTGAAAAGGCACATTGTTTCGGAAGAAACCAGAAAAGTTTCTTTGAGTCATGAGGCGATTTTTTATAACCTAGCTATCACATATGAGTGAATTAGATAATATAAAGTATAACATGCATGTATTTCTTATGATAAAGATGATTTGTGAAAACAACTACTTTGAACCGTTTTTTTTCCGATAGGTAAGAGACTTAATGTACCTTGGGATATGTGGAGTCGATCTGATGCTCCCGAGTTCGATTCCCGCAGTAGACAAACTCGGTGTTAGCCAGTGCGAAATTTGATATTAAACATGAACAGAGATTAGTGTTTCGTTGAAAGCGTTGGAACACTCTGTGGGCAGTGAGCGATAGCCGAACCAAAAAAATTTATATTTATGTGCATGACACCTTTTTCACCCCCTTTGAAAAATGAAAATTGAAAGAAAAAATAATAAATAAAGATGATTTTTTGGTTACTCAACATTTTCTTTTTTTGTTAAATTTGGTCACTCAATTTTCTCAATTTGGTAATATAGGTCCCTATATATTCTGTAGTTGTATTTTTGGCCTTCCAAAATCATGGGTTGTGTACTATGGATCCCTCATTTTCCAATATTTTAATATTCTTGCAGACCAAAAGTGAAAAATACCCATGAAAAGGTGCGATTAAAATATGTAGAGACCAAAATAGTCATGTTTAGTAAATTAGGGATCATAGTTTTTAAAATTTAAATAGAATGACCAAAACATGAAACTTAAAAGGGTGTGGTGAAAGAGGAGCAGGGGAATTGTAACCCGACGATGGTGAAAGTTAAGGGTATTTATAAAAAGGTGATGGGGCTGGCTGATAGCGGAGGGACGAGGAAACAGGGTGAAGAGGGTTAGGAAATGGCTTAGGGGCAAGGAAACGTTGCGTAATCCGTCACGTGCTAGTATCGGATGAAAGACACTATTCGACGTTTACGGTGTCGTTAGGATGAATCCCATATTCTACTTTAATTTTTTTGACAACTCTACTTTATTGAAATTAATGTTCAGCCATGATTGACAGATTGAGAAAAATGTCGTGCAACTTAATGTCTTCTAGCCTTCTAAGGATTCACCGTACGAAGTACCAACCGATTCGATACTGGATTAATGTTGGTGCTGGTGCTGGTGCACACTAATCCGTTACATAATGTAAGCAAAAACTAGTCTAAATTTAAACTAGATATATCAATTTCTGTTGATCAGTTTTTATTTATATTCTGTAGTAATAGTTTTGGATCAGATGCATCAACTTCTGTTGATTAGTTTTTGCTATTTTATAGGTTTATGAAAAAATTCTATAAAAGAATATATTTTTTAGAAAAGTATAAAAGAATAATTTTACATATTTAAAAAACACTGAACTAAAAAAAAGACTTAAATAAATAAATAGTTTTTTTAACAAATAAATAGATAGTTTAAGTCTTAGGATCCGCTTGATTTACAAATAGATAAGTACTCGACTAGACAGTATACGACAAAATGGATAGAACATTAATGAGCAACTTTTTGCGTCGTACACTATTTGATGGACAATAAATAGTACAACAAAAAAAAAGTAAAATTTACTTTAATTCTTTATGATGTACAGTATATAATAATTTTATGTAAAATATATTATAATATGATTAAAAAATTATAAAAAATGAGACGAAATAGATGGAGAGAGAAGATAGAAGGTAGAGAGAGACGAGAGGGAGAGAGGTCTTGAGACTAGAATATAGAAGTGAGAGATGAGATGAGAGAGGTAGTGGCGGACCTAAATTGGTCCCACGAAGTTCAATTGAATTTCGTGAAAAAATAGTTGTATTAGTATCCTTATATAATTTTTTTAAACCCCCTGAAATTTTAAACTTGCACCCAATTTTTAATTAAGCTGTGTTATTAATTTCTGTAACAGACTATTTATAAAACTTTAGAAAGTAATTTTACTGATATCACATATTTTTACGGACTACTTCTAATTTTCATATACTTTAGGACTTAAATTGGAAATCCCGTGTAAACTGAGAGATCAGTTTAGAGATTTATTCTTAAATAAATTTGGCGTTTGATAATTTGACTCCTTAATTTTAGTAAATTAAATGAAGATATTTGGAAATAATTAAACAATTCTATGAACAAGCATTTTTTATAATGAACTTTTTGCATCCCCAGGCCTAGGGTCTTAGATTCGACATTGGAAAGAGGAGCGAGAAGAATAACATGGAGATTTATTAAGTAGGAAATAAAAGTAATATTTTGATATTTTCTTAGGTGGACAGAAAGTCGTAATTTAGTTTTTTGACAGACACACTTTTGTGTTTTTGTACAATATTCTACACTGTTGACCTTGTGGCTTAATCTACTTTGGGACACGGGGGTCGACCCGGTGTTCCCGGATTCGATTCCCGCGGTGGACAAACTCGGTGTTGGCTAGTGCGAAATTTGATCATAAGTACGGGCGAAGATTAGTCTTTCGTTGAAAGCGTTGGGACACTTTGCAGGTAGCCAGCAATGGTCAGAACGAAAAAAATCAATTTTATTTGAAAACGTTGGTACATTCCGTGGATAGCCAGCAATGGTTCGAAAAAAAAATCTATTCTATTTGGTCTCCAACTATAAAAACAATAATATTAATTATTAGCAGTTCTTAAAATATATCTTCATTCATCAATTTCAACAATTTTAGTCCTAAAGATTAGTTTTAAAATTATACTATTAGTCTTTTATTTTGAGAAAATTAATAGTAAGTGAGTATGATTATTATGTACATTGTCATTTACTACAATTTATTTAGGCTTAAATATGTTTTAGGCCCCTGCAAATATGATCAGGTGTTTTGGTTTAAGTCCCTACAATTTTTTTTAGTTAAAAACCCTTACAAAATGACATATTTTATTATAAACCCTTCTGTTAGTGAACTGTTAGTGAGACGTTAAAAAATATCCGGTCTGTCTTCCACGTGGGTTATGAAAAAGAAAGAGAAAGAAGTCAAACAGCCATTGCCTTGGGATTGCCTCCGTGGGACCACATTCAATTTCACGGGCTGAACTAAGGCAGTAGCAGTAGCAGTAGCACTAGCATAGCAGGATGGATATACCTCTTCTTGATTCATTAACAAGAAACAACGACGTCGTTGCTGACGTCTCCTTTCTGCCTTATACTCCCTCAGTCTCATATAGTGTCGTTTAAGGTTATACGTGGGTATTAAGAATATGATTGGATATGCTAAATTTTATGGTAAAAAATATGGTAGGATTAAAACACCTCTGCACATTTTTTGGTTGGTGAAAAGGCACGATTATTAATATTTTAAAGTAAAAGTATTATTGAAAAGTAATAATAAATATTGTATTGAAATTCTAAAGTAATGGTATTTTAAAGTAAAGATATTTTCATTTCATTTTATTTTTATTATTATGGATATCACCTCCTCTTAATAAGTCTTGGTCTTGCTATATTATTGAGTGGAAGGGGCATTTTGATTTTGTGAGTGAGTGAGGTTCAGAATGAACGGATTAAGAAGCGAAAGAACCCCTCTCTTAGAGGCTGAGCGTGGCGTAAGTCTACTTCTCACTCTCATGCTTTCTTTTCTTTATCTTCTTATTCACTTCCCTTCTATTTCTACTCTATCGTGAATTCCTGATCATCGGTGTTTACTTTTCATCTTTACCTTCACCAATTTGACTTAGCTCAAACTTCGTTCTTTTTTCGCCAACTTGTGTTTCGTGACTTGTTGAGTTGCATGATGAAATGAAAAACCACATGCTGATTGTTCCATTGCTTGCTCCCTCAATAATATTATTGTTGCTATTCTATATACTGTTTTAAACAAATTTGTTTTTTTAGTTTCATAACATAGTTGGGGTCTATTGTAATTTTTGGTTTTCTTTCTTTTTTAGGGTTGAGTAGTAAGTACTGTGATTAAAATTTAGTAAATAAAGGTCGTGTTTTTAAACTGGTTTAAAAATATATGCATTGTTTGGTTTATTGTTTAAGGCAACCAATTGACTATTGTTCTCTGAATCTACTTATTAGTTAATTAGTTAAATCCCCAATTATTGATTGTGGTTTATGGTTATGCATTTATTACAATAGAAAACTGCGAAAAGGATTTTTGACATGTTTCTTGAGCTGCACTAATCTTTGTACTACTCTTATTGATTTTTTTGTTTCATACAGGGAAGGGGAAAGAGACATGATGATGCCTCAGCAGATCAAGTCTCAGACCTTGAACATGGTGATGGCGTGCCGGTAATCACACTTCCTTTATATTTCTCTACCACATCTCATAGCATAGATTAGCATCATGTTAATATTAGTAGTATGAACAATTGCTAACTTTTTGCATTGAAATTTCAGGCGGCAAATGTGGGGTTCTTTCGAGTGTTTTCACTTGTAAGTGGCCAGTGTTTCTTTAGATTAACTGCTGTCATGATTTTTCTGATCATTAAAGCTGTTTCTTTTTTGTTTTTGAATAATAATCACAGGCAAAGCCTGAGGCTGGCAAGTTGGTGATTGCTACAGTGGCTCTGTTTATTGCAGCCACATCGAGCATCTTAGTTGTATGCACCATTTACTCTCTCTCAAACACACTCATTTACAGTTACTAGTATGTCAACATGCATCTGTATTATTTGTTGCTAATATCGCTTATATAAAGTTAAAAGGTCATTTCTTATGAACATGGAAATGTTTAATGTTTAATGTTCCTGTTACAGCAAAAATTTGGTGGGAAGATAATTGACATAGTCTCAGGGGATATTAGGACTCCTGAGGAGAAAGATAAAGCATTAAATGCCGTCAAGGACACCATACTAGAAATCTTTCTGATTGTTGTTATCGGGTATGTATGATATTTGCTTGAGCACTTTCCAGCTGATTGTGTAGTTTTTATCTTGTGATTTCTGAGCTGAAGTCACGTGAATTTCCTTGGATCTAAAATGATTCACTGAGTTTTCTGGGTTTTACAGTTCAATTTGTTCAGCACTTCGAGCCTGGCTATTTTATTCTGCCAGTGAAAGGGTTGTTGCACGGCTGAGGAAGAATTTGTTCAGTCACCTCGTCAACCAGGTAAAGCATAGTACTGTTTCTCTTCAATTGTGTTACTGTAGAAAATTTCAATCTTTCAGCTTGCATTAATAATTTCCCTGGCCCACCATAAATGATTGTTTATAATGGATGTTGGCTTTTCAGGAGATAGCCTTCTTTGATGTCACTCGAACCGGGGAACTATTAAGTAGGCTATCTGAGGATACACAGATCATAAAGAATGCTGCAACTACCAACCTTTCTGAGGCAATGAGAAACTTGTCAACTGCATTAATTGGTCTCAGCTTCATGTTTGCAACATCATGGAAGTTAACATGTGAGTAATATGTGGTCTCCCTACACTCCCATTAAGGCAAACCAATAATTGAACCAGGAAAATCACTGATTATTAAATAAATATTTTTAATTTATTAATTTATAGATTAACATAAATTCATAAAAAACCAAAATTTGGTCAAATTTCAAATGAGTGTAGTGGGACAATATTATAAGTCCCACAAGATAAAAATAATTAAATAAGAAAATACTACCAATCCATAAATGGACCGCATATTATGTGAGTTTTTTTCCTCAGTATTTTTTATGGAATTCGAAAAAAAGTAAAAAAGTTCAAACTTCAAACCAACCTGTTACCATTGATTTTAAGTCGGTTCACTCGTTCCGATTGTTTGGTTTTTCAAGCTGTCTGGATCAGTTAGCCTGTTTACTGGAATCGACCAATTTGGTCTGGTATTTTTATACAAGATTTATTCTAATTAGTACTCTGTCTCTCTTGACAACATCTTATAGTGTTGGCTTTGGCTGTTGTACCTGTTATTTCGGTTGCTGTCCGTAAATTTGGCCGTTTCTTGCGTGAACTTTCTCATAAAACTCAAGCTGCAGCTGCAGTAGCTTCTTCAATTGCTGAGGTATGTTTTTCCTATTAATAAGATATCATAGGAGAAAAAAAGGAAACTGATATTAATTTTGTCTGTGTTGTTAGGAATCCTTTGGTGCAATAAGAACAGTTAGATCTTTTGCCCAGGAGGATTACGAAGTATCACGCTACTCTGAGAAAGTTGATGAGACACTTAACCTTGGACTTAAGCAAGCTGTGAGTTAGTAGTTTAAAGTTTGATCTATGTGCTTGTGTTTAGATTTATTTCCTCCACAACATCTAACCTTATCTGCTTGGTGGTACAGAAAGTTGTTGGACTCTTTTCTGGAGGTCTTAATGCAGCATCTACACTTTCAGTTATTGTAGTTGTTATATATGGAGCTAATTTGACTATCAAGGGTGACATGTCCTCGGGCGATCTTACGTCTTTCATTCTTTATAGTCTCTCCGGTAAGTTCCTCTTTCTCCTTTTCCCTTTTAGATTACATCTGAATAAAATCTTATTCACAATTGAAAGTGTGCATGACCCATGGATCTTAGACTCTTAGTTATTGGCTGGGTTGATTAAGATGCTAGTTGTTTTTCTTTTTGATTCATTTAAGTGGTAACTTGATTTGTTGCATTTGAACTGCTAGTTTTATACTTATGTTGACTCGTTGCGCTGCCTTGTAGTTGGATCTTCAATATCCGGCCTCTCAGGATTATATACTGTAGTTATGAAAGCTGCGGGTGCTAGCAGAAGGGTATTTCAAATTTTGGATCGTGTCTCATCCATGCCTACGTCGGGAGATAAATGTCCTCTGGGGTCAGTCACATAAATTTCCTAAAACGTATTTAAAAGTGCTACTTACATAGAGTTCACCTCCCCTTCCTTGAATCACCTAGTGTAGTGTGGAGGAAAGGGCTCACCATTTTTATTCTTATACTAAAGATTTTCCAATGTCCTAATTCTGCATTTAAACCCTGCATTGTCTATGAAAAAGTGATTGACGGTTCATTATGAAATGTTTAGGTTTTAGACACTTCTCAACAACACCCTGTTTGCTTAGTGTTACCAAGAAGTTATACTTTATAATATATAAAAGTTGAAAGCCTAACACAGGGTGAGAGTACAAAGTCATAAGCATCTCTCCTTCACTCTTTATAATGTGAATTTCAGATTATTCATAAATTAAATATACCCCTTTATACCTTAAAATATTTTCTATACAAAGAAGATGGTCTTATTTAATAAGAAGTGATCCTAAATGTCTGTTATTGTAGTGATCAAGATGGGGAAGTGGAGCTTGATGATGTGTGGTTTTCCTATCCATCACGCCCTAGTCATCCGGTGCTCAAGGTAGCAATTTTGTTCTGGATTTTTATTCTTGCTATACAACTCCAGTGGTAAATAATCAAAACTAAGTATACTTTTCTTTTCATTTTAGGGCATTACAATAAAGCTGCATCCTGGCTCCAAGGTTGCTCTTGTTGGTCCAAGCGGTGGCGGAAAGGTGTAGTCCATGTTTTCTTGCGATAAAAGATTATTACTTTTCCCCTTTTTCATCTGTTTATTTTAGCTGCTCATCATTCCACAAGGTTATTATTTTTGAAGCGTAGAAAGAAAGGTACAATGAGATGAAAGCAAAAAAATCATGCACTTGAACTCGTTTGTTGTTTTTTGCAGACTACAATTGCAAACTTGATTGAAAGATTTTACGACCCAACCAAAGGAAAAATTACGGTGAATGGGGTTCCTCTGGTAGAAATATCACACAAACATTTGCACAGAAAGGTATCCTTTTTTTAACTTTTTGGTGTTTAAAATGATTTTTTTAAACTATTTACTATCAAGCACTGTCTCCCATTGATTAATAAATTGGCACAACAGCAGCTGTTCCACCATATAACACAACAAATTCACAACATTAATGTGACATCTATACACTATTGACAACGATTTACCCAATTTAGTGTTGCGTTGCTGTCTGTTTTTTATTAGGAATGTGTATGTCTTCTATTTTGAGAATGGAATAGAATCATGATATATACAGTAAGATGTCGTCTAGGCGAAAGCCGAAAAGCTATATATTGATTCACGCCTTTTGCCTATCATGTTGTCACTGATTCATTTCATACTTAGCTGTCTGACTGTCATCTAACTAAGGTTGATACTGGAGATGTAAAATTTGGTGTTTGAGAAGTTAGTTTGGCAAGGAGCTGTTTAATATGATATGCCCGTGATAACAAAAGAAATTGAACTCTACAAAATCCAATTTCTTTTCTGATTTTGATCACTTCATTTGAAATTTATTTGTTTTTGTATTTGCAGATCAGTATAGTGAGTCAGGAGCCGACACTCTTCAACTGTTCCATAGAAGAGAACATAGCTTACGGATTTGATGGCAAAGTTGACGCTGTTGCTATAGAAAATGCAGCTGTAATATTTAATGTCTATTTTCACTAATGAATCATCTCTCTCCCAGCTTTCATTTACTCATTATTGGTATGGAATTGAATACAGAAAATGGCCAATGCACATGAATTTATATCAAAATTCCCAGAAAAATACCAGACCTTTGTTGGCGAGCGAGGGATAAGGCTTTCAGGAGGGCAGAAACAGAGAATAGCAATTGCTAGAGCCCTGCTTATGGACCCAAAAATTCTCCTACTAGATGAAGCCACCAGCGCCTTAGATGCTGAAAGCGAATACCTAGTGCAGGTGAGTTAAGACATTAGTTTTGATGAGTTTATTTTTTTCCAGCTTCATGAACATGTAAACTTTTCTCATCTTTGTGTTTTGCACAATAAGCTAAATATGTGATGGACATGGTGCAGGATGCCATGGATTCTATCATGAAGGGAAGGACGGTTCTAGTCATTGCTCATAGGTTATCAACTGTTAAAACTGCTAATACTGTTGCAGTTATTTCTGATGGCACTGTAGTTGAAAGTGGCACTCATGATGAGCTTCTCGACAAGAACGGTGTCTATACTGCTTTAGTCAGAAGACAACTACAAACAACAAAAGCTGAAATTTAATCAATGTCTAGAAAATTATGAAGAACTATCTTCCAGCAGAGGGGAGGGGACACCTGATACTTCCAGTTCGAGACACAACATTCCTCAGAAGGCCCTCTCTGCCACAGTCGCAATTTTCAACATCAAATTTATAAAGTTGTAGATACTAGTCGTTAATTATCCCTCAAGTCTAAATTTAAATCTTGCTCCTTCAATTAAGTATTATGTTTTTCAGCATTTGAATGGAATTAACGAAAGAAAGTTTACCTGCAAGCTAGTCTGTAATCAAGTAATGAACACATATAACTAAAAAGCACCGGGAGTTAAATGAAATTTACCGGATTACCAATACCAACACCAACACCAACCTTGGCTATGCACAACTTATAAGAATGCATCCATAGGAAACGTTTAGTTAAGGGGGTCTCGGAGGACGCTGTAGTCAGAAACTGAGGAATTAATGACTGCATGCTGGCAAGTTTGACCAAATAATAGTTCTACAGCAGTTCTACTGACATAACTTTAATTTACTGTTAATTTGTTAGAGACTCCTCCTAGATGGTCACCAAAAAAAAAAGAGACTCCTCCTAGACCTTGTGATTGTGGGTGGATTGGGGGGTAGATATTAACCTCCTCTCTGGGATTCAGATTAATGACTGGCTCTTCGTGTTAAATGAGGTAAAACGGGAACATGATGGTTAATTAGTTTGTTATTTTTAGGAATGTCTTTTCTTTTAATAACCGTTTGAGTTGGATTTTGATATATATATTTTTATTTTGCTTTAACTATTTTTATCGTGTATAACAAAAGATATAGATCAGAGACCTTAAGGTGAAAGATTAACATATCTGGTCTCTTATATATTCTTTATTTTGTTCCTTAGAATCCAACGACCAAATTCATTCTTGACAAGCCCACTTGAACCAATCTCACCACCTAAAAAGCAACTCCCATCAACATTGAGCCTGAAGGAATCAAAGTTTGGATGGCGCCACCTAACCCCAACTCGAGGGGGAGAAGGATTGGTGGAGTAATACTGGTTGATGATCTCCACCTGCATGAGGTTAACATGGTGAATGACATGATCGATCACCGAGTAAAAAATTGTTCCTCCCTCTCCAAAGCCACCAGAGAGTCACGAGAAAAGATAGAGACATGTCACCCTAGAGCATATGCAAAATCCACGTAGCGTAATTATTAGCCCAAAATCCTTGCACATCCATCAACTGAAAATGACGCCAAAACTTGCACAGACAACAAATAATCACGAAAACAATGCATCAAGTCTTCACTTGCCCAAGTTGAACACTGAGTGCAATTAGGTGACTCGGCCATGCCGCAATAGTGTCTCAACTGGTTAGTGGGAAGAGCTTGGTGCATACAAAAGCCAAACAAAATATTGAAGCTTAGCAGGAGCTTTCGGCTTCCATATCCAGCGTCGGTCGTCATCCCCCACGACTTGTTACAAAGGGTGAGCCATTTATAAGTAGAAGAAGGTGTATACATGTCATTATCTGTAGCTGACCAGACCCATTATCGTGTACGGTGTCTCAATCAACCATCAAACAGGCATGGTACAAAAAAATTGTACCACTTGTCCATTAATGTTATGTTTGTCCTAACCTTTATGCGAATTAAAATGCAATCTACCTTGTATTTGTGAAACTGGAAATCAAATTTTTGGAACTTTTGCCGCATTTGAGCAATCTCAAGGACAAGTTGGACAACAGTATGGTTCAGTCCCATCAGTTTTAAGAATATATACATCTCAAGACCAGTCAATACTCAGTGCAACAAGCTAGTGGCTTGCTGTTACTATATCTAAGGTAGAGAACTGAGGGAAAAACAGTCAAAAATCACCATTATTGGCATCCTATTTGCATCCTATTTTTGTCTTTTCCTTTCTATTTTATTTTCTGTTTGCATCCTATTTTTGTATTCATACTTTCATATTATGTATAATTTTTAGTGAATAGTTGTTTCTAGCATTTCCAAAAAGAGACATAGAAGATAACTAAAACATCATTGTTATTTGAACACAAAAATTGTGACTAAAAATTGACAACAAACTAGATGTTTGATGCAGTTCAAATACATCGTTAATTAAGTTAAGTAGATGATTAATATATGTTTTAAGACTTTATTTGGCAAAAAAAGAAGCGAATAATGGATAATTTAGTGGAGGTTTTTTTTTTACCCCACCCTTTCACCCTATACCCCCACAAAAAAGTGAAATCCGAAAATACCCTCATGAAAAAATTCCAATCGGATTTATCTCCATAGGATTTACCTCCATGGGAGATAAATCCGATTGAAATTTTTTCATGGGGTATTTTCGGTTTATCAAATTATGTGGGGGTATAGGGTGAAAGGGTAGGGGTAAAAAAAATAAGCTACTGAATTGACTTTAAAGTGTTTGATAAAATTAGTTGTCGAATTATTTTATAAATATAAAATATCATAAATAGATATTTGTAATTAATGTTTAAGTATAAGAAAATATTCATTTAAAGAAAGATAAATGAAAAAATTTAATTAAAGTAATACACGTAAAAATGTGAAAATGGGAGAAAAAACAAAACGATATAAGATATAAACGCTATTTCAAGTATAAATACACACATAATAATGCAGAAAGAAAGTGAAGAAACAGTGAAAAAATGCAGAGGCTAGTTCGCAAGGTGATCACATTCTCACAGCCCAACCTCTCCTACAATTCTCACCGTACTATCTTCCACACTCGTTCTCAAATCCACAATGCCGAGCTTCCCTACGACGTCGTTCACTCATGCCGCTCAAATCACACCATTTCCACCAATGTTCGTGCGTCTCTCTTCCAATCAATGATCGTGCGCCAGTTTTCTCTCACCTCGCGCAACGCTCTCCCGACGATTTTCTCCAAAAGCCTCAAAAATCGATGCCTCGGGCTTCCCACGCTTCATTTTCGTAAACACAACTTCAATTTCAACCGAACTTATGTCTCTTACCGCAGTAGTTGGTAATTTTCTGGTTCATAATTTTTATTTATATTTGGTTTTAGGTTGTTGTTTATAATCCTCGTTTTCTCCCCTAATTTTGTGATTTGAATTCGTGCTTGAGTTTTAATTAGGATTTATGAGGTTTTTGAATGGTCATTTGCGTCAATGTGAGTGTTCGCAAATTTGATTTTTGTTAAAATAAGTTTGAAGTGAGGTCAGTGTAAAATTCTAAGCACAAACGGAAAGCTACATTTTTTGTTAAACATGCTTGAGGAAAATTAAAATCGTGATTAATGGCCACTGCATCACTGGCAAGTGGCAACACCAATTATGCCTGAAAATCAAACTGGAAATAAAGAAAATTAAGCACACTATTATTGTTGTTTCTTTGGAAAAATGTTTATGGCTGATATCTAGGGGTGCTCAAGGGTTAGTAAATAGGCCCAGGGGTATCCAAAACACTTGCTGGATGGGAGATGTATTACCAAATGATTGCTTATGTAATTTCCTCTTATGCTGCTTCTAGAATACTTGAAGGCCGTTAGGCCAGGTTGTCACGTGCCCAATCACTGATATATCGAGGTCCTTATAAGGAGGTGATGCAATGAATGAATCAGAGAGTATTATCAACATTTGTTTTCTCTCTCTTTCTGTTAGATTCAAGAGACCCTTCCCTTCTCGAATTGGAAAAAACACCCTAAGTTGAGGGAAGTAACTGAATCGCTGATGCTAGCGAAGCTCTGACTTTTTTGCCACTTTTTCCTTCAATAGTGGCATGCTATGCTAATATGTTAATTTCAATAATATATTTTCTCCTGATAATACTATGCATAATAGCCATGATTTTTGTTGTGCTTGTTTAGACAATTTTAATGCAATATGTTCATTTCAATAATATATTTTCTCCTGTTTGCAGGAGATCATGGTTCCACTGGCGAACACCTGATGACGTGGTTCTGGGCTTGATTGTAGCTAATGTCGCTGTTTTTATGTTATGGAGGATAGCAGATAAAAACTTTATGCTAAACAACTTTACTGTGAGTTTCTTGATACTTGATTTATAAATTTTGATCAACTTGATGATGCCACTTGTAGATATTATTTGTGTGACATTTTCTTCCTTCACATGTAACTCCTACCCTGTTATGTGGGCGTGTTAAATGTTTCTTAGGAATTTTCTCAATAAGATATAGTGTTATAGGGTTGTGGTATATGACTATTGTCTTTGCAGATGCATCAGTATTCTACCTTATTTTTATTGATGGCAGAAGGAGAAAATACAATATTTCTAATGCTTCATACAATTCCTAATAGCCACATCATCCTAATTTTCAATTTGAAGTTTTATTTTTGGGGATACTATGAGTCCCTTCGATAAAACCCATGCCTAATGCATAGAGATTAATGTAGATTCCATCAGAAGTAATAATGACCACTAGTGTAGCACTTTATCAGCTGTTGAAGGATGGAATTGGTAAACATGTTGTTTAGATGTTATTGTCTGTGTAGATGTAAGTTCATCTAGAGTGCTAATTCAATTATTTTCTGTTCACAGACCTCTTTGGACAATATCAAAAGTGGACGCTTGCACACTTTGATTACCCATGCATTCAGTCACATAGATACCCAGCACATATTTTTCAACATGATTGGGCTCTACTGCTTTGGAACAAGTGTGCGGTTCCTTGATCTTGAACTGTCTTTTTGGTCATTATTTCTCTCTTGTCTCATCATTATTTTTCCTTTTCCTTATCTTACTAATATGTTGTTTTGGGTTGGTGTGTAGACATTAACCAAAAAACCAAGAATTACTTGTCACATGGTTATGAAATCTGGAGGTTGTGTAAGTATGAGACTGTACAGCTGAAAGAAGACTATATAGTTGGTACTATTTATAACAAGACACATCTTTTTTGGACCTCATAACATAAGAACTCCACAGTTAACCATGCTTGACTTGGAGCACTTGTGTAATAGATGACATTTTAGGAAGTTTTTCCGAAAGCGCGAGTGAGGACAAAAACGCTAAAAGGACCAGTGTTGGTATAGGGACAATCGGCAATTCTAAAAGTAGTCTGAATCGTTAAACCTATCATAGCACCAATTCCGATCCGCCTCTTCGTAGGTAACCCATTATGAGACACTAGCAAGTACTTCTAATGCCAATTGATTAGCATCCAAGCACTTGGAGAACTCTCCCTTAAAGCTAGCTGTTAAGGGGAAAAATTAAGCCACTTAAGTACACCACCAAGCATCCCACACTACTCGATGTGGGACTTAGGTACCCCATAATACTCAAGTTTCTATCAAATATACTTAATATTAATCTAATTATCACACGAGAAGCTTATAGTTATAAATGATCTCTTCTTTTTCCAGGCACTTTTAGCTTTAAACTAGATGCCAAATGCCAAACTATATATCTCGTTATATTATGACATTTCATGGGTTCTCTTCAATTTTCTGTTATATTACTGGATATGCCTATTTCATAATTATCTTTTTATAGGCTTATGTACCCTTGTGATAAGTTTTATTTATTTTATATTTTCGTGGTATCACTGTTATTAGGTGTGAAATTTAGGACAGTATCACTTGATTAAAATGTTTTGTTGTTACATCATTATTATTACATGTTATTTTTCTTGTGCAATCAAATAGTTATACGATTAGCTTCCATTACTCTTATTTTTTTCCAAATGGACTTTAAGCAGATTGCAGCAAAATTTGGACCTGAATTTCTGCTGAAACTATATCTTGCTGGAGCAGTTGGAGCTTCGGTTTTCTATTTGGTGCACCAAGCCTACAAAGCTCAAACATCAAAGGTCCCGTTATGATTAGAATGGAACTGGCTGTTGGCCAGTTCCATAACGTTTTATTTATTTATTTATAAGAAAAATCTGGGTGAAAAACAAGGAAACGAAATCTTGATTTGAAGCGTTTTCCAGATACTACAGTAGTTAGTGATTAATATGCCAATCCCTCAATCAGACCTTTGATATCTGAATCTCTAGATTTTATTTTCATTTTGATATACCTGTAACCTTTAAAACTTTCAAAGCTAAATCATTATTTTGGGAAATGTTTGGTACATTTGATTTAGAAGAAATATCGTATGAATGAACTTTCTGAATAGTTTTTATCTGGCATTAAATGATGATATATACCTGTAGCTAAGCTGCCTAATATAGTAAATTTGGTTAACATATGAGCAGAAAGTTAATATTTATATTCTTGGTTTGAACTTGGAACTTAAATGTCTTTTGATTAAAATACTTTACAAGATTTGAAAAATCCTTATCAATATTTTATTAGCATGTTTTAATGTTTCTCTGTATTTTGTTTGCACCAGGGCAGGAGCATCTTCAATCCATCAAGTGAATTAGCGTTGGTGAGCTTTTAGTAACTATTCTATAACCCTCTTCCCTAAGCGTAGAACGTGTTTTATGATTATGGATGTTCTTGGTTTTACTTATCAACAATGTTTTTGATGAGCAATGTTTTCGGGAAGTTGTTTCTATTTTTAATCTATTCAGAAATCAAATTGATGAAGATGTTACTAAGTAAATTTACAATTTTGTTTTCATTTGTTCTTTGCATGGCAGGGCATGAAGTTCCTTAACTTTCTGCCTTTCTGGTGGGACATTCAATGTAGTTGGTCATTTCATTCCATTTGAGAATTTAAATTATGTTTGTAATATCTTTGTGGCACGCACCATTGTGTAAATAAGTTGTCATTGCTTCCCGGCATTAATCAAGAATGTGCTAACCATTAAACTCCCTTAAGTTCTTTTAGTTGCAGGAAATGTCTATTCCTGTTGCTGTTTAAAAAAGTTAAAAATTGCTTCTACCAAATTTTAGTTATATGATCAATTTTTGTGTGTATAGGCATTCAAAATTATTATTCTCTATTATCACATATGACATTGGTTGAAGTCAGATTAATTTAACCAGAACTTGCCATTGTTTAGGGGGCAAGTGGAGTTGTGAATGCAATCACATTGCTTAGTATATTCCTCGATCCAAAATCAACCATTTACTTCGAGTTTTTGATACCCGTTCCTGCAATGTTGCTGGTAAACTCTTCTGTTACCATATGCTAGGTCAAAATACTGATGTTTATAAGTTGGAGACTTACATATCCTTTTCTTCTGTCTCAAAATATGGTTAATCAAGGGAATCTTTTTGATTGGGAACGATATGCTGAGTATAATTAAGGTATGACGAGCTCTCTCAAACTTAACAATTATCGCGTTTGATTTTTTTTCATAGCATTTTCCATCCCAAGTAGCTTAGTTGTCGAGAAAGGATCATATACTAGACACAACCACTTATTCAATGACGTCACTATAATTTCTACATATTTTGAGATTTAGGCTCCATTTATATTGACTTTTAATTATGAACAGTTTATTAAGTCTTATCAACTGACATCAAAGTTAGAAGTAAAAGACTGAATGTTTGTAGTATTTTACTATGTACCAAAGCCTAAATATTAGTCTTACAATAGTATATTACTAAGTAAAGTAACATGGATTCTAATTTTAGTATTTTGTGTATAAAAGTCTCAATGCAAATAGAATGGAGGTAACAATTTGGGGTAAGTAAGGAATGATATCATACGGGTTATATATCTGACCCTCATTCATTCCTAAAATTTGATACGTCAATTCTTTAGATTCTAAGTTGTCCCTAGACTTGAATAAATGGATTCTAATTTGAAAATTGTGTATAAAAGTCTCAATTCAATCAGAATGGAGAGTGGAGGTAACAATTAGGGTTGAGTGAGGGGAGGGATGATATCAGACAGGTTATATCTGACCCTAATTCATTCGTAAAATTTGATAGGTCAATTCTTTAGATTCTAAATCATCCCTAGACTCGAATAATTACTGGTTTGGATTCGCGGCTGCGACAACTGAACGTGCAGCAAGTCAGAAGCTCCAAGTGGGAGCTTTCACAACCACATCAAACCCACCATAGAAATTGTTGGTTTCCAAACATACTAAATCCAGTGTTTTACGGGTCAAATGGGACGAGTCCTCGGGATGGGTTAGGTTCTCCTCACTTAAGATAGAGTGGAAAGGGAGTGAAAAGTTGACTTGGGTCTACAATTACATATACATACTGTATGTAAAATATTAGCAACATTTTTTAGTGTGCTCTTATAACGCGTTGGAAAGAGTTTATTAACGAACTTGCCTCTTGCTGTTGCTGTATATCTCATATTATACATGGTTTGATACGTTGTGATAGTTCAGCAGATTCATTATTCCCTGCATATCTTTGGAACTCTACCATTCATTGCATGGCATAGTATTAAAAACAATTGCTGGATTTCAAATTGTAGGGAGACAGTAGGATATCAGGATCTGCACATTTGGGGGGTGCCGCAGTTGCAGCCATAACATGGATAAGACTTCGGAAAGGAAGATTCTAAATTCTTTTTCATACCTCTGCAAAACTGAATTTTCCTTGTTAACTTCTATTCAACGAGTTATTATTGATGTTAGATCATATATTTGTTATGATTATTAATTTACACCTGTAGGTTAGGTTGTGTTTGGATCGATGGTATGAGATTGATTAGAATGAAATTGAGTGGAATGATAAGGTATTTCATTGTTTGGATATTATAAAATATGAAGTGGAATGGTAACTAATGGCATCTATTCCATTGCTTATCCTCATTTATCTTCTCTCCAATTTGGGGGTATGTGTAACGACTCATTGATTTAATTCTATAATCATCATATTACTAATGTGTCTCAAATTTTTGAAATAAAAACATAATAATGAGTAGATTATGGTATTTCAGTTTTTGGATATTTTAAAATAGAGAAATGTTAGATTAGTAAGAAAAGAAACGTAATAAAAGTACGAATAACAATACAAGGCACTTGGTGTGTAGTGTTAGTTGCTGCGTACAATTTAGTTTTCAGTGTATTTCTTACATTTCTAACAAAAACCATTCTTACTAAATAGCAGTGCTCGTAAAGGGAGCATTTCAGAGCAAATTGAAGTGAGATACATTGCTATAAATAAGTTTTACAAATAAAAACCATTTCGAAACAAGAAATAAATGAGGAACTGCCACAAACTATAATAATAATAATAATAATAATAATAATAATAATAATAATAATAAAGTGGATCAAAAAGATAATTTAGTCATCGGTAAAATTGGTAGATACTGTGCACCAATAACACGATAACAAAAAAATATAATTTAACTATTATTAAAAAAGAAAGATAATTTAGTGTTAATTAATAATATAAAATCCTTTAATTTTCAAACATATAAAATTAACCTTCCATGACATTGTTTATCACCTAACAAAAAGTGTATAACCCTTTTTTGTTCCTTTATTATTGTTATGGTTAGTCTTTTGACCATATACACCCCCTTCTTTCACATCTATTCGCACCACACAAAAGCCCAATATCAAAGGGTTCAATCCAAACATCAAGGGCTCAGATCGAATCGCAAGATCGGACGGTCCTAATTCGTTGAGACAAACCCCACCACACTTTATAAATACAATATTCATTGCCTCATTAATGGTAAGCATTCTCACATTTATTACTTTGCTAAGACTACTCCACTGACTTTAGCATCGGAGTGACTTTGCAGGTACAACACCAGCTAGGATCGTGTTAGCCTGTAATTTCGACAGGCTTCATTGAAAATGGTCAACAAGGCTTGACTTATATTTCGACAAAGACCAAAGTATTTCGACAGAGAAAATGGTCATGTGCAGGGTAAATTCGACAAGCTTTCGGGGAAGCAAAAGCAAGAAAGAAGAAAATGGACACAAGCTTTCGACAAACAGAAAACAGAGCAGTTATGTGCTGAAGAACTAGCAGTTGGTCGAAAAGAGGAGCGGTTGCTATCATATTACTTCTCACGCTCTAACTTCCGCATTCAAGAGAAAAACGAGTCAGAGAAACAATGTATGAATTTGTGCACCATTTCCTTTAACTTTAATGCAACTTTAATTTGTTTTCTTTCATTTTACTTGTTTTTATCATTCAAGTTCTTCTTCTCTGAAATACTCTGATAACTTCGCGCGAAGGAATCAGTTATTTCTTTCTTCTTTTCTGGTTAAAACGTGAAACAACTGAAGAACATCACATCAAACTAAAAACTCTAAACACAAATGGTCTTAGGATTCACTGGTTGATCCTGCAAGTTAACCAAATTGGAGACCAACGGTGTTTACCAAAATCCACGGTAAACAAATTGGCACGCCCAGTGGGACGTTTGTGTCGAAATATAAGAGTGTTAGTTAACAGAATCTTGGAATATAATTGTTTATGCGCCTGAGGAGTGGTAAATCTTTGTCAAAGATGTCACGTTCTGGCGCAAGTTCTTCGAACGCACAGAGTGGCCCTGAGAATGCGTCTGTCAATGACGCTAATCCAGTAACCGCTATGGGAATAACTGCTCCAATGCCTTCGACAGGCATGATCCCAGTTACATCTCTTGTGCTTAATCCTTTACCAACAATGGCCACCACGGTGACCACACAGCCTAATGAAATGGTTTCTATGCCACAAACAATGGGAACGTCTAACCCATATATGACTAGTGGTCATATTCCATTTAGCATGCCTATAGTTGGTCGACATCTCCCTTATGGTATGCCAACTGGCATGATGGTAGGCTTGCAAACCAATTCATCAACGTGTGCAGATAACATAATGAATGGTGGTTTCTCCCCTATGCATGCCTCTCAAGAGGGCATTTATGGTCGAAATGCCCAGCCCACATTAACTACAGCGTCTGTGTTGGCATTAAGACAACAAATAGATGAGGCCAATCATGATATGGTTAACATGTTAACCCAACAAATTGGTACAGTATTCAACCCTTTGATACATGAGACCAATAACAGTTACCAAGCATTGGCAACTCAAATGGGTCGAATTGCAGATTTCTTTGGCACTCCAAGAATGCAGAATCAGCCAATACCCCAAGTACAACCTTTGAGGCCTGTAGAAATCCCTTTAGAAAGGCCTAACATTGAATTGCCTAGAAATCAGGCACAAGCACAAGTTGTCGAACAACCCTTGCAGGGGATGGTTGAAAACGAGCCTGATATAGTGTTAGTAAATAGAAATCAAAATGCTGATGAAGTAGTCAGGCAAGTGCAACAAAACAATTTTGGAGCGCAGAACAATATTGCTAATCTTGTCGAAACAATTTTAGCCCAGAATGGCCTTAATATAGGAATGCACAGGCCAAATTTCGTGTCGCCATTATCAGAATATATTTTGCAAAGTGAATTGCCAAGGGGTTGGAAAGTCCCTAAATTCACTAAATTTGGTGGAGAAACTAGTGAATCCACCGTCGAACACATTGCTCGTTATTTAACTGAGGCTGGGGATTTAGCCCAAAATGAGAATTTAAGAATGAAATTTTTCCCTAATTCTCTAACAAAAAATGCTTTTACTTGGTTTACTACACTACCCCCTCACTCTATGTTTAATTGGAACCAGTTAGAAAAAGCCTTTCACGAGCAATTCTATATAGGACACTCCAAAATTAGTCTCAAAGAATTGGCTAGTGTTCGACGTAAAATGGCAGAGACTGTTGATGACTATCTCAACAGATTTAGACTTCTCAAAGCAAGGTGCTTTACCCAAGTGCCTGAACATGAGTTAGTCGAAATGGCTGCTGGTGGTCTAGATTATTCTATTAGGAAAAAACTAGACACTCAACATTTAAGAGATATGGCCCAATTGGCCGATAGAGTAAGGCAAGTCGAAAGGCTAAAAGCTGAGAAATCTAGAACTAGTAGGTTTCATAACAATAAAAAAGACAAAATTGCCTATGTCGAAATTCAAAATGAGGAACAAGAGTACGACATCTCTTACGAGGAAGTCGAAGAGGAGGTCAATGTTGCCGAATTAAAGCCAGGACCTCCATATACTTGTGAATTGCTAAAACCTTCAAATGGTAAAAATCCTGTCGAACCTAAAAACGACAAATTTGTTGCAAAAACTTATACATTTGATGTTTCTAAATGTGACGAAATATTTGACTTGTTAGTTAAGGACGGTCAAATTCTGGTTCCTAAAGGGCTAAAAACACCACCATTAGAACAAAGACAGAAAAGAGGGTTTTGCAAATACCATAATTTTTTGGGTCATAATACCTCTCATTGTGTTCTTTTCAGGGATTTGGTGCAGAAAGCGCTAAATGAAGGAAGGCTCAAATTTGGTGAAAAACCAAAAGCGCCAATGAAGATTGATGCTGATCCCTTGCCTGAAGTCGAGGCATTATACACTGAAATTAGCATCAATATGGTCGAAGCTTCTGGAACCGGGCCTAGTAAGGCTCACATTAAGAGAACTTCACCAATTTCAGAGATGGATGTCGAAATGGCTGCAGAAGGCCAAGGAAACGACATGGCCAAACCAGTGTACCCAAAAGCTGAAGAGGAATTGGTTGATTTCCTCAATCGTTGCAAGCTAAGCAACTCAGAAGTGATGCTGTGCCCAAGGTGCAGTGCTGTTTTTGACAAGGAGGCTGCTAAAGAACTTGAAGAGTTCAAGCCTCAAATGAAGCGCAAAGGTAAATGGGTGGATAAAAGGCCCAAGTTTGATTTTGCGGATAGGAGAATTCCCTACATGGTTACTTCGACCAAAACTCCTGGAAGAGGAAAGCTGAGTACTTATGTTCCTCCTTCTGGTACTCCTGTCGAAAAGTGGGTACATTCTGGTGGAAGAGGCAAAGCCATATACCACACTGGGGGCAATGCTATCCATCGAATTAGGCCACCTAAACTGGTCGAAGGTAACACAAGTGATGTTAACCAAAACAAGGCAACTGGAAATAAGAAGTATGCCTACAACAACAACTACAAGGGAAGGAATCCTATGACAAGGACTCAATGGCGAAGATTTCAACGCCAAAAGAAAGTTGATGCTGTTGCTACAGGCAAAGTAGCAATTCCCAAGAACGAGAAAGGTAAGGAAATAGTTTTAACTTCAACTGAAGTGGTTAGGAAACCAGCCACTGAAAGAATCTTCCCTTCTTTGGCTGAGATAAAGAAAGGCTTCAAAGAAGGAGATCTCAAGTTGGAAGAGGAATTGAACTCTTCTTTTGCTGATTCTGAGCATGACTTCGACGTGCTATGTGGTGTCGTTTCAATTTTACCAATTGAATATGATGTGGTGTCTGAAGTCAATGAGGTCGAAGAAGAATTCGACGAAGGTATGGCTTACAAGCCAATATGCTACTATGTGTTGAAGAATGGCTGCGTCGAAGAGCAACATGCTGTCTTTGAAAGGCCAGATTGTGGCATGATGAATCACCTCAAGCCACTGTTCATTCAAGCCAAGGTCAACAATGTAGGAATCAACAAGGTCCTTGTTGATGGTGGTGCTGCTGTGAATTTGATGCCTCAACAGTTGCTAAGAAGAATTGGCAAATGTGACACTGATTTGAGGCCACATAATGTGGTTCTCACTAATTATGAAGGCAAAACTGGCCATTCACTTGGGGCCATTGAAGTCGAATTAGCAGTAGGTAGCATCAAAAGGCCAACTTTGTTTTTGGTAATACCCTCCAAGGCAAACTACAACTTGCTGCTTGGAAGAGAATGGATACATGGAGTGGGGGCAATCCCTTCGACTGTGCACCAAAGGCTCATTATTTGGAGAGAAGATGGGTTGGTTGAAAACATTGAAGGTGACCAAAGTTATTTCAAGGCTGAAGTGAATACGATCACCAAGAAGACCTTCGACAAGCAACTGGCAAATATCTCTCCATGTTCTTCTTCCAATGCTGGGTTCATTGAGCAAGACAATGTCTTCTCCTCTGTCAGCCTTCACCCAAATTATGGTTTCATTTGGGAAAGGGAAATCATTGATGAGGAGAATAGACCAAGAGGCTTTGTTAAGCCTACTTGCTGGGATAGACTTTGAAATGATGATAAAACCCAGTACATGGGAAAGAATTACGGCTTATGTGGCCGAAAATAAAGAAAAAGCAATTCTCGAAGCTGAGTTGCATCACATGGTTGCTTTAACCACAAATGATAGTGATGAACCCACATCACATGATAGTTTTCAATGATAAGGAGGGAGTTTAATTGGAGATTTTGATGAATAAAAATAAGAAGTTTGATGAAAATTTAAGAAGTTGTGAACTTAGGAAGTTGGCTTGTTATGCAGTAGTTATGTTGGTTTTCTTCGTGTTTTTGTGTGCAGGAACTAGATCGAATTGAAGATCGAGTGGTGCAAGCAAGAAGAACAAGTGGTACAAGCCAAGGACTTGTCGTGTTGAGTGGCGCGCAGGTGGCGCTTCACGCGCAAGAAAACAGAATTGGCGTGCTGTGGGGCGCGCAGGAGGCGCGCAAGTGGCGCGCAGGAGGCGCGCAAGTGGCGCGCAAGCGCCAGTCACGCGCAAGAAGGCGGAAGCAGAGGCGCGCAGCTTGCGCTTAAGTGGCGCTTAAGCGCCAGCTGAGCGTGAAAAACGTTAAAAACACGTAAGGCCAGGGGGAGAAAGGGGGTCGACGAATTTTGGGAACGCTAGAACGCGAAGAGCACTCATTCCTTCTCACCGGTATTGAAGATTCAAGGCTTGGGGACAAGAATTGAAGCTTCATATGTGTTCATCATCATCTTCATCTTGTAATTCTTCCTTTCTCTCTTCTCTTATCATGTGTAGCTAAACCCTAATGTTAGGGATGAATTAACTTTGACGTAATGCTATTGTTGCTGGTTTAAAATTATGTTTATGTCGTACTCTCTTATATTTTGTGAATTGAATTTCTATGCTTAACGCTTTCTATGGTTGGAAAACTTGTAGAACGATATTTTCTTCAATGATCGAATGGAAGTTTTATTATTGAATGTTTGAAATTCAATTCCTACCATTCGTAGTTTAGGAATACTCTTAGAATTGTTGTATGTTGCGAATCCTCGTTGTTAATGCTTGTTGTTAATTGAAATCGCCTAAGGAATTAGGGCTTTAGTTATCGGCAAAGGACTAGTTACCTAAGGAATTAGGAATTAGTTAGAATTGAGGGTTTGATAGCAAAATAAGAGAGAGGTGATCTTTCGAAATTAAATCAGTGACAATAGTGTGAAATCAACAGGCATTCATCCCTAGCGTTCTTCCCATCGTATCTTCTCCTAAGCATTTTAGTTTTCTCTTATTAAAAACACAAAAAGAAATATTTAATTGCTTACTTTAGTATTAGTCGCTCACTCATACCAATCGGAAATTTATTTCAACTTGGTTCGTTTAGTTGTTGTTAACGTAATTGGTAAATTAATTCGATCCTCGAGGACGATACCCGGTCTTACCGGTTTTATTACTTGCAACGATTCGGTACACTTGCCGAAATATTAACAAGTTTTTGGCGCCGTTGCCTGGGATCGAAATTACATTCACCAGTAATTCGAAGGCAACTGCTAATTCGAACCCGTACATATTTACATTTACTTTAGCTTTATTTTTGTTTATCGAATATATATTACACAGTTTGCTTTGACACTTGTCTGAGTTTCTTGTTGTCTCAGTGCATGCGTGGAACAGTAGATCCTAAAGATTTACTCTTCAATCCTGAGATCGAGAAGACTGCAAGAGCTAATCGAAAGGCAACCAAGTTAAGAAAGCAAACAGAGCAAAGAGCAACAACCGGAGAGTCTTCTGTGCAACCAACTTTAACTCAACTCATGGGAGACAATCCACCACCAAGGCGCACTCTAGGCGACTTTGGGAGGAGAAATCAAGGCGTCCAAGCTTACACCTTCCAACCTGTGGGAGCGGTAGCATTTGAGATAAAGTCTTCTATCCTCAATGCCTTGAAATCAGAACAATTCTCTGGGTCTGATGCTGAAGACCCCAACCAACACTTATTTCAATTCTATGAAATTTGTGGGTCCACAAATCCTGCGGGAGTGACTGAAGACCAGAAAAAGTTGCGGCTATTTCCATATACTTTAACTGGTAGGGCTAAGGATTGGCTCAACACTATCCCAGCAGGAACTATTAATAATTGGGGTGATCTAGAGAGCAAATTCTTAGAAAGGTTCTTTCCAATTTCAAAATTCATTAAGAAACGAGCTGAAATATCAAACTTTGAGCAAGGGGATGCTGAGTCTCTTTATGATGCTTGGGAAAGGTTCAAACTGTTATTAAAAAAATGTCCTGGGCATGGTATTGATGAATTTGTTCAATTGCAAACTTTCTGTCATGGTTTGCGACCGCAAACAAGAATGATGTTAGATGCCTCAGCTGGAGGGTCTTTGGGTACTAAAACTGCGGAGGAAGCAAGACAGTTAGTGGAGCATATGGCTTCTAATGAGTACAGAATTCAAAATGACAGAGGTGCAACAGTGAAGAAAGGGATGCTAGAGTTGGACTCTAATAGTGCTGTGTTAGCTCAACAAAAGGTAATGTCACTCCAGATCGAGGCTCTTACTAAACAGCTAGCTGCTGCCTTGCCAGGAGGATCTCAAGCCCCTGCAACTGTTCAAGCAGTGCATTTTGGTAGGTGTAATTATTGTGGTAGAGAAGTTCACGAAGGTGACTGTGCAACTCATGGAGACTCCAGTGAACAGGTTAATTACATGGGGAACTTTCAGAAACAAGGAGGGAATCCGTATTCTAACACCTATAATTCTGGGTGGAAGAATCATCCCAATTTTTCATGGAAAAATAATGATACAGCTGGGTCAAGTCAACAACAGCAGTCTCAACCATCTCCTCAGCAGCAAAGGCAATCTTCCCCATTGGAAAATGCTTTAACTCAATTTATGCAAATGACCAAGACCACTTTTCAATCCCAAGAGCAGACTATGAAGAATATGGAGAAAAATCATGAGGCTTCCATGAAGAACTTAGAGACTCAAATCGGGCAATTATCAAAGCAGCTTGCTGAATCATCTAGTAGTGGTTTTTCCGCTAATACAATTGATAACCCCAAAAATGAAACTGCAAAGGCTATCTCACTAAGAAGTGGTAGGGAGTTGAAACCTTCTATGATAGAGATACCCAACCCTAGAGAGAAAAGAATAAATTATGAGAAGGAGGTGTCCGGTGAGGCGTTGAGTGAAAAAATTGAAGAAGTTGAAAATGACTTGAGTGAAAAAAGTGAGGGAGTTGTGAAGTCTAACCCAAAAGAAAACAATTTGTTTTTGAATGAAAAATTGCAGGTGGAAGAGAAGCCAAAGGCGACCCCCTCATACATGAAATTGCCATATCCTCATTTGAGTAAGAAGAATCAAAAGGATGAGCAGTTTTCAAAATTCATGGATATTTTCAAGCGGCTTCAAATCAACATACCTTTTGCAGAAGCTCTAGAGCAAATGCCCACTTATGCTAAGTTCATGAAGGAGTTGTTGACAAAGAAGAGGAAGTTCAAGGAAGATGAAACAGTTACTTTAACAGAAGAGTGCAGTGCTATTATTCAAAGGAAGCTTCCTCCGAAAATGAAAGATCCTGGAAATTTCACCATTCCTTGTACAATTGGCAACTTATCTATTGGCAAAGCTCTCTGTGATTTGGGAGCTAGCATTAATTTGATGCCCTTGTCTATGTTGAAGAGACTTGGAGGGGGTGAGGTTAAACCAACCAGGATGTCGTTGCAACTTGCTGATCGATCTGTAAAATATCCTTATGGAGTCTTAGAAGATGTTCTGGTAAGAGTTGACAAATTCCTATTTCCTGTAGATTTTGTGATTCTTGATATGGAGGAAGATGCAGAGGTACCACTTCTCCTTGGTAGACCATTTTTAGCCACTGGGCGAGCCTTGATTGATGTGCAACAAGGTAAGCTAATCTTAAGATTCCAAGATGAAAAGATTACTTTTAATGTTTTTGAAGCCATGCGCCATCCGGATGACAAAGGGAAATGTTTTAGGGTGGATGTGATTGAAAACTCAGTACAAGAAACATTTAGACATGATGTACCATCTCCCCCATTAGAGAAGGTAATTGTGAACTCTATTGAGGAATTAGATGAGAACTTGGGAAGTGAAATAGAAGACTGTATTCTGCAGTTTGAAGCTTCACAAATAGAAAGGGTTTTCAAGAAAAAAGAAGAGTTGAATAAGGGGGAGAGTCCAGAAAAAAAGACTCCAGAATTGAAACAACTTCCCTCTCATTTGAAGTATGTTTTCCTTGAGAATGATGATCTACATCCAGCTATCATTAGTAGCTCCTTGACCAAATTGGAAGAGAAGTTGATGAGGGTGCTAAGAAGTAACAAAAATGCTTTAGGCTGGACTATCTCCGACCTTAAGGGGATAAGTCCAGCATTTTGCATGCATAAGATCAAACTCGAGGAAGAATTCAAACCTGTGATTCAACCTCAGCGAAGACTAAATCCTACCATGAAAGAGGTGGTGCGAAAGGAAGTCTTAAAGCTCTTAGATGCCGGGATGATTTATCCTATCTCAGATAGCTCGTGGGTGAGTCCGGTTCATGTGGTTCCCAAGAAGGGTGGTATGACCGTAGTGAGAAATGATAAGAATGAGCTGATTCCGACTCGAACTGTTACGGGTTGGAGGATGTGCATTGACTACCGGAGGTTAAACCAAGCAACTCGGAAGGACCACTTCCCATTGCCGTTCATGGATCAGATGCTGGAGAGGTTGGCTGGACAAGCTTTCTATTGCTTTTTGGATGGATACTCTGGGTACAACCAGATAGCGGTAGACCCAGAAGATCAAGAGAAGACAGCCTTCACATGTCCCTTCGGTGTGTTCGCATATCGGAGGATGCCCTTCGGGTTGTGCAATGCTCCAGCGACTTTTCAAAGGTGCATGCTTTCTATATTCTCTGATATGATGGAAAATGCGATTGAGGTATTTATGGATGACTTTTCTGTTTTTGGTCCTAGTTATGATTCTTGCTTGTCTAACCTTGATGCAGTTTTGAAGAGATGCGCTGAAACCAATTTAGTTTTGAATTGGGAGAAGTGCCACTTTATGGTTAAAGAAGGTATTGTGCTTGGCCATAAAATCTCTGCAAAAGGCATTGAGGTTGACCAAGCAAAAATTGAAGTAATAGAAAAGTTACCTCCTCCTCTAAATGTAAAAGGAGTGAGAAGTTTTTTAGGGCACGCCGGTTTTTATCGACGTTTCATAAAAGACTTCTCCAAGATTGCAAAACCTTTATGCAATCTACTTGTTAAGGAGGCTGAATTTGTTTTTGATAATGATTGTTTGTGTGCTTTTAATATCTTGAAGGGAAAACTCATCTCTGCTCCAGTCATAGTAGCCCCCAATTGGGATGTTCCATTTGAACTTATGTGTGACGCTAGTGAATATGTAGTGGGTGCTGTATTGGGGCAGAGATCGGAGAAATTCTTTCATGCTATATACTATGCTAGCAAGGTTTTGAATGAAAATCAAGTGAATTATGCAACAACTGAAAAAGAATTGCTAGCCATAGTGTTTGCATTGGAAAAATTTCGCTCCTATTTGGTTGGTTCTAAAGTAATTGTTTTCACTGACCATGCAGCAATCAAATATTTGTTAACCAAGGGCGAGTCTAAGCCTCGACTCCTTAGGTGGATTTTGCTTTTGCAGGAATTTGATTTGGAGATCAAAGACAAAAAGGGGAGCGAAAATGTGGTGGCAGATCATTTATCTAGGCTGGACAACAAAGAGGTCACGGCTCGGGAGAATGAAATTCTTGAAGAATTCCCCGACGAGAAGTTGTTGGCAGTTGAAGAGAGACCGTGGTTTGCCGACATAGCAAATTACAAAGTAGCCGGGATGGTGTCGGAAGACTTCACATGGCAACAAAAGAAAAAGTTCCTCCGTGATGCTCAACATTACCTTTGGGATGATCCGTATCTCTTCAAAGTTGGTACGGATGGACTTCTCAGGCGATGTGTTTTCGGAGATGAAAGTAAAAGTATTCTGTGGCATTGTCATGATTCTCCATGTGGAGGGCACTATAACGGGGAACGCACAGCTGCTAAGGTACTTCAGTCTGGTTTTTATTGGCCATCCGTCTTCAAGGATGCGCAAGATTATGTAAAGAGCTGTGACAAATGCCAGAGGACCGGCAATATTTCACGTAGGGGGGAGATGACATTGAACCCCATTCTAGAAGTTGAAGTGTTTGATTGTTGGGGCATTGATTTCATGGGGCCATTCCCACCATCTCACTCTTTCATGTATATTTTGGTGGGAGTTGACTATGTTTCAAAGTGGGTGGAAGCCATTGCCACCTCAAAGAGCGACTCTCAGACCGTGGTGAAATTTGTGAAGAAGAACATCTTTTCAAGATTTGGGGTCCCGAGAGTTTTAATCAGTGATGGAGGTAGCCACTTTTGCAACACCCAGCTAAACAATGTGCTCTCCAAATATGGTGTAAAGCACAAAGTAGCATCTCCATATCATCCTCAGACCAATGGGCAAGCTGAAGTGTCAAACAGGGATATAAAGAGAATTCTGGAGAAGACAGTCTCATCATCTAGAAAAGATTGGTCACTTAAGTTAGATGACGCTCTATGGGCTTATAGGACAGCTTTCAAGTCTCCCATAGGCTTAACTCCATATCAAATGGTTTATGGCAAATCATGTCATTTACCGGTTGAGTTGGAGCATAAAGCATATTGGGATCTTAAAATGTTTAACTTTGATTTGAATGATGCAGGTGAGAAAAGGAAGCTGCAGCTTCATGAACTCGAAGAAATGAGGTTGCAAGCATATGAATCTTCAAAGCTGTACAAGCAGAAGGTCAAAGCATACCATGACACCAAGATCTTAAAAAGAGAATTCAGGCCAGGGCAACAGGTTCTTTTGTTTAATTCTAGACTGAAGTTATTTCCTGGTAAACTGAAGTCCAAATGGTCTGGTCCATTCACAATCAAAGAGGTTAAGCCTTATGGAGCAATCGAAGTGGAGGAACCGTCCTCGAAAAGAAGTTGGATGGTTAATGGGCAGAGATTGAAGCCATACCTTGGCGAAGTGGTGGAAAGAGAGAAGCTGGCCTTGGTTTTAAGTGACCCTTAAAAATCTCGGTAACGTCAAGCTAGTGACGTTAAAGAAGCGCTTATTGGGAGGCAACCCAATTTTCTCGACCCTTATCTTTTAATTTTCGGTATTATTTTTTTTGATTAGTACCTTAGGATGCATCTAGGACACTATCACATTTTGCTATCAAGTTAAAACAGGTTTTGTGCATAACACTGCGTGTGGTCAGCGCTTACGCGCATACTACGCGCTAAAATCACTGTCTTTGCGCTTTTCAGGCGCCCATCTGGCGCTTCACGCGCAACTGGAGCCTTGCTCCCTGTCTTTTAGCGCTTAAGTGGCGCCTGACCCGCGCTCCACGCGCAAAATTGCACGTTCATTCTGCGTGTCGCGCCTAAGTGGCGCTTAACTAGCGCGTCACGCGCAACTGTTACAGCAACTAGCGCGCAACTAGCGCGTATGTGGCGCTTGTGCGCCTCCTGAAGATAAAAGCAGCGCGCATCTTGCGCCTAGGTTGCCTTTCATGCGCTACTCCCTTCTCTCAACTCCAAGTCACAGGAAAATTCATTTTTCAAAGGCTCTAATCTTGAGTTGTGTTGTGGGGGGGTTCTCTATTGCATACTCTCGTGTTTTAAATATCAATTACCAAGTAAGTATTTCATTCTCAAACTAATTTTCTTTCAAAAATCATCTCATAGCATTTAATGGGTAAATTCGAATTTGATGATGATATTGATAGAGATTGTTATGTGGCTGTTGTTTTGTTTATTTATGTGTTAGAATTTGAAGATAAACAAGTGGGGTTTGTAAAGTTTGTTGTAAGTTGTTGGTCATATGTGGAGTGGATATGCACACCACATGTTTGTCAAAATGCCTGAACTAGAAATTTATGAACAACATGCTTGCATTTATGAACAACAAGCCTTGTGCTTAAAAATTGTTTGAGAAATTGGTCATGTGAGCTCAATACTTTCCTAAAAAAAAAAAAGAGAGAAAAAAATAATAACTATGTTGTGCTTATTTTGAGCAAGAAGATTTATGTTATGGTTTCATGTGCACTAACCTTAGCCTATCTTGTACACAAAATTTGATTATGATGGGAACAGGACATGGCTGACAGAAGGCAAAAGAGGAAGAAGGTTGTTCGTGGTACATCATCCCAGAATTACAACACCGACTTGTTCAGATCGTTGGGGTGCCAAAAGTTCTATGAATCAATTGATTTGAATTCCAAATTTGTGAAAGAAAGACCCATGCACCTCACTCCAGGTGATTTTGAGGAAATGCGAGAGAGTATTAGAAACAGGGGATGGGAGCAATTTGTGTCTCACCCAAAGAAGGCGAGCAAGGCTCTTGTCTTCGAGTTCTTCACTAATGTCTTGCCGAAGTCAGAAATTGATGGGTCACTGGTGTTCCCTAGTTCAACAAGTTATGTTCGGGGGCGTAATATTCCTTTTGGTTCTGAGACGATCAATGAGCTCTTTGGGATAACACCGGTGCCTATCCCAAATTGTATGTTCAAGGCTAGATTGAGAAGGAATGTAAAGGAAGATCCAGACCGTGCTGCCGAGATGCTTGCAACATTGTGCAGACCTGGAATTGATTGGGTAAGAAATGAAAGTGATGAACCTCAGAAACTCTTGACCAAATCTCTCAATCCAATTGCTAGAGGATGGGCGGCCTTTATCCTTGCCACAATCTCTCCATGCTCAAACCAATCCGAGTTGAATATCAGCAGGGCTACCCTAGCTACATGCATCATGCGCGGAGAGCCTGTCAATTTGGGGTGGGTCCTTGCAAACGAGCTCCGGGAGTTTGCCAATTTTAAAGAAAAGGGAAAAATCGGTTGGTGGAGGCATGCTAGCCTCATTTCTTTATTGTGTGAGAAAGCTGGAGTGGTTGCTGAGGCAGACGAAGAAGCTGTTCTACCAGGCGGTGCAATCACAGGGGGTTGGATTCGCTCTAACTCCATTCCTATTCAAAGGCAAGAGCCTCCTATTCAAAGGCAAGAGCCTCAAGAGGAGCAGACAGATGATCAAGGACCTACTTTTAGCTTTGATGATTTTTAGGTTCAGCCGACCGTGGAAGATTTTCAGAGGCTTGAAGCAAGAATAGATACTCTAGCATTGAATCAGGAAAGGATGGCAGAAGAGCACAGGTATGGAATGAGAGCTATATACAGAGCTATCTGTACATTCCAGAGTGGAGGGCAGTTGGATCCCGAGGCTGATATCTTTCAGGCACCTCCGCAGTAGATTCTGGACGTGATGGACGCGGTCGAGTGGTCTACTCACCGCTGTGGTTTTTCTTCTTTCTCTTGTCTTTGATCTATTTGGTTGTGTACTTAGGTGCTTCTTGAAGGTATTGCTGTTATGAGTTCCGATTGCTTTTTGTTTTTGTTCTGTTTAAATAGGCCTTTCCTTAATTTAACCAGTGAGGACACTGCAAGGTTTTGAGTAGGGGGAGGACCTATTGTCAAGTTTTTGTCAGTTGTACTTGATGATGTGCAATCATATATAAAAAAAAAATCTAGTTGAGCAAACTTAGTGATGAATTGGTGAGAATTGAGCGAATAGTACCCCTGTGGTGAATGAACTAGTGCACTCTTGCTTCCACACTTAAAACATGAACTCAGGTGGAACTTAGTGATCCTAGAGATGATTGTAGCTAAACTAGCTGTTTGGTGGACCATGGGAGTTGCCAAATTTTTACTAAAAATATAGGGTAGCATAAGAAACTAAGTTTGGGGTTCTTTGAGCTATATTAAGGCAAAGCATGAAAGAATGGGATTAAGCCAAGTGCACATAGCTTAGAATGTTTGTATTGTGATTGTAAATATGTGTCATTGTTGTCATTGCCCATCTAAAAAAAAAAAAAAAGGGGAGAAGAAAGAGTGAAATAAGCTGCCATTTTGAACTGAGTAGGGAGGCTATTCTGTGGAGACACATTATAGTTTCAGTCAAAAAGATGAGAAATGGTAGTTAGGTTGATTATGAAGTAGAGAGGCCAATTTGTGGTGACACACTTTGGTTTCAGTCGAAATAAGTAATCAACCTGTGAGAAAAGTGAGGAAAGAATCAGGGCAATGCAACATTAATGTCAAGTATTGTTTGTTCCAGTGAAGTTGTAATAAGTGCACTGCCCTAGAGTGAGGAATTGCTAAATCAAAGCCCTTTGTCATGCTTAACCCCCATTCGGAGCGAGAATTGTTAGTCTACCTTTTGGTTTTGAAACATCTTTGGCAGTCTCGGAAGAAAGCCCTCTAGTCTTAGTTAAACGCATTTTGAAACTAGCTGTGTTCCAACTGAGTTAAGTGTCACACACGCACTATTGAGCAAGAGTATTCTAGTGAAAGTACCATCTAGTGGTTTTGCAATTGAGTGGCCAGTCTGAAAGTTGATGCTCAACTTGATTTTCTCGATGTGTGTGTTAGTAATTAATTCCTACTGATTGCATGTTATCTGAGTGCTTGTCGTGTCAAGTATCTTTGCTTGAGGACAAGCAAATGTTTAAGTTTGGGGTTGCATCACATGGTTGCTTTAACCACAAATGATAGTAACAAAGAAATTATGGTCGAATCACCTAGACTAGACGGTGTCTATGATGATGAACCATTAGGATTTGAGAAAGATCCAATGGGTTCGACCAAGAAGATACAAGCACAAGATCCCTTAGAAGAAATAGATTTGGGAGATGGAAGTGTAAGAAGACCAACATATATCAGTGCAAAAGTTAATAAAGACTTCAAGGTGCAGATAGTCGAATTGCTGAAAGAGTACAAAGACTGTTTTGCTTGGGACTACAATGAAATGCCAGGTTTAAAAAGAGAAGTGGTTGAGTTGAAGCTGCCTATTCGACCAGATAAGAAGCCTGTGAAGCAAACCCCAAGGAGATTTGCACCAGAAATCATGTCGAAGATCAAAACAGAGATCGAAAGGTTACTAAAGAGCAAGTTCATCAGAACTGCCAGGTATGTTGATTGGCTTGCTAATATAGTTCCTGTAATTAAGAAAAATGGTACACTTAGAGTTTGCATAGATTTTAGGGATCTAAATAATGCTACTCCCAAAGATCAATATCCAATGCCAGTGGCAGAAATGTTAGTTGATTCCGCAGCAGGTTACCAATATTTGAGTATGCTTGATGGGTATTCAGGCTACAACCAAATCTTTATTGCTGAGGAAGATGTTTCAAAGACTGCATTTCGATGCCCGGGGGGGTTAGGTGTTTATGAATGGGTAGTGATGCCATTTGGTTTAAAAAATGCTGGTGCTACGTACCAAAGAGCTATGAATACTATGTTCCATGATTTTATAGAAAATTTTATGCAAGTGTACATAGATGACATAGTAGTTAAATCAGCATCAGAAAGTGGTCATCTAGACCACCTTCGACAATCATTTGAAAGGATGAGAAAATATGGATTGAAAATGAATCCACTAAAATGTGCCTTTTGTGTAAGTGCAGGTGACTTCTTAGGCTTTGTCGTGCACAAAAAAGGCATTGAGATAAATCAAAATAAGACGAAGGCTATCATGGAAACACAACCTCCTTCGACAAAGAAAGAATTGCAGTCTTTACTAGGAAAGATCAATTTCCTGAGAAGATTTATATCAAATCTAAGTGGCAAGACTCAAGTATTTTCGCCATTACTTCGACTGAAGAAGGAAGATGTTTTCAAGTGGGAGCCATGCCACCAACAAGCTTTCGACGAAATCAAAGCCTACCTGATGAAGCCACCAATTTTATCGTCTCCAATTAGAAATAGAACAATGAAATTGTATATAGCTGCATCAGAAATGTCAATAGGCAGTATGTTAGCACAAGAGGATGAAAATGGAGTCGAAAGAGCCATATATTACCTCAGTAGGGTTTTGAATGATGCTGAAACCAGATATCATCCTATTGAAAAACTGTGTTTGTGTTTGTATTTCTCATGTACAAAGTTAAAGCAATATATAAAGCCTGTTGATGTTTATGTTTATTCTCATTTTGATATAATTAAACATATGTTATCGAAACCAATTTTGCATAGCAGAATAGGTAAATGGGCATTAGCTTTATCCGAATATTCATTGACATTTCAACCACTAAAGGCTATTAAAGGCCAGG
Source organism: Astragalus glycyphyllos (assembly GCA_963573325.1). Lineage (NCBI taxonomy): Eukaryota > Viridiplantae > Streptophyta > Magnoliopsida > Fabales > Fabaceae > Astragalus > Astragalus glycyphyllos. Next base: position 58,492,441 of record OY754308.1, on the reverse strand, counting down.
TAGTGGCAGATTTTATTGCAGACCATTCAGTGGTCGAATTAGCAATTGATTGTGTTCACCTTCGACCTTGGAGGCTATATTTCGATGGCTCAAGCCACAAACATGGTACAGGTGTAGGAATGTTAATCATTTCACCAACAGAAATACCAACCAAATACAAGTATAAAATCGAAGAAAGTTGCTCCAACAATGAGGCGGAATACGAAGCCTTAATAGCAGGACTCGAAATTCTGTTAAACTTGGGGGCAAAGCAGGTCGAAATAAGAGGTGATTCTGAATTAGTAATCAAGCAATTAACGAAAGAATACAAGTGCATAAGGGAAAATTTGATTACTTACTTTATTGCTGTCAATGCATTATTGAAATGTTTTGATCACGTTAAAATCGAGCATGTGCCTCGTATTGCAAATCAAGAGGCGAATGATTTGGCACAGCTAGCTTCAGGTTATAAAGTTTCAAAAGAAAACTTAACGGAGCTAATCGAAATTAAAAACAAACTAATTTCGACGAACATGTCACTAGAAACTTTGTCAAGGCAAAAACTTGAGGGGGCAGAGGCCGATTCTTTAGCCTTAAGTCCTAAGCCAAATGAAATTTTTAATGAAAATGAAACTTTTGAAGTTTTTGACAAAGGGTATTGTGACAACGTGTTCGAAGTTTTTGCCATCAACAATTTGTCAAATGATGATTGGCGAAGACAAATTGTTAATTACTTGGAGAATCCCACAGGGATGACTGATAGAAAGATCAAGTATAGAGCCTTAAGTTATGTGATTATGGGAAATGAGTTGTTTAAGAAAACCCCTGAGGGAGTTTTACTCAAATGTCTTAGCGAAAATGAGGCGTACTTGGCAATATCCAATGTTCACAGTGGAACGTGTGGGGCCCACCAAGTAGGCCATAAGATGAAATGGCTTCTTTTTCGACAAGGTGTTTATTGGCCAACCATGTTAAAAGATTGCATAGAGTTTGCCAAAGGATGCCAAGAATGTCAAAAGCATGCAGGGATACAACATGTGCCTGCAAATGAATTACATTCTATCGTGAAACCTTGGCCATTTAGAGGATGGGCTTTGGATATAATTGGCGAAATTAAGCCAAATTCGTCGAAAGGCCATCGTTTCATATTAGTAGGGATAGATTATTTCACTAAGTGGGTGGAAGCTATTCCTTTAAATAATGTTAATCAAGAGGCAGTAATTAGTTTTATTCAAGACCATATATTGTATAGATTCGGTGTGCCTGAAACTATCACCACAGACCAAGGTTCGGTTTTTATTGGTCAGAAAATGGTCGAATTCGCTGCTGAAAATGGTTATAAATTGTTGAGTTCGACGCCATACTACGCTCAAGCAAATGGTCAAGTTGAAGCAGCCAATAAAATTATCATTAGTTTGATTAAAAAACATGTTGGGCAAAAACCCAAGAATTGGCATAAGACACTTAACCAAATTTTATGGGCGTGTCGAACATCTCCCAAAGAGTCAATTAATAATACTCCTTTTAAACTTGTTTTTGGGCATGATGCAGTATTACCAGCAGAAATTTGTTTTCAATCAATTAGGATTCAAAGACAATTTGAAATCCCATCTGATCATTATTGGAGTATGATGCTAGATGAATTAGTTGATTTAGATGAAGATAGGCTAAGTGCATTAGATATGCTCACAAGACAAAAAGAAAGAGTGGCTAAGGCCTATAACAAAAGAGTCAAATTGAAGACTTTCGACGTGGGGGATTTAGTTTGAAAAGTTATCTTACCTATGGATCGAAAAGATAGAGTCCTAGGTAAATGGTCCCCAAGTTGGGAAGGACCATTCAAAATTTTACAAGTCTACTCAAACGGCGCATATGAAGTCGAAGAGATTGGCGCTGATGAAAGAATTTTGCGTATAAATGGCAAATACTTGAAAAAGTATAAGCCAACATTGCAAGAAGTTAAAATAACACTGGAATAAAGATAAAGAAAGCGTAAGTACGTGGCATTCAAAAGAAGTTGTGATTGCCATATGAGCATTGTCAGAATTATAAGCAGAACGTTGAAGGCCACGTGGTACACCAATATAGGAATAACGCCAACAACATTTAACAGTGATGATGTCAGGTAGGTGAGATATTCCGATCAAGTGTAAAACCTATTTCGACATTGAATTCAAAAATGCTCTTTTTCTTTCTTTGCCTTAAGCTCAGTCGAAAAAGACATTTTTGGGGGGCAATATGTTAGCCTGTAATTTCGACAGGCTTCATTGAAAATGGTCAACAAGGCTTGACTTATATTTCGACAAAGACCAAAGTATTTCGACAGAGAAAATGGTCATGTGCAGGGTAAATTCGACAAGCTTTCGGGGAAGCAAAAGCAAGAAAGAAGAAAATGGACACAAGCTTTCGACAAACAGAAAACAGAGCAGTTATGCGCTGAAGAACTAGCAGTTGGTCGAAAAGAGGAGCGGTTGCTATCATTTTTATAACTGTCTTAGGGCAGTTTCTGCTTAGTATAAATAGTAGTTTCTGAGAAGAAACAAAGGTCACAAAAACTCATGTTTTACTTCTCACGCTCTAACTTCCGCATTCAAGAGAAAAACGAGTCAGAGAAACAATGTATGAATTTGTGCACCATTTCCTTTAACTTTAATGCAACTTTAATTTGTTTTCTTTCATTTTACTTGTTTTTATCATTCAAGTTCTTCTTCTCTGAAATACTCTGATAACTTCGCGCGAAGGAATCAGTTATTTCTTTCTTCTTTTCTGGTTAAAACGTGAAACAACTGAAGAACATCACATCAAACTAAAAACTCTAAACACAAATGGTCTTAGGATTCAATGGGTTGATCCTGCAAGTTAACCAAATTGGAGACCAGCGGTGTTTACCAAAATCCACGATAAACAGATCGGAAACGATCATTGACTAAGGACATCAACCACTAACTGCCTCGGACCACCCTTCAAGGTCGGAAGTACAATGAAGAACAATTATCAATATCAATGTGTTAACTCCTTTGTTCTCATCTAAAAAGGAAGTATGTTAACCTAGAATGGTAGTCTCTAAAAAGGACAATGGATTAACTGATATTCATATATTTCATACAACTAATGAAAGTGATTTATAAAGAAAGACTTTAATAAGAGAAAGCTTAAGTGTAGGTGGTGCTATTTTCCGCTCACACTATGACATATGGACTATTTTTAATGCACATTTATAGTCCAAAACAGGTTTTCTTATTTTATTTCAACTAGAATAATTGACCTATGCACGCACAAGTATAAGTATGCTATTGAAAATTGTTGTCAAATAATTTATATTTTGTAAGTTAGAAGAAAAATTCGTGTATAAGTAAATGATGCTGTTTTTTTGTGATTTGAAAATAATATTTAAACTATCAAAAATTAATTTGTTATTTATTTGTCTATCAAAAAAATATTAATTTGTTATTTTTAAGAACAATATCATTGTTAAAACACAAAAGAGCAATATCATATTGTGGTGATTTGTCCCTCGCTGTTGGTTGCCTTGGCAATTTCAGTGGCATGGGGACGTCGGCTGCTGAGTTCAAACTCAGGTGTGAATAGTAGTAGTGTGTGTGGTGTTTATTTTTCATTTCATATAAGTAGACCAAAAAATATTGTGGTTATTAGAGTTCTTCATCGCATACTCTAGCTCTAAATATGACGATTTTAATGATCATATCATAACATGGTCATGTCAGGTCATATATTTGGTCAAGACAATCCACTACCGAGTCACCTACCTCCCAATCAATATTGAGTAAAAAAAATACTCGAAGCTTGGAGAGTAGTGCTTGTAACAAAGATATCTCAATATCAACTCTACATGTTTTTGGGTTCTTCCCCTTTTGCATTTCTGCTATCTATCGTTTTCCATCAATTCTACTAACTTTTATATCAGATATTGCAACAACCACCATAGAGAATTATCAAATTCGAAAACTCCCTCCCGAATGTAACTTGAATTTCAGCAAGATAACTCTTTGACTCCTTGTCTTCAAAGCAATATTAGCAACACCCATGCAAATCAATCATTCAATGCAACAACCTTCAATTTCATAAACTTGTTAATAATTTCTTCCCCAAGTTACAAAACAGTATACATGTAAATATCATTCACCCGATAATTGATAACCAACTAAACTCATGAGAAAATTATCTTATTCATCAGAATGATTTTGCTAATTTTTACAGCAACAAAGTTTAACAGCTAATCATATAATATGATAATATACGTGAAGAAGGCATATGCTAACATACTCACACTTGCTTTTTAGTAGTAATATGTTAACAATGTATACACTTTCTATTTGGACTAAAAACCAGACATATGCTAACATACTCTTAATTGTTTTTTAGTAGTAGTATGTTAGCAATGTATATACTTTCTATTTGGACTAAAAACCACGATTTAGAAAATCAGACTGGTCAGTTGAACCATGAACCGGAAACGGAAGCGGATCAGTTGAGGCCCAAAACGGTTGAACATTTAAACTGCTATAACTGGAGAACATAAAGTCTAAAACAGTTCAGGGAAAAAGGTTTTAAACTACTTTTTTAAAAAAAAATGGTTGGCCAATGCACCCCATGTGTCATGACCAAACATGGCTAGTGGCCAATGCACAAAGTTTAGTTCAAGCAAGCCCCTAATGTTCTATTTATAACAATCACTCACGATGCTAAAATTATACATATCCAATGTGGGACTAATTTAGGAGCAATAAATAATGCTACTCAAACACTCTCTTAGTTTTCATTAAAAGGCTTATTCATCCTTTCTCTCTCCCAAGCACTCTCACATATACACTCTCTTTGATGTTGTCATGTCTTTCATCATCTCGTTTAGTCTTTTTCTTTCTATGTTGCGGCTCTCTGTAGTAAGTGTTTTTACAAAAAAAAAATGGTGGCTGCAGTGGGGACTATAAACCACCTCCTTAACTTTTAAGTTTATTTCCAGCCATAATGTCTTTTTTATGTTTTTCATTTCTTCCAATTCTTCACCACTTAATTTATTATATTATATTATATATTTGCATTTTATTGTATGTTTACTACTTATAACATTTCTTCCAATTCTTCAGCACTTATTTGCATTTTATCACTTAATATATTATATAATCAGTGTGTTCACCAGCTCTGGTTCAAACACGATTAAACCCTTGAACCTTGAACCATTGCCTTCTCCAAAAGTTTTCCGAACCAAATGCTTCAATTTGGATCGGGCAACGGATTGGTTCGGATTTACCCAAGCCACTAACACCCCTAATCAAGAATACTTTTTCTCTAAATAAATATGTCAAAAAATATAATAAAACTTGAAATTTGTTTGTCTAAACAATTGTTAACTTTTTTTTTCCACACAGTTAAAATACATGTTTTCTTTTTTTACTTTGACCATTATAGATTTATTCAATAAAAATGTCTTCTAGTCTAAATAAAACCAAATGTCTTTCCTATTTTTAAGTGTATCAACCAATGACAAAAATGAACCAAAAAAATGTTGTTTCTCGTTGAGAATTTATTTCAGAAATTTATAATTTCAAAAAATGCGAAAAGAAAACGTGAATTTCATTATTCAGAGGCAATAATAATGTGACATTTTTTCCAAGAATTTTTTTAACGAACCTTGAAAATTCTGGAATGTAACATATTTTTAAAATTTTAACTAATGATATTAGAAGAATTGGCTATAAAGAAGAAAGAGTAGTCTTTTACTTATTTTTAAAATTAATGCAGAGATAAATTATTAAATTATAATAGAATTTTCAAATATAAAAACTACTTAGAATATTAAATTACATGTAGTCTGTCACATTAAGTTGTTTCTAAGGTAAAAAAGAGTTGTGTTTTTCCACGTGCTTTATTATTATTATTATTATTATTAGAAAGAGTTGTGGATTTGGATACATTAGAAAAACATTTTACTTAGTCTTTATTATGTATAGTATTTACATCGCATTAATTACAAAAAGGATATTAATTACCCAATTGTTGTAGGAGTGCCACGTGGAATAGCAATAAATGAGATTCATTCTCAAATGTTATATATATAGATATAGATATAGATATAGATGCTGAAGACCGATAAAAAAAATTACAATACTGAAGAAAATACCCATTTGTTAAACTAGGCATTTAAAAACTTTGTACGCTCATTTATAGTCCAAAACACAACTCCACTGTTAAAAGTAGGTGCATTCTCTTATCTTTCAAGTTATTTTATCTCCATACTGGATTTATATTTGAATCTGCTCTACTGAACTTTGGTTTTTTTTACCCCCACCAATTCATCCTATACCCCTATAAAATAGGATAATCCGAAAATACCCCTTCACCATTTCTTCGCTCGGACTTATCTTTTGTTAGGTAAATCCGTTTTTCAAAAATAACAAAGCGGATTTACCGTAGGTGGGGGTTAAATCCGTTTTTGTTATTTTTAAAAGTGGATTTACCTATTTATTAGATAAATCCTCTTTGAAAATAATTGTGTATTAAGAATAAATAGGTAAATCTGCTTTGTGTATTAAAAATAAATTTTTTATTTAAATTTTTTAAAAAAAGTTATAAAAACACAACTAAAAATCCGTTAAAAAGTCAAAACTAATCTAAAAATTATAAAAACATCACTAATAATCTAATAAGACCAAAATAAGGTTATGCAAAAAAAATTAGATTTTTTGAGATTATGAAAAATTAAAAAAATTAATAAAAAATTGTAAACGATAGAATTTGAGATTTTGAGCCCATTTGTCCCAAAAGAAGCCCCTTCTGGAGAGTCTTGATCCCTGATTTTTTTTCGGATTTAATGCCTGTGATTTCATTACAATCCGAGCAGGTTGCCCGAAAACCGATTTTTTAGCCTAAATTATTCACCCGACGTACAACATCGTCAGTGTTAACAAACTACACACTAAACAGAACCAAAATAGGGTCGATATTCGTATCTATTTTATCTTTTAAAAAAAAAAAATTAATTTTAATTTTTTAACTGATTTATCACTTTTATTTATTAATTATTTTACAAAGTGAATTTACCTATTTATTTGATAAATTTGTTTTGAAAAAATTCAAAGCGCATTTATCTAATAAATAGGTAAATCCGCTTTTAAAAATAACAAAAACAAATTTAACCCACCACCTAAGGTAGATCCACTTTGTTATTTTTGAAAAACGGATTTATCTATTATTAGATAAATTTGCTTTGCAATTATAAAAAACGAATTTACGCAATTTTTTTAGTTGAAAATGAATTTATCTAATTGAGGCACAAATCCGTTTTGGAAAAAAAATCAAAAATAGATTTAGATAAATCCGAGCGAAAAATGTATCAAGGGTATTTTCGGATTATTATATTTTGTGGGGGTATAACTTGGGGTAAAAAAAACCCTAACCTTTTTTATTTTACTTTAAGGTATTCATTAATCATTAATCTATACTATAAACATTTGACAATGCATCTCAATTAATGCATTGCCAAATGCCATCTTATTATGAAAATGATATTAATTATAATTCTTAGGTCCCACTTCAAAATACACTAATATACTTGGTAGTGATTTATGGAAATCATTTTGATATGCAATTATGTGAATTATTGGTGAGTGCATATTGATATGCAATTATGCTCAAAAACACGTTACTACCCTACCTACCTGCAGCATAAAATAGGAAACCATATTAATACACATTTATGTTATTTAAAATAAAATTATGGAATACTTAAAATAGGGGTCCAATATGGCATATTAATATTAAACATCTTTTACATAAATGAATAAATGAAATAAACACAATTAAGACAAAGGCATTTGTGACATATTTTGCTGAATTTTCAAATTTGAATTTGAAACAATTTCCCACCAACATACAACATAAGTACACTATATATAGGCTCACTTGCTAGATCAAAAAAACATGTTAGAGCTTTCAACATTTTTGGGCACAGATCTTGCTTTACAATTCAATAATTTTTTGTCAAAATTGGATTTGGGTGCACATGCTTTTTTAATAGGAATTTAAATCTGGTCGACCTATACCATCAGAGAAATCATGTACATGTAAGTTTTTCATTCTTTTTTCTACTGCAAATTTGGTTATCACATTTATTTCGTAAAACCTTTATTCGTCACATCTAATTTCTTCGTTTTGATTTTTTCTTAGCAAGACATCATCATTTTTTTAATCTTTTGAACTACTTTAGATCCATAAAATAGGATTATCTATGTGACCGTGATTGTTTCCAATACACTCATACCGTTGGTGAATCACATGTATGGTTATTAATAAGTCTTTTATTTCTTACATATAATAGCCATAAAAAACTAATCTATTTTGGTTTATTTCGTTGTAGGATGAAAATCACTGAAATGAATATTTCCCAAATGAAGATGAAGAGATTCCAATTACTGCCGAAGTTACTGCAGATAATGCGATTAAGGACGATCAAAAAATTCATATCAATATGGATTTTGTTGAAGACGATGCTAACAAATGTATAGAAACTAGTTACGTTTGATACAGATATTTAATCTCAGTGTCCTATTAAGTTTCATATAAGTTACTAGATTTTCTATTTCCATTTAACTTTCAAATTTGTTTTCGACATTGTTATCCAATTTTTCTTAATTGCCTATTCTACTCTACTTTATTCTGTGGTAATATTAATAATTTTAGGTTTTTGTATATTTAATTTAAGAGAATAGTTGGTGTAACTATTTATTTTAATATAATAATTTTTACAATAAACTTTGATTATTAATTAACGTTTGAAATCATAATCAGAAATCATCAATTAACACTTTATTAACAGAAAATAATTTTCAAATCAAATTTCATTTTAAATAACTAATTTATATATAAAGGTTTTATTAAAGATTCTCGAAATCAATTTAATTTTTAATTTTTTTTAATTTTTTTTCATAAACATAAATCTGAAGAAAAGTCAAATTACAGATTTCAAATTAAGTCAACTTAGAACGTAATGATATCGAATAAATAGTAGAATATGTTTATTAAAAATTTAAATTCTATAATTTAACTATTGACCTAATAAAATCCAATCATCAAAATCAATTCAGAACATATAATTGTATTTATAATTTAAATATTGACCTAATAATTTAAATATATAATTGTATTTATAGCCTGTCAATTAATTTTTGAATTGAATGATTACACCAGAATTAGTATTGATATCTCATTTGACTTATAATATCATAAATTTAGATCATTGTTTTCATAAGTAATTATTTCTATCAACTTTTTATTAAATCAAAAAAATAAAAAATTTATTAAAAGAACTAATCTTTTTATTTTTGACAAATAGACGAACTACTCTTGAACTTTTTAAAAAAATCAAATTCCAAACAAAGTCATTTTGAAACATGCTGATACCAAATTAACAATAAAATACAAGCAAAATTATTTATTATAATGATATATTTATTATATTTATTTTCTTTCATTGATAGAAATAATATTTAATAAAATAGAATACTTGATTAATTACCACCACTCAATTGGTATAAAATATCATCAAGTTAAAATATTGCTTTGGTTAATATTTAACTTCCGACAACTTTCAAACATACACCACCAAAAAAAGACTATCACCACCAAAAAAAAATCAAACATAAACAACATAAATTTCAGAGATGTATAATAGTAGTAATATATAAATTAATTTATGACCAATCTCACCAGTATTTCAAATAGAATCCATTTAGAGTAGTTTAATTACCATCGAAATCACAATCAAATATTGTGATTTAACTCTTTATTAAGAGCAAATATCTACCTCTTCATTTTCAAATAATCAATTTATGAATATAAAGGAGTTATTAAATTTCTTGAAATTGATAGACTTTGGAAAAAATGGAAAAAAATTATGTGGGGATAGCAATTAGCATCATATGATTACAACTATTTATTTGAAATCAATTACTTATCATAATTTCCGCAATTCCACTTATGCTTTGATAATGACATTTATCTACTTGATATTGGTAAAAAAAAATGACATTTATCTAATTGAATTCATCATAGTTTTTGGATGACAATTTATAATTTGTTGAAATCTTAAAAATTCTATAAATTAATAACTTAATATGATTCTCTAAAAAGACACCATCAACGCCACAGATTTGAATATATGAGATTATTTCCATTTATTTCTATTATCTTCATTTATGTTGTGATTCTCACATTTACCTCACATCCAATTATACTTTGAAATATTTCCATTATTTCCTTAGCTAAGAATTCTTTAAGATTATTTATAAATAAATAAATAAATAAATTATATTGAAAATTGGATATTGGACAATCAATAATTACGACATATTTTCATTTTTTATGGGAATTACGACATATTTTCGAATCTTAAACATACTTTAAATTAATAATTTAAAGAATTCGAAATAGAAAGTTAAAAATTAAGTGACATGTTTGAAAATTAAATGCAATAAGAACGCCTACATAAGGATTAATTTACAAAATGATAAATATTGACTCTTTAACCTAAGAAATAATTTATGGAATGATAAATACTAATCGGTTTACATCCTGTCAGCAAATAAGTAGCAAATAAAATAAGAAAAAAATTTGAAATCACATAATAAAATTGAATGTCAAAACATTAAGTCCATGTCATGAAGCCCAATTTTAGGCAAGAATGGGGGCTCGGTGCATAGTCTCTATGCAAGTGATCATTCTCTAGCACGATTTATTCCTTTATGCAAACCTAGAAGTAACCCCCAATGCACATCATTTCCTCACGTGGGTCTATCGTGAACTCCATCACCCCCTTCGTATCTCCACAATTGTTAGTCTTCCTTACAACACTTTTGAGAAACCTCATAGACACACCCATTAATTCAAATCTCGACTGTTGTACGTATTCACTCTGTAATAGTCATGTCCCTTCATGAGTATAAAATATAATGTAGCAGGTCCACTCTTGCAAACTATATACATGATGAGCGTAAAATATCAGTTGCAAAAGTGTTATGATAAACAAGAATTAAGATTGACATTTTTAACAACAGATCGTCGTTATTATTGTTGTTGTAGGAGAGTTCTTAACAGTTAACACAAATCTATATATATAACATTTGAGAATGATCTCTCATAAATGTTATTCCAAGTGTCATCTCATGGATTGCTTAGCATTAATGATGCTTTTTTAATTATTTTATTTTTTTATTAATTTAATGTCATAAATATAAAGGATCTCACAATAAGTATGCAATTTAAATTAGGAAAGTTATTAACATAAACATGAAATAGGAAATTTATGTACTTCTTTAATCCTAATCTCAATAATTGCATTTGATATTCTCATATTCTCATTTCATGGGTATTATTATTGTTCATAAAAACATTTAATTTTACAATTCTCATTCATTGTTATTGTTTAAATTGTGAGCAGTTCTTCCTAATATATACTTGGTAGCCAATAAGCAAAATGAATTATTTCAACTACCATGACATCTCAGGTTGTTTAGAAGCATTTTCCTCATAATTTTGAATTGAGGGTGATGATGATATCTTGGATTATTTGTCATTTCTCTTAGTCATGCCGAGTTATTTATTTCAAGTTGCAAGGATTTCTTTCTAGGTGGAAGAATTATTTGTCTTTGCAAAAAAAAAATTGTTTGTAAGTACGTGCATACAAAATAAAATATGAGAGCGTCTTTTAATTTGTACCAAAAGGTAATAAATGCATCATGTTTCAAAAATGTAACTTATATTTAGCCTATGATTTTAGTAGTATATATCTATAGTTGTTTTTCTCACTTTAATTTTGAATAATTTAACTTTGTTTTTTCTTTTATTGATACTTCATAAATTTCGAATGTTCATTTTGGAATGACAAATGATATAAAACAATAATCTCATATTTAATGGAAAATAAATTCATAGTGAGAGTGATGGTTGCATCAACAAAGTTGCTATCTCTTGAGTGTCGGAAGACATGAACAGTTGGTGATAGTACACTTCATATTTAGTAAATTTTATTGGTTATTTTTTCTCTTAACTGACATGGTCCAGAGGCTCGAGAACTTGGAAGCAAAGGCTTCTGGCAAAAAGCATAGAACTTAGTAATTTTTGTCTTCATTATTTCGTGAGGTCAAAGATAAATTACAAGTAAGAACAACACTTTAAGTCGTATATTAGTGTCTTCAACCCGTCAATCTAATTTCGTTCTTTTCATTTTCTATTTATTTACTTAGGTGGCTAGACCTATAACTATTCTACGTTTTCTTTTATCTTACATAAATTCTTTCGCTTATATTTATGGCCAGCAAGAGCGAGAGTATGGGCCTGTTTGTTACAGATTAAAAAAAAAGTGATTTTGATGTTAAATAATTTAGAGAATAGTTTTTAGAGATTTTTAAAAAAAGTACAAGTTGTTTTATGTTTGTGTAGCATAATGAAGATTGTTTGACTAATTTCCCCTTATAATAAAATATTTTACCCTAACACACAAATAAAAATAGAGATATCAGCAGGATGGGATGGGGACGGAGAATATTTTCTCACTTCTCGTCCCCATCCCATAAATAAAATATAATTATTTTAAACAATTTTCAATAGGATAAGTATACCCGTGCATAACACGGGTCAAACACTCTAGTTCATTCAAATAAGTGGATTACATCGAAAACAACACAATTTTCATGTTGCTAAAACTGAAAATGATGAATCTGCAAAAAACTCACAACTTTCAAGTTGATAGCATAAAACGACAAAAAATATCTACAAAAGTGACAAAACTAAAGTGACGGGGATACCCATGCCTCCGGATCTGCAACGTTGACGGCCAAGTCATCCTTAGTTGAATCTGTAATGAGTTGAAGTTGATTTGCCAATTCGAACGAAACAAACACAGTACCTAAACGGGAAAACCAGACTACATCGCATGACGAATAAGACAACGACACCGCACTCATAAGACAAAAAAAAAAGTTAAAACTCTGAATAATGTGGTAGTCAATTAATATAATACTTTTCCAAATTAATTTTGTTACAGAGCATAGCGAAAAGAGTCTTCCTCAAATTCCAGGACTCTTTTCTTTACGTCTTAATAAAAAAATAAAACGACACAAATCATGGAAAATACAGTTGCTAAACCATTTGACTGACCAATCAAAAAAAATCTCGAGGAATTTGTTCGCTTTAACTAGCATTTTCTTTTGTAAAAAAAAATCAAATTAGTTATTATCTATACCTATATATAACTATACCTATATATAAAAGGAATTCATTTTTTTGGTGTCAGATTTTTCTGACCAAAATACCCTTATAACTACCCACTAACACTATTTCATTATATTATTATTTAGGCAAAATACCTCTTCAGGTCCCTTAACTTATTTATTTGTAACGAATAGGTCCCTTAACTTCTTTTTTTAACGCGTAGGTCCCTTAACTTTTAAAAACGTAACACTGTTGTCCCTTTTAACGTTTTTTTATTAACACCGTTACAAAAACGTCTAAGTGGCTGTTTGGACTGATTATGCGGCAAATCCAACTAAGATTTTAATTAAAATTAATTTTTTATTCAAAACTAAAAAACCCAAAATACCCTTCTGTTACTATTCATCATCTTCTACCCCAAATTTGTTTCCGATTCAGTTTTATTTCATAAATCTCCTTCTTCACTCCTTAATTTTGTTTCTGATTCGTTTTACTATTAAGTCTAGTTTTCAGATTTGTTTTGATTTCATAAATCTCCTCCGTCACTCCTTAATTTTGTTTCAAATTCATTTTATTGTTGGGTCTTGTTTTCAGATTTGTGTTGGTTTCATAAATCTCCTTCCCAACTCTTCAATTTCGTTTCAGAGTCATTTGGATTTGCTGCAACATATTCATTTAGATTTGCTTCAGATTTGTTTCAATTTCATTTCAGATTTTTACAGATTTGTTTCCTCTTCATTTTATTTCTGCAATTTCGTTTCAACTATTGGTGTTGTCAAAATGGAGTTTAACGATGCATTAAGCAAACGAAATTGTCTAATTGAGATAAAATTGACAAAATGGGTTATCATGTCAATCGAGATTTGCAGCAACAAAGAACATGAAAACAAACGAAAAAGATGAATAAAGTTCCTAATTTGCAGCAACCAGGAAAGGGGTGTGATGAAGAAGATGAATGAGAGATAAAATTAATTTTGGGTAGAAGATGATGAATAGTAACAAAAAGGGTATTTTGGGTTTAGTTTTGAATAAAAAATTAATTTTTAGTAAAATCTTAGGTGGATTTACCACATAAGCAGTCCAAATATTCACTTAGACGTTTTTGTAACGGTGTTAATAAAAAACGTTAAAAGGGACAACAATGTTATGTTTTTAAAAGTTAAGGAACCTACGCGTTAAAAAAAGAAGTTAAGGGACCTATTCGTTACAAATAAATAAGTTAAGGGACCTGAATAGGTATTTTGCCTATTATTTATTATTTATCCATCAACTCACCGACACATTTCCCCTAGTTTGTATAAAGAAGAAAAAGATAAAATTTCAGGAAAAATAGCCTAAAAAATAACCATGCATCCTTTGTAAAAAAAAAAAAATGCATCCAACGACTAATTCACTTGCCACGTTTGCGATCAGCAAGTAAATCAGGCTCCCACCCAATTTGCACGCCCTTTCTTTTCTCTATTTTGATTTGATGATTTCAATTTCACCCTGCCCCACCCTATTTTTTTTTCTGCACCATATTTGGAACAAAATAAACAAAAATAGGGAAAAAGTTTATCTTTTTAATTTTTTAATTTATTGGGGCGTGGAGTTTTTGTTTTTCCCAGCAAATAGTTTTCATTGTATCGTCGAGAAAATGAGGTGGGAAAAGATTCCGATAGGCGAAGAAGGAGTGATATCTGAGCCAGGCAAGAGGTGGGGTCATACCTGTAACGCCATTAATGGTGGAAATCTTCTCTATGTCTTTGGTGGTTATGGCAAAGATAACTGTCAAACTAACCAAGTTCATGTCTTTGACACTCGTGAGTTGAGTTTTTCCCAATCTTATGTTTGTTTTTTTTAATGATCTTTTTATGGAAATTTTATTGCACTTTTATTGGCATTGTTGCTTTATGTTGTAGTAGAGTGGATTGATTTGTGTGTTTTTTTAATGCAATTGTTTGTTTCTGATACTTTGGCTTTGGTTTGATAATGTGGGGAATTTTCTCTGTTGATTTGTAGTGAAGCAGACTTGGAGCCAACCTGTGATAAATGGTTCTCCACCTACTCCTAGGGATAGCCACACTTGCAGTGTAATTGGTGATAAACTATTTGTGTTTGGGGGTACTGATGGGATGAATCCACTCAAGGATTTGCACATATTAAACACTTGTGAGTTATCTTTCTGATGTTTATAGTATGTGAGTTTGATGATTTAATGCCTATACCAATTTGAGAAATGCTGGCAACACATTATTTGACAATTTGACAGACTCTTTATTACTCGGAGGTTGACACTCTCTATGTAGTGTTTCATATGAAATTTACACAATAAAGAAGACTGGGTCAAGTGAGAATGTTACTAGCATTTCAAATACCCATTTGTGTTACAAACTATGAAGCACCGACACCGACACAGACACAGACACGGACACCCAGACACCGGTTTTGTTTTGAATTTTTTTGAAAAATACAAGTAATTGAAGTGTCAGTGTCGGACACCGGGACACGGCATTCGGAAGAGGTGTCCGTGCTTCAGAGGTTACAAAAGCCAAAATGTATGGTTTTTAGCTGAAGTTAAATGATCTATGCATAATGTGTACCCTGTACAGTTAACTTGAAGATATTGTGGGCGGCTACATCTAGTTACATTACATGCTCTTTATCTCTTTACAACTCATTGATGTCGAATCTTTGTTAGCTACGCATACATGGACTTCTCCAATTATAAGAGGTGAAGGGCCAGAGGCTCGTGAGGGTCATAGTGCAGCAGTTGTTGGCAGACGGCTATACATCTTTGGTGGTTGTGGAAAATCTGCTGATAATAACAATGAGGTCTACTACAATGATCTTTACATATTGAATACAGGTATTTTTCCATTTAGACCATTTGATATTTAAATGAAACCTCATGTGTAGGTGATAAAAAAGTATGATAAAATTGACCAAGGTTTCCTATTTTGATGATTATTTTTGTAAACAAGTTAAAACCTGGGATAGTCATACTACCTGACTTGCTTGTAGAGGCTCATTGTAATTTCAGTTGTGAATGAAATGACGGAGTTTTTGTTTGGTTACTCAATAACAAGTAACAACTAAGGGCACTCTTCTTAACCTGTACATTTGTATTGAAATTTTGTCTTTTACTTTGATTAATGAATCAGATGTGGATTATTCCTATCACCATTTCACTCTTTCACTTGTAGAGACGTTAGTTTGGAATTATGCTACAACATCAGGAACTCCACCATCTCCTCGTGATAGCCACACTTGCTCAACTTGGAAAAACAAAATTATTGTGATTGGGGGTGAAGATGGGCATGATTATTATTTATCTGACGTCCATATCCTTGATACTGGTACCATTCTGTTTTATCACCCGTCTTTATTTTTTTTTAATGTGTGTGTGTGTGTGTAAGTAATGATGCATAGTAAAGGGCGTTTCTCAGATTATACTAATTTTTTTTGGAACTTATGTAAATACTAGATACTCTAATTTGGAGGAAGCTGACTACGTCAGGCCAATTGTTGCCACCTCGAGCTGGTCATTCCACAGTTTCTTTTGGCAAGAACTTGTTTGTTTTTGGTGGATTTACAGATGCCCAAAATTTGTACAATGACCTTTATATGCTTGATATTGGTATGTTCAAAATAGCTTATACAGTAGTTTTCATTTTTTGCCTTGAGTTTTTTGTTCTTATACTGTGGGTTAACTGTTTAAGAAACACAGAACCTTACTGTGAGTGTAATTGCTCCAACTCTTTAGCCCTTGTGGGACAAAGGTGAATGCAACAGTAGCTGTCTTTTTAACAACCTTGTTTTCTAACACATTACATTGGCACAAAATACTTCAATCATTTGTTCCGAAGATATTTAGTGTGTGTTTCTTTCAGATTTTTTCTATGTCAGTCGAAATTTTTTCAATTTTTCCCGAAGCTACGCAATGGATGCTTTCATCATTTGGAAGTTTCTCACCGAGATTTTTGGTCCAGGAAGCTTAACCAAATATAGCTTTAATCATTCATATGACGAGAATTCCACTTTGTCGTTTAGCTTTTCTAAAGCCGGGTCTTTTGTTCTGTCTTTTTTTTGAAATACTTTTGGTATTCTCATATTTTTGAAAGATATATAAATTAATTTATTTTGTTAATTCTTGTTTGTTATTATGAAAGCAGTAGCATGATATGCTTATTAATATTGATGAGTTGGATTTCCTCATATGATCCTTCACTTCTTACATGGTGTAGATACTGGTATTTGGACAAATGTTACACCTACGACCAATGGGCCTTCTGCTAGATTTTCCGTAGCTGGTGACTGTTTAGACCCACTTAAGGATGGTGTTCTAGTGTTCATCGGTGGCTGTAATAAAAGTCTTGAAGCCTTGGATGATATGTATTACCTATATACAGGTTCAGTGCGTTTTAATATATTTGCTAGTATTAAATTTTAGGAGGTAATCGTTTGGTTATGGTATTTCTCTATATCATTGTATAACAAATAACAAATGGTGATGTATTTCTGACTTTTAGGTATTGCTAGGGAACAGTTATCTTTTAAGAAGAAATTGAATCCTGACCAGAATCAAGTTATGGTTAGATATGGAGTGGGTGCTGATATTGGCCTGGCCCCAACCATGTTGCATTATAGCCAGCCAAGTGAGGAATTGCCTTCACATATAATTTTTCAGATTCATGGATATTATTTAATCTAAATGTCTAGCATCATAAATGCAGGTAGACTAAATATCCCAGCAAATCAACCTATGCCTCCTCCTGGAAAGAAAATGTTTGAAGCTAAGGTTACTGAAAACATCTCAGAAGGATATACTATTGAAACTGTTATTGATGGAAAGCCTCTTCGTGGAATTCTGTTTTTAAACAAACCAAACTCTCCACTCCCAGATGCTCATGCTTCCAGTAGGTATGCCTCCTTCTGTTCTTCCTCTTCCAATTTTCTTTTCACTTTTTGCAGTGTTATATATAAGTTTGTTTGAAGTTATGATTAAATCTCAAATCAGGAAAAGGACTTGTGGTGAAACTGATGGGGTAAACTCAAATGGCACACACCCTAGCAAATTAAAGACTCATAAAGCGCTTAAGCAAAATCAAATGGAAAATAGACAAGCAGTTCTTGGAGATAGTTCAGTATCTCATGAATACATTTCTGAAGCTGTTGTTGCACTTCCGTCACGCAATTCAATAACTGGCAATGCTTTCGATACCAATAAGGTCAAGTTGTTTATCTTCAACCATTATCACTTCACAGAGATTGATCAATAGAGAGTGATTTATTGCTATAAAATTTTTTCTTCTTAGAATATCTAAAACTGCTGAGCTAGAGCATATGCCTGCAATTATTGAATCTCCACAGTTTCATTTTGTAGCACACACTGTACATATGCTGCTAGAAAATGACGTCTTATTTCATATAAATTATTAGCACAGTCCTAAGATTCATTTCTACTACTTTGCCTGAACTTTTTCCCGTATGATATTTTTTTATCTCTATGATCTATGGTTGATATAACTTGTTAGATATCTTTCTTGGATACCTATACAATAACAATGTTTTTATGGTTAAATTATGTGCAATTTTATATATCTTATGATTTGTTTGGATCTAGTTGTATATTTGGTTGAAAGATCATCTGTATGAAGATATGATGCAAGTTATAGTTTCTGTCCTTGTCTGTTTATGAAGTTCACAAATAATAGATGATACGACAAGCTAATAATGTTTATCCATGTCAATGCTGTTCTATAACATATACATGACCATCCTGCAGTTTTCTGCGAACCCGGAACCTGAAGCTGCTTCTTTGAACCAAAATACTGAAAAAAATGAAATGCCAGCCTTGGGGGAGAACTCAAAAAGCAATGGAGCAAATGACGTGACAAGTTCCAGAGATGAAACCCAAGCAAATGATCAAACAAATGTGCCGATTTCCAACTTAGCAGCTTCAACACATGATAAAAAAGATGATGCACCAAACTGCAATGTGGAATTTCTGAAACCTGCCACAGCTGAGAGTGCTATGCATTTGTCAAATCAAGGTATGACAACAAGTGTGTTTGCATTACATGGATTTCTGTTTTCAGGTTCAAACATGAATCAATATTTCAAAAGCTTAAGCTGTTAAATCTAACATGTCTCCTTTTGCAAGAGCCTTCTAGGATTGAAACACGGGTAATACATAGCCCCGCCTAACCTTACCTTGTGCTAAGACTTTACTTTTATTTAGTTGCATGGACAGCTATCACAAGAGCCTCCAGATCACATTGTCAGAGACTCCCTTTCCAAGGGGTCTGGATCCTCTCCTTTTGGAGAGGAATGGACATCTCCATTTTATTCTCTACCACTGTGACACATGGTGTTAAGATGATCCAATGGCTGAGAATAAAACTCGTAAAATAACACTTAAAAATTGATAAAACCCAAAAACAGGTTATGCGGGAACCCAAGACCCATCATCTTCCCTAACCTTCACACAGTGCCGTCCCCACCATGCCTCAACCAAAAACCCAGCGCCAACCATTCCATGCACCACCGCGCTGCCCCTGTGCATTTCTTCCTGTTTATGGAACAAGCTCTGGTGCCGGACTTTGTCGGTAGAAACATTGAAAGATGTGCAAATTTTGATAGATTGGTATATGGATAAAAACAAAAGTGAACTACTCAAAATTCACAATCGATTTTAAAAGCTAAAAGAAACATTTCACCACTATTCTTAATCCCCACCCATTTAAAGGGTTATATTATATGTATATAGAGTCGGATTTTGCATGAGAACAAGGCAACTGGAGACTGCTAACAAATTGTCTAATTTTATTTATTTTATAGATAGAATTTTGCTTGTAATGTTAAAAACTGGAGAATGTTTTATGGCCACAGCATGGGTACCTGCAAAGACCAGTAAACACTCTGTAACTGAATACAACAATAGAGAAGATAACTTTGAAAAGAGCAGGGGCAGCCGGTGTGTGGCGGCACACGCTGTGGTAGGCGGCGGTGGGAGGTGGTTGAGGCAAGGCCCCCGTTGGGTGAAGGCTGGAAAAGATGGGTCTTGGTTGGGTTCCTGCAGAACTTGTTTCTGATTTTTCTCAATTTTTAATTGTTATTTTAAAACTTTTATTCTCAGCCATTGGATCATCTCAACGCCACACGTCGCAGTGGTAGAGAATAAATGGAGATGTCCATTTCCTCTCCAAATGGAGAGGATCTGGACCCCCTTTCCAAGTGTTGAACCAACTATCCCAAGAGGAGAAACTACATGTCTCAATTAAATATTAGAAACTACATAACTAAGGAAACTATATGACTGCTAACAAATAAAAACAAAATATATACAGCACTAATACAATAGACAAAGCTTCCTGCTCCAATACAATAAACATATTACCAGGAAGAAGCCTTCGGTGCACTTATTGCAAACGACCAACCCATACTCAAGAGACAAGTATTCCTTTCATGGGTTTTCTGAGAAATCCATTGATCTTACTCAATTTGCATTTGATCTAGATGAAGTATATGAGACTGTAGTAGGAAAACAAAACTTTTTTTTTTTCACTTTGAAGCTAAATTGCAAGAGTATCTTAATTGAAAGAAGGCAAACAGACTCAGTCTTCCATTACCATTGCTGCTCATACTGGTAATATCACAAACTGGAAATTATCCAATTAATTAGATTCTCGATTCTTGTGCCTCCAACCACTTATCTAGTAATCAGTTTTCTTCTCAATCTATACCTGATTTTTCTTGCTTTGTGACTCTAGTCAGCGGCTCCAAAGTACAATGCATTGGTCATGTTTTCCTACTGCATCTATGTCATTAAAATCTAATTTCATTTGTACCAAAATGTCCTTTTAATTTGATTTCCCTGAGTCATAGAGTTCAAGAGATTCTCCTGAATTTCTTGGGAGGAAGGAACATACAATTTCTGCATACTTCAGGAGTAGGATTCCAGAGCCAGGTCATAATAAGAAATATCCATCCTCCCATACATCACAATGAGGGTCATATACCGAGCCTTGAGCGTTGGCGCATATACTGAGCCCACTGTCACAATATGAGAAAGATGTGCGAGATAAGAGTACATGAGGCGATATTTTGCACATAATTTTTTTGGTCGTAAAGTCATACTGAGCCCACTGTCACAATATGATAAATATGTGATACACATTTATATTGTTATAGTAATACGAGTTTAGGATTCTTTTTTGTTGACAAAGTGCATGTTTAGGATTTAAGAACAATTAATTTTAAAATCAGGTATTATATTCGAAAAAGGAAGTGATTTTTAAGGAACTGAAAAAGAAGCTGTTCAACTTCAAAATCTTTACTATTTTAATTTCAATTCTTATCTCTTGTTGTAGGTGCAGTGATGGATCCCATAGCTCCAAGGACTGAAGAATGCAGTGAACCAGCAAAATTAATTTGAGCTGAGAAGATAAGGCTGATGGTAATGAAGACCTTGTCTGCTTGGCATTTATACATATCTCTTCTCAAGGTTATCACTGAGGTCAATATAACTGCAGCTGGTGATGGTATAGACTAACATTGTCAACTGGTGGGATGCTTTATTATAATCTGCTCGCCGACGCCCTTCGATCCGAAAATGTTACTGAACCAGACCTTGATTGATTACCTTAGGTGTAGGTAGTGATAGAAGTAGTTCTTAGTTTCAAGCTATCATCTAGTTATTTCCATTCATAATGTCTTTGTCATTCATTGCAAGGAATGAAAATTTTGTTAGAAGCCTAATTCATTTCCCTTTTTTTTCTTGGTGTTTGGGAATCAATGTTGTTTCAAAGTGCAACTTTACTTCATCTGTCCAAAGCTTTTGAAGTTACTCTTTGGTTTATTTTAAATTTAAGCTAGCAGGACCTCGTTAGTTTTTGTGCTTACATGCAAATACTTTTTTTGTAAATAGTATTTTTTTGGTAAATAGTATGTTACTATATACTAATAAATTTGATTATATCATATTCATATTATCTTATAGGCTAAAATGCTTCTGGGTCCCTTAACTTAATTTCAGGTAACGATTTAGTCATTTATCTTTTTTTGTCACAATTAAGTCATTTATGTTTAAAATTTTTAGCACCAATACCCTTTTCCGTTAGTCTCCATCCATGTTAAAAAATATCTACTCATCATTTGAGTCACATTTTTTATTTTATTTATGCTTATGTGGCATTGACTCATTATTTAATTTAAATTAATACTAGTATTTTTTACATCTGAATTAATATTTATTAAAAATAAAATAAAATTGATTTGTTCATCAATTTGCAGCATTTCAGATTTTCTACAACTATGGGCATTCAAATTGATTTCGTCTCAATAATATCAATTAATATCAATTCGATTGCATTCCAATTCCTTAACCATTTTGTCCCACAACCAATCTGTTCCATAATCGTCTGGATTTTCCCACAATTTGGGCATGAAATTAGGGTTCATTCAAGAAGAAGATGAAATTAGGGTTGCATCCATTTCATTTTGAGAATAATGATGAAGTTTGTTTATGGGTTTCAATGTACAGCGATCTGGACAAACCCAACGATCTGCACCTCTTTCGATTTCGTCATTTGAAGATCTGAGTAACCAGAAACCCAGAAACAAAAACAGTGAATGTAACCCGAAAACGAAAACGAAACAGAACCCAGAAATGTAAGGAAGTAGCATTGCAAAAATCGAAACATTGGTTTAATGATGTTGCGAAAACGAAAATCGAAACCTTGGTTTATCAAAACACGGATCTGAGAAGATGGAGAAAACAAAAACCATATGAACGATATTGGGGGTTGTTGTTTCTGGAATCGCAAGGAGAAGTAGAAAAATTAGGGAAGAAGTCGGATAATGTTTAATCGGGATTCAAGAAAGAATCATTCATAAATAATAAAATATTTAAAAAGTCGATACATGTTTAAAGAAAATAAAATTATACTTGCAATAAAATTGACTGTGTATTTATTCGCCTTTGTTTCTGTTTTCCATTTGATGTTGTGCTTTTGTAAGTGTACCACCAACTTTCATGTCATGAAAGTGTTAGAAGTTGCATATCTCAATGAAAATAAGAGTGAACCAAGAAACAATTGGGAAATTGCAATTATAGGCCAGTCTCTTAAAAAGAAATTTGTTATGGTCTCCTATAGAAAAGCATTGGTAAACAAAGCATGAAAACACTGTTGTTCACTATACTTGTATCCATTCATCGGTCTAAAGTCATCAATTTAATGCAAAAAAATGTATAAAGAACAAACTTTACTGAAAGCTGTAGAAACATAAAAAAAATAAAAATGGAGTTAGGTATCGGAGAAATTAGAATGCAATAATTCAGTTTGCTAATGTTAGCATTCGTTATTAATATTGTTTACCAAGCCTTATAATAACTTGCCTCCGTAGCATAGTGGTAGTGCGTTCCCTTCGTAAGGGAAAGGTCGTGAGTTCGATCCTCACCGGGGGCTAAATTTATTTTTACTTTCACTTGTTTTTTAGCTTTTTCCATTTCTGGCTAAGGAAGCACAGATACAGCTTCTTCTCTACTTACCATCCCACTATCCCAGGCTGAGAAATTGTACAACTCAGCATAAAAACAAACACAACATACACAAGCATATCAGAAATATCTTTAACTTCATCTTACAATGATATAAAAAAACTGAGAAGATGATTTCTCATATTCAAAGGAAAGTGTGTAGCTTAATGTGGGCTAAATTTATTTTTACTTTCACTTGTTTTTTAGCTTTTTCCATTTCTGGCTAAGGAAGCACAGATACAGCTTCTTCTCTACTTACCATCCCACTATCCCAGGCTGAGAAATTGTACAACTCAGCATAAAAACAAACACAACATACACAAGCATATCAGAAATATCTTTAACTTCATGCATCCCTTGGTACTTTTGTGCTATCCCTTGATATTTTTTTCATGCATTTGTTCTGGTACTTTGGTTCTGGTTTGATAATTAATTAATGTGGTAATTTCATCTATGTTGATTTGTAGTGAAGCAGACTTGGAGTCAATCTGTGATAAATACTTGCACATATTAAACACTTGAGTTATTTTTCTGATGTTTATAGTATGTGAGTTGGGTGATTTATTGCATTTACTAATTTGAATAATGCTAGCAGCACATTATTTGACAGACTCTTTGTGAGAATGTTACTAGCATTTCAAATACCCATTTTGCTTACAAATGCCAAAATGTATGGTTTTTAGTTGAAGTTGAACCTACTCTTCTACTCTAATCTATCTTTCTATCTATTCTAATCTATTCTTATTCTAATTCTAATTCTAATATAATAAAAACATATGCTAACACTTTTACATTTTTAGTCGACATCTTACAGTTTTGACATTTACAGTATCACAAATTGGGGTTAAAAACGTAACTTCCCCACTAAAAGACAAAAAACTATAGCTTTTTGCAGCTTTGTCAGCGAAAAAAAAGTAGCTGACATTTGTAATTTTCATCTTAATACTGTTTTTTAAACTGTTTTTTTTAAAAAGTGTTTTTTTTAATTTTTTTAAGACTGTTTTTTTTTTTAAAATCTTTTTTCATATAGAAAATAAAATTATTAAAGACAAAGTTTAGAGACAGATTTATGTTTCGTCTCTAACAATATTTTGACTTTAACTTCTATTTTGACTTGACTTGTGTGACTTCTATTTTGAGATGGAAGTAGAGACAAAATTTATTTGCTACGGACATTTTCGTCTCTATAATCGGTCTCTGAATGAAGTTTGAAGTTTTAATTGATTCAAAATGGCTTATTAGAGACAAATTTAGAGACGGAATTGGTTAGCGATGGACAATTCCGTCTCTAATTTTTGTCTCAATTTTTTTGAAATTTTAATTCTGCCTCAAACTAAAATATTTCGTCTCTAAATCCGTCTCTATTAAATACGATAAAAGATAGGAACGATGGCTGTGGTTCTTCTTGCCTCAAAGCTCTCCCAAGTTTAAATTCCTCATGCTTTTATTCATCCATCCCCTCTATTTTATTTAGAACCCTATATGAATCATTATCTAATCCAAGTATTCCTAGCTCATTGAGTCATAGGATTTTTAGAGTTGGTTTAGCTGTAAATCAGATATATAAAAAGTTTCATTTTTAGATAACAGATCGGTGGTATAATCCACTAATTTGTCTTCACAATATGTAATCTTTTGTTGAGAAGTGATGAGTTGGAAAACCCCTGGTATTTCTCTTAGTTCATTTTTATAATAAAAAGAAACTAAAATGTGAAAAGAAGAAATTATCGTTTACATGCACATAATTAAATTGATACAGATATAATTAAGCATATGAATACTATTTTAGATTGATTTATTCTACCTCATACAGTTTGTCAACAAGGTATCTATAGCTGCAACGTCAGATATATAATTCAAAGACAAATATTCTTCTATATGTATAGCATTGCCATACTTACAAAGTGACTCCCCTTCGCGGCTGAGTTTGTCATGCGAAAATGTAAATCATGCGCATGTGAAAATGCTCCATGAAGTGCCAGCTCAGTGGTAAGAGTTTGGTTTTGAAACTCAAAGAAAGCAAATAACCCATTTAAGCCTTCTTTCATTTGACATCATTTGCATGATAAGGCATACAATGAAGCTTCAAGAACGAGAAGCACTACCCATATCATTGTTATTATCTGAATCAAGAAGCTTGGAACTAAATGGTGTTATTGGATGGCGTCCAAGAGGTGGAATGAAAGCATGAGGCATAACATTTTCTTGAGAAGTTGAGCTCAAGAACCGAATTTGGTTAGATTGTCTTGGATCACTTTCCATTGATGAGTTTGACATAAATTGAGCATGCTGAGTAAAAAGTGATGATGATGATGATGTAGCGGAAGAAGATGGACAAAAAAGTAATTGTGGACCAGACAAAGAAGATGAAAATTGCATAGCACTGCCACTGTTTGTAAATAAATTACCATGGCTTCCAAATTGGGATAAAGATAAACTTGAAGGATCTATATGGTAAGAAGAGTTATATGTTGTCAAGGCATTGTTTGGAAAACCAGGTGTATCTTGAAAGAGCTTATGAGCACCTTGATTTTCTTGTACATTTTCAGCTTCTTTACCTTTTAATCTTGAAACTGAATCAATATCCCAAAACCTTGACTTTGTACTCATAAGATTTTGATTATTAGCATCATAAAAGGCTCCAAGAGAAAAAGAGGTACTAGATGGCTGTTGATGATGAGGTGGCATTGACATTGGCAATAGGGTTTGTTGTTGATGAAAAAAGTGATGAGGAAAATCAAGTGGTGGAAGTTTATCAATATCAGATTTGGTAACTTCAAGTAACCAATCTACAACTTTACTAGGTTGGTTGAGACCAAGTCTGTCTTGTAGATCATATAATTGAACTGCTGTGGGTACAGACAACCTAATTCTTCTGTCTCTTAGTCCTCTAATTGTGCACACTTTGCTATGTCTATCTTTACCTCCTAAGGAACGTGAAACTCGAACAATTCTTGGATTTCTTAATGCTGCTGTACTCCATTGTCTTGAGGTAGGTTGTGGTGCTTTGGAGAATTTGTTAGTATTCATCTCTTCATCATCATCTTCCTCTTGCTTTGCTTCATAACTATTACTTGAATTTTCATTCATCATCATCTTATAATTCATCTCATCAATATATCTAAGCCTTTTTCTCCTGCATTCAAATATATACCCTTTATTAATAAACAATGGAAATTTTCTAAATATTTTTATGCTCTTATTATATTTTTATGGTTTTTGTTTTAATATATAGAACAAAATTATGCTAAAATTGACAGACAACCTTTACCTTTTTCAGAAAGAAATATATAGTAGCAATTTAAAGCTCTACTCTCGTGAAATCAGTTTTGGCAATATACATGAAATTAACTAAAGTTAGGTTGCTCCAAAATTAGGGTTGAGAAAATTACATTTATTTCAATTGATAGTTATGAAACCAAATCGACACCAAAGCATGGTCATGGTTGGAAGCTGTGAATATTTTCAAAAAAGAGGATTTAATTTAACTAAAAATATAAAAAAGATGATTGAGCACAAGGTTCATATTATATAGCATATATAGTGAGATCAAGACAAGTTAACTTACGTGAGAGAGAAAAATCTGGGTGCTTTGTGCTAAGCTGTTCTAAGCTCTATTCACCATAGCCAAGAAGAGAGAAGAAATAGAAGAGAGAGGGAGAGAAGTAAAAACAGCTACAAGTCCTTCCAAAATAAACACTTTAATGTTAATTAGTCTAGCAGATGACCTCTGCACCCTTTTCCTGCAAAGGAATAATTTAGAGCATTGAATTAAGAAAAATTGGGGAAAAAAAAGGCTGGAATTTTTACAGCATTATCTATGTTAATGTTGCATGTAAATGTTACAAAAAAATGTTTCACTTGTGACCATGCATGTGGCATCTTTGTCAAGTGGCACGTTAACCAAATTGCCAGTACTATCTAATAATCACTACCTTAATTAATGACCATTAAATGTTACAGACACTACCCTCGTACCTATTATAAGAAAAATTTACAGTTTTAGGTTCATTGAATAGTTTTTTTTTATAAGCCAAAATTTCTTTAATTTGGGTTCATTGAATAGTTGATGGATATGACTTATAATTCTAGACCGAATACGTCAGTTTATTCGATGAACTTAAAACTGCAATTTTTTCTTATAATGGGGACCATAAGGAGTATGTAATAGGAAATTTTTTATAGGCAAATGTTAATGATTAGTAATTAGGTAGGTATGAAGGAAATTTTAGTTCTTAGAATATGAACCCTGGACCTCCTTACAGGAAATTTTCTTTTAAATAGGTCAGATTTTTTTTGCTGTATACCCGTGTTAGATTTTCATAAAGAATAGTATAAGAATAAATATGTTAACATTTTATATTCTAAGGAATTATTTTAGAATAAATTTTTCAGGTAACTAGTATGTCAATTAATTTGAAGTATTTATTTAATTTTTTTAAAGAGCTAATTTTTCATATGATCAAATTGAGCGTGCAAGCTTCAACATATTGCAGGACCGCCGCTTATCAAAGAAATAATATTGCAGGACCAAAGGGACACCAAACTAAAGCTAAAAGAAAAGAATGGAAAAAAGAACACCTTTAGAAAGAAAAAAACAACAAAGGATTATTCTTTTTTTCACGGAAGGATTGCACTTTTTGAGCAACAAGATATAGATATATCTTCCTTCAGAAATTCTCCTATGGTATTAGTTGCAAGAGAAATAATGAGTTTCTAAGTAAGCAAAAGGTTCGATTGGGGTTAGTTTCTAAGTTGTAGTAGTTTTCTGATTAATTAGATAATTATTTAATCCCTTAATTACTTATAAAGAAAACTTTTATAAGAAAATAAATTTAATGTTCACATTTTTAATTTGTATATGAATGTTTATTAGAAATTTTTTGACTCTTGTACCAAAAACATTTTTTGACTCTTTATAAAGAAACGCAATAATATTATTATAAGATTTAATTTATATATATATATATATATATATATATATATATATATATATATTCTCCATCTAAAAATATAACGTTAGCGGCCGATCATAGATCAACATATCATTAAATGATTTTTGTTCCTTCCTTTATATATTGTTTACAACAATAAAAATAAATATAAATATAACATAAACTTTTTAAATTTAATATGAAAAAAATATTAATTAAAAAAAAAAACCTCGACCATATATATATATATATATATATATATATATATATATATATAATAAAAGCTCTATGAATATGATGTATTTGCATTGGAGTGTGGTGAGTTGGATGAGATTGTAGTTAGCTAGGTGCGGTGGGTATATAATATATAGATATAGATGAGGGACCATGCGTCTTCTTAGGTTCTTCAAAGCATCCACACTCAACTTATTACAGCTTCAAAGGTGGACCACAAGTAAAAGGCAGTGAGATTTGCATGGCACAAATTGGATCTAGTCTTTGTGATTTTCACACCATTAACAATTAGATTAGTTTGGTTAGTCATCTAATTTGTGCATGCATTATTAACGTGTATATGATTCTCCAAAATATAAAATTTCTTCTAATTTGTTTCCTCTGTCTTTGTGTATATATATTAACTAGCCCCATATCCCGTGCGATGCACGGGGTTGGCTCAATTTCTTTTTTTAACTGTACAGAGAGTTTGTCCATTGCGGGAATTGAACTCGGGAGCATCGAGTCGACCCTGTATCCAATTGTAGCTTGTACCAGTGGACAAACGATGTTGGTTTGTAAAATATATAGTCAAATAACTGTGAATAAAAATTAAATTATAACTATAAATTAAATAAGAATATTATAAAATTAAAAAAGAATATTAACAAAGACGTTGAAATTAAACATCCATAGATAATAGGAAAAAATGTCTAAAAATTTTAATAACATAATCCATAATTATCAAATGTAAATATAAAAACTTAACCCATAATTAGAAAGAAAAGAATACAACACACTTAGAAAGTGAAATATGTGTGTATCATGTAGGATTGGATGAAAATCACCAATAAAATAGAAGCAGCTATACAAAGTTGAAAAAAGATGATGGGGTTGTACTGTAAATGTGGCTGAAGTTCCTACGTGAGTAAATGTTGCAACGCGGTACACGAATATAGAAAGTTGGAAGAATATTAACAATGACGTTGAAATTAAACATTCATAGATAATAGGAAGAAAAAGCCTAAATAAAATAATTAAACATTTCATATTTATCAAAAGTAAATATTAAAACTTAACCCATAATTAGAAAGAAAATAATACAACACAATTAGAAATTGAAACACGTGGATATCATGTAGGGTTGGATGAAAATCACCAATATGATATGAGGTTCTTTTGTAAATGTGGCTGAAGTTACCGCAAATATAAATGATTCAACGTGGTACTCGAATATAGAAAATTGAAAGAATATGATGTGAGGTTCTTTTGTAAATGTGGTTGAAGTTTTCGTGAATAAAAATTAAATTATAACTATAAAGCACTTTATGTATCTTGTCAAGATTTTTTCACCAATCCAGCTATCGAGGAACATACTTTGTGTATTTGAATAATTAAAATGTATTCTGAACCATAAAGTAGACCAAATCACACTGTTTAGCATATCACTTTATGCATGTTGTCATAAAATTAAATCTTTTTTTCATCCGACTGATTATTGAAGAATAAACTTCACATATTTAAACATCTAAAATATTTCGAGACCGTAAAATATTCTTTAAAATATAAAAAAAAGAAAAAGGTACAACCTTATTAAAACATAAAAGAAGAAAAAAAGGAAACAAACTAAAAAACAAAAGGAAGAAAAAGAAAAGAAAAAAACAAAGGAAAAAAAAAGGCATTTGGCGCCTAAGGCTGCCAAGCCGCTTTAGATTTAAAAGATATTTTCATATGATATATTAGATGATAAAAACATCATTGAATATAAAACAACCTCCAAAATCAAAGCAAGAGGAAAATGGCCCAAATGGACAAATACTTCAGGGCCATTTTCTCCGAGTTGATGTTATAATTTAGGAAATAAAGAGTAGTGGCACATTCACCTCCACAAGTCTACTTCGGCGGAAATTAACTTTTAGACCCGACATCAACTCAAAACATCAAAGAATCACCTTCATATGCTGCCATAAGTTGTGTTGGCTTCACCTATAAAGAGGGTATTAGCATATTGGAGGTGAGAGACCAATGGTGGATTTTGACTAAAACGTCTGGGTGGACCGCTAATAAAAGAGACATGAAAACTCAAAAACACATGAACATAGACGCGGAAACGCAAATACAATTAAAATAGATAAATACAAATTAAAATATTTATAAACAAAATTAAATTACTAAATGTAATTTTGATTTCACATAGAGACTCAATTGAAGTTATTTTTTAAAAATAATTTTAAATTTATTTGATTCTAATTTAAAAATGCTGAAGATATTTTTTCAAAAATTATCAACTGTTCATAATTTCTAATTCTAATATAAGAGATATGATAATATTAAAAATACGAATAAAATTTATACTCCAAAAAACATAAAAAAATACCATACATTTATTTGTGTATATATATATAGTTACATATTACCTATACATCGAGTAAAAAGAATATTATTAATGTATAAAAATTATTTTGATTACATACCATATATATTTTAAATTTATAAATTCAATATCAATAGCCACGGGTGGTTTAGTAGTAGTGTGTGTGGTTGGAATTGCCTTGGCCATTGGTTGGATTCCCATTATATCTATAGGCATGGTAACCAAACCCGCCACAATTTGATGGGTTTTCTCCGCTTTGACTGAGTTTGGGTTGGGTTTTCCCCAATGTCAAAATACGGGGTCGGGGTGGGTAATGAGAATATACACTACAAAAAAAATAGGGATTAGCGAGGGAAAATTCCCTCGCAAACTGACCAAAATCCCTCGCTAATGGTCATTTGCGAGGGACAGGTTCCCTCACTAAATCCCTCCTCACTAATCCAATTAGCGAGGGATTTGAATCCCTCGCTAATAATCAGAAACACGTGGCCAAGTTCTGACAGCCACGCGTCCACTATTCCCTCGCTAATCCCAAAAAAAAATTTAATTTTTTTTCCTGCTAAACCTGTTTTTTTATTGATAGACCTGCTTTTAAACCTGATTGAAATAGCTAAAACAGTTTTAGTTCCATCCAAATCAACATAATATAAATCCAAATCAACATAAAATCCGAATTAAAACAACATAATATCCGAATAAAAAATAACATAATATCCGAATAAAAAAGTACTGGAATGTCAAACTATCCTAAAAGCTGCCGCCAGACTCCTCTGACTGCTGAGCTTGCTCCTGATCTTCCTCCTCATCTGGAAATATATTCTTGCTCTTAAAATAGTTATACATCA
This sequence comes from Astragalus glycyphyllos, assembly GCA_963573325.1. Lineage (NCBI taxonomy): Eukaryota > Viridiplantae > Streptophyta > Magnoliopsida > Fabales > Fabaceae > Astragalus > Astragalus glycyphyllos. Next base: position 58,460,350 of record OY754308.1, on the reverse strand, counting down.
GCTCCTGTCTCATTAGCACCTTCGCATGGTCTGCCCTCCAACCCCTAACCTCCTCTTGAGTATCCTTCAGCTGCTGTTTAGTAGATTGCAGCTCCTGCCTAAGCTGCTCTGTCTCAGCATCTGACTTAGTAGAAGCTGGTCAACTGCGTCCTCTGCTGCTCCCGGCCCCAGACGAGCCCTTAGAACCCATAATAGGAGCCATTGGCCCAGTACCATACAGACGACCCTTGTACCAACCAACTAATTTCTCCCAATTGATGTTTGCCAGATCTCTCATCTCAGGAGGAAGTTCACCAAGTGAGGCAGGGTCCCAGCTCCCTTGAGTCAGCTGAGACATGATCTCATTAATTTGCTCCTGTTTTGCATAACCACAGAACATAGCATAATTAGCGCTCCATTTAACAAAGCAACTTTATATAATACAAATCAAGTTGTATATTTACCTGAGTAATCCTGGCGCGGTCATCAATATACTCGTTAGTCCCTTTCATCAAATGGGTGACTCTATGCAGCTTAGGAGCAGTGATAGGGCGTCCTGCCTTCAAACTCTGTAAAATGAAATACATTTTCAAATATTGCAAACTAATTAACCAATGTAAAAATAACACAAATACGATCGTGATACCTCGGTCTTCCACAGAATTTACATTCAAGTAGCTCACCATCGTTTTTACCAAATGCGTTGTTGTAAAACAACATGTGCCCTTCTGAACAACAATCAATCTTCTTAAAATTCAATCCCAGCTTCGAAACTAACTTCTTTGCTTCATAATAACTTTTGGGCAAACTATCCTTATTAGGTGTCGCTTCCAACATCATTTCAGTCACATAGTCTAAACCCACCTCAGAAATATTACTCATGGACTTGAGAGATAAAAGCTTCACACACATAGATAATTTTGACTGTGGGGAACCTTCAAACAACGGTTTGTTCGAATATCTTAACAAGTTATAAAATCTTTGTGCTTCTTCATTTGGAAGTTCATCATAATCGTCATATTGAGGCTCATCAAATGGCACATTCACCCTAAGACCATCACAAATCATGTTTTCCATCGACTCAAAAATTTCATTACGTGCAACACCAAAACCAGAACTGCTTGAAGCCCCTGCGTCAAAATTTGGACGTCCTTTTTCTCCATGTTCCACCCAAATCCAATAATTAGGCTTAAAACCCCAACGATACAAGTGCTCCCTAATTTCATCATCGGTCTTAATAGGCATTCTGTCGCATTTTAAGCATGGACATCTAACCCCCTTTTCCCGTCTAGCAAATTCATGTCGCCACGCTACCACAAGAAACTGTTCAACCCCAATTACAAAAGTTTCCTTCAAACCCACTCTTCTAGGAAATAACCGATCATACACCCAATCACGATTAAATTCATACCAATTCATCTACACATATTTAAGAAAATGTGTTAGATTCCCATAACATTCCCAATAACCTATCAAGTTAGTGGCATCGATATGATCTCAGTGGAGATGATTCCGAGCCCAGTATGAGGGTCAAGGACAGCACAAAACCCTTTTCCATCCAAGTAGTGAAGGAAGTTATTTCATATAACTCCCAACCTTACCGTTGTTAGTATCGTCTCGCAATTATCTCAATGGAGATGATTTCGAGCAAATTATGGGGGTGAGGGACAACACCCCACCCTTTTCCATCAATAACACACAGTCATCTAACCTAGGGTTCATCAAAACAACAATTAAACAATTTTCAATTAACAACTCTAAAATAATACACTTTTCAATTTCAACTATTTGACACAATTAACAACATACACAATTTTTAATTCTCAACAATTTTCAATCTAACTCTTCTCAACAACTTCACTTTAACAAATTTAAATTCATTTTTCAATTACTAACATTCACATTTCACAATATTCACTCAATTTTAACTCATATTTCACACTCAATCCTACAACTCACATTTCACAATTTGACTTAACCAATCCTAACCAATTCACAACAACACCCAACAACAACAACAAATAATTCAATCCTAACCAATTCAAAACTTAACACACAACAACAACAAATAATTCAATCCTAACTAATTCAATCCTAACCAATTCAATCCTAACCAACAACAACAACAATTTATTTTAAAAACAACAATTTATTTTAAAAACTAACCGTTATGAGCGAGATTGACGTCCGGTGCGGTGGTTCGGTGGCGGTGCGCACTCCGGTGCGATTGTGAGGCTTCAAACACCAAATTTCAATCCTAACAAATTTCAATTTCAAGCAAACAATAAATAAATTAAAACAAATTCAATAAATAAAAAATTAAAATTATAACAATATCATAAAAAGTGCAAATCAAAACTTACAAATTGAGGGAAATGGGAGCTCCGGTGGTGGTGGTGGTGGTGGTTCCATGGGTGATGATTGTGGTGGAAGAAGAGGCAAATCGTGAGAGAGAGAGAGAGAGGAGAGGAAAGGAAGAGGAGCTCTGGTGGTGGTGGTTTCGTGGGTGGTGGTGGTGGTTTCGTGGGTGGTGGTAGTGGTGGTTGTGTGGTGGTGGAGTGGTGGAAGAAGAGGGAAATCGTGAGAGAGAGGGAGAGAGGAGAGGAAGAGGAGTTCCGTGGGTGGTGGTGGTGGTTGTGGTTGTGGATTTGAGAGAAGGGGGTGAGAGAGGGGAGTATTCGGATGGGTGGTGAGAGAGAAGAGTGAAGAGTGAAGTGAAGAGTGAGGAAAAAAAATTAAACGGTTCATTTATTAAAGTTTCACGTGTTTCTAGGCTCTGCAACGGTCAGAAATTTAGCGAGGGACTGCCAATTCCGTCGCTAATCTCCTCGTTTTGCGTGCCATGCAATTTCAATTTGTCGCCCAACGTTTTGCAAGGGAAATTCCGTCGCTAAAGGTGACCATTCCGTCGCTAATGTCCAGAAAAAACGAGGAGACCAATTCCCTCGCTAATGTTCAGAAAATCCGTCGCTAATTCTTGTATTTGCGAGGGACCAAGGTTCCCTCGCTAACGTCCCTCGCAAATAACCTGTTTTTTTGTAGTGATAGGCCCCCACCCGAACCTGCCCCCAAACCCGCCCCGAGTGTATAAAGTTACAATATTACTCATCTTATATTAGAAACCCTGCACATCTCAACTAAACCCAAAATTTATTTGTTAGCGCTAACACCTCCCTCATATATTAGAGGCTTTGATGTGTGCTAGAAGTTGGTTATGAAGTAACGAAAATAATGTATGGTTTTAATATTGACTAGTAGTATTACTCCCACTTTAAAGAGTGAAGACGTCAATAACATTTAGAGAAAGAAAGAGACAACATTGGCGTGACTTGGGGATGGGGTTGGGGGTGGGCATCTCCAAACCGTTGGGTACAGGAATGAGGATCAATAATTCATCCCTGTTGGGTTTGGGGAGGGGAACAGGAAATTATATATGGAATTTGGGGATGGGGATTGCAAAATCGATCTGTCCCCGCCCCGCCTGATTGCCATGCCTATTTATATCTACATTTTGGCAAGAATAAAAATAGTAGTAGTCATTCTTTTCAACACAAAAATGATGTCAATGAGGATTGAACACGGAAACTACCGATGAAGGAAGCGCATTTTGACCACTAAGCCAACCTATCCAATATTTAGATGTGTGCAAAAACTAATATCTATTTAGTAGTTGATTTTAAAAATGGGGGTATTGTAATAATTTCACATTATTTTTTTAAGCGGGCCATGGCCCTGCCCAGCCCAGACAAAGATCTGCCCCTGTGAGAGACCACCGCATCAAACGTCCCCACTCTAGACCCTTAAACTTAGCCATTGTTTGTCTCTTAGAGAGCATATTAATTGAGATTTACTCTTAAGAAAAATTAATAATTACTTGGAGTAAATATTAATTGAGATTTACTCTAAAGAAAAATATACACACGTTTCAAGGCTTTGATGTGTAGTAACTAGTAAAATGACGGGAGAAGAGCCCTTTAAGCTGATCTTCAGTCCTGTTATATCCAAACTTTACAGAAAGTAAACTGATAAATCTTCTTTTCTAATTTAACTATGCCAACTGGTAATTAAACAGTGTTGAATGCAAATAGCTAGTAAGCTTTCAATTGAAGCAGAAGAAAAGTTAAAATACTGTGTGGCTGAGAGAGAAAGAGTGAGAGGAATCATCACCGAAATAATTGTGAAGTTTATTACTACCTGCACAACTGCAACTGCAGTTGTGTAGTACTTGTTTAAAGCTGAACCTACTTTATATAGTTTTGAACTTCAAACCCTAACTAGATTAAACCCCATGAACCTTCCAATAATAACTATGGTGAAAATTCATTTGATATCAGCATAAAACCTACTTTTTAGGTTTATCAAATAACTGATGTATCTGGTCTATAATATAGTCGAGATACATCAGTTATTCAATAAACTTAAATCGTGGTTTCTTTGCTTAAAAGTAGGTCCAGATTCGACATAACAATTACTAGTTAAATTTTAAAAAATACAATGATAGAGTATAAGGAAATCTAAATTTCAAATCAATAATTCAGAATTCAAGAGGACATAATAGTTTTAGATAAAGATGGTTAATGTTTTGTTTGAATACAGAAACAAAAACAAAATGATGAATTAGATGTACTGTTTGTCTGTTGTTCAAGAGTAATTTGTTTTATGTCTGTGACATTATCTTTCTGTCTGCATCATATTGCAGAAAAGTAATTATGAACTTGAGGAGAGAAGAGAAAGTTTCACAAATATACGAAGATGACATGATATATAGTTTAATCCTTAATTACCTAAACTCAGATCATCTTAAAATTGACATTTAATAAGTAACTGTATTGTCAACACTTAAGCGTGAACTGATAATTAGAGATATAGTTTCTGTTCATATATGACAAATTTTGGCACTCACTGTAGATCTGCTAGTAGTTGATAAAAATATATATACAAATTGATGTATTTATTTTATTTTATTTCTGATGATGCAACTAAAATTTAAAGCGTGGTATCACCATCAAGACTGTGCAGTCAGTAGTAGTGAGTAACTCTCTCTAATGAATGAATATATACTATCAACATCAAGGACTGTAAGATCTTAGCCATTCTGAAACATATATGACGAAGTTAATAAATTTGTGTTCAGATCAGTGTTGAAAAGATAATAACGTGATAGAGGTTTTGTATGTGTGACAAATTCCCATTGTCGGTTGGGGGAGAGGAATCTTTATATATATCTTTTCAATATATTATTGTGTGCACTTGCAGAGAGATGAAGGAAGATTGCACATAGAATAACTGAATACTGGTATTCTGTATATACTATAATGATGAAAGACATGATATATCATATCAATAAATTTGGCTATAACTTCTTCTGAATTTTATATAACTCTGATTTTCTGGGCTTTGCTAAGCAAGCAGTTATTACATGGTGTAGTAAAGAGGATTGGTTCATTTGTAGTAAAAATAGCACACACAAAAATGAATCAAGATTAAACTCTTGCACACTATTAGTGGTGGACCTAGGATTATATTTTTTCACATTTACTATGCAAGAATTCCTAAACAAGAAGAGATGAAAAAAAAAGTGTGGAAAGATAGAACAAGGTTTTGAAGATAGTTCAGCTTGACAACTTGTGATCTGGGGTTACTTAATTGGTTGCTCCAAGAAGAAAATTGATGGATTAAAGGGAGAAAAAAATTCTGCATTTTTTGAATGGTTTATACTATCATATGCATTTGTTATTCTTTCTCCATTTTAACCTAATTGGCATTCTATATATAGTTTCTTCTATCCGTAAAGATAATGGATAGCTAAGTAAAATTCATCATTTTTAGCTTAATAGACATTCTAGCTTCTATCGATAAGTATTATGAATAATTAAGTAATCAAAATTCATTCTTCTTAGTCTAATTGGTGTCTTAGCTTCCTATCTTTAAAGATAATAGATAGTTAAACAATCAAAGTTCATTTTTTTAGTCTCACGGCATTTTGGCTTCTATTCACAAATAAAATGGCTAGTTAAGCAATTTCATTATTCTTTCTAGCTTATTGGCATTTTAGAGTCTATCTAAAAAGAAAATAGTATTTCACTACTTTTATAATTTTAAAACTAGAAATATAGATACATTTTAGCTCACGAGGATATTAGAGATAAGTTTAGTAATAGTTTGGTAGTAGTTGGTTTAGAGTTAGTTATGTTAGTATCGTTGTTTTTTATAGGCAAATTTTAGTGGTTGGTAATTAGTTGGGGGTGGGGAAATGTTAGTTTTTATAGGCAAATTGTTATAGTTGTTATTTTCTTCATTTTCATATAGACTTATAAGTATAAATAGAGTCATTGTATTCAAGGTTAATTCAATTGATCAAGTATCAACAATAATTGTTGACTTTAGCTCATGGGAATAGCCCAACTCAAAAGACAAGTTCATTAGAGAAGAGTAGTGTTTCATAGCTTAATTATTCAAAGTGCAGAGTTTAGCAACACTACTCTTCCATCTAGAGTTAAATATGTTCCTCTTTGGCTCTTTCCACTTATTCAACCTTTCATGAGATTTTCTTATTTCCTTTAAGCTTTCAAGTTTTTTTTTTTCTTTCCATTTTGACGCATCAAATGCATGTTAAGCAGAGTAGTTAGGTGCAAATAAGGCACATTTTTTTTTTGGACAAATAATAAGGCACATTATTTGGAAAGTGTATGTAGGTGCCCTCTTCTATTCACTATTCAATACTCTTAAGCAGTGAACGCGTGATTGAATGTGTGTGTCCATGTGAATGAAAGTGACCTAGAAAAAGAAGGGAATGCCTTTGGTTATTGCTTTGGCCTTGTCGTTTTGCTGCTGCTGTCTGTTACATCTAGGAGATCAATAACACCATTATTTATTACTACTACTACTACTATTGAATTAATTAATTCAAGGTCAACCATAGAGCTCAAATTTTGATGCTACTATTTCATTTCATAACTTCAGTATTTAATTTAAAAATATGCATGTTATTCTTTTAGTTTTCTAAAAAAAATAAATAGATGAGGGATTAACTGATTAATGATTCTACAAAAGATCACATTATTAGATACTCCATAAAAAATCATATAAAAAGGACTTGAAGAATAATATTGGAAGTGTGGTCCATATGGCTATAAAGTGGCATGCAATTGGAAAAAGAATAAGCAAAGTTTATATTCAGTATGGAACAAGGTACTGAACTACTAAGAAAAGCAATTTTCCCATACTTTCCTTTCTATGCATGTGAAAATATTGTACTATATATGTTATATCTTTAATTTCCATGGATAGAACTAGTAAAGCACATCCAATCCAAAAACCTTTATCCTTAAGGGCAATTTTATCAGCATAACATCACATGAAAAAGATTTTTTTCAAACTCATAAAATGGAATGTGAGAAAAGAGAGATAGAAAAGGAATATAAAAAAAAAAAAGAAAGAGAAAAGTATATAAGGATAAAGAAAAAAGAAATGGGGTGGACTTAAATCATATTCTAGCTTCACTAATAGTAACTAAATAGATAATTTTAAAAAAATCAAAATTTGATGATCTTCTTTAGGGGTATTCGCGGTGCGATTTGATTCGGTTTTGAGACAAAAATTGAACTGAACTGCAAGGTAAAAACTACATGCTTTTAGTTTGATTTTGTTGGTTTCCTAAAAAAAATGAACTAAACCAAAAAAAATTACTGTGGTTCGGTTGGTTTGGTTTTTTTCGAGACAAAACATAATTTAAAACAGAGTTAAAATTAACTAACAGATAAAAAGTGGCTAACATAAATCCTTAAGAAAAAATCTGCTCAATATATGTAGTATATAAATTACTCTCTTTTAATTCATTTAAGATCGCTATTGTCATGTTTAAAAGAACTCATTTAAGTGGATTTAGGCCGTAAATTAGTGAGAGTTGGGTTGTAGTTCGATTTGAGCTAGTAAGTTAGTAAAGAAGGCTGTAAATCAATAAGTTTTAGTGTTACTTGCAGTTTGGTTTGATTTCGTTCTGAGGGGAATAAAAACTATGGGCCGAACCGGGCGGTTCATTGAAAAAATATTTTAATAGATCCATTAAATATCGGTTTTTTGCAGTTTTCGGAATTGGTTCGGTTTGTGGTTTTGCCATCAGGTAGGTTCGACTTTGAATAAAAATAGGGAAATAGCTTTTAAAAAGCATCACTGTCGGTCAATGTTTATTTTAATCTTTAAATTAGACGACTTTTTCCTTCAAAATTGAAATAAATTGCACCACAAACACTTTGGGAAACTATGGTTTTCATTCTCATGTAGTTAGAAACGGTTCAAATTGGATAGGGACAAGACAGAATTAACATCAGCTGGCATCGTATACATTATTTAACCGACAATGATGCTTTTGTTGGACTGTTGAGTAGTTATCCTTTGCACCCAAGAAAATAAATGTGTCATTCCATAACAGCTAAGCATATGAAAATACATTCTTTTGTCTATCTTTAGTTCCTTTCCTTCTACAACTTTTAAACCCTAGAACGAGTTTCTTAACTACAAGGTCTACGTCAATGATAAATACCGCTTCTTGCTATGGGGCAGTTCAGATTTGATCAAAGATTTTTATGCGATTCCATACTCATATTCAAAAAGTATCTAAGACTTTTCTGGCAAGTATTGTGTATAATATCATTACACGGTATTCATATGTCTGCCTTTGATAAGGATTGGAATAAGACTTGAGATGAGAGCTTATAAAAATTAAATATGCTAAGCAGCTGCAATATTAATTGAACAATATTGATCTTAATGCTTAGGTAGTTTCTAAAGTTTGTGTGCTGACCAATTGCACAATTAATTGAATACCTATTAAAAAGTGTTAGAAATCATAAGATCAAAGAGAAGATTCATCTCATAGGAGAAGTAAGTTTGGCAGCCTGATAGGGAACAAAACTCAAATGAAATCATATTGAAAAGATGGTAACAATTTGATATAACTTAAAATTATATAACACTTACATGCTAATTAATAAGCTTAACTAACTTGTAATCACTGAACAAACTTCTAACTAATTTTATATTCCTAACAAAAACATTAGGGAGAGATCTTCGTAATTGCTCAAAACTTCAGGGAGAGATCTTTTCAAGCCAAATCACCCCACTATTTTTTTTTGTCAGTTTTGACCAATTTTTATTCGGTCCCCACTGATTATGAAACAAGTTGGTTTTCTCAACCAACTAGATCAGGCACCTAACTGGCTACGAGTTCAACCAGTCGAACAAACCAGACCGATATTCAGAAACATGTCATCAACGTAACTTCATTCATTAACCACGAATTTTAATGTGATTAACCACCAAACTCATTGTGTGAGAGGGTGAGGGAGAGAGAGAGAGAGTAGACAACTATCTTAATCTCTTTTGTCTTCTATAATAAACTCGAGTTGACGTATGCACATACATCCCTTCCTTCGCTACCCTGCTCTCGTTCCCCACCTCACACGGTGCCACAAACTTTGCATGTCCTCTGTTCTCTACCTCGAACATGACGTTAGTTGTATTACTACCCATTTGGATGGTAATCTATGGATGTCTTGCTATTTCAAGGTTTTTGAAGCTGACTTTATTTTATTATGTTTTTTCAAGACACTTTGTACGCTGGTTTGGAACACTGATTATGTGTATGGATCATCTCCTTCTCATTTTCCTCGGCTTAACAAAATATAAGTGGGAGAAGAGAGACAAAAATTAAAATATAGAAATGTGATGAAGAGAAAGTGAGATGAAAAAAGAGATAGAAAGGACGGAAGGAGATGGAGGGATAAATAGAAGGAAAGTATCCAGATCTGATTCTAATATGTAGGTATGTAATGTGAGCTACTTTGATAATTTAGAAGATTAGTTGAGTGGTGCTAGATTAGTCTCGAGTTGACTTCAAAGTAATGGCAAAGACCATTTAGTTGTTGTCTATCAAGCTTTCGCAATCGTACCAAAAAGTCTCACTCGTAATCAAAACAAATAGGGAATTGCAGGGAATTATTCAATTTATCCCTTGTCAAGATAATAAGGCAATCTACTTTTTGATCCAATGTTCACAAATACAAGTACAGATAATTAGACTTACTGCAGGTAGCAACCCATTATTGATATAAAACAATCACACCTGTTCAAAATGGACGGTCATCACAGGACTGTGCTAAGACTCTTCGGACCTTTCCATTGACAGAAACAGAAAGTTGATCGAGTCAATAGTGTCCTCCCATGATAGAACAAACCTGGAGACATGTAAAGACAATTAGTCAAAAACAGCCAATTGAACAGCTGAATCCAAACAACTGGTTAGAATATTATGTAAACAATTCTGGCAACACTAAAATAGGTAACATTTAACATAATTGAGCATCTGCAGCTTGTACACAGCAATGGAGAATGCAGATCATTCAATATAAGCACAAGAAAGGACAAAAAAAAAACATTTCAGAGAAAACATAGTATCCTGTGCATTCTGTCTCCCATTTGTTCTAGGTGGTTTGGCATAGCTAATTACGAAAACAATTCAGCCCAATAAACTGAATTTGTGTCCCAACATAAAAACACACATGAAATCAGAGACAAATATAACTTATAAAAACACTGCTCGAAGCACAGGTAGGAAGGCAATTTGACAATATGTACAGAAGTTATACGATTTAGCATACTCTTTGCTTCAGGTAGTTTTATTGTTCTATCTAGCTAATCCAGTGAGAAAACATTCCCCATGAATTGATATCGTGTCCAAACATGAAAACATACATGATGCTATATACTTACATATCTACACCACCTCAGAAGAATAGCTTCAAACACAGGTAAATAGCGAGTTTATCTTCACACTAGCATTAATGCACTAATTTAATGAGAACAAGCAGCGGAATCCAAATATTGTCAGAATGATTTCTGTTTCTTTTTTTCATACCAAAAGAACATCATACCATAATAATGACACTACACGAAACTATAAAGAAACCGCTACCCTGTATTTATTTTAGACCATAATTGTCTATCCTGGCCGGATAGCGATGCAGAAAACTAACCCCAAAAAACTACAGCGGGATGACCACCAAGCAGAAGATAACACGAAAAAATGGGATTTATACTAAACACATAAACTCTCAAAAAAATTAAAAAAAAATAATCCAAAATTGAAGATATACAGTCATTAATAACCAAGAGTTGGGGATGCTGGCAACTAATCTTTTACCAATGTAAGGTAACGCAGCCAACAATAAATCCTTAACACGTCCAATCCTTCCCTAGACCCCACCCCACCATGACAGAAGTTTTGTAACACTAGGTTCCCGTTTTCATTGCCCAGATGCACAGCCACAACCAACCTAAGGCATAATTTGGGTGCTAGACTGCTAACATAATTTCTCTAGATCATTTAACATTGTATAGGAGCCATACAACACGTTCCTAGAGGGTAAAGGACTAGCATTAGCAATATATCCAAATCCAAATCATAAAGATCGACATCGGAAAAAGTTTTGCTTGGATTGCCAACTGCCTAGCGCAACTGTCTTATTGTTTGGACTTGCATTTGGTTACATAAAGTATAGTAAAAGCGTGCAATATAGTAAAATGTACCATCTTTTGCAAGACCTTGTGAGAAATATTGAAATTTAAGGAGAGATAAACAGGAACTAAGTTGAATTCAACTCCATCACCCACAAACCCCTACATCAGACCGCAAAGTGGTACTTCTGATATCTTGCAGGCTATTGTTTCTTTGTTTGATTATTAAAACATACAGGTTCCAAAGGATTTTGAATTTGACTAACCTAAGCCTACAATTGTCACATGCTACAATTCAAACTACATGCCCTTTTTGCAGAACTCAATCAAACCCATAACTGCAACCAATTACCTATGCAGAATGGCAACAAATGACCACAAAAAAGGGAAACAAGAGGAAAATAATTATTTGCTCGAAATCTATCCTCAAACTAATGTGCACTTAATGAGAGATGATTGGAAACAAGAGGAAGATAATTATTTGCTTGATCTCTATCCTCAAACTAATGTGCACTTAATGAGAGGTGATTCATTAATTAGCTCTCTTATGCATACGTATCATCTAATCTATACGATGGAATCCTTAGTTTATAACAGCCAATGAAGACCAATACTGCAAAGTTGAAGGAAACAATTTTTATTACCAAAAAAGCAAGGATAAAAAGGGCACCGACTATCCTTCCACAAAAGTCAAAACTTTTGCAAGGAAGTGTCAATATGCTTCGCTTCATCCATCCCATTACATACTACCATTACAAGAAATGAGAAAATTATTTAAAACATTCATATCAATTTCTCAAAAAGCTCAAACACCACAACCAATCTTTAAAACCTAAAAAAAATCCCTAATCTTCAACAACCACAACAAAAATCAAGGGCGAAACGGAAACAAAATGGAAGTCCAATTGAGAAGAAGAAATTGTAACCTACCTATGACTGGTAACCACCGCCAATCGCATTCTGGTCCTCTTCGATAGCAGTATTGAGATAAACAGGTGGGAAAACAGCATCACCATACTCCTCCCTCATTTTCTCGATATAAGCCTTATCGTAAACATAACGGCGAATTGGAGGACGGTTACGGCGCTGATCACGAGTATAATATTTGATGTCGTAGACATGTTCAGGAAGGGAGTTAGGGATTTCCGGCCTTTCTTTGACGGTAGCGGGGCAGAATACACGGTATTCTAGGGCTCCTGGTAATGCCGACTTGTACTCTGGATGAGCACAAGGTCCTGTTATCTCCCATGGTTTCTTGAACAATCCCTTCAGCTTCTGCAATAGGGAATTTGACGCGCCTTTCGCCATTGCAACTCTTGATTCTCGATGGTGGAAAATAATTAAAAGGTTCCAGTTTTGTTTAGATCAGATCGGAGGATAGATACATGTTTTTTAATATACCCCCACACATTTTCTAATTGACAAAAATACCTTTCACATAATTGACAAATTTTAACTTTCACAACATTCTCTCTGGTGTGGGACTCACAAAATCTGAAATCGTATTTACCTAATGGAAGGTAAATACGATTTGCATTTAATAACCATTAAATACGCAGAAAATCTCAAATCATATATACGTATCTGAAAGGTATATACGATTTGATGTTTTTCAACCTTATTAATTGCGAAAAATTCAAATCGTATATACCTATATACGACTAGATGCTAATTGTATATACGTATAATTTGAGATAAATGTAAGTCGTATGTATCCTGTTGTGGGGCTACATACGATTTTTTCTTGTACAAATCATATATACCCTATTGTGGGGGGTATATTCCGATGTGGTCCCATAATCGATTAGAGAATTCTACTTCATGGTTGGATCCGTATACCGGTCGTTTTGCCCTATGGCAGGCTACAGCTCCTCCGGTGATTCCGACCGATGCGCCCACATGTGTAGACTTATCCGATGATTCCGACGATTTACTCGGCCTACATTGACACTGTATATTTCTTGTATATATTATTTGTCCATATCTATTATTATTTGTCCATATCTACACCATTGATCATCGTTCGAAGTCTCATCCTAACCGTTAAAATTAATACAAATATTATTATGAAAAAAGTAAAAATAAAATAAAATAATGCACGTCGTATATACCTAAGTATGGGGTATATACGACTTGCATAATAAGGAGTCGTATATACCCCTATATACGATTTGTATTTTAACAAATCGTATATGCCTAACCAGCACGTATATTCGACCTACATTTTTATCCCACGTCGTATTTAATAAAATTATGGTATATACGATTTTGATTTTGTTAAAGTCGTATATACCTATGGTAAGGTATATACGATCATAGTCAATTTTGTTAGGGGCATTTTCGTCAAAAAATTTTATGTGGAGGTAGATGGGAAGAGTGTGGGGTTACCAAAAAAACCCTAGATACATTGCATATGTGATTATGGGTTGATTGAACTAGAAGAAGCCCAATCATATTATATTTACATACATAGCTATTTGCACTACTAGTGTTTTCTAATACACTCCTTTTAGGGCCCATTTGTTACAATTTTTAAAAATAATTACTTTTGACATGAACTTATGAAAAAATTATTTTTTTTAAATTTTTCATCCGTTCTTTATACTTTTTTAGAAAAGAGAATCTAAAATTTGTTTCAAAACACAAGTTATTTTGAGTAGTTTCTCATAAAAATTATTTTTCAAGGTTGTTTTACAAAAAAAATAATTTTCATTTTTTACACAAATACAAAATAATGGTTGTTTTTAGGGAGGGATCAACTAATTCCCTCACAGTCAAATTACAGTACGATATAATATAAAATGTTTTGACATTCCAGGTTGCTGAGATTTCGCTTTATATTATGGTCACCGAGAAACAACGTAGCAACAAGTAATAGTAGGTATTCTTTCATCCCTCCCCGGCAGGGGCGGAGGCAAGATTTTTTTTTTGTAAGGGGTGTTGTACAAAATAAATTTCTACATGTAGAAAGTTTGATTTTAAGTAATATCTTACATGTATTTTGGCCTTTTGCATGTATTTAGCGGGTTATATTAGAGTACATTCAAAAAACCGCCGTTTCAAATTTTTTTAGTAGTGTTTTTCATATATGTGAAAATTAGTAGAGGTAGTGTATTATTTCTCATGTTATTAGTGGCGTCATTATATAAAATTTACACTACGACTTAAAAAAATTGAAGTTTGTTGGTGACCATCGCCCCACTAAACACATTTGTTTTAAGCTAAATTACACTTTTGGTCATTCATCTTTGGCTTTGGTGTCATTTTCGTCTTGTATCTTTTTTTTTATCGTCTAGGTCACTCATCTTTTCATTTGTGTGTCATTTTGGTCTTTTTTTGGTATTTTTCGTCCATTGACTTAACAGACGCCACGTTGGCAGTTAATTGCTGATGTAGCATCCTAATTGTCCAATTGACGTGTCTTCATTAAATGACATGTCCAATAGGGGATCAAATTGAAACTAAAAAAACATACCACCACCACAAATCAATCACTCTTCAACCCTTTTTTCATGAGGCAAACATAATCATCTCTTCAAAACCCAAAACCTCCAATTTCTCAAACCCCTAAATTCGGTCAAACCACATAAATTTGGTCAAACCACCGTGTGACCACCCTCTTCCTCCGTATTGCAGACTTGGAACCCACAGTCTAAGGTGAAACCATCCCAGCTGCAAGGTTGGTGCTGCTCATCCCAGCTGACCGGATAAACTAATTTTTGACAGTAAATTAATTAAGTTTTTTTCAAAAACACTAAATTAATTAACTTTCTCCAAGAATAGGTGTTGAACCATTGAATAGAATAAATATTGTTTTGAAAAATCAACATTTTAATTGATTCAATTCATAGCATTTGAATGTTGTAATGTTTTAAGTTTATTTTAATAGTTAATGTTTCTTCCGTTTTATTTTATATACACAATATCTCCAATATGAATTTTAAAAATCTCTTTCTAGGGTTATTTTAGTTTTATGATTATATGAGGTGCACCATTTATCCTTACGTTTCATATTATGCCATTAAAACTCAAATCACTATATCTAAAAGAAAGAATACCCTGCAACCTGTGGCACAAGTGGTTAACAAAGCAATGGATATGTTGTTTGAGTGGGGGCTGGTGCGCAACCAAGTTGGTGTTGCTGATGTTGACTTTTCTTTGCAGCAGCCACGGGTTGAACAGTGGATTAAACCGCTAGCAGGTAGCTACAAGTGCAATGTCGATGCGGCGTTATTTGCGGGTGAGAACAAGTATGGTTTGGGTATTTGTATTTGTGACTCTACGGGCTCTTTCTACGAAGGCAAATCAATGTTGTTTAATGGCTCTCCAACACCACAAGAAGCAGAAATGATGGGTCTTTGGCAAACTTTGCTTTGGTTGCGAGATTTGGGCATGTCTTCAATTACCATAGAGCTGGACTGTTTACCAATTGTAAATGGTTTGAAGACAAACCTTCAATCAAACACAGAATTTGGCATGCTAATGTCTTCTTGTAGAAACTTTTTATCTAGATTTCAAAGCTTTCAAGTTAGCTTTATCCGGAGACAAGCAAATCTTGCCGCTCATACATTAGCGAGAGCTTCAAGATTTAATCCTTGTTCCCATGTTATTAATTTGATTCCAACTTGTATTGAGACTATTATTTATAATGAAATGAGATAAGCTGCTGAGCTAGGTGCACAACTTATAAGCGAGGCGGGTATCGGTTATTCTCATATTTTCCGCATTCGAGATTCTTGGGGGTTAGTATGGCGAATTGCATTGATAAATATGGTACCTCAAATGTTACCCGCTCAAGCTCTTCATACTCACTATCAAATGTTCATCAACCGCAACCTAGCTCGTACAGCATTTGATTGGTATAGGGCACGCTTTGGAGCCGTTCTCATCCAAGAGTATCACGGACCAATAAATGTTGGACCAAATCCTTATATTTACATAAGCTATTTACTGCACATTGGAACAGAGGCGCGACATGTGATACTTAGAGATAGTGGAAACTCATGGCAATCCAATGATGTAAGTCCCATTTTATTTTATTTTCTAAAATGTTTTTGGGGTTTTTTTGTTGTTTTTTTTTAATTTCTTTTATTTTAATTGGCTAGTCCCTATGAAAGCAATGAGTTGATTCGTATCTTCAACCATGATTTGTTGGGTTTCACACAAAGAATTGGTCAAGTTGAAGATGCACATATTGATCTTGAGATTGATCAAGACGATGAGGATCAGCCACCCCTTTATCGCGTAAGAGACCCATTTGGGTATCATTGGCAAATAGAGTCCGCAGATAGGATACCTTTTTTCGCAAACAACAACTGATCAAGTTGGGGACTCAAGTAACAAATAGCGAATACGCAGAAAAAATTGTATGATAATTGTTTTTGGATTTAGCGACCATTTATGTTTTAGATTTGCTACGTAAATTTTCATTCCATTTTAAATTTGTTTGTGTTATCTCTGCGGCACACAGTAGTTGGATTATGTTTTTATCTTATACCAGTAGTTTTATTTCATTAGGTGGTGGGTTTCAAATTCTTACTCAGAACACTTTATGTCTTGCCTATATCATCATGAAATTTGGAAATAAATGTACACGGTAATGTATGTGGTATATATTTTGAGGCGTTTTAATTGAATTTTTCAAATACAAATAAACTAATTAAGCAACCTTTATATATATCTTATATTTTTGAGTCTTCAATTCACGCTTCTAACTTGTTTTTTATTCAATGAGTCACATGATTTCTTCTGCATTAATGAATTTCTTATTGATGTATGAGACCCTATTTATGGATATTGGTTTGTGGATTCCTTTTTTTGTGACTTCAATCTTTTATGGTACATAGCTCAGGCATGACTTGCTTCTTGGTTCCCACCTTTTTTAATCTATTCTAAACATTTCCTTGCAAGGATAAGGCATCTAAACTTAGATGGTTGCTTCCATTAAAAGGTGCATACTAAAAGTCTTTAAATCAACACAACCAAAATGTTTATAATAAAACTTTCTAAATCAACACAACCAAATATTCATCAAGATGCTTCCTTCCTTCATCCTTGCCATCAAGATACCTTCTAAATCAAATCAACACAACCAAATGCTTCCTTCCCTCATCCTTGTTCATCAAGAGAAAAATAAGTATAAGGACAAATAGTAAACTTTCCAACTAGTAAACAATTGAACAACTAGAAGGAAAAATCAGTTACTGTAATTGAATAAATTAAGACTTCATGAGCAACCAACATGCTACTTGTCACAATTGAATAAATTTAAAACTTACACTAACTTCTCAAATCACAATCATTATTTGGTTGTGATTAAGATGATGATCCCGTAGATACTTCAACTCCTCCAGGTTACATTTATGCTTGAGCAAATTCTTGGTACAATTGAAAAATAAAACAAAATTAGTTTGATTGCATTAATTAATACTTGATAAAAAACATAATTTAACAACTGAATTTCACAGAATAAAGAAGTACTTGATACTACATTTTCAGATGACTCATAGAGGTTCTTCTAGGTTGAGGTCTTTGAATTGAAAGAGAGAAGGTCTCAACCAATTTTGAGCACTAATGAGTGCTTCTGCCATTTCTGGATTAAGACAACTTCTAAAATGGTCCAAAATCCTACCACCGGTGCTAAAAGCACTCTCAGAAGAAAGGGTACTAGCGCCGTGACCCGTGCGAAGCACGGGGTCAAGACTTTAGGTTCTACGGAAGAATTATAAGAGGAAGATTAGATTAATAGTAATTAAAGCCAAAGTTCAAGGACAACAATAGTAGAAATGCTATTAGATTAATAGTGACATTGAAAAGGTTCAAAACAGCATATGAAAAATGTATGCCATGTATGACAATGGAATGAATTAGATACTAAAACAGCATGAGAACAATAAACAGTTGGCAATCAATAAGTTATCTGAAACCAAATAAATGAAAATCAATCACTAAATGAAGAAACTAAACTGTATTTTGGAGGCTAATTATGGCCAAAGCAACTTAGCTCATCAATAGGTCACCTACACCTATCTTGGACAATATCTCTCCATTTGAAAAACTACACCACACTCAACCAAATCACACTGCCCTGAAATCCTTTGGCTGCTTATGCTATGCAGCAGCTATTCCCTAAGTCAGACACAAATTTAGCCATGGAGCGTCTATGGAGAGAAGAAACTGGTTTTCCACATAACGGATGATAGATCAACTAATTTAATAACTCATGTTAGGTCAACTGATTTCATAATCATCATCATTAGTTCAAATGGGCTGTTAGTTAGATTTACTGATTAAGAACATATGAGGTACATAGGCCAAAAAATATAGTCACTAAATTAGCAATTGAGTTACATGGAATCCGTAATGGAGATAACTTTACTGATTAAGAACATATAAGGCACATATGGCAAAAAGTATAGCAACTAATTTAGCAATCTAGTAACATGGAATCTGTAATAGAGATAACAGAAAATAGAAACATATTTCATAGATAGAAGTGGTACATTACAAAAGAGTTGTCAACCATAGACATCCTAGGGGCATTATGCAAGGGAACATACAAAAAAAACAAAGATAAAGTACCCTAAAGAGGCACTATGGACAGTGCACAAAAAACAGCTGTGAATAGGCAAAGCATAATAGACCCAGATGCACACCAAACCATAAAAAACCAAGTTGCTGCCAAACAGAAAACCCAAACTGATCTAGACAACTTTCAGAAATAGGGATTTCCTAATCCTCAAGAACCTTCACAAACAGATATTTCCTATTATTCTTAGCCACACCTAGCTTGAGAGAAGTCCCTGGAAGGAGTCCATTCAATCCACGAAAGGTTGACCACCCATCAGAAACACAGCAGTAATTAGGCCTTGAGCTATTCCATTGAAACTTACAGTTCCATTTCCTTCCACGAAAGTTAACCAAAGTAATGGAAGTAGCTGTAGGAGAGAAGGCAATTTCACAAAAACCAATGTGAAGGTACTGCAAAGACCAAAAAAAGAAAAACAAATAGTTAAATAGATACAAAGTTAATGTCTAGAAGCTGCCAAAACATGAGGAATAAGGGGCTAGTTTTCCGAATTAACAAAGCCAAGAAATAAATAGAAAAAGAGACAATGAACTAAAACTAATTATAAAAGGGGAATCTCCAAGATAAGTCTCACACACCAGAAATGGGGTGTTAGTTTCCTCAACAGAGAGATCCTTCATGAGGCAGTGGTAAAAATGAACACCATCAATAAAAAGAAACTCATCAGTTTACTCATTGACAATACTCATTGGCAGTTCAGGTTCTCCAAGGCCAAACTTCTGAGGAGGCAATGGATAGGTAACTTGCTTCCCCATCCTGTCCCTTTCATACATTTTGAAAGTGGTGCCCTGAACAAATTTCAGAGTAATCCAACCACCACTGAAGAGGTTGTAAACCTCCCCAGTGCGAGCAGCACCATGATGTAAATATACCCTATTTGGGCGTTGTTTGATAGAGATGACAAAAACTTTCCCCAAAGGATCCAAGAGACGAACAATGGTAGGCATATCATTGTAAAAATCTGCTAAAAAGAGAACTGGACGTGGTTGCATTGACCAGAAAATAAGTGACACAAAATTAGGAACATGAACAACATGAAACAAAGGGAAAAACACTTATTTAAATGGAGCAAAAGGGTAACTCACAAAGCCAGGAAAAAACTCAAAATGGTAAGTGTGGTATTTGAGAAGGCATTCTGCAAAATATGGGTCACTATCCAGAAGAGCCAGGGAATCCATCTAGGAAAAAAAAAGATGATCAATGTAGAAGAATAGAATAGGGTGATTCTACAAAAGTAAGATGAAGGACAAAAAGGAAAAAATAAATATACATCTTGCATGAAACAAATAAAGTCCAGGCAAGTACCAAAAGGGGGGAAAATGCTATGTAATCATGCAAAATCCATATAAACAATTATGACAACTACACAGGATGTATGGAGTAAATAAAGGCTAAGACAGATATGAATAACTTGAAAAAGTTGCTACACAGCCATGAAAAGCCATATAAACATTCACCTACTAAAAATCAAAATAAACAATGTATGAAGAAAGGAATACGATTGTTTTAGGAAAAGAGTAAGACACAGAGTAAAAAAAATCCAACCAAGTATGATTCTAACATACACACTAATTACAACTATGCAGAATACATGATGTAAATAGCAAGGTGAGGCTGAAAGGAAAGACAATGTAAAAATGAGAGAGATAGACAAAATAGTAAATCAAAAAGAGTGACATTTCTAAATGATCAGCATTGATGCCACAATATTTGCCCTCAACTCTAAACATTCATCCACTAAAAACCAAAATAAACAATGCATAGAGTAAAAAATAAACAAGTATGACTCTAATACACACACTAATTACAACTATGCAGAATGCATGATGCAAATAAAAATCAAGGCAAAGACCAATAAGTTCAAAAATTTGTTACACAGCCATCAAAATCCATATAAACACTTACACACCAAAAAAACAAAATAACCAAATGATAACCAGGAATATAGCAAGGTGAGGCAAAATACATAATGTGAACAAAACTCAACGCAAAGGCCAATAAGTTCAAAATTTTGTTACACAACCATGAAAATCTATATAAACATTCATCCACCAAACACCAAAATAACCAAATGATAACCAGCAAAATAGCAAGGTGAGGCAAAAGGAAAGACAATGTAAAAATGAGAGAGATAGACAAAGCAGTAAATCAAAAAGAGTGACATTTTTTAATGATCAGCATTGATGCCACAATATTTGCTCTCAACTCTTCTTAATGCAGCATAAACTATAAACCATATTCAATCACGATTCTAAAGATAATTTGATGCAATCCACTTATACCAAATTACAAACTATGAGCCATATTGATTCATGATTCCAAAGATAGAGCAGCCATGTTTACATTATCTGAACAAAAGGAAAAGCAGAAGTAATGGCATTACCTTATGATTCAAAAGGCGAAGCAAACACAGGGGAAAAGCAATCTGAAGCTGGCAAGGAAAATAATGCAAACAATTAGAAAATAGAAACAAAGAAGTAAAAAGAAAAGGGCAGAACATTGAAATGCAGAGAATAACCTGAAAAGAGTTGCAAGAAAGTTATGTGTGAGAGTGTTGGGGTGTGAGTATTTATAGAAAATGAAGGCAAATTAGCAACAAAATTAATACACATTTGTAAAAACGGTTAGAAATGTAAAACATATAATAAAGTTGGAATTAATAGGAGGCAAGGAAACATAATTAGAAGGAGCTGTGAGTGTTAAACGTTAGCTTCACCAAGTTAACAAAAGATTTAAAGCTGAGAATTGTAGGAAGAGGAAACCATGATTAACAACAATTGGTACTACCTCCGTCTCATTTTATATGCAGTTTAAGGTTGTTGCACACATATTAAGAAAAATTATTAGTAGTCTAGATTTTATAAAAAGTGTTGTCTAAATTACCATTTAATCCTTTATCTCTCTACATAGATAAACGTGAATCATTTATTAAATGTAAAAAGTTGTAATGATTAATAAGGGCAATAGTGGAAAAACATATTAGATGCTTTCTTGGAAATGTAAAACAATAATTAATTTGGGACAAATTCATTTTGCTAAAACAACTTATAAAATGGGACGGAGGTAGTATTAGGAAGGGTAGCTTGATGAAATAAACTTAACAGCATTGGGAAGAGGAGATGTTATCAGTTCAGGAAAGACTGGAAATGAAAGAAGAATGGAAATTAAATAAAAGAAGAGAAGTTCAGCCACGTGGAGAAGAGAGAGGCGAGAACATAAGCATGCCGGCAATGTTAAGAAAAACCCAGGAAAGGTAAGCAAACAATGAAATACACGTGGACTAACATACCTGAAATAATATCTTTGACGCCATCTTCACTTCTTCAAGGAAGATAAGCAATGCCGCTGCTGCACTGTTTGAGTAACCAAAGTGAAAAACCATCATTGCACATAGCTGAATGGAGCTCACTTGGCACCGGAGCCACTTACGTGGACCACATGGCGGCGAGCAACTGGCCGGAGATTTGGAGGGAAGGCGCGGAGCGCTTGGCGTCATGACCTACTGTTCATCCAACGTGGAGACTACCACGGGATGTAAATGTAGTGATAGTGCTATAGTGTCGAATTTTTAAGTTGATCCATAAGAATGTAAAGGTGATCGATGGGCAATGCTTTGTAGATACCAGATTTCCTATATTAGTTTTTCTTTGGGTTCTCATATATGACATTCCAACCATGGAGGCATCTAGGATACACAATTTTGAAAGTTCATTTTTTATTTATTTGAAATAAGTTAAGAGTTAATGCAAAATAAGAAACTTAGGGTGATCAAACTAGAAATTTTACAAGGTGTTAAGCGTTAATTATTTTTTTCAAGGGTGTGCAGGTGCACCTAGCTCCACATATGTTGCCAACCAAGGCTAATTTTTTGCGAGTACATAATAAATAAGAGAAAACATAAATAAATATTTAAAAATCAAGATACAACATGATCGAAGATATGTGTGTGAAGATATGTGTATCTTTACACACACACATATCTACACACAAAATGTTTATAAAGAGACGCTCACAATAGTCAATATATGTCTCTCAATCTACAAAGAAGATTACTTAGGACCAGAACAAGCGGGTAGTTAGTTACATATGTTTTTCCCACCCATATCAAAATATATTATTTCTAATATGAATGTGTCACAAAATTGTGTCTTTGGTTAGTACTAGGTCTCAAAAATGTATTATATCAAGGTGACAATCACCATGTCTCTGATTGACAAAAGTATCTTTAACTATAAAAACGTAACAAAAAATGTATCTGAGAAGTATCTAAGAAGTTCGAAGCGAAGTTTTTTTCAAAAGAATAAAAACAGCATATAAGGAACAATTTGTAAAGTTTTGTCCTTAAATAAATAAAAAAAAGAAACATGTTTGTAGTAAATGTAACACAACTTTTTGTAAAGTCTCAAACTTTGGCATATTTTATCCCTTCATAAAATTGATAAACGACTTGGCCTTCCTTTATGATTGCTGCAGAAAGGAAATTCTCACAATTCTTAGCTCCAATTCTTGAAATCTCGATGACAAGTGTATTTATAAATAGACGAATAAACTCAACACAACGTGCATTTGACCAAAGATTACTTTTAACCACACCACGAGCTCCATCATTGACCAAAAAATCCACTTGAGCACCTTCAATGTATGCCTTGCATGTTCTCAAAATATCATGAGCTCGACTTACAAAATGCCCCACAATAAAGTCCTCAAAATACTGAAACAATAAAAAAACTCTACTAATAAACAATTTAACTTTAAACATCATAAAAGCAATAAACTTAGGTTTAAGGCAATAGTAAACTTTTAATATTGCATTTTGTAGAAATTGCCAAATTCTTCAACCACATTATTGACATTTTCTACATATCTAATCTATGTGTCGTACTAAGCATTTTGTTTCTTACACAAACTAATTATTTATTATTTTGTCATTCTCTTGTAGAAAAACGGCCAGCAGTATAGGTGAAATTGCAAACAAAAAAACATGCATTTTATTTCTTACACAAACTAATTATTTTTTATTTTGTCATGCTCTTGTAGAAAAACGGCCAGCAATATAGGTGAACCTGGCAAACAAAACAAACTTGCAAGAGATGTAAAAAATAAAAATAGAACCAAGACTAGAATCAAACCTTGGGAGGTCTTCTCATCATATAAGACATTTTGGGCAATGAATGAGCGAACACATTCTCATTATAAAGTAGGGCAGTACTTTCGGCATCCCTAACAGAGGGTTGTTTTCCTGGAGGATGACTAAAGAAAGGTTTTGCATTGGAAACTAGATCCTTTATGGAAATTAGAACCTGTGAAACTGTTGAAATCCCTGGAAGCCAACACTCATTCTCGCTTTTAGAGTCATATATCTCGTTGTCAGGGTAACTGTTAAGTAGACTAAGGCGTACTCTACCCGATGCCTCAAAAGCTGGATGCAAACTAATATTTGAAGAGTGGGAGTAGACCCGCTGCCACGAAAGATGACTCTTTAGTAAGACTTGGAATAAATGTGTAACAACAACATAATATTAATGAGATATAACATCATCAACCACATACCGGTGGCACATTGGGATAGTAACGGGGAAAGTAAATATCAAAAAAGAAAAGACCATTATGGTAAGGAGTCCCTTCTGCTCCAACAATTACAGCCCTCAAGAGATCCATCCTTGATTCATAAACTCGAACAAATATGGAATCTGATAAGGATAAAAGAAAGTCAAAGAAATATCGCGATTACGCATATGATGACAAGAGCACTTTACGCATTATGATTTGACCACAAATTGATAGTTATTTAACGATTCTAAATTTAAACTAGAGACAAATATTTTGACACTAAAGAAAAAATTGAGAAGATTTCAAGAAGAATTATCATGAAAATAAGCAAAAATCACTTGATGTGGAGTTCTATGAAAAATTATAACATTGATTAGTTACAACTCACACAATACAAGCTCATCCACTTTGAACAAACTCACCTGGCAAATCCTTCTCCAAAATCTTTCGCTCTTTTTGGATTACTTCAACCCAATTTTTTGAATGCTATTCAAGAAAGAGTTTCATTCATATAATTAGCATTAGAACTAAAAGAGTCTCTTTAAAGGTATTGAAAAATAAAAAGTTACCTGATCTGTGGAGGAATTTTTATGAATAAAGTGATGGCCCGAAGCGTGTTTGACAATATCAAATTGCTTAAAATTTTGGAATTTACTCATAATCGCATGGTGTGAACGGTGGCTAATAGCTGCTTGCTTCAAAAAAAAATTGATGGCAGATGGTGGCAATAGGTTCCTGACCTCTGAATTATCAGCAAAATCATCATCGTGTTTCGAATCATGCCCTTTGCGCTGCGATGCAGTCGATCCCTTTTTATTATGGGCAGTTTGAGAGAACTGAGAAGAAGAAGACAACTTTGTCTTTCCATTATTACTTTTACTAACTTTTTCTTCTGTCTTTCCCCTTTTACTTTTATTGACTTTTTCACCAATTATCACTGAATCCTCAAAGCCACCAACATTGTCAATTACGATCACATCATGCAAAATGTCCTACAAAAGAAAAATACAAGTTTTACATGAGAGAAGAAAAATAGAAGGTTTAGAAATAGTTGTAAATGATATATAGACAAAATAAAAGAGCATAGATTGTATCAAAGAAAACAATAGTGCTTGTGTAACTTTCAGACTAAACAAAAACAAAACTAACTATGGTAAGCTTTCCTCCTCCATTGTACTTATCTATAATTACAAAGAAGGTATTCCCAATACTCTTACCTTTTGGAGGGTACCAGTACCTTTTAATATTTGGTGTTCAATATTTGTTTATGCATCTCACTTACTAACCACATCACTTGAGAGTTGAGAAACCAAAAGAAAGATTCTGAACATGTATGTAAGTCAAATTCACAATGTAACAACCATTGTTCTTTTCAGCCATTTTCCGGATCAGCACAAAAGTCCAGTTTGGGTATATATCATCACCAAACCAACTACACTAAACCCTTCAAATAATAATAAGTAAATTGGAGAGTCGCATCATACTAATCTACCAAACACACACCGATAAGATAGAACAAGCTGGACCACAAAAAAAAACCCTACTAATCCATTGAAATTAATTAAAAAAAAAAAAAAAGGATTGGTGGTAGGAGAAGGAAGCATACTCCACGTTTTTTCTGCTTTTTGAGAAGATTAACTGGGGGAGGAATCTCAACAACGTCAGCAGCATCCTCCATAGGTTTGGTTCCACTCATCCGTTATGGTCCTCCTGCATTTCAAATACAACACAAACAACAACCATGGGTTTTAAATGTATCTTGACATTCCCGAATATCTAATAAATTGCAAGCAACGTATATAAATACCCAAAAATTAAAGTCACTAACAATCTAAACAGAGGAGGTGCTGGTACCTGAGAAGATGATGCCACGGGGAATTGAAAACCAGAGAACTCAAACGCGTTCTCTTTACTAGGAGAAGGAAGGAGGTGGGGGGCGCGGGATTATCAAATACAAGAAATTAGGGTAAATAAATAGATAATAAATAACAAAAGAGGAAACAAATAAAAAAACGGAAGCGAATAAAAAAATAAGGAAAGAAATTAAAAACGCCAACGGTCCTGTAACCAAAATAAAGAGGAACAGAAGAGTCCCAGGCTAGATACGGACGGGTATTTGCGTGTTTTTTTTAATTTTATTTTATGAGGTAAGTTAGTGCTATGGAATTTTAAAAAAAAATTATTTTTAAAGTGTGACCGGATAAACTAATTTTTGACAGTAAATTAATTAAGTTTTTTTCAAAAACACTAAATTAATTAACTTTCTCCAAGAATAGGTGTTGAACCATTGAATAGAATAAATATTGTTTTGAAAAATCAATATTTTAATTGATTCAATTCATAGCATTTGAATGTTGTAATGTTTTAAGTTTATTTTAATAGTTAATGTTTCTTCCGTTTTATTTTATATACACAATATCTCCAATATGAATTTTAAAAATCTCTTTCTAGGGTTATTTTAGTTTTATGATTATATGAGGTGCACCATTTATCCTTACGTTTCATATTATGCCATTAAAACTCAAATCACTATATCTAAAAGAAAGAATACCCTGCAACCTGTGGCACAAGTGGTTAACAAAGCAATGGATATGTTGTTTGAGTGGGGGCTGGTGCGCAACCAAGTTGGTGTTGCTGATGTTGACTTTTCTTTGCAGCAGCCACGGGTTGAACAGTGGATTAAACCGCTAGCAGGTAGCTACAAGTGCAATGTCGATGCGGCGTTATTTGCGGGTGAGAACAAGTATGGTTTGGGCATTTGTATTTGTGACTCTACGGGCTCTTTCTACGAAGGCAAATCAATGTTGTTTAATGGCTCTCCAACACCACAAGAAGCAGAAATGATGGGTCTTTGGCAAACTTTGCTTTGGTTGCGAGATTTGGGCATGTCTTCAATTACCATAGAGCTGGACTGTTTACCAGTTGTAAATGGTTTGAAGACAAACCTTCAATCAAACACAGAATTTGGCATGCTAATGTCTTCTTGTAGAAACTTTTTATCTAGATTTCAAAGCTTTCAAGTTAGCTTTATCCGGAGACAAGCAAATCTTGCCGCTCATACATTAGCGAGAGCATCAAGATTTAATCCTTGTTCCCATGTTATTAATTTGATTCCAACTTGTATTGAGACTATTATTTATAATGAAATGAGATAAGCTTGTTTTTGTCAACAAAAAAAAAAAAAAAAAGAATACCCTTCCAATAAGCCTCATCAACAACTCAATATTTTTAACACCTAGGCCACCTTCCTCCTTAGACTTACATAGCTTCTCCCAGGCCACCCAATACGTTCCCCGGACATCTTCTTTAATACCCCACAAAAACTCTCATTTTATCTTAATCATTCTCTTCGACACCTTCTTTGGCGCCTTATAAAACGATAAATAGTAAAGAGGTATACTATTTAACACAGAGTTAATAAGAGTTATTTGGCCACCCATCAAGAGATGGTGTCCTTGCCACAAAGATAATCTCTTACGAAGTTTATCAATCACTAGTTTCCAACTTGAGCAACGCCTTGGGTTTGCTCCCACGGGGATGCCCAAGAACTTGAAGGGAATAGATTCCGTATGACAATGAAGAAAAGTAGAAGTTGTATTTAAGAAATCCTCTGAGACATTAATCCCTATAAGTTTGCTTTTGTGAAAATTGACCTTCAACACCGATGCAAGCTCATAGCTTCCAAGAATCGATTTGATGCTCCAAAGGTTTCCCCAATTAGCTTTCCCCAACATAATAGTATCTTCGGAAAATTGCAACATATAAAAATGGAGATTATCATGAACCTTATAATCAACAAAAGAGCCTATATCCACCGCCTTAGCCATCATAGCCAACAAACCCTCGGCAACAATCAAGAAAAGGAATAGCGAAAGAGGTTCGCCTTGCCTAAGGCCTCTTCTAACTTGAAAATCCTTAGTAGGACTACAGTTGACCAACACTGACATAGAGCTAGAAAAAGCACAAGCCTTCATCCATTTAATCCACTCCGAACTAAAACTCATCCTCTCCATCATGAATACCAAGAACTTCCAAGAAATAGAGTCACGGGCCTTTTCAGAATCAACCTTGAAAAGCAAACAATCTTCCTTGTTTTGCTTTTCCGTGTCAACGATTTTATTCACCACCAATACACCATCTAAAATGTTCCGACCTCCCAAAAAAACTGATTGACATTTAGATATAAAATGTTCCTTGTTTTTATAATATGTCAATTTCTGATCAGTTGAAATTGCAAAATATTCATGCACTAACATCGTCGATGTATACTAATTAAATCCTTTTTATAAATAAAATGTGTCAGTTTTGGCCCAGCCCAGTGACCCGGTGTTTTCAGCTAAGCTAGGCTCAAAGAATAGAGGCCCAAAAATAACCTAGTCATTTTGCCCGAGTCCAATTGGCCCAGTTTATTTGACCTTTGGGCAATCTGGGCTCACTTTTTTTGAATGTTTTTCTTTGTTTAAATTTAGTTGGTCTGGGGCTGCGCAAGACTATAAAACACAGTTCAGTAGATAATTGTCTGACCTAACTTTCTTTTCACTTTGGCCTATTAGGCTAGGCCGAACTGAGTCTGGCAGCCAGCTTGAAACCTCTATTTTTATTTTAGGCATCTTACGATAATGAAAAACATTAATTAAAGTTATTAGAAATCTTTTTCATATGCCTCAAAAACAATATTTTACCAACAAAGGTTGGTCTGAGTGGTAACTGGACTCAGATCCCACCCTAAAGTTTCGGGTTCAAATATTGGGTGTGGCAAAAACTCTGTTGGGAGGGGAGAACCACGCGGGCCGGCAAAGTCAGGTACTCGTGGCCCGACGTAGATTATCATCAGCAAAGTCAGTGAAAACTGTACACCAATAACATGGTAACCAAAAAATATGCCTAAAAAACAATCTTTTATATATAACCAATGTCCTGAGTTCGAATCCAGCATTGGGCATACAACAATGTTAAATCTCTTGAAGGAGAGCTTGGCGACCCATTGTTGTCCTACCTTCTTGAAAAAATGTCCGACAATTTTCGGTTTAATTTAGTCACTATGATTTAGTGTAGGTAATTGAGTTTTTTTTTAAATAATTAAGTTATTATTAAATGTAATAGGGTCTTACAACAAAATCCGAAATTCTATGTATCCAAATTTGTGTCTAGAAATATGTCTCAATGGACGATTGTGGCTGGAAACGGTGGTGGATCTTGATATGTGATTTTTTTTTATAAGCAAATGTTAGTGGGGGTGGGGAAATTTTAGTTTCCAGGGTTTGAACCCTGGACCTCATTCTTGCAACTCCTTCATCTCTATATGTGATTGATTTTTTTGGAAAACTTAATTTAGGGTTTAGTTTTAAGGAAAAAGATGATGATTTAAATTTGAAGTGTAAAATTAGGTAAGTATGAGTTATCCATATCTCTCATACGGGTACAAGGCGACCAAGCATGCCATGTCATAGGTGCCAACTCAGCTTCTATTAATTGATTAATTGGGTTGGAAGAAAAACTTAAAGGACGGAATAGACATATAAAATAGATTTATGGATCAGGAGCACACTTTTTATAATATTACTTTGGATATTACACAGTCTCGTTCCTGACATTTTGTGGGCCCTAGGCAATTTGTGAGAAAAGACTCCATTACATAACTACTTTTTAATTTGTCTTTTTTATCTTCATAAAAATTTATATGAAGGGAATTAGAGAAACAACAACATCATCGTGTATAAAATGTTGTTAGAAGCTCCACTAACCTGATTTGCAGTGTAGCTTAGGTGATGCAAATTTGGGAGTTTTAGACTTCAGAATTTGATACTCAAACGTTTTGTTATTAACAGTGAGAGTTTGGGAAGGGAATTTTGGGTAAAGTGAGAATAATAAGTGGATTTTTATAATAGAGAATTGAATGGGATGTGTTGGGAAAGAATGAATTGAATGGAATTATAAGGACAGATTATTATGTGGAGTATCAATCGAGAGAGCTAGATAATGAAGGGGCAACGAATTTAGAATTTGTAGAGATAATTTGGGTCTTTTTTATTTAAATGCCTTTTTATAATATTAGTATAATTTTTTTATATATAATACTAGTATAATTTAGGCTTAGTATAATTTTTTTTGGCCCCCTACAAACGTGGGCCCTAAGGTATTACATTGACGTTGACTTATTTAAACTACTTGTTTTAATGCTTGATTGATTTAAATTGTTATTGTTATTGAGTTAGATGATTTTGTGATACTTGGGATAAAATCTAGTGTAGGAATAAAGGGGGGTTGTTACAGAAATTCTGCTTGCACCTCCTTATTGGGCTGGTGTGCCAAAACCAACCCATTAGCCCAAACCCATCTTTATATTCAGCTAGTTTTTGGAAAGAGAGGGAAAGTAGCTTTTCATTCTCACTTCTTAACCCCAAAAACAGAGGAGAAAAAGAATTAGCGGGTGTTTGGATTGGCGGTGGGAAGGGCCAAAAGCCCAAAATCGCTTTTAAGGTGGGCTACCGTGATTTCACCAGAAAATTTCATGTTTGGATTCAAAGGAGAAGAATTGATTATGGCCCCAAAATCGATTTTACCTATAAGCTAGGATTTCAAGCTTCTACTTCTAACTTGAATTGATTCTGAAATACTTTCAAAATGTTACCTCATTTGCCCCTCTTCATGTTGCTTATTTTCCATTTTCCATGATGTTGCAGGATGATGGGTATAGATCTGATTCTGCGTTCTTAGTTTTTTTTTGGTCTTGTTGCGTTCCTTAGGTTAGAGATGAAGTGCATAGTATTGGGCTTGGAGAGTTTGGGCCTGGTTTATAGAGTTTTGCGTGAAATGAATAACACATTTCTGTTTACTATAACTCTACGTTTTGTTTTTTTAATTTTTACCATAACCAAAGTTGGATTATTAGATATTGTATTTTTTTTTGCTAATAGATGTTGTATTTTTATACCTCTACGTTCTATAACTTTGTGTTTATTAAAATAATTATTAGATACTTATTTTTTTTTGACGGAATTAGATACTTATTTTTATAAATTATAAGATTTAAAATAATAAACATTAGTTAGATTACAAATATTTACTATATTTACATCTTCCACAACTGGCCTTTACTAAGTTGTATTGCAATTTAAATTATATTTTCTAATTATAATATTAATTTACATATTTTATATGTTCATTTAGTATTTTTGTTGTCTATTTTATCAAATTTTAGGTTTCTA
Source organism: Astragalus glycyphyllos (assembly GCA_963573325.1). NCBI lineage: Eukaryota > Viridiplantae > Streptophyta > Magnoliopsida > Fabales > Fabaceae > Astragalus > Astragalus glycyphyllos. The sequence continues at coordinate 58,428,511 of OY754308.1, read as the reverse complement.
ATGTTATTTTAAATTGAGACCTATTTTAGTAATTTCACACCTAAAAGCAATTTGAATCCAACCTATCCAAACAACAATGGTGAGAAAAATCACTTTTTCGGTAAATGTATCCAAACAAAAAACACGTTATGTTCAATTCACTTTTAACTAAAATCAATTCTGCAAAATTAATTCTTTCAGAATCAATTCTCGTAATCACCGAACCAAACACACCCTTAGAGAGAGAGACAACTTGCCAAGAGAGAGTTGGGGGAAGAAGTTCTTCTATTTTATAGCTCACTCCTATTAACCACTTCCATTCTACCTTATGACCGTTTCAAAAACCAGAAACTTTTGTTGAATGGTAACCCCAATTTCTTACAAACACCAAGACACAAGCTCATTTATAATAATCTCTCAAATGACTTGCATGTCTCACTTTGGGGAAGAGTTAAGCGATTGAAGGCCAAAGAAACTGATAGGATTTGTTGGGAGAGAATAGCTGCGACGGTGGTGATGTTGGTATGGTGTGAGGGTAGTTGCTCCTATGGATTTATTTTGTGAATGTGCTTCAGTTGGTCAAGTTTTATGTGGAGTGGATTTTGTTAGATACATAGATTATTATAGCAGCATTTTGGGCTAATTCAAGGATTAATGAATAGCTACCATTATTGATAAAGAATGTTTAAGGGAAGGTCATCAACCAAGTGAGTTCCTCAACTCACTCTCCTCTAGAAAACACCAACCAAAACAGAATTTTAGAAAACCCTTGCTCTACAACATTTTCGATTTTTGCATGTTGGGGTTGCTGAGATAGATGTAGTCCTAGGATCTAATTAAATTGGGGTTAAGGATCATCTTAGAATCTAAAAGGTAAAGAGTAAGATTTGCGCCATTTTTTTCGTGAAATTTTCAGCCAGATTTGTCCGCATTTTTCATTCCCGCCGGTGTAGTTTAAAATGTTTTGCAGGTGTGGTGTTTGCAGCAATTGGAAAGGGGTCTGGCCCACGTGCACCGAGTGTGTGAATGTGATGAAGTGATAATTTGGCTGCTTCCTGTTAGAGTTATTATTGGTTGCATGAGTGTGTGAATGTGATGAATAGATAATTTGGAAGTTAGTATGTGTAGTTTTTTATGGATGTTATTGTCGACCTTTTTTTTATCTATTTTTAGGCTGGCCACTATAGTCAAACCGTGGGTGTAAACAGTTGATGAGGCACGTATGATTGATGTTGAGACTGTTTGGTGTCTTGGGAAAGAGGAAAGGGGAAGCAGTTGATAACATTGTCTTGGCTGTATGCTTCACTCCCGCTGTTTTTTTTTTTTTTTGAATCTAGAGCAAATGAAGTATATGTTCTCTGTTTATAAGGAAGTAAAGGCTTTCATTGGTCTGTTTCTATTTGATCTTGACTTGGTGAATAAGAAAATATAAAAAGAAAAATGTAGGTTGAGTGTATAACATGATAAACAGTAAGAGAAAAGAAAAAGAAGACTTGTGTCAGTTGTGTTGAGCGTGTTATACGTATAGTGGTGACTTCATGACATATGAAAAAAATATTTGCAAACTTGAAACATATTCCACTCTCTTCCAACACCACCACCTGCTTCTCCCAATACCCATGGTAGCCAAAATTGAAAACAAAGCTCCCAACTTTCTCCAAATCCAATACAAAGCACGCGAGAGAGAGCCACCAAAACAAAATCTCACCTTCAATCCATTGCAAAAAAAAATACAAAACAAAATATCTATTTCGGATTTGAAAAAAATAAAAGTAAAAAATGGATAAAGGAAGAGTGAAAAGTGGAGACGATTTGAGGTAGAAAAGAGAGATGTGGACTTGATGAATTCTTGATCGCTGTGGTGGAAACGACCGGAATAAAGAACTTGACGGATGAAGAAAATAGATGCCCAAAGAAGCGAAACTCATGGTGAAGATGGTGGTGGAGACTTGAAGTTGATGGAAATGGGCAAGGTGGGCAACAGGTTTTTCAAAGATAAAATGAATTTGGAAGAAATGAGTGAGAGGTAGGAGAAAAAAGAAATTAGCCGAATGAGAGAGAGAGAGAGAGAGAGGTGGTCAATTTGTATAAGAACTATGCATTTGAATTCAAAGGTGTGGAAGACACGGGGAGAACTTTGGAGATTGGAATTTGGAACATTGCAATGCATGTGAGATTGGGTTGTAACTTTGGAGATTGGATTTGACAACTAACTGACAAGTATTGAAATATTACTTTGTAGCACATGGTTTTGTCAACAAAACCTCCTTGAGAAGGGGATATTTAACTTGCACAAATTACACCGTGTAAAGTTAAATAGTTTTTTTTTTGAAAATATTTAAAGTTGGATACTCACTCTGTTCCTTTTTTTTGACAACGCACTTCCTCCGGTTATGATCTTCCCGACTTTTGACATTTTATTTTTTTTCCAAAACAATTGTATTTTTAGAAACCCAATATACAATTCACTAAATTTTTTCAAATATATCATTTTTATTTATTGAGTCTTTTAGAGTTTCAAAGTATGTATTAATTGTGCCAACACTATTTTATTTTGACTTTAATTATTCCAAAACAACTACAAAGAGAGTATTTTAGTACTTAACTAACACAAATTAATGGTACCTTAATTTGTGTGTAGTCAAAGATTAGGAATAGAATGAGTAATTGTTAACTTTTTTTTTCTCATTTTTTGTATTTTAAATGTTTTGAAAAAAATGGAAAGCGGGCATTTAACTCGCACAAATTAGACTGTGTTCATGAAGTGTGATAGACATTTAAAAAGATAAAGGTCTTGGGTTGGAATCCAACCTTGGGCATGCATCATTAAATCTCTTGAGGGGGAATTTTACCACCCATTATAGTCATATCTGGATCGAGGCATTAATCTATGCAGTTCCGCGCAGAGGATACCTGATTTGTTAAAAAACATTTGAAATAATCGTAAGAAATAAATATGAAAATCTCTTACCAATAAAATAAACATGAAATAATCATCCTAAAGAAAAACATAAAATTATTGGTTAAGGTACTGGTAAATATTGAGCCTTTTTTTAAAAAAATATATAGTTTAATTATTTTAATATATACAGTTAACGGAAAGTTTGAAAAATATAGGATTGTTTGAGTTAAATATATTTTTAATCCGATAAATATGAATTTTTAAATTTTAGTCTTCAATAAATTTATCTTTACAATTTAGTTTTTTTTAGGTTAAATTATAGTTTTGGTCCCCCTATTTTCAAAAATTCAGACATTTGGTCCCCCTATTTTAAAACTCAGACATTTAGTCCCCCAATTTTAAAAAACTCATAACATTTAGTCTAAAGAGGGATTTTTCATTTTTTTTTTGTTGAGTTGGACTTCTGTCCAAAAAAAATGCTGACGTGGCTCTCATTAAATGACGTGGCAGCTGAGTCAAGTTGCACACATCATTTAATGATGCCACATAATCAGTCCACGTCAGATATGTTATTTATAGTAATTAAAATAAAATAAACTATACTATTATTGTTAATAATTAACACATTGAATTAAATTGAAAACAAAAACACATTAAACTTGAACGCTAATTTTTTCACTAGCTCTCCTTCAACCTCGCTTCGCAGAACAAGAACTTCAAACCCAGAAAGGGGTTCTGGAAACAAAACACAGCGAATTGGTCCTAGGAAAACCAGAACCTATCTCCATGGTAAACAGAAACAACAATCCGGAAATAATTACCCAGAAAACAAAAATTCAAAATAATTGGAGCTGTGAGGAGATTTGGGGTTTCCAATTCCAAAACAACAATCCAGAAACAACGCCACACTATCTAACTCGAGCTTGTGGGGTTTCCGATTCCATAAGCTAACAGTAACCACTATCCACTAGCCATGCCTTCGTTCCATAACACCACCCTCTTCTTGACTCGTAAGCTCACCGCCTTCTAAATCTTCGGTTTTCTCTTTTTCCGACGAAATCTCAGAAGCGACTGGTTTTCTATTATTGTGAGCCAGAAACGATTGCTAACCTTGAATAATATTGTGAGTGCAAAATATCAAGAGTGATTTAGAGTATTTGGGAAGAAGAAAGGATTTTAGAAAGAAGAAGAGAGGAATTCAGATTTGAGAAGAAGATCTGAGAAAGAAGGGGATTTGAAATGAAGAAAGGATTTGAGAAAGAAGAAAAGAGGATTTCTGATTTGAGAAGAAGATCCGAGAAAGAAGGGGATTTTAGAAAAAGAGGATTTGAGATTTCAGAAGAAGAAGAAGAGTGATTTGAGAAGAAGTGGATTTGAGAAAGAAGAAGAAGAAGAGCGATTCAGATCGATTTTTTCTGATTCAATGAGCGATTCAGATCTATTATTTTGAGTTTCTCACAATTTTTTGTAATTTTAAATATTTTAATTTTGTAATTCATCTTTAATTTTAATATTTTATTTTATTAAATAAATAATGACGTGGCATGCTGATGTGGTTCATTAAATGACGTGGCATAAACGTGTGGTTCCTATGTCAGCTGCCACGTCATTTAATGAGAGCCACATCAGCATTTTTTTTTGGCAAAAGGCCAACTCAGCAAAAAAAAATGAAAAACCCCTCTTTGGACTAAATGTTATGAGTTTTTCAAAATTGGGGGACTAAATGTCTGAGTTTTAAAATAGGGGGACCAAATGTCTGAATTTTTGAAAATAGGGGGACAAAAACTATAATTTAGCCTTTTTTTTAATACTAAACTTTAGTTCTGCTTAGTATTTGTTTGCACTTTTGGTATTTGATGTTTAGCTGACAAATGAACTACCACGCTAACATCTGTCATGTCGCATTTTGTAATGAATATGATGTCAAAGCATATATCTTTAATGTTAAGTTGATGTTCAGCTAGCTAATTAACTGTCACAATGGCACCTGTCGCGCCACAATTTTTAATGACTAGGATGCCAAATCACCAATTATATGAGGTGATTTGACATCTCACTTATTAAAGAGTGACGTGACAAATTCCAACACGATAGTCTGTTAGTTAGTCAAAAGTGCAAATAAGTTATAAGTGAGAGCAATCGCGCAAACGATATATAAATGGAGACAAAAAGTTGATAAAAAAATTATTAGAGATTAAAAATGAAAACTCTGTATTTTACAGGGCCCAAAAATAAACTTACAACAAACTTTCATCACATTAATTAATGATGACAATAAATTATTAAAAAAAAGAAATTAACGATGAGAATACTTTTTATAACCCATCAAATTTTCATTTGCCGACAGACAGAAACCTTACAATTATTTGTGGTTTTTTTAATGCAACCCCAATTCCTCTCAATTAATGCAAACTGACCAAAATACCCCTTAAAATACTTAAAAAACGTAATCTTTTTTACCTGTATTTACGGCTAATTTCGGGAAAAAAGTACGTTTTCTCTCTTAAACTTAAAACGGGGTATTTCCGGAAAGTTCAAAAATTTACTCTCTAAATTTACCTGTATTTCCAAAAATATTTTTAAAATCTTTTTTTTAAAAAAAATAGGGGTATTTTGAGAATTTATAGTAAAAAAACCCTTATTTGAGAAAAAAAAAAGATTCAGAACTCTTTAAAAGTTATATTAAATCGAATGATATAAAATCAATAATAAATTGAGCTAATAGTATGTTTATTTTGAAAGCATTTGAGATGGCCAAAAAATACAATGCTAAACAATTGTAAAAAAAAAACTTCGTCAACCAATTATATATAATTTTGCCACCTGTAATAGAAAAATATGGACAGCCAAATACTTGCAAAAATAATAAATTTTTAATATTTTATTTGCGTCACATAAAATAGTTGAATTAATATTTAGATTTAAAATAGATTTAATTTTAAATATTAAAGTATTAAACTGCAACATTACCTAAAAAAAGTGTAGCATGTGAGAATGGTTTAAGGGACTCATTATAAGGACCAAATATTTAAGAAAAATGAGTGTGTTTCTCTTAAAAATCATGTGATGTGTGTGACCCATTTAATAGATTGAAAATAAGTTTTACATTCTTTTGAGCAATGGTGAACAATAGTTTTATCATGCTGAAAATGACGATCTCTAGGCTGAGGAAAATGTTGTTGACAATGATGTCGTTTTACATGAGAATGTAAACGATAATATTGTTAACAACATTGATCATGTAGTTGTGATCCAGTTGGTAATAAATTTGAAATAGTTTTGAGGAAAAGACAACAATGTGTTTATTTAACTTCTGGATGGATTCAAATGGGACAATTTTACTGTCTTCCCAAGGAGGAGTTATAAGATTAGTTTATGTAGAAGGTTCTAGATTTCAAATTAATATTAAAGAAATACTCGGTGCACTATTTGATTATCCAACTCTACTAACATTAGTCAGCATAGAGAAAGAATCTCGACTAACTACTATTTATGAAATAGATGTTGTTGATAATTATATACTCACTCTGTCACACATAAAGGCATTTTTATTGTCATTGCAAAAAATTAACCCGATCTAATTTAAATTCAGGATGTTTGGTAAGTAATTTATTTTATATCTTTGTAAATATGTGTGTGATCAACCTTTTTATGTAACTTTGTTTTTTGAATTGGATGGCATTCCTTTTCACGTCTTTGATATCGTTTTAATAAATTGTGTTTCACAAGATACTATGTTAATCGATACGTCTGGAAAAAGTTGGCTTATGTACGCAGTTGTTGACGGATTTAATCCGAATCTTTGTGAGTTAACAAGAGGATGAACTTCATTTTTTGAAGCAAAACAACTTGCTGTTAACAGGTTCAATAAACTAACCTTTCCACTTATGGGCCTTGCCATAATCTCATTTGATCTGTATTGATTTGCCATAAATCAAAAAAATTAATTTCATGTTTTGTCTTTATTTCATGTAACCTTCAGTTTAGTATTTTATAAGTAATAAGTAATGTATCCCTTTTTATAACAATTTGCAATTTATATATTGATATTTCTACCTTATGATAGACTAATAGTTTTCACATTAATGGCCATTTTGAAGTAATTTGGTTTCTTGGTATTTATATTGTTTATTAGTTGGTTGAGATATTTTTATGATGACCATTATGATAACTTTCATATTGGTTAACATATCTTTTTGACAACATACTTGCATTATAATTATTTTCATATTGGTTGACATATATTATCAAAAAATCAACAAAATAAAAAATAATCATATGCAAACATGATTTTAAGTTGATTTTAAATCTACTTTACCCGTGCATGCACGGGTGCAAAATCTAATAAAGGGTAGATTGTTGAACATGGAAAGAAGGATTTTGGGACTACATTGAGTTCATTCAAGTCTTGAGGAAAAGCTTAGAGAGTTATTCTATAGTGTCGTGACTGGGGTCCCGACGTGGACGGCTCAAAATTTGTTATTTTTGGGAGTCGCCACCCAATTTATTAAATAGGAAAAATTGAGAAAAACCCAACTTTAGGATTACTGGTCTGCGAAAACTAGGTTGGATTCGGGAGTCGATTATGCAAAGGGAAGGGCGAAAACCTAATTCCACTACACCCCTAGTACATCCGTTCTAAGACGGTTACCTTAAATTCGAATGTGCAAATAAATTATGAATTATTTGTTTACCCAAAAAAATAATATTTAATAGTAGAAGATAATAAAGACTAATTTAGAAAATTTAATTTTTGACTTGACGGGGAAGCCCCGCTCCTACGTATCCTCTGGTGCAATGAGGAACTCAAAAGTCACGTAGTTCTTCCTGAAAAATGTTGTTGGTTGGTTGATTTTATTTCTGAAGGGGTTTAAGGTCAAAGCTGTACAGCTAAAGTCCCTTAAACCGGAATTGACAAGGTGTACACCTTGATCAAAACCATTTTTATTATTTTTTTCATAGAAAGTAGGTGTTAAAAGAAAAGAAGGGTTCATTAATTATTAGAAAAGATTTATTCCGCTTGACGGGGAGGCCCCGCTCCTACGTATCTCCGCGTGGCGGAGAATCAAAGAGTACGTAGTTCTTCATGAGAAAATATTTGTTTGTTGAATGATTAAGTTTTTGGAGAAAGGGGTTAGGATCACCAAGTTGTACAACTCAGGCGTCCTAACTAGGTTGCGGGTTTGATAAGGTGTACACCTCGACCAAAGCCACTTTTATTATTTTTTAGGAATCAATAAAAAAAGGAGAAGATAGGAAAATACCTTATTTTTAGAAATTAGTAAAAAAAAGATTAAGTAAAAAAAAGGGAATGATAATAAATAAATAAATAAACAAATAAATAAATACACACATAAAAAAGGAATAAATAAAAATATACATAAATAAATAAATAATAAAATAAATAACAAATAAATAAATATGTACATAAATGAATAATTAAATAAATACAAAACTAACTTTAAGTTGATGAACACGAAGAATGCCGAACCAGACCAAGCAGCCTAACAAGGTCAACTGTGAACCGGACTCCTATCTGGTCCATTTTGAGTCCAGAACCGCCTTGCGCAAAAACCGCTTTGAGAACCGGAATGCCGACTCAAAAAAAAATACTAACTAATCAAAGACAGACTTTTAGTGTAAAGGACCCGCAAAGGCTAGCCCAAAAGATCACTTAGTCCGTCAATGATCTCTCCTCTAGTCTTCGCCTCTCAACCTCTTATATAGCCCATTGCTAGATGGCTCTTGCTTCTCTCAAGCGATGTGGGACAAAAACAAGATAGCAAACACAATTTTCATTTAGAGAAAGCAATTCCCGTTTTGCTCAAACCAGCCACCGTAAAAGTGCGATTCCAGATTCGTTAACAGTTGGATCGTCTTTCTTTTTTGACAGAAGGTTCACGAGGCACGTGTCTTCTCTTTCACCGATCGGATCCTCGAGACATGGTCTGAAGAGAGAGAGCAATTGCGTTCGCAAAAAGCTGTAGTTTTTGGTATTTTTCTCAAACCTGTCACCGTAAAAGTGCGATTCCGGATGCGTTAACCGTTGGATAGTCTTCATTTTTTGACAGAAGATTCACGAGACATATATCTTCACTTTCACCGTTCGGATCGTCGAAATGAGGCCTGAGGATAGGGAAATTTCCTTCGCGGGTAGCTGCAGTTTTAGGCATTTGGTCTATTTTTATATTTTTTGTAACTTTGGCATTCTAGGGCCAAGTCATGTACATGGACATTTTCTTTTTGTATCAAATAGCATATTTTAATTATTTTATGTTTAACCTCTAAAAAAAGTAATAATAACGCAAAATTAGTAAATTAGCGCAAAACAACCTTTTTGAGGGATTAAGAATCCAATAAACACAAAAAACATATTTTTTATGATTTTTTACTAAAAAAGTGAAAAATACCGGTTAAAATTGGGTGTTCACATATAGTGTTGAGTAAAAGAGCACAAATCAAGTGATGGATCAATTCTTGGACTGTTCATGTACATTGGAGTGCTTGATTTGAAGATTGGGAAACCTATTTTAGAACTAGGAGCTGCTAGAAGAGGGTTTTGGGAGCCTACATTGGAGTTTGGAGTCTTAGGAGCTCTCTTGATGCTAGTAGGAGCATGATTTGTTTGAAAATCAGAATAATTTCCTTGACACGTGAGTTCTAAACACTCTTTCCTCTCTAGAAATGTTAGGGCTACTTGATTTACACTTTGATTGTGATTTTAAATATGTTCTTAGTTTTGTGATGACTTGGGTTTTCTTAAAAATCCAAATTACTTAAATAATATCTTATGTGTGAAGTGGTCGGTGTGATAAAGATACTTGATGTTTTAATTGAAGTGTGCTTAGTGAACCCAATATGTTTTGTGATCAGTTTGTATATTTGTGATATTTTATTCATTGTTTATGGACTGAAATCAAGTTGGATTAAATACGTATTCGTATAACTCGAGAGCGAGAACTACTATCTATATTTATATAACTAATAAATTGATTAAGGAATGGTTGGCGTAAGTAGCATAGGAAGTCATGAGCCCAGGTCTACGACTCGTTCGTGCGCCCGTTGGGTGGTGGTTTCCTCTTTAGGATGTAACATTTATAAATGTAAGACTATATCATTTGAGGGTTACGCTATTGGCTAAGAAAATTATAAAAGTAAAGCATTGATGAGTGAAGATGAAGCTAGCATGCTTTAGTGTTGTTTATTAAATCCTTATATAATTATAAGGCATTATGTTTTGAAATTATCTCCCTTATTGGGTTACTGATTTGGTATTTTGTATTAATATTGTTAAGCCAAAAGGCGTACCTATTCTATTATGATATTAGGACTAAGTTGTACGCATTTTATATTTTGGATCATTAGGTACAAATGACTCTTTTGATTACATTTGACTAAAAGTTAGTCTAATGATTGGTGGTGTTATGAACAATCATAACTTTTGATATAGTCGTTTCAGGAATTTTATTCCGTTGGTTGTATACAGACTGTATTGCGTGCACCCTAATGTGTGAAAATGTACGACATTCTAAATTTTGTTGACGAGCGAAATTTAGGGTGCTACACTTTTGCCTTTAGAAAGGGTGTGTAGGACTCATCCCAACTCGCCCACGTGTTCGAACTCACTTTGGATTGAACCCAACCTTGCACCACACACAAAATGACAAATGGGACTGCCCTATGTTGTAACGCGGCTTCGGGTTATGACGGGTTTGAGTTGACCCTTGGGTTATTTGTCATGTCTCACACACATATTCGTATATAATTAGTACATTTAATTTGTGAATTGTGATAATTTAGTCAAACATTGAACTAAAAATAAGTATATTGATGCTAAAATATAACAATTTGAGACAATAAGTGTATAGTCATACCATTGATATTTTAATTTTAAAGTGATTGCAATAGAAATTGATGGTATACTTATATTTAAAATTAAAATTAAAAATTTTAATATATGTTTAAAAAATTGTACACACATTAACATTACTTTATAAAAGTTTTACTCAATTACCTATTAAATTTCATTGTCAAATATAATTTTTTTTTTAATTGAAGTAGGAACATTTTTAAAAATTATGTTATAACGCATTCGTGTTTTGCTCACTCTTGTCATCACTCACAAGTGGCTTATTGAGCAAATTGACGTGAATAGCGCATTCATTAATGGACACATTGAAGAGGGAATCTATATGAATTAGCCCCCCGGATTTGTCTCCAGTGATAAGAGCCTGGTCTGTCGTTTGCAGTGTTCACTGTGCGACCTGAAATAGGCGTCTCGTGCCTAGTGATAACTATTTTATATAGAGTTATTTATGCATCTAAACCTAAATAATTGCCTAAAATCAAGTAAAATAATTATTAAATATAGTTTTATAAATAAAATAACAACATTCAAAGTTTTATGGAGGGTTAAACTTAAGACTAGCATTTTGTATATAAGGTGGTATGTTTGATGTGTTTGTTCAGTGCACCTGCAGTTGATGCTTTTGCACCGGAAAATAACAATGCAGCATACTAATGCACCAGAATAACACTTTGAATGCAGCATACACTTGCTTTTGCACCAATGTGTTTGTTTGAATGCAGCATACACTTGCTTTTGCACCAAATAACATGCAGAAACTTAACAAGTGCAACTGCACCAGAATATAACAGTGCAACTGCACTGGATGCTCCTGCACTGATGACAGACAACAATACATGAAGAACCTCAAGACCATACTAATGCACCAGCACTTCAATGATGACATCATGCTTAGTCATTGATTAAGGGATGGTTGGCGTAAGTAGGATAGGAAGTCGTGAGCCCAAGTCTACGTTTCGTTCGTGCACCCGTTGGGTGGTGGTTTCCTCTTTAGGATGTAGCATTTATAAATGGAAGACTATATCATTTGATAAGAAAATTATAAAAGATACCGTATGAGTTATTAGTGTGAGGTGTCGTTTGGAGAACTCACTGAAATTATTATCTCACCTTTATATATTGTGGTTTTTACAGATGAGCAGGTAAAGCATTGATGAGTGAAGATGAAGCTAGGATGCTTTAGTGTTGTTTATTAAATCCTTATATAATTATAAGGCATTATGTATTGAAATTATCTCCCTTATTGGGTTACCGATTTGGTATTTTGTATTCATATTGTTAAGCCAAAGGGCGTACCTATTCTATTATGATATTAGGACTAAGTTGTACGCATTTTATATTTTGGATCATTAGGTACAAATGACTCTTTTGATTACATTTGACTAAAACTTAGACTAATGATTGGTGGTGTTATGAAAAATCATAACTTTTAATATAGTCATTTCAGGAATTTTATTCAGTTGGTTGTATCCAGACTGTATTTCGTGCACCCTGATGTGTGAAAATGTACGACATTCTAAATTTTGTTGACGAGCGAAATTTAGGGTGCTACACTTTTGCCTTCAGAAAATTGAATTAACCACTTAAAAGTATAGTATTTAGTTTCACATATTAACTTTAACCTCATCATTTACTTTTACGAGCTACATAATTTTGTCAACGGAGTACCGTTAGGAACCAAGGGTGTATAGGACTCATCCCAACTCGCCAACTTGTTCGAACTCACTTTGGATTGAACCCAACTATGCACCACACAAAAAATGACAAATGAGACTGTCCTATGTTGTAACGCGGCTTCGAGTTATGACGGGTTCGAGTTGACCCTTGGGTTATTCGTAGGGCTGGAAATGAGTCTAGCTGAGTCGAACTTGGTTCAACTTGACTCAACTCGATAAGAATCGGCTCAGCTCGTAACTCGACTCGAGTTCGACATGAACCTTTTTATTAAGCTCAGCTCGACTCTACTCAAGCTCGCGAGCAGCTCGATTCGGCTCGTTAGCTCGGCTCGCAGAAATAAAAAGTTAAAAAAATTGCTTTTTTTTGGTAAAAAATAAATAAAAAATCTAGATTTTTGACATTTTAAAATAGAAATTTACTTGTAGTTTTGAATGAAATAGTTGTCTAATTGAAAATATAATTATAATATTTTTGTTTACCTATCTCATGAATTTAATAAAAAAAATCTAAACAAGGGATTGTGCAAAGTGATCCTGTCAAGTATTTCTTTTACGATAAATACCTGTAAGAAAAAAAACTAGTAATTAATTTAGCCAAAAACCCAAAAGTAAAAGGAATTAAACAAAAAAGGGCAAATAATCATGGACAGATATTGTGTTGCTAGAGGAAGGAGGATTGACATCCTAATCTATATATTATCATAGATATATGACTTAGTAGAAAATACTCAAAGTTTATAAATTAGTAACAATATCTGTAATTTAGATAGTGATCCAATATCTCAAGAAAACTGGCCTCCCAAACCAGTGCTTAATTGATAGTGTTCTAAAATGCTAACAAGCAAGTTAATCTAAAAGTAAATTCAGGAGACTTCGTGATGGCCATTGCAGTACAAATCACAGATGAAGTCCATCAGTCCACACTCATTTACAGTAAAAGGACCAATACCAGGTTTTTTGAAGATAAACTCCTTGCTTATATCACCTCCGCCCCCACTTTATAGCAGGTTTTTTTTTATAACTATGTAGCAACAAATTGGTTAAAGGATCAAGGATGGTGAGACTCAATATTTTACTTTTGGTTTTGTTTTAGCACTTGAGGTAAGGTTGAGAAGAGCAATGGTTTAGTTCTGACTAGCGCCGTGACCCGTGCGATGCACGGGGCCAAAGCTTTAGGGTCTACGAAAGCATTATAAGACCAAAATTAGATTAATAGTAATTGAAGTCAAATTTTAACAACTAAATTATGTTTAAAGGATTCAAAAGGATGAAAGCGAAAGGAAAAACGATAACAGTAGTAGAAATGCTAGTTATTACATAATAATTGGGCTATCAGGGGTTAGGCCATCTTCAAAAACAGAAGCGTTGGAAGGATTCTGCTAAACAGGTTGTTGGACATCTCTATAAAAAGCTTTTGGATTTTTAAGGAGCCACAGTGAAAGAGTGATACAAAAAGTATGAGTGAAAAAACAATATCTAAAATTGGAATGATGCTAAATTCAAAAGTATTTTATGAAGGTCCTCCCAAATAACATGTATACCGAAACTAATGCCATAGGAGACAAATCAAATAAAGGGTATAAGTAAACATGCAAATCAAATAGAAACCATGCAAGGGTAAAAGCAACAAATACCTAAGCAACCCAATGTTACCAAACATCATATTATTAGTTGACAATGAAACTTCCACATCAAGGCCAGGGGATGGGAGTGATTGCAGTGAGTGCAAAGGAAAAACAGTTTGATGTTAAGGAGTGAAGGAGTAGGTTTTAATTGATGCTAGAGCCAAATCATAACATCTACATGTAAACCGTTCACAATTGTATGAGTGAATATAGACTTAGTTATATCTTATAAGTATGCGACAATACAAATGATTTCATCATGGAAATAAAAAGGAAGGAAACATTTAAGTCAAAAACAAAAAAGGAAACATGAGAGGGAACAATATCAAATTACCAATTGTCTTGTTAGTTATCCATCCAATCGAAGCTCAAAAGAGAGTTAGTCTCAAGACAAATACAACTGATGCATCGCAACATAGAGTGAACGACAACAATCAAAGAGATGCAGCATCACTATGAATGGTGGCAATAAAGTAAAGGTGTGTTGCTTAAAGGATAATCATAAAAGCTACTATTGTTTTCACCATCAAAACCATCTTCACCTCCACATGGCTAAACTCCAGCTCCCATTGAAACTCCCTCCACTGCCTTCAAAACATCCAAATTCTTTACCCCACTAAGATTCTAAAATTAACAAATGCAAACCGAGTATTGGAAAGAGCTGTTGTGACTTGTAACTTGCTCCATTGTGAATATCCAAAATAAATAATACTTGTTAGAATATGCAAACTTGCTTGCTAGCTTCATTGAGTATCAAAGATTCAAGAGCATGTTTATATGAGGAACCACAACAAAGATAATTAAATTCAATTTATACACCAAGCAATACATGCAGAACTTCACCTCTTGTTGGAGTTGCTCCCTGTCGAGAAAAGCATCAAGATTTAAAACCTTGAGACAACCTAACTATCTCAACCTTTCTTTCCCCTATGTGTTTCCATTTACAAATCTGTTAGTATCATAAAAACATAATTAGATACATTGAAGGTTCAAATTCATAAAACGACATGCTGAAAGTTTAAAGACTGACTATTTTGTAACTATTTTACCAGTCTAAGAAATATTTAAAGACTAAGATATGAAAAAAAAAATTGTTGTGAGTGGCTACTAAAGGCTTTTAGATGGTAAAAGAGAGCAAAATAGAAAACTATAATTATGAGTGGCTAGATGTATGTCCCCACTAAAAGTATTTAGATTGTAGTTGTAAAGCTTATTGTTTTCTTACTCGTGGTTCCTTTTAACATGAAAGACTAAATTCATCACCAAAATAAGAAACCATTAAAAATGAATCCAATTAGTTTAGGAGGATAAAAATTAGAACATAGAAACTCTTCCCCTAACTCCCCTTTTTTAGCACAATTCCATAAATACAAAAGGACAATTCAAATCTGAGAGAAGAATATGTCTCATCCATATCAGAAAATCTATGAGTTAGAATTTAACAATGCAGTAACACATTATTAAAAGGTCGTTGTTTAATCATGAGTATCAAAATATCTCTTTGTGCATTCATTAAGAAAAATATGTCAACTGTGCACTCATTAAAGCATAATTTCTCTCATTTACAATGTCTCTATGATATCAAGATATGTGAAGGCTTTTTAGCAGCATAGATTCTGTATGCATAACAACTCTTCTAAATCTCACAACAATAACAATATAAAAGCAATAGTTCAGTAGAATGCACAACAACATGAAATATACCTATAGTTATGCACATGTGTAATCTGAGGTGGATCATGGTCATTGGTCAATCTTACAACGCCGCATTCTTTCTGAGTGTCTTCTCTTTGCTTTTTCTGCATATATTAAATTAAAAAATCCTATAAATTATCTGTCCAGGAGATAATACAGAAGGAGACAACATAAAAGAAGAGAAAGACAAAAGAATTCTGAAACTGTAGGATTACTGCTTTCACTAAATGAGCATCACAAAGGAGTTTTCTTTACTCTTCATATCCCTACAACACATAGCTAATTCAATTCTAGTAAATAAGAGTGACACACCTAAGATTCCCACAGGAAGTTGCTTTAAAATGTGTGCCAAAGAAGTGCCCAAAACTAATCCCAATAACAATTTTGTTGCAGCAAGAAGGTGCGACACAACCTCCACTTCTTCCACCAAATTTATACTGCCCTGCTAATCTACTTGCCCCATGACAATCAGAGGATTCACAATAAGAGTAAAAGAGTAAGTTATATCAGTATATGAGTAGCCTATATTTATATTGTTGCAAGGCCATATCAAATTAAACTGCCTCTTGGAATGGACGATGCGAAGACCATCATTTTAGTAGTGGATAATTCAAATAAACAATGAGCTGATAGACAATGAGCTGATAGACAATGAGCTGATATATTAGTAGTGAATAATTGAGCGAGAAATGCAAATTCATATGAATGAAACGATACTACATAAATTAATTAGCAAATCGGTAAATGAAATATGATTGCAACCCAGCCATAGGTTTTCATAGTCCTAATAATCCTAAATAAAGGCATGAAAGACCATAAACATAGTCCTGGACATTTGTTACAATATAAGGATGGATCGTACATAACCAATTACAACAATGGATCTCCATGAATATAGTCTTTGAGCATGCTATGATAAACAAAATGTTCATAATGGATGACGATCTAAACAATTGCAAATGATCAACATTAGAAACAACACAAATATTTCATCTTATGTGACTGTATTCAATCAATATTGTCGTTACCTTCCTTGGACATGTTAGCCATTAGAAGCGACCCAAGTAGTTTGCAAACTGCAACATTATTGTGAAATCATCTTGTTGGGAAATGATACTGAAAAACATCACCAAATCATGTATTAGTAATTGATGCATACCGTAAATGCAGCAATCATAGTGGCAACAGATGCTCCAAGAAAACCTTCCCACGTTTTCTTTGGAGATAAGTTGATCAGAGGTGTTATCCCAAAAAAGAATCCTAAGAAATACGCAGCAACATCATTAATAGCAAAAAGGGTTGTGGGGAAAAGAAACCTTGACGATAATGCTAACATGTTAGTTTGTAACAATAATGATAATAAAAAAAATCAGTTAAAACATGAAGAATATATTGATTAACAATGACAAAGCAGTTCATAATTATAGAATATCTCTAATAGATGCATCAGAAAATAATGGTAAATGAAGTTGGGTTGCATCAACTCTTGTTTCTTCATCTCCCTATCCTGGTATAAAAAATGCCAAATTCCCCTCAGTGTTCACATTTCAAATCTGCTATCGTAAAATTGTACAATGAAGCACCATGAATATGCAATAAATCATATCAGATAGCTATATTATATCATATTATAGTCTATCTCTTTTATTGAACTGATATTGATATATTATAAACACCTAATGTGCAAAATAATCATCTTTGAGAGATGCCTCCTAACCTATATCATGGGAATAGAAACTTGCCGGAACAAAAAAAAATGTGATTGGTAAAAAGCAATTAATCTCCCATAAACATTGGCATATACAACAACTTACCAACAAAGCAAATAGCATTTGGCCTGCAGAAAAATAGGGTTTTAGAAAACAAAAATCAATTTTAATGAAAATATTAGGTAGTACCTCAGCAAAATATTCCAATAAACACAATATTCCTCTTAGGTTAATATTCCAATAAACACAATATTCCTCTTTGTTAATGCTTCCTTGAAACAGATTTAATAGATAGAAGTGGGACAATATCAATATGAAAAGCAAGCAAAGATAGGAAACAATCTACTGTGGGAAGCAGATATGGCTAGATTAAATCAGTAAAAGGAAAATAAGAAGGAATGACATTACCTTCTGATGCAAAAGCGGAAGAGCACACAGCAACAAACTAACCTGGAGTTCAAAGGCACAACAATGGAAAAAGAATGTAAACAATAAACAACAATTCAGAAAGAGAGTGACATTGAAGGGGGAGGGCTAACCTGGAAAAAATTCCAAATAAGTGAGGAGTATGAATGTTGAGCCGTGGGTATTTATAGAACATTGAATGAGGATGAAATCAACAACAAACAGCCAAGCATTGAATGAGGATTAAACAAACTGAATAGCATTGGGAAGTGGAAGTTGTGTGAGATTGGAAAAGAAAGAAGAGTGCATATTCAATAAGAGAAGCAGAACTCATCCACGTGTAGAAGAAAAACTGAAGAATTGAAGAAAACCAGCAACACACAAGCCACCTGTAGAAGACAAACCAAAGAATTGAAGAAAACCAGCAACACAGAAAAAACGCAGCACAGGGAAGCAAACAATCGAAGACACGTGGCGACACAAACCTGAAACTAGATCTTCACCCTCTGCTAAAACAATCTGCAACACTGCAAAACAGATTTTTTGAGTAAAGGAAGCCAAAGAAGATCATTACACACGGTCCTCAATGCTTGACCGGACTTGAGCTGCCACCAACAGCCACTTGGAGCTGACGTGGCACACATGGCGACGAGCAGTTGGCCGGAGAATTGGAGGGAAGTGGAGGCGCGGTGGCGGGATGACGAGCTGGCAGTGCTGAGCTGGAAAATACATTCGGATGTATATTCTGTAGATTACTAATGAAGAAGATAAAGACTTTCGTAGGTTATATAGGAAAAGAGTAAATGTTTGCAATATTTAATGCTTTTTGCCTTTTTCCAATGTTAAGTTTTTTTTAATTAAAAAAAATGAATACAAAGAGTCACTGAGACACAGTTGGTTCGTTGAATACAATTTCTTTTAAGGTTGAATAAAAAGACTTAAAATACTGAATATATTGCTAATATTTAAATACTAAATAATAATATGTATTGTTCGGTATCGGAGTACGATGTTGAGGCTCCCGACGTTGGGTACGATCCGAACCCAGGGCTCAGTTGTTTGAATGCTTCCAATGAGATAGATCCTTACGAACGAGTGCTGGACTTGGTTGGCAAGAGACAGAGGCTCGGATGCCTGAGGTCACATTTCGTCCACGCCGGGTGGGGGTTCGGATACCTGCTCGTGAAGACTCGAAGAGTTGCGCATTTAATTCATCGTGGCGCTTCACCTCTTACTCCCATAAAATAGGCGAGTTAAAGATTCATTTGGTCATTCTTGCGTATTTCCTTGTTGTGAGCTCTGCAAGGCGAATCTTTTAGTAGGTGCGCGGGATCAATTACTCCACCGTCGACGTTATTTTCTGGGATTCTTGTCCACGAGGTCATCATTCAGTCCGACATCAGAACATTCCTGCGCAAAGGTTAGTTTTCTTTCACAAAACCTGTTTAAGTACTTTTAACATTCTAGTAGCGGCCGATGTCACCAGGTCGGTGACTGTCGTCGCTTGCTCCAAAGGGAGGAGCCGTCCAGCCTTGGGAATGCCCGAGGCCTAGACGTATGTCGTTGCAAATTAAGATAGAACGCATGATATGAGTATATTAAGTGATAGAGTCGTCCTCCACTTGCAGATAATGCCCCGAACTAGGAGTGAGGAAAGACGGGCTCCAAGAATACCGCCTGGCAAACCAATTATGCGGAAGTCGGCAACTGGAGAATCGATGCCGGCCCCTAAGGGGGCCCCTTCTCTAATGTCTTCGACCCACGCTCCTTCTCCAGCAGCGTCGGGTGCTTCGGCCAGGGAGCCGGTTCTGCAGACCTCGGAGTGCGCTGTTGAGGAGAACCCGAAAATGGAAGATGCCGAGGTCGTCTCTTGGGCGAAGGAACTTGAAGCTGAGCTGGAAGTTGAGGCCGAGGCGGAGGATGCCGAAATCCTGGTTGAAGATCAGTACCCCTGGGTGGCCACGAGGATTTGCAATACTGCCGCAAGGTTGAGGCCGGACAAACCTCTTTCTTACTACGAGAAATTCATCACTGGTCCTGCTGAGCAGGGTGGCAACTTATGGATGCTTATAAATATCCAGTGTGCATGGAGCACGATGCAGTCAGCTTCTTCCTTTATGGAGTTGTAATGGAGACCATGGGAATCCAGATCCCATTGACCAAGTTCCAAAAGAGTGTGTTGGAGTTTTTGCATGTGGCCCTCTCGCAACTGACGCCAAACGGCTGGGGCTTTGTCCGAGGCTTCGAGCTGGTTATGGGGCGCCTCGAGAAGGTTCCAACTGTGGAGGTCTTCTTCTGCTTCTTCAACGTGCTTCGTTCTCCGGAGGCCGAGGGCAAGAGGCACGAGCATGTCGGACTGAGGTGTAATGCAAGCTGATCTTACTTCTTCGTGGTTAATGACTCGAACCGGGACTTTAAGCTGAATTTCTTCTTTATCCGAGCTACGAGTAGTGTCGCAAAGCTTGCCGTTGCTGTTTTGAGAACCAAAAGCTGAAAAGGGCGCACTTCCCACTGTTCTGGGATCAGAAGCATTACATCCAAGACAGAGTGGAGATTGGCACCCAGAGCTACATGTCGAATCCTGAAAAGCTGAAAGGAGAACACAGGAAATCATATGAGTTGTTTAATAAGTAGGGAAAGATAATGGTCAAGGTCGACCTTTGATTTCATTGCGGCTCAATGATAGACGCCGTGGCCGAGGCCAAAGCCAAATTGAATCAATATTTTGATACTTGTAATCTGTTTTGATACTTTCTTGCTTGTTTGTGTTGTGTCGGCTTTGGCACGTCATCGTTGCTGACTCTCATCTTTTTGTTGTTGTTGTTGTTGTAGGTAAAATGGACGAGCTAGACTTGGATGCCGTCTTCGAAGTGGTCGGGGTTGACACCACGGTCACGATAGATAAAAATACACTTGCACAGAAGGTAGCAAACAAGCCTTCTGGGATGGCCACCAGGACCTGCCCATCAGATAAGCATGCGGGCAAGTCCCACTCTGGGGGGCCCGCTTCAGAAAAGAAAAAACAAATTCAACATAACTCTCAACGGGACTCTCCTGCGGTCCGATCTCCGATGCCGCAGCAAGATTTAGGGGTCGGCCGGAAGAGGAGCAACACAGAGGCTGCCTTGAATGAACCTGCTAAAAAACAAAGGTCTACGCAGCCGAGTACAGACAAGGGGACAGGGCAGGCCTCCCTTGCCGACTTTGAAGCCTGTATCAAGGTTGGCCAAACTGGTGCTGGGGTCATCAAGGAGCTGCGAGAGCTGGCGGCGGGAAAGATGATTGATCGCTCCCGAGGTAAAATCTCCGCCCTTGACGCTGAAAATAGATCTTTACAAGGCAAATATATTCAAATATGTCGCGAGTTAAATACTTACCGAGATCATAACTTGGTAGCCTATTTCGAGGAGAACCGGAGTCTGAAGGAGGAGCTCGAGAAGTTGAACGAAGTCCGGCAGCAACTCGAGGATGCCAATTCCCACGTCTCCCAGCAGAATAAGCTAATTGCTGACCTTCCAAAGCTGAAGGAAGATCTGAAGGCGGCTCTGGAGAGGGCGGAAGCAGCCGAGGGCGCAAAGGAGAAGAAATCTCAGGAGGTTGAACAACTGAAGGCGGATAAGGTCGAGCTCACACAGAATATGGCGAAGGCTCCCATGTCCGGCTTCAAGCGCTGCCTCAACATGGCCGTGGTCCTGGAGCCTGGCTTGAATATCAGTCTGTTGGATGCGAAATATAAGGCTGAAGGCGGGAAGATAGTTCACAAGGGTGCCGTGATCTACGATCCTGCTGCCGTCCCCGCTGCTAAAGAAGGAGCTGCTGCAAACAACCCTGAGCAAGATGTCGAGGCTGAAGGCAGAGCCAGTTGATCTTTTTTCTTTTTAAGCCTCTTTTTGATTGGTCTCGGGCATGTGCGGGGCCAATTTTAAGCCGTAACATACAATGGGCGCCGTCCCTTTTCTCCAGTCTTTATTTGCACTTCATTAATTCTGTTTACTGTTTTGCCGTCTCGTATGCTGGTGTGCGAAAAAGTGTGCAAGTATACACAGTCACAAACAAGTAGTATAAAAGATCGAACCCACAAGGATTGGATTAATTCTTGTAGCTCAAAATGTATAAATTAGTGCAAGCTATCCTACTCACAATTTTGAATGATGATGTTAAGAGAACAGAATGTAAATATGCAATAAAATGTAGAGGAAATCAGTTGAGAATGATAGTTGAGACTTGAGATGTCTTCACCAAATAAGTCACTTTCAAGAGTTATGTGCTTTTATATGATGCAGATGCATTGAGTGCAGCTGCATCAGTATGTGCTTTTCAGCTACTTTCTTCAGAGTTTCGTTACAAGCTTCCTATGTCTAGGCATGCTAAATAAGTTCACTCCTGCCTTTGAAGTACCCACTGTATCACCCTAAGGACTATGTTATCCTATGTCTAGGACTTAACATGGAATTAACAAAGATTTCTTTATTAAACAAGTTAACAAAGACTTTATTAAAACACTCACCCTTATTAGTTCTTGATTTCTAGTTATAAACCATGTCTGTGAATATAACTCTACTTATTCTAAGCGATCAACCTTAAAATAAGATGGATGTAGTATAACACAAGAACCAAAATGCATACACCATGTAAAAACACAATAACTTTCTCAAAAGATCATTATAAGGTTAGAACATCTCAACTTAAGAAGTTTAGCTCATAATAGGCATTGCAAGACAAAGATAGATGAAGTAAAACATGTTGATATAATGAAAATTACAAGAGAAAACAATAAGGTAGAGATTACACAAATTGAGGTACTCTTGCAATAGTTTACCAAGCAATGCAGATGCACTGATTCCCTGCACTAACTAATTCTATGAAGAAGTAATGGGAGAAGTCGTCAATTTCTTCCTTGCCTTCTTATAAACTAACAACTAACTTAAACTATGAAAAGAGAAGTTAAATATAAATGCTCTCTAAGATGTCTAAGAGATAAGATAAGATGATTTTCCAAGTGAAGAATAAAGGTCTTTATATAGGCTTTGAGCTTTCCTTCAAGTGAGGGTTTGCTTGGAGATTAAGTTAACTTTGAGGAGTTAACCATGGTTACTTTTCAGAACTTGGTAAAGCAATTTGAGTCAAACACTCATCCTCAAAGAGAGGTCCAATTATGGATGGCCAAGTGTCCCATGTGAATGGCTCTTCATGATGGTCTTTATATTGTAGGCGCCTCCTTTTGCAAGTTGCCATGTGCCTCCATGTGACTTGTGACTAAGCATGATGTCATAGAGGTGCTTAAGCATTGGTATGAATTGAGGTGCTTCCATTGTTGGGTAATCTGTCTTTGGTGCAGAGTAGTGCAGATGCACCAAGTGAAGTTGCACTGTGGTCATCTGGTGCAGCTGCATCTAGTGCAGATGCACTGCTGTTTTCCGGTGCAGATGCATCAACTGCAGATGCATTGAACAAACACATCAAACATACCAATATATATGCAAAATGCTAAATCATGAGTATAAACATGGAATGTTGTTTATTTTATTCATATAACTATATTGAACACATATTTTACTTGATTCTAAACAATTATTTAGGTTTAGATGCGTAAATAACTCTATACTAGTATGTAACCCGTGCGATGCACGGGGAGCAAATTCAGTTTAAAATATGAAATTAAATTAAATTTTTGGAAAAAATAAATATATTGAACTATTGAAAATAAAATTAATTATATGTAAATTGATAAAATATGATATAAAATAGCGATGCACAGGGAGAATGTGTTTTTAGTATTATTAAAAATATGATACATGTAACATAAATATTAAACCAAACACATGTGTAAATCTATAATATAATTTGTATATCTAGTTTGTTATAAAAATATATCAGTTAAATATAATTCATTTAATAATTGATAATGATCCTGTAAAAACTTGGAAAAGAGATATGGTGGATGGTGATTATGTTTGTAACATTAAGTTGTTAATATTAGTATTATTAACATGATGTAACTAATAATTTATGTTATCTTTTGAATTTATTATAAGTAAACATGTCAACAGAACTCGAACCAATAGATACTCATTCAACCATGGCTCAATTTTGATGGGGAAACTCGCTTTGACCAGGGGTCGAATTTGGGATGTCGATAACCAACCCAAATCCGCCCAACTAAACATTAATTGTAAACATATTTATTAATAATTCTCAATATTGTAAATCATTTTAAAAAATTCATCAGCTTCATTTAAAAATAAATAAATATATACATTTATAGAATATTGACTCGTGTTGTACACGCCATATGATAAAATAGCTATAGTTAATGTTTAATTTCCGGTCCGGTTTCGTGTTAATAAAATTTCTATAGTTAATGTTTTGACAATCTTGATTTCATGTCAATGTTTAATTTTCTTAAAATGTATGTTTAATCTATCATTTGAAAACTTGTATATGCTTCAAGGAGATATAAATAGATATTCATGTAAACTATTCGTTCATAGTATATGTTAGCAGAAAAAGTATACAATATAAAAAACATTTACCTAAGTTGTGTCTGACCAACATTGTGAGTTCACCTATAATTGACTTGTAGGTAAACTTCTTAAAAACAGAATTATATCACCCATTTTTCGCCGTTTTATTGTCATGGCCTTCTATTGATTGTGTATTAGTTTTCTTATAAGTATTCTGATTCCCTTTTGTTCCTTCTCATCACCATTCATGAAATTTTTCGCACATACAACGAAAAGGAAGGCTAGTAAGTAGTAAGTGGCATATCTATAAAATTTCATCAGTTGGGGCAATAAAATATTTTATTGAAAATATGTCACAAAAGAAAAATATTAAAAGTTTTCAAAAAATACACAATCACATACTTGATGAAAAAAATTCCACAAAAGATATTCAACCTTCAACTAATTACACTTGTTATATATGCATTTTCATATTCAAAAAATATTGTATGATATTTTCATTGTGAGAACTATCAAAAACATCTCTTTTAATACATGTATCAAGATAATTATTCAACTATTGCTCTCCTATGATTGCGCAGTTCATCCTTCATAAAACTCATTGTAGAGAAACATCTTTCAAGCATTGTAGTTGCTAAAAGCAAAACCTATTTTTTACTTGAAATTGTGAACTAAAATAAGTTAAACTTGTGTTTTTCGGGTAATTAGACATTAATGGGGGTAAAACCAATTTTCTAATGGGGCAAATAATAAATTTTTATGTGTTTGCATATGAATTTCTATTCTTGGTTGGGGCAATTGCCCCCATACTCTATCACTTGCATCCGCTTCTTATACATATAAATATACTAAATTTCCAGATTAAAATTGTGAATTATTCATTACAATAGTGTTTTTGAATTTCTTTTATCTTTCCAAACATCATGACTTTATGGGAGTACAAAATCATTGACGTATAGTAACCTCAAGAGGATATTAAAACAAATGTACTCATCCAAAGTCGTTCTCCGAATAATATAGACAAACTTAAAAACAAAAAATACCTCTAAAAAACACACCCTTGTGATATATGAACATCTTAGAGTATAGCAACTATCTTATCCTTTAGTGCTTCAACAAATTTAAACAACATTTTGAGCGCGCATAAATGAATTACACACATACAATTTTTTTTATGCATCCAAAAATTGAATAGAACAATACATAAATTTTTAAAATGAATTTGCTTTCAATGGAGGTTAAATAACATCTCATATTGGTTCTTTGTTGTCTTGCTATCAAAGCTGATTTCAATCGCAAAGAATTTTTAAACCCGAACATCATAGTCTCGTAACAAAAAGCCAATCAAAGCTGGTAGGAATACAACAAAGAATGTTAGTAACATTCAGTAGAAAAGCCAAAAAAGTGAATTTGACTTGAAATTACGCATACCTGCAAATTTTAGATCTATATAAGCTACAAATTTTGTTCCTCCTTAATCCTAATTAAGGATAAGTCAACTCAAGACTGGGTTTCTTGGGCAATTTGGTTCTGCAATAGATACAAACTCAGAAATTTATGGTCATATATTCTCTATAATTCCATCCTAATAAAACATGACATAGAAAGTAAAAAAGGAAGAAAGAGTTACAAAATATGATGGTAAAAGAGCTGAAGTCCTCAACAATACATTTCAAAGACTGTAAAAAATTGGTATACGATACCAGCAGATTGCTATGTACATATTCAAATGGATAGCCGTATATAGTTAAACCGCAAGGTGAAATATCAACTCAGCAAATCTTTACATAAGCACACCCATCCGAAATACAATTAATTCTTGAATGTTATTAACTAAGGTAACTCAAATCCTTGTTTCTAGAGGTCTTTAGGCCATTCAGTTAGTTTAGACATAATATGTGAATAGAAGAAAGCTTCAAACATTGTTGAAATCCTCTCTAATATGCAAAGGATATATGCAAAGGTACCAAAAAGAACAAAAAAAATAGAGTTACCATTTGTATTTACCTGTCTTGAAAGCAAATTCATGTAGATTTTCGGTGCAATCCAAAATTCAATTTACTCTTCAAAGTAAATCAAAACACGTTGAACTTCACAAACACGTTGAAACTTCACAAACAATCCCTAAAATCAAAACCAAAAATTAAGTAGAAGATAATAATTTTTGTCTCTTCAAATACCTCCCTTGAAGCATGAAACAATGATCTTTATATGGTTGTACTCCTCCATCATCTTATGGTCTTGGCACTCTTTCAAAAAAAGTAATAAAAAGTGGTATTAAAAATCAAAACGTTATGTAGAAAATGTAACGTAATAAAAAATGAAGATCATTCAAGTAGCAAATTGTAACTCTAAAAAATTTGAACTCTTCGGTTATAAAATTAATGAATATCATTATATACAAATTAATATAAACTTTGAGTCAAAAAATTTAATATAAACTTCAATCAATTAATATGTAACTTACACAAACTTGAATGTTAATTAATCTACAATAGTAACATTTTTTTTACGTGCTTATTTTTTATGATAAAATTATTAATGAGATTATTCTCAATTGTTTAGTGTGTATATATATATAGATTTTGAGTAATTAAAATTGAAAATTGAAAATGTTTTTTATTTGAATTTGAATTAAGAATTAACGGTGAATATTATTGTGCAATCATTGTGAGTAGTAACCGATAGTGATTAGGGAACAATTTGATTAATGATAATTAAAGAAATTATTATATTTGAAAACTAAATTTAAAATACAACCTCACTGTTGAGTTGGATTAGTGAAGCCACATTGGATTAAGATTGAATTTGGCTGATGTGGATATGTTGAATGGTTGCCACATTAGAATTATGGCATTGAGGAACATGCTAAATTTTATTAGTAATAGATAGATTCTATATAAATTTTGGTTGGCACATCAAATTAATTCAGCATTGTAATTGGTTTTGAGAATTAACAATTGATATTGATTTGTGTGATCATCACATGGGCGGTTTGTAACATTCAAAAGAGAGTAAATTGGTTGAATAAAAAATGTATGGTATAATTATGATTATAGTAACGTGAAATTGATTGGCTATCATTTGTTTCATTTTACAATTCAAACATATTTAAAAATCGTTATATAATTACTCCTAATTTAATTTTTATATTAATAATTTTAAGAACATTTATTTGATCTTTAAAACAGATTGGCTATTATTGTCAAAAAAATGGACGGGCTATTAAATCATTTTTATTTGATTTTTTTTGATAATGTATAATTGCCACATGTATTTAGAGGTTGTGATGGATTCCAATTTGACTTAGCATTTAATATATTCTCCAACTTTTGCTCAGAGCATGACACCTCATCATTTTGGCTTTGAGGTTTCTATTACTTTTTTTTTGGTATTATCTTTTTTTTTGATATTATTAATAGATAGATTTGTAGAGTGTAACAATTAAAATATAATATAATGAGCAATTTGAATGTTGAAACATTCAAATAAATGTTCAACCATTTTTGAGAGTTCAAGGAAGAGTAATGAATTTTTAATGTAAATGATGTGTAGAATGACCTGGACTAAATAATCCATGCTGTTATGAAGTTTTAATTTGCTGATGTGGATCTCTTGAGAGTATGACAACTAAGCAAAATGGCATTGAGGTGCTAGTTACTTTGTATTCTTTATAGATAAAATAGAGTTATCATATGCATGCCTTGAATGAACGCCCATAGTAGAGTAGGAAACGCAAGCGACATTAACTTTGTAAATGAGAGGAAGTCCGAGGTAGCCGATAAAAACCCAAAGATCTTGAGGGATTCCTACAATTTAAAACAACAGTTTAAGAGAGATCCGTTGATGTCCGTGCTTTAAATAGGCAAAGGCCGCCGCGGGCCCCCTTCTCCGTAGCTAGACTGCATAAAAGAGCCGCTCCGGGTCATAGCCTTCATAGATGAGAAAGCCGCTGCGGGCTCCTCTCTCCAAAGATTCCTCCAACGGAGATCGCTGTGGACCTCCGCCCTTCAACCCCTGATGGAGCGCGGAGCTCGGAGATCAGAGGCGCTGCAGGCTCGCACGAGGCGTAATTGGGAAGACCTCGGCCTCTGATGGAGCTCGTCAGCTCGGAGATCAGAGGGAGGTCGACTCGCAAGGGGCGAAATTGGGAACCCTTCAGCCTCTGGTGGAGCTCGTCAGCTCAGACACCAGAGGGAAGGTCGGACTCTCTGATGGAGCGCGGAGCTTGGAGATCAGAGAGCTATTGGAGCCGCTGAGGGCTGTTGGCTTGGTGCCGATATCACGACAAAGATCCGAGGCTGGATGAAAACCTACAAAGAAATCTTGAGAAGATCGGATGAAGATCCAATCTTGAGATAGACGCCTGAGATCGGCTCTAAGAATCCTAGGGGAGCCATTTTGAAGGGATCCAAGATTGGAAAGAAGCTCAAACCTTCCTTGGGAGGCGAGCGAAATCTTCGAGCTCGGGCCGTGCTTGGGAGGCGAGCGGAATCTTCGAGCTCGGGCCGTGCTTGGGAGGTGAGCGGAATCTTCGAGCTCGGGCTGTGCTTGGGAGGCGAGCGGAATCTTCGAGCTCGGGCCGTGCTTGGGAGGCGAGCGGAATCTTCGAGCTCCGTCCGTGCTTGGGAGGCGAGCGGAATCTTCGAGCTCAGTCCGTGCTTGGGAGGCGAGCGGAATCTTCGAGCTCAAACCGTGCTTGGGAGGCGAGCATAACCTGCAAACAAGAGTAAAACCCTGCAGTTGTCCAAAGCCTGATGCGTACCTCAGAGAGACGGTTTAGCCCGGAGGGGGTATGGTACTTTGAAAGGTGGAAGCAAGCGACAATGCCCCCACTGTGGTCGCCAATGTATGGTACTGGAGTACGATGTTGAGGCACTCGACGTTGGGTACAGTCCGAACCCGGGGCTCAATTGTTTGAATGCTTCCAATGAGATAGATCCTTACGAACGAGTGCTGGACTTGGTTGGCAAGAGACAGAGGTGCGGATGCCTGAGGTCACATTCCGTCCACGCCAAGAGACGAGCGCAGGAATGTTCTGATATCGGACTGAATGATGACCTCGTGGACAAGAATCCCAGAAAATAACGTCGACGGTGGAGTAATTGATCCCGCGCACCTACTAAAAGATTCGCCTTGCAGAGCTCACAACAAGGAAATACGCAAGAATGACCAAATGAATCTTTAACTCGCCTATTTTATGGGAGTAAGAGGTGAAGCGCCACGATGAATTAAATGCGCAACTCTTCGAGTCTTCACGAGTAGGTATCCGAACCCCCACTCGGCGTGGACGAAATGTGACCTCAGGCATCCGAGCCTCTGTCTCTTGCCAACCAAGTCCAGCACTCGTTCGTAAGGATCTATCTCATTGGAAGCATTCAAACAACTGAGCCCTGGGTTCGGACCGTACCCAACGTCGGGAGCCTCAACATCGTACTCCGATACCGAACAATACATATTATTATTTAGTATTTAAATATTAGCAATATATTCAGTATTTTAAGTCTTTTTATTCAACCTTAAAAGAAATTGTATTCAACGAACCAACTGTGTCTCAGTGACTCTTTGTATTCATTTTTTTTAATTAAAAAAAACTTAACATTGGAAAAAGGCAAAAAGCATTAAATATTGCAAACATTTACTCTTTTCCTATATAACCTACGAAAGTCTTTATCTTCTTCATTAGTAATCAGAACTAAACCATTGCTCTTCTCAACCTTACCTCAAGTGCTAAAACAAAACCAAAAGTAAAATATTGAGTCTCACCATCCTTGATCCTTTAACCAATTTGTTGCTACATAGTTATAAAAAAAAACCTGCTATAAAGTGGGGGCGGAGGTGATATAAGCAAGGAGTTTATCTTCAAAAAACCTGGTATTGGTCCTTTTACTGTAAATGAGTGTGGACTGATGGACTTCATCTGTGATTTGTACTGCAATGGCCATCACGAAGTCTCCTGAATTTACTTTTAGATTAACTTGCTTGTTAGCATTTTAGAACACTATCAATTAAGCACTGGTTTGGGAGGCCAGTTTTCTTGAGATATTGGATCACTATCTAAATTACAGATATTGTTACTAATTTATAAACTTTGAGTATTTTCTACTAAGTCATATATCTATGATAATATATAGATTAGGATGTCAATCCTCCTTCCTCTAGCAACACAATATCTGTCCATGATTATTTGCCCTTTTTTGTTTAATTCCTTTTACTTTTGGGTTTTTGGCTAAATTAATTACTAGTTTTTTTTCTTACAGGTATTTATCGTAAAAGAAATACTTGACAGGATCACTTTGCACAATCCCTTGTTTAGATTTTTTTTATTAAATTCATGAGATAGGTAAACAAAAATATTATAATTATATTTTCAATTAGACAACTATTTCATTCAAAACTACAAGTAAATTTCTATTTTAAAATGTCAAAAATCTAGATTTTTTATTTATTTTTTACCAAAAAAAAGCAATTTTTTTAACTTTTTATTTCTGCGAGCCGAGCTAACGAGCCGAATCGAGCTGCTCGCGAGCTTGAGTAGAGTCGAGCTGAGCTTAATAAAAAGGTTCATGTCGAACTCGAGTCGAGTTACGAGCTGAGCCGATTCTTATCGAGTTGAGTCAAGTTGAACCAAGTTCGACTCAGCTAGACTCATTTCCAGCCCTACGAATAACCCAAGGGTCAACTCGAACCCGTCATAACTCGAAGCCGCGTTACAACATAGGACAGTCTCATTTGTCATTTTTTGTGTGGTGCATAGTTGGGTTCAATCCAAAGTGAGTTCGAACAAGTTGGCGAGTTGGGATGAGTCCTATACACCCTTGGTTCCTAACGGTACTCCGTTGACAAAATTATGTAGCTCGTAAAAGTAAATGATGAGGTTAAAGTTAATATGTGAAACTAAATACTATACTTTTAAGTGGTTAATTCAATTTTCTGAAGGCAAAAGTGTAGCACCCTAAATTTCGCTCGTCAACAAAATTTAGAATGTCGTACATTTTCACACATCAGGGTGCACGAAATACAGTCTGGATACAACCAACTGAATAAAATTCCTGAAATGACTATATTAAAAGTTATGATTTTTCATAACACCACCAATCATTAGTCTAAGTTTTAGTCAAATGTAATCAAAAGAGTCATTTGTACCTAATGATCCAAAATATAAAATGCGTACAACTTAGTCCTAATATCATAATAGAATAGGTACGCCCTTTGGCTTAACAATATGAATACAAAATACCAAATCGGTAACCCAATAAGGGAGATAATTTCAATACATAATGCCTTATAATTATATAAGGATTTAATAAACAACACTAAAGCATCCTAGCTTCATCTTCACTCATCAATGCTTTACCTGCTCATCTGTAAAAACCACAATATATAAAGGTGAGATAATAATTTCAGTGAGTTCTCCAAACGACACCTCACACTAATAACTCATACGGTATCTTTTATAATTTTCTTATCAAATGATATAGTCTTCCATTTATAAATGCTACATCCTAAAGAGGAAACCACCACCCAACGGGTGCACGAACGAAACGTAGACTTGGGCTCACGACTTCCTATCCTACTTACGCCAACCATCCCTTAATCAATGACTAAGCATGATGTCATCATTGAAGTGCTGGTGCATTAGTATGGTCTTGAGGTTCTTCATGTATTGTTGTCTGTCATCAGTGCAGGAGCATCCAGTGCAGTTGCACTGTTATATTCTGGTGCAGTTGCACTTGTTAAGTTTCTGCATGTTATTTGGTGCAAAAGCAAGTGTATGCTGCATTCAAACAAACACATTGGTGCAAAAGCAAGTGTATGCTGCATTCAAAGTGTTATTCTGGTGCATTAGTATGCTGCATTGTTATTTTCCGGTGCAAAAGCATCAACTGCAGGTGCACTGAACAAACACATCAAACATACCACCTTATATACAAAATGCTAGTCTTAAGTTTAACCCTCCATAAAACTTTGAATGTTGTTATTTTATTTATAAAACTATATTTAATAATTATTTTACTTGATTTTAGGCAATTATTTAGGTTTAGATGCATAAATAACTCTATATAAAATAGTTATCACTAGGCACGAGACGCCTATTTCAGGTCGCACAGTGAACACTGCAAACGACAGACCAGGCTCTTATCACTGGAGACAAATCCGGGGGGCTAATTCATATAGATTCCCTCTTCAATGTGTCCATTAATGAATGCGCTATTCACGTCAATTTGCTCAATAAGCCACTTGTGAGTGATGACAAGAGTGAGCAAAACACGAATGCGTTATAACATAATTTTTAAAAATGTTCCTACTTCAATTAAAAAAAAAATTATATTTGACAATGAAATTTAATAGGTAATTGAGTAAAACTTTTATAAAGTAATGTTAATGTGTGTACAATTTTTTAAACATATATTAAAATTTTTAATTTTAATTTTAAATATAAGTATACCATCAATTTCTATTGCAATCACTTTAAAATTAAAATATCAATGGTATGACTATACACTTATTGTCTCAAATTGTTATATTTTAGCATCAATATACTTATTTTTAGTTCAATGTTTGACTAAATTATCACAATTCACAAATTAAATGTACTAATTATATACGAATATGTGTGTGAGACATGACAAATAACCCAAGGGTCAACTCAAACCCGTCATAACCCGAAGCCGCGTTACAACATAGGGCAGTCCCATTTGTCATTTTGTGTGTGGTGCAAGGTTGGGTTCAATCCAAAGTGAGTTCGAACACGTGGGCGAGTTGGGATGAGTCCTACACACCCTTTCTAAAGGCAAAAGTGTAGCACCCTAAATTTCGCTCGTCAACAAAATTTAGAATGTCGTACATTTTCACACATTAGGGTGCACGCAATACAGTCTGTATACAACCAACGGAATAAAATTCCTGAAACGACTATATCAAAAGTTATGATTGTTCATAACACCACCAATCATTAGACTAACTTTTAGTCAAATGTAATCAAAAGAGTCATTTGTACCTAATGATCCAAAATATAAAATGCGTACAACTTAGTCCTAATATCATAATAGAATAGGTACGCCTTTTGGCTTAACAATATTAATACAAAATACCAAATCAGTAACCCAATAAGGGAGATAATTTCAAAACATAATGCCTTATAATTATATAAGGATTTAATAAACAACACTAAAGCATGCTAGCTTCATCTTCACTCATCAATGCTTTACTTTTATAATTTTCTTAGCCAATAGCGTAACCCTCAAATGATATAGTCTTACATTTATAAATGTTACATCCTAAAGAGGAAACCACCACCCAACGGGCGCACGAACGAGTCGTAGACCTGGGCTCATGACTTCCTATGCTACTTACGCCAACCATTCCTTAATCAATTTATTAGTTATATAAATATAGATAGTAGTTCTCGCTCTCGAGTTATACGAATACGTATTTAATCCAACTTGATTTCAGTCCATAAACAATGAATAAAATATCACAAATATACAAACTGATCACAAAACATATTGGGTTCACTAAGCACACTTCAATTAAAACATCAAGTATCTTTATCACACCGACCACTTCACACATAAGATATTATTTAAGTAATTTGGATTTTTAAGAAAACCCAAGTCATCACAAAACTAAGAACATATTTAAAATCACAATCAAAGTGTAAATCAAGTAGCCCTAACATTTCTAGAGAGGAAAGAGTGTTTAGAACTCACGTGTCAAGGAAATTATTCTGATTTTCAAACAAATCATGCTCCTACTAGCATCAAGAGAGCTCCTAAGACTCCAAACTCCAATGTAGGCTCCCAAAACCCTCTTCTAGCAGCTCCTAGTTCTAAAATAGGTTTCCCAATCTTCAAATCAAGCACTCCAATGTACATGAACAGTCCAAGCACTCCAATGTACATGAACAGTCCAAGCACTCTAATAATTTTTTTATCAACTTTTTGTCTCCATTTATATATCAATAATGCTATTTTGACAAAGGATTTTTACAAAAATACTTACAAAAATACGGTACACATATGTATCCGTATAATACCCACTTTTATATAATAATTAGTTTTATATTAAATAAATTTAAAACACAACCTCTTCCCAAAAACCCTCACTTTCTCTCTCCCCGAAAACACACGGCTTCTTCTCTCTCAACCGCACAGCTTCTTCTTCCTCTCTCTGCAACTCTCATTAAAACACAAAAACCCTCACCTCCGTTTCACTTTCTCCCTGTGCAAAAAAACCACAATCGTGTTCGTCAACCACAATCGGCTCCATTTCAGTTTCTCTCTCCGCGAAAAACCACAATCGTCTTCTCCCTCAACCACAATCAGGTTGTTCCTTTCTCTGCAACACGAAGCTCCGGCGAAGCACAGCCACGCCGCCGTCTCGTCACCAACACCGTAAAAGGAAAAACGAAACCACCACTCAGTCTCTCTCGTCTCCACTCTATCAATAAGCAGAAATTTCTGTACCTCTCAATCTCTCAACGTAAACCCTCTCCTCCCTCAACCTCCAGTCTTTTCCTTCAAGCTCCGCCCTCCTCTGACGGTAACCTGTTTTTATCTAGCTCGCGGCTCCTATCTTCTCCCTCCTCCCTCTCCATTTCCGTCTCCGCCGTTTGCCGCCGTTTGCCGTCGTATCTCCGCCTCCTATGCACCTCTTCTCCTCTGCAACCTTGTTCTACTCAGGTAATATGTATTATTTCCTTAATTTATCCCTAATTGCAGAAACCCTAAATGTCCCAAAATTATTTTTAAGAAAAACTTGTGATCTTATCATCACAGACCTGATAGATAGAGTGTTAATTATGTTCTGTCAAAAACAAGTTATGGATTTTACTTTATTCTATTTTATTTTTTTCCAATTTTGCAACTATTTTGTGTTTGTTGGGCTAAAATCAAACAAATTTGTGGTATTTAATTTAATTTTTGTTATGTAGAGTGAATGGTGTTGATTTCGTGTATGGTGTAAATAGGTCCTTTGTTTGAATGAACTTGATTTGTGTGAGATTAATTTTTTTGTAAATTGAGTTTGAAGTGAAGTTTAGTACTGGTCAAAATGCAATTACTTGAAAGAAGAAGAACAAGAGTGTTATACCAAATGAAGAGTCTTGTGATGTACCTTCAGAGACTTTAGTTTTGGGGTATCATCAATGGAAACAAGCAGGTTCGATTTGCGGTTTTGGGTTCCATCTATTCGTTTTACTGTTTTTAGAGTCCCCTATCGAGTTTGATCTTTCAGTTTAATGATTAAGATATGAGTTGAAAATATGCATCCAATTGTTTAAATATCTGTTTGCTTTAGAGGGTGATAAACATG
The DNA here is from genome assembly GCA_963573325.1 of Astragalus glycyphyllos. NCBI lineage: Eukaryota > Viridiplantae > Streptophyta > Magnoliopsida > Fabales > Fabaceae > Astragalus > Astragalus glycyphyllos. The sequence continues at coordinate 58,392,873 of OY754308.1, read as the reverse complement.
ATTTGAAAAGAATTGACGTCAAAATAATTGAGTATAAATGATTGGTTTGTGCTTGTTAGTTGTTAGTAATATTTTGAAAGCTTAGAAGAACAGATTTGCTTTGAATGATAAAGTACAACAGCTGCAATACCATTAAAAAACCGATCACAGAAGTGCTGCAATGCTGAAGGATGTACAACAGGCTGTTTTTTGATAACTCTAGCACTTAACTTTGTTTTAGGTAGATAAGTTTTGATAACTATTGTCTTATTGTGTTGCTAGTAAGTTTGTTATTTTTCTAAAATAATAGGCATAAAATCTGCAAACTTAGAAGGTCCTCTTTATAAGCTTGTCTTCTTGACATTGCATTTTCTTGATGTTGGAGAGAGTAACTTTATATCAATGGACCACTTATTTGTATATATTTGATTCTGCATTGTTAAGTAGGCTCCTGTACCTAATTTGTATCTGTATCAGGTATAACCATAGCATTCTTTCTTATCATTAATTTGAGATTGCATTTCCTTGAATTGGGGATTCACAAATATGACTTTTTCTCATTCTGAGGACATGGTATGCTCTAGTTTTGAATTTTGATGTCTTAAACAAAGTGTTTGGGTGGAGAACCCACATTCTGAGGTCTATTAAAGATTTTGATTCTGGTAAAAATGTTAATATAATTTTGATTTGGATTTGGATTTCTTGAGCAATAAAACTGTCAAGAAGCGTTTTAAGAATTCTAATAGAGTTTACCTGGTTGTGTTTTAGGATTGCATGATGAAGTATAATCCATCAAGAGCTTTAGAGCTGGGTTGAGGATTGCCAAGATGAACTCAATGAAGAGGAAGCAAGAGATTAGAATGGTCTAAATTGTCAAATTGTCAACTTTATAGTACTTTTTGTTGTAACTAAACATCTATGTATCTTTTGATTGGTATTGGCTTGATATTGTATTTTATTCCACAATTTGATGTTTCAAGTTGGCCATATGGAGTGAAGGTTTCACTTAATTTGTTGATTAGGGTTTTCTCAATGGTAGAGGTCATCAACATTCCTCATGAATTTTCCTTGTACCAAAAGCAACAATTAATACATATCCCTAGAGAAAGAAAGAGTGAACATAATGTAGTTTACTTTATAATATAATTATATAAAGTGTAATACAGTTGCGAGGTTGGTTATCGTTAGTAGATTCCCAAATCATAGGTCAATATAGAGATATATATGATCAAATTCAATCCCACAATTTCCAATACTGTTTTTAAATAACAAAATTAATTTTTAAAATTAATTTTAGAATTTAATTAGGTTTATATAACTTATTTACAAGGGTTGGTTGGGTCCTCATAAAAAGTGGGTAATTCAGTAGCGAGGTTGGTTATCGTTACTAGATTTCCAAATCATAGGAAAATATAGACACAGATGATCAAATTCGATCCCACAATTTCCAATAGTGTTTTTAAATAACAAAATTAATTTTTAAAATTAATTTTAGAATTTAATTAGGTTTATATATATTATTTACAATGGTTGGTTAAGTCCTCATAAAAAGTGGGTAATTTAGTTGCGAGGTTGGTTATCGTTACTAGATTCCCAAATCATAGGTCACTATATAGACAGGGATGATCAAATTCGATCCCACAAATTCCAATTCTGTTTTTAAATAACAAAATTAATTTTTAAAATTGATTTTAGAATTTAATTAGGATTATATCTATTATTTACAAGGGTTGGTTGAGTCCTCATAAAAAGTGGGTAATTCAGTAGCGAGGTTCGTTATCGTTACTAGATTCCCAAATCATAGCTAAATATAGAGACACGTATGATCAAATTCGATCCCACAATTTCCAATAGTGATGGGGGTATCTATCTTTATGGTATATCAGGGTTCAAATTGAACTAAGACAGAGCTCTAAATTGACGTGTATTAATCTTTCTACAATCAAATATTGTCTGTCAATTGAATGAATCGACAAGTCTAGCTGCTAATCATGGTCGGTTTCACAAGGAAAAGATGAAAATAGCAACTTGGTCATTTATAAGAAAAACATAACCCCGGTGATTAACATCTACAAACGTAACAAAAGGCATCTCATATTTATTGGTCAAGTACATGAGTCTCAATCTACAACTTTTACATCAATAATGGTCAAGTAAACACTCTTAAACCCGTTTTAGAACCATTGAAATAATTTTACAATCACAATGATGAATACAAAGCTGTTATGTGCTTCCACCTCCTCATTCAACATCATATGCTTGAGCATATATGCAATTCTGCCTATTCTCTTGTAATCTAAGTGTTCACGTGTTTACCTTGGATTTTGGTAAACACCGCTATGTTTTAAATTGCTTCTGCTTGCAGGATCAACTAGTAAATCCTAAGACAGTTTGTGTTTAAAGTTTTTCCAGAATTGCGCGTTTAAAAGTAAAAAGAAGAAGATAACCGTCGATTTCTCCGCGAAACCGTCGAATTAATCCAAATGAGGGAGGATAAAACAAAGAGAAAATTTGCATGAATCTTTGTCGAAGACAGCACTGCACCTTAGGCAAAGCATAACTTCAGTGTTATTGATCTTGCAGCGATTGAGGAAGTCAATCAATTCCTCTTCAGCCCTTGGATACACTACCTTCATCTTCTCAGCATATTGGTCTTCAGTAACCATTTCGACACCTACCTTGTCGACAGCTTCTTCTATTTTGGCATTTTCTGCAATAACCTCTGTGACCTCAACCACATTGAGATTAACTTCAACCAGCAATGCATCAGCTGTTGGCAAGGGATCAGTATCAATCTTCATTGGTGGCTTAGATTTGTCACCAAATTTCAGCCTTCCTTCGATGATAGCATTTTGAACCAAATCCCTGAAAATGACACAACGGGAAGTGTTATGACCTAAGAAACCATGAAACTTACAAAAGCCTCTTTTCTGTCGTTGTTCTAATGGTGGAATCTTTAGGCCTTTAGGCATTAAGATTTGACCATCAGCCACAAGCAGATCAAATATTTCGTCACATTTAGATACATCATAAGTGTAAGTTTTTGCGACAAATTTATCATTCTTAGGTTCCACGAGATTTTTTCCATTAGAAGGTTTTAACAATTTGCAAGTATAAGGAGGTCCTGGTTTTGGTAAACACCGCTAGTTTGAAATTGCTTCTGCTTGCAGGATCAACTAGTAAATCCTAAGACCGTTTGTGTTTAAAGTTTTTCCAGAATTGCGCGTTTAAAAGTAAAAAGAAGAAGTTAACCGTCGATTTCTCCGCGAAACCGTCGAATTACTCCAAATGAGGGAGGATAAAACAAAGATCAAACTTTAAAAATACAAGGTCAAACTTTAAAAATAAATCAAACCTCGTTGACTGAATTTAATTTAGCCTGTCGAAATTACAGGCTAACAATAGCTTAGTTCATTTCAGTGGCGAAATTGATACTTGTCTCTTGAAATACAAGGTCAAACTTTAAAAATAAATCAAACCTCGTTGACTGCATTTAATTTAGCCTGTCGAAATTACAGGCTAACACATTGAAAGCAATAAAAGGTCAAATAGTGGCTGACTTCATAGTTGACTATTCAGTGGTCGAAAATACAATAAACTTAGTGGAAGTGAGGCATATTTAGCAATTTCCAATACTCATAGTGGAGCTTGTGGATCTCATCAAGCAGGTGACAAAATGAAATGGCTTTTATTTCGACAAGGAGTAAATTGGGAAACTATGCTGAAAGATTGCATAGATTTCGCCAAGGGTTGTCAAGAATGCCAAAAACACGCAGGAATACATGTGCCCGCAAGTGAATTGCACTCAATAATAAAACCATGGCCTTTTAGAGGTTGGGCTTTAGACTTATATGGAGTTCTGTAACAGACTTGATCCTACTTGCGTGAGAGTTCTTTAATAGACTTGCGTGAGAGTAACAGACTGCGTCATGTCCAAATGAGAGTTCAGCACGTAGGATCAAGAGGATCAAGTAACAGACTTGCGTGAGAGTTCTGTAATAGACTTGCTTGTTTATAGCTTAGAAATTCTCCCAGAGAATCAATCAACACTACTCCATATAGACTTACATTTGGACATGACGCAGTCTTACCTGTCGAAATTTGTTTACAATCAGCCAGAATTCAAAGACAGTTTGAAATTCCGTCAGATTCCTATTGGGATATGATGTTAAGATGAATTGGTTGATTTAGACGAAGAAAGACTAAATGCGTTGGATGTTCTTATAAGGCAAAAAGAAAGATTGGCTAAAGCCTACAATAAAAAGGTTAAGCTAAAAATATTTGCCTTAGGAGATCTAGTGTGGAAAGTTATATTACCCATGGATAAAAAAGATAGAGTCTTGGGTAAATGGTCACCAAATTGGGAAGGACCATTTCGCATTCTACAAGTCTATACTGACGGTGCTTATGAAGTCGAAGAACTTGGCGCTGATGGTCGAATTTTGAAAATAAATGGCAAATATTTAAAAAGGTATAGGCCAATATTGCAAGAAGTTAAGATAACACAAGACTAAATAGTATGGAGAACTTAAAATATGGCATGTCAAAAGTTCAAATGCCAAAAAAAAAAAAAGAACATTGTCAAAGTCACAAAATTGGAAATCAAGAAAATTACAATTCAAAGTTGAAGATTGGCTTTGAGCCTTTCTAAAGCAGATTTAAAATGTTCCAATCTTATGGCGACAAGAGCCTCTTCTTCGTCCAAACTTCGAACCATCGCTTCATGTTGGCCATGTCTTTCCAAGTGCTCAAGAGCCACAGTGGCCTCTGCGTGAATCGCAGGTTCTAAAGCTTTAGGGGTCGTTTTGAGAAGAGAAGCTTTTTTCATCTCTTCAGTTTTGATCTTCGACTGCAAGTCTTCGATCTGTTTCTGGTAGCCCGAGATGGCATTTTCGCAATCTGTCAACGCTTGAGCGTTATTTGCTGCTTGGGTTTCCAAAGAGGCAATCTTGGTCTGAGAGGCGTTAACAGCTGCCCATTCTTCCGCTTGAAGTTTCGCTTCCCGTGCCTTTTGTGCAATAAAGTTCTTGTTTTTCTGAATGTCTTGGGTGATTCGTTCTAAAAGGGGCTCAAATTCGGCAATGAAGCCAATGAGGGCCTTGCCTGACGTCGGGGTATTGAGCTTGCGCAATAAGGCTTTAATCTCAAAGACAATCATGGGGTCACGCTCAATGTCTTGGAACAAGTCAGCTTCAAGAACTTTGGCTCGAAATTCTTTGAGGAGGTCTTCCTTCGATGTGTCAGATACTTCGCCCAAAGAAGTGGTCGAAGAACTTTGTTTGGTCGAAGTTTTCCTACCACACAGCAGGAGGTTCAAAGCCTTAAGAGGATTTTTGCTCTTCAATTCAGCTAAAGCCTCATCACTGACAGTGTTGCTACTTGAATAAACCACCTTGGAGGAGCTATCATCTTTTGATGGTTCAATGACATGCTCAATCTCGACGCCAACAGCCTCTATCACCTCTAAATCTTGTGCTCCCTGATTTGTATCAAGTGGGTTTGTTTCAAGTGTTTGGTCAAAAGTAGGAGACTCATCAGTTGGCATATCAACAAGCTGTTGCAGGACTGTTCTTGCTATATGGACAGGATCATCTTTTCGGGGTTGATTTTCGACCACTTTTTCAGCTATTGGTTTGACAGAGGGAGAGAGAGCTGATGTTGGTGTTAGTTGCTTATTTGAAGGGTCAAGTTGACCAGCTTCATTTCCCTGTCATGACAATATATCGGAGTTATGATCAGTTTATGAACCAGAGTAGTTAAAGAATAGATGCAAGTAGTAGGTCTTTATATTCTGGCATTGTGTATGTATTTTGATGAATGGCATATGTTCATTCAGTTCTTCTCTTTATATAGGAGTGACCCATAACTCTTTATTCACTTTAGTCCAATGGGGTTGGAATATATTACTATGCAATCACGTGTCCTGCCACACCATAATATTGTGAACCCTGATATAGCAACAGGATAGATACCCCATCACTCTTGTCCTATCAATTCACTATCCAATACAGGTAACCAAGCTTCACATAGAATTACCCAGTGTTTACCTTGGATTTTGGTAAACACCGCTAGTTTGAAATTGCTTCTGCTTGCAGGATCAACTAGTAAATCCTAAGACTGCTACGTGCTCTTGGTAACGGCTACTTGATCCTACTTCGACATCAGCCTCCAACTCCTTCTTGTCGAAATCTACGCTTGCAACTTCTTCGACTTCAACAAATCCAGCGTCGAAATGAGCTTCATATAAACTGATAACTTAACCCATTTTGAACGTCGAAATTACTTCTTGTCTCTTGAAATACAAGGTCAAACTAAACCTCGTTGACTGCATTTAATTGAGCCTGTCGAAAATGCAGGCTAACAAATTGCCCCCCAAAAATGTGTTTTTCGACTGAGATTTTAAATGAAGAAGAAAATGACATTTTTGAAATTCCTCTTACCTGCTCTAATGACGTCATCAGGTCGAAAATACCTTGTTCTATCCAGATTTCTCCTTTTTTCGACAACGAGCCAATCGACAGGTATAAGGAGGTCCTGATTTCAATTCTGCAATATTACCCTCTTCTTCGACATCTTCATAAGAGATGTCGTATTCTTGGTCACTGTCGTTAGCTTTGACATAAACAACCTTTTCTTTCTTACTTTGAACGTCAAAATTACTTCTTGTCTCTTGAAATACAAGGTCAAACTAAACCTCGTTGACTGCATTTAATTGAGCCTGTCGAAAATGCAGGCTAACACCCAGTTTTTCTAATAAAGTCACCAAGCCGCTTTAGTCCAATGGGACTGGAATATATTACTAAAAATAAAAATATTGGAATGGATTTGATCACCCGTGTCTCTTTATTCACCTATGAATTGTTCGTTCGGATTTGATCATCTGTGTCACTAAATTAATAATAACAAAGAATAACACATAAACGTCATTATGATCATAGAACACTCAAACCACACTTTCACTCATCTTCGAACTCCCACTGTTCAAGAACAGAATCAAAAAAGAAAAAGAGAAATGTGGGAACCAGAAATCACCCCCCTCATTCTCCATCATCATTACCATGATTTCAACTTGAACCAAAATCCCGTACACACATTCTCGAAACAGTGAAAACGGATACTTGCTTCCACTGTAAAAAAAATGACACTAGTCTAAATACTACTTTCATTTATTTTGATGTGAACATATCGATTGACCAACCTGTAATGTAAGTTTTTGGCAAATGTGACAAACCCTTTAAATTAAATAAACTGTGAGGCATATACCCCATATACATAAAGTTTATGGCATTTACACCAATACAAACCAAAAATCCTAATTACATAGATGCCTAGTTACAACAAAAATTGGGTAAAGGGTTTTTTACAACAACGTGTAGCAAAAAATTAACTTTGTGCCGTTGACACAAATTGTGAGACATTTACACGATATACATTAAGTTTAAGGCATTTACACCTATGCAAACCAAAAAATACATACATCTTTACTTACAACAAAAAGTTATATAAAAAGTTAAGTATGCCCACGCATTCTTCAAGCTAAAATGTCACGGATTTGTAGACAATTGTGACAGTCCAGGGAAGTCTATTTCCACGTTTGACAAAAGTTCCATGAATGAAATTTGACGTCCAACCTATTAAAAACCATTTGTTTAGCAACATCAAAATATAAATATGCAAAGCAACTTGACAGCCATTCAAATCACATGCCTGTGAAGAAGAAAGATGAGAGTTGTCTAATCCCAAATTACAAGGTTTTGCAACAGTTGGACATTGAGAAGCCCAACGGTTGGACATGAATTCTGACCCTCCAGCATCTGTACTGAAATATACACTCCCTGACTGTATAGACCAAATATTAAATAAGTTAAATATATCTAACTTAATTTTTACCCTATTGCCAAATATCTAAATACATTAAATGAAGAAAAACGAACAACTTAAAACAACGTTAGTGGTAATACACACGATCCTGTGATACAAACTTCTTTACGGTCTTTGCATCCAACAACTCCACGACTTATAAAATGGTCAATCCCATTAACTCTACTCATAAATGTACGAAATTATCATATAAAGTTACAATTTCAACTCAACAATTGTGTGAATAAATGTTCCGGGAGTTATCTGACAGATCAAATTAATCCATCTACAAATACAAATTTATAAACTCTAAATTTTTAATAAAAACTTATAATGGACACGAACCAAAGTAGTCGCATCCGTCACATCTCCACTAGTCATAACTTCAACAGTTGATTCAACAGAAATGTCCCTATGGATTTCATGATCAGCCACTCCAACGTTGCAGGCCTACACATTATACAAAAAACATTAACATGTATTTCGTACAGTGTTTCATGGTAAATACATATTTAGTAAGGAAACAACACTGACCTTCGTAATGTTTTTTCATCAGCTCGCTTGGTTCGCTTCTTCCGTGACTTTTTAACAACTTTCTCAACAATTGATATTTTTCTGTTCGTCGGTGGACGACCTTTACGTTTTACCTTCAATGGACTGTGACATATAGGAGCAGTATTTGGTATTGACTCTTCGTTCAAACTTGTTTTAACATTCTCCATTGAAGGATCCAAGTTTGGCAATTCAGAACTAAATTTATTCAACATTTTATGGAATGCTTCTGTGCCATACTCAGACTCCGCCGCTACTTCAGCAACCTGGTAAAAATGCTTCGAGAGTTTTTCAAACCTCTCCATCTGTGGTTTCAATTCCTTAACACCGTAATTTATCTTAACATAAGAATGCTTCCTTTTAACATTTTTCTTCCATCGGGACAAAACATACTTGTCTGAGACGTTTGAAACCCTTTCCTTAGCGCACACACATAGTACACGGCGACACAAAATTCCTCTAAACTCAAACAACGAGCATTGACACTCGAGATCATGGTTGTCCACATTGAACACAACTTTAAAGTACCGTTCTTTTGGTCTATCTCCAACTAACAATTCCTCCAAGACATTATAAGTAGCAATGCAACCCTCCAATGACTCCAACGAGGGGACACAATTCATTTTACCTCTAAATTCAACTTGGACCTCCTTAAATTTACGATGCGTGTAAGCACATTGGAATTGCATTTCAATGGACGAGGTTGACCCACAAGGTATTATTGTATCCATCGATTTAAAATCCGCTTCAAACTCTTTTTCTGCTTTATTTCTGAGAGCATTGGCATATTGTTTTAACAAATTGACTAAGACTTGTTGTTGAATTGATATATCCATCAAAGAAAGCGTGTATGCTCTCACTGCGCTGTGTGGTTGACATGCCAGCCCAAAACCTTTTCCTTAACAACGTCGGAACCCATCTTTGTCGCTCCTTATACAACCCACTTAACCAATCATTGTCTTGAAGCTCAAATTTTTCTATGAACGAACACCACTTATCTTCAAAATCAACTACGGTGTAAGTATCATAAATTGCTTCTTTCATGGCTGCCTTTATCTTCTTATATTCACCAAATCCATTGAGTTTTTCCGGTATTTTTTTCATTATATGCCATAAACACCACCTATGGCGAGTAGTAGGGAAGACTATCTCAATGGCCTTTTTCATAGCCTTGCATTGGTCCGTGACAATACCCAAGGGGGCCTTTCCTAGCATGCAACGAAGCCATGCTTGAAAAAACCACACAAATGAGTCTTCGTCTTCACTTGAAACTAGGCCACACCCAAGTAATGTTGATTGGCCATGGTGATTGACACCTACAATCGCAGCAAAAGGCATATCATATTTATTGACTAGAAATGTTGTATCAAATGTTACCACGTCTCCAAAATATTCATAAGCAGCTCTACTTCTTGCATCGGCCCAAAACACATTCTTGACATGAAAACCATCATCCAAATCAAGATCATAGAAGAAATTAGAATTTTGTTCCCTCATTTCATAAAAGTAACTAATCAACGCCTTCCCACACCTCCTTTTCCAATTGAACGCCTTTCCTTGTTGACATAATTCCTCACGTCCTTTTCACAAAACGCTACATTTTCATGCCCTCCCGCATCTGTAACAATAGATTGGAATGTTTTGTTAATCCTCACTCCCGCTTCATCATTGATTTGGATTGTTCTCTTCACATGCAGATTTAGTTTCTTGTTAGACCTAAACAACCTTGCCTTTGTGGGGCTCATCTCGTGAGAATGGACACCTTCAAATTTTTGGACTTCCCATGACCCATCGGATTGTAACTTCAAAGCTATCCTGGCAGGACAATTGTTAACCTTAGTCGGAAGTGTTTTCAACGAACATGGAATTTTTGACATGTTTGCGCTAGACCCCGCTCTCGAGCATGCAAGTAGTATGTAGTTGACTTTCCGATCACCTCCCTTTGCTGATGTTCTAATTCTCCACCCAAAACCTTTTCTTGACGCATACTCACCATAATATGATTTCCCCTCATCTAAGGAAGCAAAACACATCCCGACCGCAGGCTCCCAACGTGCATCATCATCATTTGAATCGTCAACTATTATATCTTCACCATCAGCACTACGACCCTCCACAAATGTTGCTGCAGTATCATCCATTTTTTATCAAAAACCTACGTGTCACATCAACACTCCACAGTTAGAACCAATAATACACAAATTATTTAATAACTCAATCATTACACAAAATATTTACTATTATTTTAGATGTATACGATAATTTCACTACTCATAAAGTGAAACCTCACATTTTGTATAACATGTGTGAAGCACTATGATCAAAAGCAACAATTTGATGTTTACAAATGTAAATTATTTTACCAGGCAGAATATCATGACACCATTTTTTCTGATAAACTTAAGACACAAATCCAAGACATTCGTAAGAAGTGGATGGTTATACTATTTTCTTAGAGCACAATATATGTCTTTTTCTTCTTTTGAGGGAATTGGCTTTTACTCCTAACATAGGACATCATTCTAACTCTTTGCCTCAACCAATAATATGTTTCTACTATACAATATTCTATTCAACCATCAAGTGAAATCTTGGCAGATATATATGTTATACTATAACATAAAGTTTAATCGGGGACTACAGTCTATAGGGAACTTCCTTTTTCACAACTTAGTTCAAACTTGCTTTCTCTTCTAATCATCATTCCTTAGTGCAACTGGTTCTCAGAGTAATCATTAAACAACTCTAATTATGCATATCTATCTACCTTCAAAATTTAACTTGTGCAAATTTGTTTACAGATCTTTTACTACTAAAAAAACATATTAGATTTTAGAAACCAGTCAGTCAGAATCACAATGTCATCAAAATATTTATGGTAAACTTTATCTCAAGTTGACTATTTTGAATGCCTGGTAGCATGGAATTATTAGAAAAGTTGGAAAAGATTTGCACCCTTAGGATAACCCAACCCCAATACCCCATGAAGAATTAATTATTTTCAAGCATCAAACCACGGCATCACAACAAACTCATCTTTCTATAGGAATTAATGGAAACTAAAACTCATGACCATATGCACTAAGTGGATCAGAATTTGCTCAAATTCGCTTTTGTTTGTCTTCAAGGGGGGCTATGTCAACTTGATGCCTAATTTATTACTGCTCTCTAATAATATTTCTTCTATATCAACTTGATGCCTAATTTATTTCTCTGGTTCATAAACATTCCTAGTTCATTCAATCAAAAAATACATAAGAGTTGCAAGATTTTTGAAAAACAATTTGGGACATTTAGGTTTTCTACAATCATCACTCAAATAGGGACAAACTAAGTAAACAAAATATCAATTACCTGGGTTCTAGAATCTGGCAGGTGTAAGACCGGCGATATACGGCAGCGAAACGGCGGAAAAAGGGGGAGGTCTTTAACGAGATCGACGGAGCAGAGAAACACATAACAAATGAGAGACAAAGAAGGTGAACGACGGTGGAACACGGTAAAACGACGGTGAACGGTGGCCGACGTGGCGGAGTTGGACGGAAATGATTGGAGGTGGAGGTGGTTCGCGCGTTCACTGTGGGTGGAGATGGTGGTTTGCGTTATCGAGAGAGATAAGGGACCTGTGATAATGTTTTGGTTTTATTGTTTTTATTTTTTTTAATATAAAACTAATTATTATTATTATTATTATATAAAAACGATTTTTTTAATCAGATATACGGATCCTTTGACAAACCGTATATTTGTATGTATTTTTGTCAAGTTTTCTTGTCAAAATAGCATTTCTGTTTATATATCGTTTGCGCGATTGCTCTCACTTATAACTTATTTGCACTTTTGACTAACTAACAGACTATCGTGTTGGAATTTGTCACGTCACTCTTTAATAAGTGAGATGTCAAATCACCTCATATAATTGGTGATTTGGCATCCTAGTCATTAAAAATTGTGGCGCGACAGGTGCCATTGTGACAGTTAATTAGCTAGCTGAACATCAACTTAACATTAAAGATATATGCTTTGACATCATATTCATTACAAAATGCGACATGACAGGTGTTAGCGTGGTAGTTCATTTGTCAGCTAAACATCAAATACCAAAAGTGCAAACAAATACTAAGCAGAACTAAAGTTTAGTATTAAAAAAAACTAAATTGTAAAGATAAATTTATTGAAGACTAAAATTTAAAAATTCATATTTATCGGATTAAAAATATATTTAACTCAAACAATCCTATATTTTTCAAACTTTCCGTTAACTGTATATATTAAAATAATTAAACTATATATTTTTTTAAAAAAAGGCTCGATATTTACCAGTACCTTAACCAATAATTTTATGTTTTTCTTTAGGATGATTATTTCATGTTTATTTTATTGGTAAGAGATTTTCATATTTATTTCTTACGATTATTTCAAATGTTTTTTAACAAATCAGGTATCCTCTGCGCGGAACTGCATAGATTAATGCCTCGATCCAGATATGACTATAATGGGTGGTAAAATTCCCCCTCAAGAGATTTAATGATGCATGCCCAAGGTTGGATTCCAACCCAAGACCTTTATCTTTTTAAATGTCTATCACACTTCATGAACACAGTCTAATTTGTGCGAGTTAAATGCCCGCTTTCCATTTTTTTCAAAACATTTAAAATACAAAAAATGAGAAAAAAAAAGTTAACAATTACTCATTCTATTCCTAATCTTTGACTACACACAAATTAAGGTACCATTAATTTGTGTTAGTTAAGTACTAAAATACTCTCTTTGTAGTTGTTTTGGAATAATTAAAGTCAAAATAAAATAGTGTTGGCACAATTAATACATACTTTGAAACTCTAAAAGACTCAATAAATAAAAATGATATATTTGAAAAAATTTAGTGAATTGTATATTGGGTTTCTAAAAATACAATTGTTTTGGAAAAAAAATAAAATGTCAAAAGTCGGGAAGATCATAACCGGAGGAAGTGCGTTGTCAAAAAAAAGGAACAGAGTGAGTATCCAACTTTAAATATTTTCAAAAAAAAAACTATTTAACTTTACACGGTGTAATTTGTGCAAGTTAAATATCCCCTTCTCAAGGAGGTTTTGTTGACAAAACCATGTGCTACAAAGTAATATTTCAATACTTGTCAGTTAGTTGTCAAATCCAATCTCCAAAGTTACAACCCAATCTCACATGCATTGCAATGTTCCAAATTCCAATCTCCAAAGTTCTCCCCGTGTCTTCCACACCTTTGAATTCAAATGCATAGTTCTTATACAAATTGACCACCTCTCTCTCTCTCTCTCTCTCATTCGGCTAATTTCTTTTTTCTCCTACCTCTCACTCATTTCTTCCAAATTCATTTTATCTTTGAAAAACCTGTTGCCCACCTTGCCCATTTCCATCAACTTCAAGTCTCCACCACCATCTTCACCATGAGTTTCGCTTCTTTGGGCATCTATTTTCTTCATCCGTCAAGTTCTTTATTCCGGTCGTTTCCACCACAGCGATCAAGAATTCATCAAGTCCACATCTCTCTTTTCTACCTCAAATCGTCTCCACTTTTCACTCTTCCTTTATCCATTTTTTACTTTTATTTTTTTCAAATCCGAAATAGATATTTTGTTTTGTATTTTTTTTTGCAATGGATTGAAGGTGAGATTTTGTTTTGGTGGCTCTCTCTCGCGTGCTTTGTATTGGATTTGGAGAAAGTTGGGAGCTTTGTTTTCAATTTTGGCTACCATGGGTATTGGGAGAAGCAGGTGGTGGTGTTGGAAGAGAGTGGAATATGTTTCAAGTTTGCAAATATTTTTTTCATATGTCATGAAGTCACCACTATACGTATAACACGCTCAACACAACTGACACAAGTCTTCTTTTTCTTTTCTCTTACTGTTTATCATGTTATACACTCAACCTACATTTTTCTTTTTATATTTTCTTATTCACCAAGTCAAGATCAAATAGAAACAGACCAATGAAAGCCTTTACTTCCTTATAAACAGAGAACATATACTTCATTTGCTCTAGATTCAAAAAAAAAAAAAAACAGCGGGAGTGAAGCATACAGCCAAGACAATGTTATCAACTGCTTCCCCTTTCCTCTTTCCCAAGACACCAAACAGTCTCAACATCAATCATACGTGCCTCATCAACTGTTTACACCCACGGTTTGACTATAGTGGCCAGCCTAAAAATAGATAAAAAAAAGGTCGACAATAACATCCATAAAAAACTACACATACTAACTTCCAAATTATCTATTCATCACATTCACACACTCATGCAACCAATAATAACTCTAACAGGAAGCAGCCAAATTATCACTTCATCACATTCACACACTCGGTGCACGTGGGCCAGACCCCTTTCCAATTGCTGCAAACACCACACCTGCAAAACATTTTAAACTACACCGGCGGGAATGAAAAATGCGGACAAATCTGGCTGAAAATTTCACGAAAAAAATGGCGCAAATCTTACTCTTTACCTTTTAGATTCTAAGATGATCCTTAACCCCAATTTAATTAGATCCTAGGACTACATCTATCTCAGCAACCCCAACATGCAAAAATCGAAAATGTTGTAGAGCAAGGGTTTTCTAAAATTCTGTTTTGGTTGGTGTTTTCTAGAGGAGAGTGAGTTGAGGAACTCACTTGGTTGATGACCTTCCCTTAAACATTCTTTATCAATAATGGTAGCTATTCATTAATCCTTGAATTAGCCCAAAATGCTGCTATAATAATCTATGTATCTAACAAAATCCACTCCACATAAAACTTGACCAACTGAAGCACATTCACAAAATAAATCCATAGGAGCAACTACCCTCACACCATACCAACATCACCACCGTCGCAGCTATTCTCTCCCAACAAATCCTATCAGTTTCTTTGGCCTTCAATCGCTTAACTCTTCCCCAAAGTGAGACATGCAAGTCATTTGAGAGATTATTATAAATGAGCTTGTGTCTTGGTGTTTGTAAGAAATTGGGGTTACCATTCAACAAAAGTTTCTGGTTTTTGAAACGGTCATAAGGTAGAATGGAAGTGGTTAATAGGAGTGAGCTATAAAATAGAAGAACTTCTTCCCCCAACTCTCTCTTGGCAAGTTGTCTCTCTCTCTAAGGGTGTGTTTGGTTCGGTGATTACGAGAATTGATTCTGAAAGAATTAATTTTGCAGAATTGATTTTAGTTAAAAGTGAATTGAACATAACGTGTTTTTTGTTTGGATACATTTACCGAAAAAGTGATTTTTCTCACCATTGTTGTTTGGATAGGTTGGATTCAAATTGCTTTTAGGTGTGAAATTACTAAAATAGGTCTCAATTTAAAATAACATTAGAAACCTAAAATTTGATAAAATAGACAACAAAAATACTAAATGAACATATAAAATATGTAAATTAATATTATAATTAGAAAATATAATTTAAATTGCAATACAACTTAGTAAAGGCCAGTTGTGGAAGATGTAAATATAGTAAATATTTGTAATCTAACTAATGTTTATTATTTTAAATCTTATAATTTATAAAAATAAGTATCTAATTCCGTCAAAAAAAAATAAGTATCTAATAATTATTTTAATAAACACAAAGTTATAGAACGTAGAGGTATAAAAATACAACATCTATTAGCAAAAAAAAATACAATATCTAATAATCCAACTTTGGTTATGGTAAAAATTA